>CM076575.1:880339956-881057456 GCA_034641835.2 Pinus albicaulis
GCTCTATCTTCTACATTGGGTTTTCTACATCTACAAGAGAGAGAAAGCTTAGATCTGAAGTGCTGAGGACTACAAAGAACCCATCCCATTGAGGAGATCTGGATACACCTTCTTGTTTCCTCCCAGGTGCCCTGTAATATAAAAATTCATTCAAAAATCGTGTTCTTGTCTTGTCTGTTGGATGCATGGAGCAAACTCTTTACTTTACTGCTTAATATCTTTCCATTTATAGATCTGTTTGTTGTAGCATTTTAACTACTAATTGCAGATCTGAAGATGTTTTGCAGCCATTATTGTTGTTAGGGCTATTAGTTATGCGTAGCTAAAGTGGTTCTTTTTCGTACACTTCGACGAAGAATTCATACTAACAACGAGAATGATGGATTTCGGACTGAGACAGAATGGATGCTAGACATAGAAGGTGTCAATATGTTAGTTGTGATGTGCCATGAAGATGTGGATGCTACTAGGAAAACTAGTAATCACTTGATTGACATTATTGAAGTGCTTGGAATTGAGGCTGTGAGGAAGGATCTTATGGATGAGCTTCAAATTGTGATATCTTTTGATGGGTCATATGTGAGCTATATGCATCTATCCATCTATGTGACACAATGAAATATCGAGCTCATTTGATGGTTATTACTCGACATGGTATCAATCGTAATGACACGGGACCAATGATGAGATGTTCATTTGAGGATATTGTGGATATCCTTTTGGATGTTGTTGCATTCGCTGAAGAAGACCCTCCCAGTGTTGTTACAGAAAACATCATGCTTGGCCAATTGGCTCCTATTGGTACTGGTAATTCTACCTTGTATTTGAATGACAAGATGTTGCAACAGGAAATTGCACTCCAGCTACCCAGCTATATGGAAGGCTTATAATTTGGCATGTTACCAACTCGATATCCTATTAAGGGAAACCATACCATGATTCCATGATGTCACCAGATTATTTGTTCAGTTCCAACCTATTGTAGCTCATACGATGTCTGAAATAATCAAGTTGAAATTTAGAACCTAACTACCGCTAGTCTAGTATGCAAAATCCAATTCTTGGCATGAGGCATATGATGAGGACATTGGCTAGGTTACATGTTGGTAGTGTATGTTATGTGTTAGGGTCCCGTGATTTGGCTGATTGGCAAGCCAAGTGATAGGGTAACATCAAAACAATCTTTAGAGCCCAAGGACCTATCCTTCCTGGACTCAGAGAGGAATCTCTCTATTTGTGTAAGGAATGTATAGTTGTGTGCTTCTTGTGTTTCTGATTTTAGGCTAGTTATGAAGTAGGTTTTTGGTTTTGTTATTAGGTTTTTGAGGGAGGAATTGATCAAAGACTAAGATAGATAAAAATATTGTCAGATCAACTGGGCTATGGGGTCGAAAAGGTCGAGAAAGCTTCAGATGGTGATACAAGGTATGTTGAAGGGCTGATTTGATCAAGGTAAAATGGATCTTAAGGTAAAATGAAGTGGGATGGACACTAAGTTTGTGAAGGAAAAAGGCTTTCAAACATAAATAGTTCAATAGCTGACATTTATATGGTAGGGCTAACCATTAATCATGATAAATGTAACTACAAACTGATAAATGCATAGAAATAAACATTCAAGAAATACATAAAGATATATGACTCTCTAAATTTAGGAAATTGCTATCAGACTTTGGAGAAAGACAATTAAGACAAACAAATAACTCAAACTACTAAGAGGAAACTCCTAGACATAGTATTTCAAGCTATCGGGCACTTTGAACTAAGATTGCAGAGTTTTTAAGCAAAGGGCAAGATCGATACAAGACCTCCTTGGTTCAACTAGGACAATCAAACATTCAAAGAAAGGTTTCAGAGGTGGAAGCTTTGACTAGCCATGAGTAAGCAGGGCATATCGTAAATCATACTTAGCATGCATAACAACCATAAATGAAACAAGCAAACAATTTCTTCAGTGAACAAAGGGTAATCAAGAATTCTTTGATATGACTAAGAAGGAAGAAAACATAGAAGTTGTAATGAAACAAGAAATCTGAGGTGCCTCCAAGGGCATGTCTCAAATCTATTCTCTACTGTCTTACAGCAAGAAATCACATGAAATCTGTATGAAAACTAAGAAATATAACAGAGAGGGACACTATGCCATTTTACCAAGTCAAGGAATCCAACAGCAGTCCTCTTTCATCATCCAAAAACATTCAAGAAACTATCCAATGCATGAGACAAGTATTTCTTCCAAGCTTTTATAACCATATATTGCTCTATATCATCAATTTCAGCCTTGTTTACAATGAAGTCTCTTGGAATATATAGGCCAAGATGAGGGAAAACCTCCTAGTGCAACTAGCAAGCTCATTGGCCCATCAAAAATATATGATGTTGTCCTTTAGGCTTTGCAAAGCCCAAGGCACAAAATATCTATAAAAATATCCTAAAAATACTAAAAAAGGAAATTAAATTGACTTTTCTCAACTGACAATGGCCAAAAAATGCTAAACGCACATTAGGAAAAGCCACTTCAGAAAACTGCATTTTTTACAAAAATACTTCAGAAATATATCAGCAGAAAATCCCATGTCTTGTGGGAAATTTTTTGAGGCCTTCCCAACGTCGAAACGAGGCCCGTGATGGCTCGTTGGAAATCCCTAGATGTCTAGTTTCTGAAAAT
Organism: Pinus albicaulis; assembly: GCA_034641835.2. Classification (NCBI taxonomy): domain Eukaryota; kingdom Viridiplantae; phylum Streptophyta; class Pinopsida; order Pinales; family Pinaceae; genus Pinus; species Pinus albicaulis. The sequence goes on from CM076575.1 coordinate 880,342,625, forward strand.
GCTTTGTTTTTCATAAATTGATCACTGGAAGTCCATGAAAATCTGACCTGTGTGGAAAAACCCAGAAATTAGACTTTACTGATATGCGGGGCAGAGTGTTGAAAAAGTGACAGTTTTTCGCCACTTTGGGGGACCAAATCATCTTCAATTGATCTGAAATTCGTTGAGTAGATGCCCCTGAAATTATTGCATCCAATTATACCATTTTCATCCTTTGAGGATGCTTCAAACAAAAATGGCGATGCCCATGATATTTTGTAAAAAGCCCAAAAATGTCAAAAAACCAAAACTTGTCAAATTATGCCCAATTTTGGCGAGCATGACTCTCATGGGTTTTCAGAAGCATGCTGAGAAGCGGAGGCCAAAATTTCAAGCCTTGATATGCCTTTCTTCACTTTTTTGGTCGGGCGCCTCTTTCGAGCCTCCTTGAGCTTTTCTTGTGTAGCCTTCAATTTCCTTCGGGCGAATTGGTTAAGCTTCTTATAGTGCCCGGTCATTTTTATTTGAAGGTTCAAGTCTCTATTGGCCTTTTCCAACTTCTTCTCCAAGTGTTCATTCACCCTTTCAAGCCATGCTTCTCTATTGTTTTCTATCTCTTGGGTGAATAAAGTAGTAAGAGGAAAAGATTGGAAAAGGGTAGCCTCTTCCTCTTTTTGTTTCTCTAAAGCTCTTTTGAGTCCCATGGTCCTTGGCCTATTCCTCCTTGGCTAATCTTCTTCTCACTATCATTGAATTCTCCCATGAGTTCTTCCAAATTAATTTGCGCTTTGGAGGCTTCTTTTTGATACTTGATAGCCCGTGTCTCATAAACTGCCATGTGGACACTCATTTGCTTGTTTTATGTTTGCAGAAAATGAATGAGGTTTTTAGACCTCTCTAAATCTGCTCTTAGATCATGAATTTTTTATTCTCTATTTAGCAAGAGAGACTCTAAGATTCTGGCCTCATTGTCACTGTCATTACTGTTTATCTTAATTATGTCAAAATCCCTTTCTTTCTCATGGCCACTTTCTTCCTTCTCCTTTCCCTTGCTTTGGGTGGCCTTCTTGGTCCTCCTCCTCTTTGGTAATTCAAGAATGGATTTCTTGGGCAACTTCCCTTTGCTTCGGAGTGCTCTAGTAACATTTGGAGTTACAGTATGAGACACTTTCTTTCTTGATGTTCGGGGCTTTGTTACCTTTGGAGAAGAAAGCATGGCCCCTTGCCTAGGAGAGGCAGCTAGCACATGCTCTATTTGGTCTTTGCCCTTGCTACTCCCCTCATCATCCTTGCCATTGTTTTGACCCTCTTCATGAATGCCTGTTGTGTAACCAGCTCCAAAAATAGAAGAAAAGAGATATCAACGCCTTAGAAATAAGCCACTTCGAGGGGGAAACCTCCAATACATTACATAAATGAATAATTATTGGATGATACAATTTTAAAAACCTCCTTTCTATATATAGGAGTCCATGGGGCCATGATGTAATCCTAATGGGCCACAATGTAATCCTAGCTGACCTAACAATAATAATTTAAGGGCACAATAATAACAAAATGGGGGTTACAAGGGTACAATAATAACAATAAGGGGGTTATACTAACAACAATAAGGGACTATACTAGTAATATAGGGACCTAACATGCCCCTCTCCTTCAAAAAAGTGTTGTCCTCAATGCTTGAGTAGCTCTGGGTGCTTCTATATAAAATTCTCATCCTCCCATGTAGAATCTTCATTGGGTAAGTTCTTCCACTTGATGAGATACTCTGAAATTGATCAATTCTGTAGCTGTTGAGTTCTTGTTTCCATGACCGCTTCAGGTTCCAATATGATTTTTCCTTCCTCATCAAGTTCTGGAAATATTGTTTGAATTGGAATATTTTCACCTATAACCTTCTTTAAGCATGAAACATGGAAAACTGGATGTACTGGCGAAGAAGCAGGAAGCTCCAATTTGTATTCCATAGTACCAATCTTTTGCAACACCTTGTAAGGACCATAGTACTTTGACGATAATTTATTATCCTTCTTAACTTGCTTGAGGGACATTTGTTTGTATGGTTGTAGCCGTAAAAATACCCAATCTCCCACATCAAAACGTCTCTTGCTGCGATGTTGATTTGCTTGTTGTTTCATTCGATTTTGTGCCAAATTTAGGTTATCTTTTAAGAGTTGGAGAACTTCTTACTGATGCTCGATGTGACCTTCCACTTCTTGAACCTTCGAATTTTTCCTTAAAGATGATGTGATGGATCATGGTGGATGATATCCATAAAGTGCCATAAATGGGGTCATTTTTGTTGCAGTATGGAAGGAAGTTTTATACCACCATTTAGCGAGAGGTAACCACTTGACCCATTGTGTTTGTTTATCAGATACAAAACAACGAATATATCCTTCCAATAATTTATTTACTATCTCAGTTTGACCATCAGATTGAGGATGATAAGATGAGCTATGAGCTAATTGAGTACCCAAACAAGAAAATAACTCCATCCAACAATTTCCAGTAAAAATGGGATCTCTATCGCTCACAATAATCCTTGGGTGATACAAATTAAATTAACTCAGAAACAGATTTAAAGCCCACATAATACAGCACACACAAAATATAGGCGGAAAAGGCAGAAGCCTCATGGTTTCTTCATGTAATCTCTCTTATTAAAAGAATTTTAATTTACAATTTAAATAGATGAGAGAAGATAGTCCGTGCTATCTTAGTCTCTTTTGGTTGAGATAATTTCTCACCAAAAACCCACCAAGATAGGAGTTCCTAAACAAACTCCATCTTTTGAGGAACAACCCAACAATTCAACAGCCCAAGAGTTAGGAATATTTAATTAATTATTTTGGATTTATTATTTTTATTTTAGAGAGGCTAACATTCCCCCCTTCAATGACAAATCCAAAATAAGAACAAGCAACCATCTTCCAAGTTCTCATGTTGATCCTCAAAAAACATTGCCTGAAAAACCGCCAAAGCTGGATGCTGAAAAACTGCAATCTGAAGAGACCATGAGTCATTTGTATGTCTGATTCATGTCTAAATTTCGCTTGACAACTCCGTCAAGTGCTAAGTTGCAAAAGGATACATCTGTCCTTTGCATGAAGGCAGCATCCTTTGTCCACTGACAAAATTTTTTCAAAGCCCACTTGCTGATGATGACAAAAACAACTCACTGTTGCTTTTTCTGTGCTAAAAATTTTTCACTGCTTCTTTGTTGTCGACTACCCACTGGAAAATTGGTTGATGCCCACTGGAAAATTGGTTGATGCCCACTGGCAAATTTGTTGATGCCCACTGGCTGTTGAAGATGCCTACTAGCTGCTTTTGTTGGGTTTGTCGAGACTTTCAGTCTGACAACCACTGTCAATCTCATTGACATTTTCCCCCCTTTTTTAGCTAAAAGGAGAGACACTTCTCGGTAAAATATTCCTGAACTCCCCCCCTTCACATGTAGGAGTTTTACACTATTTTACACCCACATTCAATTGCATGAGAGTACCATCATATTTTCATTGTTGGCTGCACAATGTGTGATCGTATGCGGTTGTAGAACTGAAGCAATCTCTTAACTGTGGATGACCATTCCCAAGGGTCGATCCATTCATAATGTATCTTCAACCTTGCTGATTTGTGTCGATTGCGACATTTGTCTGAGGAATGATTGCACTTTCCACAATGGCTACAGGGATGGAGATCAAAACACTGATCTTCCATATGACCGGTTCTCTGACAATGAGAACATTTCGATTGGACTTCAACCTCAGATTGTGTGGAATTCTCTTTTTCGGAAATTTTGGGTTGCATGCACTGCTGGTTGTCTGCAACTTTCTCTGAATGTGCTGAGGGGATCTATTCAAGAAATCCCGCACTGACGAACTGAATGGACTTGGAATAATCGGGAATATGTAATTTGGCATCATCTTGGACATATCCTAAGCCTCGTCAACTCTTGTTATTCTGAATTTCTTCCCAGGGCCTGATGATGGGCTTGGAAGAAATTGGATCTAGAATAGCTACGACACTTGAAGCTGGCTGAACGAATGACTTATTTTGATGGTTTAAAGACTTATCATCTGGATGGTTCAAAGACTTGAAAGTATCATTCTTTTCTTGCAATTCAATCCTTTGAAGTTGTGACTCGAGCTGAAGAAACTCAATAGTTTCATGTGTTTGTTGTAGATGTCGTGAAAGATCAGCAAGAGTGTCTTTGCTGACGTGCACCATGTCTTCATCACTGGAGATGATCAAACTTTGAAGAATGTTTAACAAATGAATATGTTGCACCATCTGAACTTGTGCACTTGAAATCAGGCTCTCTTGTTGTAGATGTCGTACTTTGAACTGTTTCTCTTGAATGTCAGGCTCGCTTGAATGTGACTTGAATAGCACGCTCGCTTGATTGTTGCTAATTGCACTTGCTAGAGTTGCAGAACCTTCTTGCTTAAACTTTAATTCATTCTCGCTTGATGACGATCGCGTTTGCTTGAATGGTTCGCTTGACTTACTTGATGATTTTATGCTCACTTGAATGAATAACTACGCTCGCTTGATTTCGATGTCAACTTGGTTGATTAATGTCAGATTTGAACTTGTTTGGTTTCTTTTGATGGTCGCTGTAGTAAAATTTACTCATGCTTGCTTGAAGGTTTGATCATTGTGTTGTCTTGATGCAAATTGCTTGAAATCACGCTCGCTTGGAGATGTAAACTTTTCTCTTGTTTGAAAAAACTCATGCACTCAATTGATTTTGTGTAAAGGAAGGGTGTCGAACACTGTCGACAATGCACCCAAGAAAGCTTACAATGATTCACTTTAAAATAATGAATTCACTTGTTCTCTTAAAAATTCATTAACAATGAATTTTTAATGATTAACATAATGAATTTGATTACAAATTCTAAAAAGAATGTATAACAACGCTGATGTAGACTTTTGAGTGTGTAGGTACATGAACTTGATTAAGTGAATTGGCTTGTTGATTTAAAATTCTGATGTAGACAATCTTCAATTTGTGCAGATGCATGTGTTGATCTTGCAACTATTTCGTTATATGTGTTGTGCTTGCTTTATGTATGAAATTAATGTGTCACAACTAGACACAAATCAAAAAGCAACAATCATGAAGCCATAAAAAACATGCGCCATCAAACACACATGGTGTACCTAAGATCCCCTTATTCAATTTCAGGCGGATCTAGGACACATCAACACCAAAAAAAAATCATATCTTTATTAATCACTGGATACATCATCTGAAGCAATGATAATGCCAAGCTGGGAACCCTTTGAAACAATGTGCCTTCAAAATCTGACTCGATAGTGACATGATCTCTCTCAAATTAAAAATTACAACAACTTTCCCTTATCACTCCAAATACAAATAGAAACTCTCCTGAGCTCTCCAAATTACAAAATACAAATTCTCACTCCAAGGATTTTAAAACATCATCCTTATGACTCCAAAAGATTACAAAAGCATCACAATGCTCAAAAAAATTCCTACTTATTCCTCCAAATAAATTCAACTTATTCCTCCATTTTTTAATAAAAATTTGGGTGCCACTTGGGATGAGACCATATATTGATTTTCGAGCTAATAAAACAGCAAGGGACTCGAAAGGATATGGTATTTCTCAACGTTCAGGAATCAAAGATCAGCACAGTAAGGTACAAACCCTAAAGGGTCCAGAGATCGAAGAATAATATTATATGTGGGCACAACTATGAAGTTATATTGCGTTCAAGATATGCTTGGATTCGAACAACCAAGTCAAGTTGTGGAATGGCTCATTGAAAAATCCCAGGACGTGATTCAAAAGTTACCTCAACCCTCTTGCAACTCTAGATCACACATATCGGAATTTGTACAATCCAACAGAGTCATTCTCTCTACAACATGTCAACAAACACCACACGGCGGTGAAACACCAACAGGTATAGCGCTGCTCCAATACACCTTCACGCGGCTTCAACAGGTTTGTGGCGGTTCTTTAAAATCGAGGATCTCCTAGCGGCAAAAATGGCAGTAACTTTAGTGACCTTCCAACAGTAACACAGGAAACACTGCAGATCTCCCAGCAGACGAACCAGATCTCATCACATGCACCAAATCAGTTGTTGTTCTGTCGATGCAAACCTCAAATGCAAATAGACCCTTCAACAGCCGGCACGCAGAGATAGAAATTACTCTCTTTCGCTGCTATGATGACAATGACACGGGTTCCACCGACGGGCTCTTCACACCACTATTTTACACGGGAATGAACACTCTTATCACAAATCTTAATCAAACACAATGCTTTAATTAAATCCTAGAACCAACAACCAATAACCACACGCCCTTCAAACTCCAACACCCTCACGAACAGGTCAGCCAAACTCACAATATCAATCAAGAAATGTAGAAAAAATTGCGGCAAAACGCAGATTTAATACCACATGAAAGAGCAGAACGTAGATTTGAAGCGCTGCCTTGATCTGTAATGTTGTTTGAACGCCTTTTTTTTTTTTTGAATGTTTGATTCAATCGATTTTCTCAAAATGCAAAATTGATACCAATCGATGATAAATACAGAAAATGGACCTTTAAAAAACAACGTTGTTTAGAACGCTGTTATTAATCAACACAGATATCAACGCTGGTTTGAATCATTTAAAAGGTGAACGCTCATTCAATTATTTGCAGGAGGCCATGCCAAACACTGAGGACGCTACTTTCAAATGCTGGAAAACTAAAAAATGTTGTTTCAATCGATGTTTTAATTCAACTGGGCAGAATTACATATGAAGTCGATGTTCAAAACACTGTTCGATGGTAATCGGAGTCCATGTTCAGAAGTCGATGTTCAAAACACTGTTCAGAATTGATATTTCAAAAATGAAAGGTCTGCAAACGGCTTTTGGAGGGGCGGACATGAGATAGGTGAAAAGAAACGAGAAGTGCAGAAGTCGATGTTTCAAATTGATGCAACAAAAGCATTGAATCGATGCCACAATTGATGTCATTGTTCTTAATGTAAAATCGATTTACATAGCGATGTTTTAGAATCAATTGTTTAGAATCGATATTTATATGTGAGCGCTTTTACAATGTGAATCGATTTAAAAATATAAATTTGCAGCAGAATAAACATCATTCACGCTGTATAAACAAAACACTAATCAGTAAAACTATAGTGTTTGGAGAGCAAAGGAGCAACCTCGACGCTGCAGATCCATCACTCTGCACCAACACGCTACACCAAAAGAAAAAAACGCAAAGATTTCTGGCCGCAGCGCGCAACAAATTACATTCCAGCGATCACAACCTCAACACAACCTATGTGCAATCGCGTCCAGCAATCGGCACTCACATGAGGAAAAGGCCCAGACTCATAACGCTTTGATACCACATGATACAAATTAAATTAACTCAGAAACAGATTTAAAGCCCACATAATACAGCACACACAAAATATAGGCGGAAAAGGCAGAAGCCTCATGGCTTCTTCATGTAATCTCTCTTATTAAAAGAATTTTAATTTACAATTTAAATAGATGAGAGAAGATAGTCTGTGCTATCTTAGTCTCTTTGGGTTGAGATAATTTCTCACCAAAAACCCACCCAAGATAGGAGTTCCTAAACAAACTCCATCTTTTGAGGAACAACCCAACAGCCCCAGAGTTAGGAATATTTAATTAATTATTTTAGATTTATTATTGTTATTTTAGAGAGGCTAACATTGGGCTTCCATGTAGCTTTTGAATTCTGTCCATAAATGTAGTAGCAACTGTACTTGCTTTAAATGGATGAGATAATGCACAAAAGTGTGCATACTTGGTAAGTCTATCAAGTACCACCATGATGACACTCTTTCCTTCGGACTTAGGTAAACCTGTGATAAAATCCATTGAAATCTCCTCCCAGCGTTGACTTGGAATGGATAAAGGTTGTAGAAGTCCCGGGGTCTTAATTGCCTCAACTTTATTCTACTGGAAAACCAAACATTCCGCCACAAACTTTTGAATATCAGATTTAAGGCCATCCCAAAAAAATTATTTCTTCACCCTGTGGTAAGTTTTTAAAAATCCTGAGTGTCCTCCTAAAGGAGAAGTGTGCAATTCCAGAAGAATATTTTGTTTTAGTTGGGAACTCTTACAAAGATATAAGCGATCTTTGTACCATAAGGAATTATTTTTTCAACTAAATGTATTAGATGTACTAGGATCTTGATGCAACTTTTGAATGACTGTCCATACATCTTTGTCCTTCTTCCATTCATCTCTTGCTTCGGTTATCCAATCTGGTTGGATAATAGAAATGGCACAAAGCAATGCTTCCACCTCTTCATTCTTTCTTGAGAGTGCATATGCAACAACATTAAGCTTTCCTTTTTTGTAGATTATTTCAAAGTCATAACCTAACATCTTTGTGACCCATTTTTGCTGCTCTTCTAAAGATAGTCTTTGTTCCAAAAAGTGTTTAAGACTATCTTGATCAGTTTTTACCTTGAAGTGTCTTCCCATTAGGTAAGTTCGCCATTTCTTTAGTGCATGCAATATTGCTAGCATTTCCTTCTCATAAATAGGTTTTTGTAAATAATTTTCTTTGATTGGACGACTTTCAAAAGCAATGGGTATTCCTTCCTGCATTAAAACAGCACCAATTCAATTTCCTGAGGCATCACATTCCACAATAAAGGTTTTTGTGAAGTCTGGCATAGCTAAGACCGGTGCTAGGTACATTGCCTCTTTAAGATGTTCAAAGGCCTTAGTTTCTTCAGGAGTCCATGAAAATGTATCTTTCTTCAATAATGTTGTTAGAGGTGCTGCTATTATCCCATAATTCTTAACAAACTTGCGGTAATACCCTATTAACCCGAGAAATCCTCGCAACTGCTCTATGGTTGTGGGGAATTTTCATTCCTTAATGGCTTTAATTTTGTTAGGGTCTACTTTAACACTCTCGTGAGATACAATATGACCCAGATATTCCACCTCTTGTACTCCAAAGAAAAATTTGGATGTTTTTGCATATAATTGTTTCTCCTTCAATAGTTTGAGCACCCTGTCAACATGTTCAACATGATCCTTCCAAGACCTGTTGTAGATTAGTATATCATCAAAAAATACTAGCACAAATTTTCTAAGGAAGGGTTTGAAAATGGAATTCATCAACCCTTGAAATGTAGAAGGTGCATTGGTAAGGCCAAAAGGCATGACCAAAAATTCAAAATGAGCCTCATGAGTTTGAAACTTTGCTTTTGGAATATCTTCAGTCTTCATTCTAATTTGATGATATCCTGAACGAAGATCCAACTTGGTAAAATAAATTGCTCCATGTAATTCATCCAGTAATTCATCAATCACAGGAATGGGAAATTTATCTTTAATGGTGAGCTTATTGAGCTCCCTATAATCTGGACACATTCGCCATGATCCATCCTTCTTGTGTACCAATACTACAGGAGCAGAGAAAGAACTTTGACTAAGTTGAATTATACCCGCCTCTAACATTTCTGCAATCATGCGTTCAATTTCGCTCTTTTGGAAGTAAGGATATCTATAAGGCCGGATGTTTGGAGGAACACTTCCTGGAATCAAATGAATAGCTTGATCATGATCACGAATAGGTGGGAGTCCTTTGGGAGTTTCAAACACCTTGGAATGATTGTCCAAGACTTGTTGGAGATCTGCAGAAATAGATGATTTTGATGTTGGAACTTCTAGTGAGCATAATTGTGCAATTATGCCTCGTTGTTCTTTCTTTAGAAGATTTGTCATGACATTAGAGCTTATTATCCTTCCGGGCTTCCCCGCAATACCCCGTAATTCGACTTCCTTTCCTTCTGAAAAAAATTTCAAGAAAAGTTCTTGAAAATTAAAAGCTACCGTCCCCAAAGATTGTAACCATTGTACTCCTAGTACAACATCAACACCTCCCATAGAAATGGAAAGCATTGGACTAATCAATACATATTCCCCCATGGTTAGCTTGATATTATGGCATTTTCCAGAGCAATTTATAGTTCCTCCATTTGCAACCATCACTTGACATTCTGGTGTTGGGTATTGGAAACAATTTAATTCCTTGGCTACCTTACAATGAATAAAATTATGGGTGCTACCTGAATCAATCAACACTATTACCTTTTTCTTCTTGATTTCTCCTTCTATCTTGAGAGTTTGAGGAGTGGTAATTCCTGCCAGTGCATTACACGATATGGTCAGATTCATTTCTTCCTCTTCTAGGGTTGGTTCCTGGTGTATATCCTCTTCTTGTTCATTTTCTTCTTCCTCTTCACAATCTATGTAAATAATTTCTTCTCAGCACACTTATGACCTTTAGTGTATTTTCTATCACAACTGTAGCAAAGCCCTTTTGCTCTTTTTTCTTCCAATTGTTGTGGTGTCAACCTCGTAGGTTGTGGAAATCTAGGCGTAGCAACACTTCCTTCTTTATAGAATTGAGTGGTAGGCTTCCTTGTCGCCATAATTTTACATTCAACTTTTCTTGCCAACCTGAATGCCTTCTCCAATGAATCGGGTTCCAAAACACGAACTTCATGTTGGATGTTATCCTTTAGAGTACCTATGAAGAGATCAATCCTGTGTTCCTCTGGAATATCAGTTACCCTTATATTCAATTTTGGAAGTCCTCAATGTGCTGCCCCACTAAACCCTTTTGTTTGAGATTTATCAATTGGCTAAAGAAGGTGTTGCTCTTTGTATCCTCATAATATGCTATCATTTCCTCCGTAAAAATTGACCAAGTGACAATTTTTTTACGGGAGCAAAGCCATCGATACCATACAAATGTATTTTGTTCTAAATTTAAAGTTGCAATGTGTACCTTTTGTGTGTTTTGCACATTATGGAGATCAAAATATTGCTCCATCTGTAGTATCCATGTTACAGGATCCTTTCCATCAAATTTCCTCATATCCATTTTTGGAATATGGTGGTTCTTCCCACCAACATTAGAGTTTATGAAATCACGATTAACATTTATTTTGTTCTCATCATGAGTTTCCTCTACTATCTTTTCACCATTAGGAAACATTTCTTGTATCGACTTTGTCAAACCTTCCATGTCTGCTTTTAGATCATTCTTCATGTTTTCCATGTTGTCTTTCATGTCATCCATCTTAGATTCCATGTCAGCTTCCATGCCATCCATCTTAGCTTCCATGCCTTTCTTCAAACAATCCATCTTAGCTTCCACGTCTTTCTTCAAAACTTCCATTTCATTTTTTGTTGCTCTTTGCGAGAGAGAAATTTGGTGCACTTGCTCCTGTAATTTTGATAGATCATGTTGCAATTCTTCATCTTCATGAGTCATCGTAGAGCCTTCTGAAGGCTTAATGGGTGTTGAATTATTTTTATGGGGCATATTTTAGAACCCAATACTGATATCTATTCTACAATATGCCCTTGGAATCAATTCAAATTGATTCTTCAAACAAGACTTATGCAATTCGAGAAAAAAAAAAAAAAAACATTTTTCTTGCTTTTGAGGAGCTCAATATTGAAATTGGATTATCGTTGTGATTGCAGCACTTAAATATTTGAATTTTGGCACCAACTTAGCCCTTTGAATTATCTTTTGAATGCCACAGTTCTGACCTGATTTGGATTCTCCAAGACAAAGTTGTGTCGAATCTCCCACAATGACCTAATTATGGATTGGTTCAATAGAGCAAACTTGTACGACTTTCCACGTGTTACTGTTGTGTCCTGTGGCTCTAAAATTGATAGCCAATAAACTACAGGCCATTTACTTGCAACCAATTTTTACGGCACTCCAATTCGATGCTCAGAGAGAGAGTTATGAATCTTTTCCCACGATCACCTATTTGAGATGAAATTTGGGAGCCTGAAAATTCACTACCTTCCACAAATCATATCTCAGAAAATATTTCGAACCAAGCTCTGAAATTTTTTGAAGAGTTTCCTCAGGATTTCAGCTTCGCACCCTAAAAATTTTAGATTCTGAACCTTCGTAGAAAAAAATTTATAGCGAAAACGCCACGATGACCTGTTTAGAGCAACGAAACCCTAGAATCCAAAGCTCTGATACCAAATGTTGTGTAACCAGCTCCAAAAATAGAATAAAAGAGATATCAACACCTTATAAATAAGCCAATTTGAGGGGGAAACCTCTAATACATTACATAAATGAACAATTCTTGGATGATACAATTTACAAAACCTCCTTTCTATATATAGGAGTCCATGGGGCCATGATGTAATCCTAGTGGGCCACAATGTAATCCTAGCTGACCTAACAATAATAATTTAAAGGCACAATAATAACAAAATGGGGGTTACAAGGGTACAATAATAACAATAAGGAGGTTACACTAACAACAATAAGGGACAATACTAGTAATATAGGGACCTAACAATGCCTTGACTGTCACCTTGCATGTCTCCTTGAGGGCTGCCCTTTTCAATTTTGTCCCTGCTTTCTTCAGGAATTTTAGGCTCTGTATCCTCAATGTTTTGTGCTTCATCCTCATCATGTTTGCTTCTGTGAGGGCTACCAATATCCTCCTCTTTGTGACTTTTGTGTTCCTCATCAAACTGTTCCATTTCTTCATCGTTTCCCTCTTCACTGTTTTGCTCTTCTTCATTGTGTTTTTCTTCACTTTTCTCTGCTTCACTTTGCTTCTTTTGACTTTGATCCTCTTCACTTTTTTTCTCTTTATCACTTTGCTGCTTTTCCTCACTATGCCCCTCTTCATCACTGTGTTGTTCTTCCTCACTGTGTTTTTCTTCCTCACTATGCTTTTCTTCTTGATCAATCATAGGAGATTTTTGTTCCTTAGGAGTGGGTTTACTAGAAGAAGGAGAAATATGATGAGTGGAAGGTGAAGGAGATGCATGGGATGAAGAAGCAATGGTGAAATCGGGATGTGAAATGAAAGTTTCCAAAGAAATTCCCTTCTTCTCAAGTTTATGGAGAATGAAAATCTTGATAAAGGAATGATGGAAAAGACAAACTGGTTGTTGAGAGGAAGGTCTCTTTTGAATAGTAGAAGCCATCTTTTCAATGCTTCTATGGAGGAAAAAGGTAGGTTTAGCAATTGGGTTCTTGTGAAGTGCATGAGTAGCCTGACATGGTAAGCATAAACCCGAGAAAACCTTCCTTCGCATGTAAAATATTTCATGATTATCTTCATGAGGGAAGCATATCTGGTCAAAAAATATGAAAAAGGAAAGATGGATGGGCATGCATCCCGATGCTCTGGTTTCAAAAAGGGTTTGTATTGATCTGAGTCTAGGTAGCTCTGCTTAAACCATTTTTCTCCGACATATGGAATTTTGGTAGCTCTGGAAATAGATCTAGGAGAAAGCCTGCAGTCTAAGCCTGTTAGATGAACATATTTCCCTTGCAGTCTTAAAGCAAATAGATGTGTCAAGAGAAGATAATTTTTTACCTCCTGAACCTTTTGACAAAACTCCAAACATCCTACTTCATGAAATTTAAAAAGCACTGAAGGATGGGCATTTACTTCCTCAGTTCAAAAAGGTTCATACCTTTTGTGAGGGCCAATTCTGCTATCTTTCCTGGGAGGAATTTTGCTTTGGATACTCTTTGCTGGCTGACTAAGACAAACTGATTCAAATGGTCTCTGAAATAGTTTCCCAACACCACACCTTTCCCTCCTTGTAATTCACTATGTTTCTTTGATGCTAACAAACAAGTATTTATCAAATGAGAAACAAAATTACTTTTATCACTGTGTTTGGGCAAAGATCTTGAATAAGATATGTTTGTGGTTCTTTGTTGAAGAAGGATCTCTTTTTTTTTGGCACAAAAGATCCTCCCCTCAAGCACTGCCCCTTTTCTATTCACTGCCCTTTAAAAAGTAAACAAGACATCTTTCAAGTTGATACAACATCTTGCAAATTTACTGTGTTAATCCTTGAACTCATAGCAGGAACACTTTTGATTTGGCAAACAAAGTGTGTTTTGGGAATCTGCTATTGAAATTTCTCTTCAAACTGATTTAAAAGATTTTCAAAAAAACTCTGTGTCTTTGATTATGGAGGTTGCACACATTCTTCAATGTCTCATAACACAAAATAAAACTCTGTTAAACTGATCAAGCCTTTTCCCCAATCACTGTGTTGATCCTTGATATTAGCAAACAAGGTGTGCTTTTGGAAAACACTATGATAACATACTTCTTCAAGCTGATTTGAAACCCTTCAAACAAACTCTGTTTTTCCTTCTAGCAATTGTGGGCAGTCTTAGCTATTTTATAGCACAAAGAACTCTTTCACATTGGCACATTTAACTATCCTTTCTTTCATTGTTTCTCTCCTTTACTATTCATGGTAAAAGAGACTTTTAAATTTTCACATTAACCCTCTCTTCCCTTTCAGTGTCTCTCTGTGTTTTTAGATGATAAAGTGCTTTTAAAACCATTGTTTCTTCTTGGAAAACACAGCAAAAAACACCCCTTTTTAACTTCAAAATTTACCAAGAAGGGACCTTGTTGATCGTCGATTCAGCATTCAAAGGAGTTTTTGGAAGTCTGGTGGATGAGCGGGCCGTTTGCAGTAGAAGGCGTCGTGCAGAGGAGGTTTTTGGGTCGTTTTCGGGTGCCCGATGACCACAAGCATAGGCGTGTCATGCGCATCTACAGGCACGCCGCACCTTCCTTCAATCCCTTTGTTCAGGCGCTCACAGGCGCACCGGGCAGAGTTTGAGCACCAAAAACCTTGAAAAATGCCCAAAAATGCTTCCTTTTCCAATGAGCAGGCTAAGGAACATTTGTTTCGTGGTTTGAAATTGCTAATGGGCCTTTTTAAACAGTCGCTTCCCTCCTTTGAAAATCGAAAAAGCTCAAATACCTTTGCAGCTAATTTGGAAGGGTTTTGATGCCTTTTGAAAAGGTTTTTTTTGTCATATAAAAACATAAATCACCGCCCTCAGTATTATATCACTTTTAAAATACCATAAAGACCCATTTTCTTAACTTTCCTCTTTGTATGCATATGCAGAGGCTATTGTTGAAGACTGGGGCTATTCTGTCCTTCAAAAGGAAAATTGCTCAAGAACCATATCAAATACTGTTGATGCATCCTTTGCCACTGTATGTTTTCTGTGGAAGAGGTTTTCAACATGATGAATTTTCATTTGTATTAACCATGATTTCTCAACTGTTATTACCAATAAAAACCCTTTCAAACATAGTTTTATATATTTCCCATACATCAGTTGCTTCACTCTTTTGGAGGAAGTGGTGTAAACAATTTTTTTTAGTCATTTAAAACACCTGTTAGTTTCCTTCTCTTTGAATGAAGCTATATCTCTGCTCCTGACCCTCTGCTTTTAAATGAAGGAGGCCCTTATCATGTTCCTAACCATCTACTTTTAAATGAAGGAGGTTAACATAATATTTCCAAACCATCTGCTCTTTATATTGGAGGAGGTTTTCAACATTTGACCCAACCATCTGCTCTTGCTTGGAGGAGGTTAACACAGTCATGAAATTTCATCCATTTCTCAAACTGTGTCATCTTTCTTTGCAATACATATCTCTGTTGGGTATGTCATAATAAGTAACAAAGTGAAAATTTGACAATGTGCTATAAGAGGCATGTTTTGAGATATGTATCCTGTTGTCAGAATATCCTTGTGAAATTTTGAACCAGGAGCCACATGACTTGTATTTGTAGATTATTTTCTTGCTAGTCATTACTTACTAACCTTTCTTGACTGTGTTTGCAGAGGTTTATTGAATTTTCTCTCTGACTAGTATTCTTATCCCAGGCTCAAGACAACATTAGAAGCAGCTGTCTTCTTATGTTCAGTTTGATAATGTCTTCTGGAATACTTGTACATCTCTGCTTCTGAAAGAGACACTGAAACACTGTAGATCAACATTAAATCAGTTTGGCTTTTGAAACATGTACTCCTGCTTTCTTTTCATTGCAACTCTCCATCTTCTTAATGATGGCAAATTTCTTCAACATGAGAGACTTATTTGGACTTGTCTCTTTGCTCTTGTCTGGATACTGTTTGTCATTCAATTTGCACCCTGCAGAGATGCAAAAATATGACTTTGAACCTTGGAGAGCTCCTTTGGTGTCTTATTGATATTTTTCCCAATCTTAAGCATATTCTTTTAGATTGTGCACATGCTTATCTCTTTTTGTATTAGATCTTTGCAGAATTTCTTCTGGACTGAGACAACAAGACCTCTTACTGGCGCGACCTATGGGTGTATCAAGATTTTTTTTTGCAGATCAAGTGCTAATTTAGGGCTGGATGGTATTGAACAAAGGATTCTGGCTCAAGATTTTTTTGCCAAGGAAGGGATTTCCTAAAGCGCCACTACCTAACTTAGGGGAGGTCTTGACAGATTTTGAGTATTTTCTTTGGGTAGGATTAGATCTCTAAATGACATATGACCAGATATAGGGTTACAAACTTCTTATCAACAATTGTATAATGAATGACTTGGGAATGAGGGTAACTGACAGCAGATAACCTTTAGCTGTGACATCTCATGGACAGGATTATATGACTGAAACTAGATAGGACTTGACAACTAGGTTTTTTCTCATCATAGGCTGACTGGAAAAGGTAGGAGAACAAAAATTGTTTAGGGGTGTTTTCTAGATGACATATTTGACAAATTGGAGATCAACTTCTAGAAAACTTGGCTTAAAAAATTAGTCACCATCAATAGGTGAAAAATACTGATGACTAACATTATGTTGATCTATTACTTTTTCTTTTAGTTATAAACTGGGAAATTCACCACAACATCATACGAATATATAAAATCTGAATTAATTGTTGTGAGACAACTAACATCTAGGATATTTGTTTCTATTCCATACTTTTCCATCAACGTCTAAGTTGTATTGCCTTTGCATGTGTTGAATGGAGAAGGTATTGTGGCATATTTATAGCCACTCACTTGTAGATTCTTATTTAACCTCCTCTACTTTATTGAATAGGAGCTGACCGAGGGGCACTCCCAAGATGCACCTTCTCGAAGTGTAGTTTCAAGGGGTGGGGAGTAATCAGTCCCAATAACACTGATCAGGACAAAAAATGAGACCATCTTCAATATACATGAATTTTTCATAATATAAGGCCCTCTTAAGCCCAAGACTCTAAGGGGAAGAACTCTAATTCTCTAAATATGCACCCGTGACCCAATAGATGTCATCCATAAATGTGTTTTTTATCTCTGCTTTAGTGAAGAGGAGCTTACCAAGGAGGGATATATGAACACTTATTTCAATTAAGTTTGTGGGATTTGATCTGTATGTCCTCCCACTTATAATTCAAACAATCTATTTTTCTCTTTAATATCACTACTTTTTAACAAGGTATATTTTAGAGTGATGATCTTCTAATAAAATCACAAAAAAAAACTAAGGGAACAAGTCCTTCGTAATTGAAACCATAACTAAAAGATTAAATCTAAACAAAAATATTTATCTCTATTCAATAGGAAATCCAAAAGGCAATGTGAAACCTTGTGTTCCTAAAACGTAAAGACATATGTACTCAGATCACCCAAACTTATATTATCTTTCTGACGCAACTAAACAGCAATGAATTTCTACTATATGAATGGATATTAAAATTGTCAAACAAGTTGTTTATGTAGCATTGGCCTGCAACAAAGGCTTCCTTACACATTACAAAATTTCAACGTTAAGATCCTTTAGACAAAATAAAATCAAAGGATCAACATACATCTCAACTTAGTTGAATAGAAGCACCTTCAAAACTTGTAGAACAATGCTTCTATTAAATAAAAATGGCATTTAAAAGGACAATATCATGTATATGAATACTCAACAACTTTATTTCTATATACTCCAGACTTTGTCCTATGCAAAGGAAATTACCAAATCTTATATTACCTATCTGGTGATGCATTAACAACGCAACCACAGACCATGTTTATGATATCCGTAAATATTACACCATTTTTACCACCTTCTATGCCACCATCACCTTGCAAATGATCATACTTTATAAGCTTCTGCAAAAATTTTAAAAAATATATAATGTTTGACTATTTTGCAATAGAAATATTAACATAATTTTGAATTTGGAAAATATTTATTTGTACTCCATTGAAATTTTGTCCGTTCAATGTTTCAGATAGTCCTGACTCTTAAATGTAATATAACATCTGTTATATTCTAATTTTTATTTATTCATAGAGGCCACCATGCTTCACCTATAACTTTTTCATGCAATCCACCTTATAGCATATTGATGCAAGTAGTTATAATTTAGATTATCTTCCTCAAAATAGTGAGAAGCCAGAAGAAGTTGGGAATGGTGGGACCTTATGACCCTATCTATGTCCTATTTTATGTTTGATTAAATAGCCTTTGCCATGAATTTTTTAAATTCAATTTTTTATACTTTAAAAGTGTAATATTTTGATTGCATTCAGAAGGGAAAATTGTATTTTATATTGTATGAAATATGGGCGCCAAACCTTCTATCGAAGTACACTAAATCATGTCGTATCAAGGATTGCATGAAAAAATTAAATGTAGAAGAGAGGGAATTATATGAATGAGATGAGAACACAAATTTATTTCAAAGACATGCAAAGAACAAGAAAATATAGATATCATAGGGGAAGTAAAAAAATATAGGTTTCAAGAGATTGAAGAGCTAGGGGTAGCACATTTTGTAGAAATTATAGAAACAATATGTATACATGCATGGATTCAATCCGATCATGCAATATACTAGAGAAAGGTATTGAATCCTTCTACAATTAATTATGTGGAAATTAAATACGATTGCATAATCACACTAAGTAAAAGAAAGATGCAAATCAATCCACAACATAGATATTTTTCCCGGGAAAAGCTTGCTGCTCAAAACCCTTTATCTTCTATTGTATATTCACCAAGGAATCATGAAAAAAATATAATGCGCTCTTATCACAAGAGTCTCTTGCACTCTCACAACTATCTCACATTGATCCAAACAAAATCGGGCCAACACTTAGCCAATTATCAGACTGTCTTCAGCCTGCCTTGCTCACACAATTCATGAGGAATGCAATCCCTATTCCTTACTAATTTTAGCATTTCTCAACTGCGCAAGTATCATGGGAAATCCTGTGGTGTTTTAATTGCATCCAGGAATTTTACTAATAATACAAATGATAGTCAACTTCCCTTTAACCTTTGTCTCAACTGGGTCTCAAATGGAACTGAAATGCATGTTGTTATTAATAGTAAATCATCAATTGCATGACAAATCATTGCATGTGAATTAAATTTGATTTAATTCACTTGACCTCTCACAAGTGCAACAAATAGTTACAACTAGTTCAACTGACTTTAACTCAATAAATTGAGTTAACTGATTTCTCATGCATTAAACTAATGCACTAACTGCAATTCAAACTCCATAACTAATAGAACCACTCTGCATGCCTCACCAACCACCCTCAACTCAAAATTCATGAGCTAACTGAGTCTATCACAATCATTTAACTATTACAAGTGTTCATGAGACAAGATTACATTTTATTGTCCAATTTAATTAAGGGATAATTAAATTAGACACATTTCCAATTTATTAAATAAATTGAATTGCACACTAATGTATCATTAGGACCCATCACTACATGACATGTGGTCCCACACTAGTGTGTGTGTTGTCATGTTTTTTTGGATGCCAATTTCACTATTTCTTGTTGCATATTTCAACACTCCCTCTCATCAAGAAAGGAATCAATTTTTCCTTATCCGGTACCTTGGAATGTCCTTCCATGCGCACATGCACCTCTTGCATGCGACATGAAACTCTTGCATGCAACACTTCTCTAGTGTTTCTCGCACATGCAACACTTATGAAACTGAATAGCCTCCAAACAAATAAACCAGTATAATGCATCTGTCATCAGAGTCTTCTGGCTGTTGCTTGCTATTGCACATTTCTAGTGGACTCTCTACATTGTTGACATCTGCATCCATGCACTCTGCACTGCTACCAACTCTGATCTACGCTCCAATATCAAATGCTTATAACTCTGATTTTTGTCTCCCTAACATATGACAACATCAATCTAATTGTTCCTACTACTGTTGTACTTTGGTCTCCTAGTATTCAGGTTCGATCCATGAGACACACCATCTCTAGGACCCTGCCCAATTTCTTCTTCAAATTAATTCTGCACATCGCCCCACCTCACACCTTGAGGTATAGCTGCATGTACTTCCTCTTCCCATCTAGCTCGAAATTTCCCCCTCCTAGAGGTCTCTGCTTGAGTGGTTTCTGCCACTCCATGATCCTCATCTTGTGGTTGCTCCACATCTTGCGTTTCATCCTCTGGAAATACGCGTTCTCATGTGCATGCAAATCAAGCTCCCTCTCAAGGGAAAATCGCATGGATTTCTCACACTTCCCGATGGTACATCCCTTGCATTTGTCTATCTGCGAAAGAGTAACCTTTGGAAGCCCCGTAGAAATGTGTTGCATGACCTTCAAAGCTTTGTGGTGTATATGGACCAATCTCTTGTGCCATAACTCACACTCATCCTAGCTCACCACTTTGTCTGCCTTACCCATCAATTATGTGCAGCCATCTACATCAATTTTATAGAGATTCTTCACATGAATCCCAATCTTCTTGGCTTTTCCTATGGCTTTGTGTCGAAGGAAATATTTCCCTTCACTAAAAACCACATCATAGCCTCTATCCTCCAACATTGTGACAGAAACTAAATTCTTTTTCAAGCTTGGTACATGGATTACATATTTTAATAAGAAGGGTTTACTTGATTGTCTCTGGAAGGTAACATTACCAATCTCGGTAGCATTGTACCACCTGTCATCACCCATTTTGATATTCATCTGGAGGTCCTTCTCCTCCAAGCTACTAAAAAAATCTTTGTCTCCCTTCATGTGGAAATATGCACTACTATCCAAGTACCTTACTGATCCCATCACACTTGACACCATGCATGTGATGAGTGAGAAGTCCAACTCAAATTGTGCAGCCAAAGCCTCACCCGCTTTAGATCCTGAAGCCTTCTTTTTCATCTTCTTTTGTGCACAATTAGTCGCATAATGTCCATGTTCGTGACAGTGAAAATATTTCACTCTGGACATGTCACACTCCTTGCCTTCTTCGTCGGTCTCAGATTTGGAATAGGATTTCTTTCCTTTCCCTTTCTTTGCCTTACCAGCCAAGGCGCAATTTTCTTCATCATCTGTCTTAGATGAAGATCCATCCCTGGTATTCTGCCTGAATTCTTCTTGCACCAAATCTGACCAAAGTTGTTCCCAATCTGGCAGCTTCTCCCTCCCATTGGGAAAGTCCTAATAACTATGTCAACTCTTGACAAGGCCTAGAAGAGATAGGCTCATTAATTCGTTATCTGTGATAGTAATTACGATTCTCCCAAGCTCGTCTCGACACTAGTCAAACTTGGTTAAATATTTCGTAATATTGTCGCCCTTCTCCATTTTGATTTTCCTGAGCTTGTCCTTCAGTGCCAATTTTCTATGATCACTGTTGCTCTAAAACAAATTTGTCAAAGCCTTCCACATCTCATATGGTGTCACTTTTCCATGGAGACTTGAGATAATGTGGTCTCTTACTTCCTCCAATAAGATCCTCCTTGCCCTTGCTACCTTCTTTTTTCAAGCATCAAGAAGAGTGATGTCTACTGCTGCGGGCTTGGGAATGTCATTCTCAATGAATTCTTTCAACTCGTTGTCCTCCAAAACTGCCTCCATTTTGTCTTTACACACAATATAATTAGAGCTACCCTCAAGTTCATACTCCAATATCAAGCCATTGAAAGCTGTCTTGATCCTGATCCACTTGTCTCACCAAGAATACTTTTGCAAAGTCAAATGTTATTCAGTTCAAACTCAATTTCTTCTCCACTATAATTATTTCCTGTGCTCTGATACCATGTATAAATTATACAAACAATATGTATACATGCATGGATTCAATCTGATCATGCAATATACTATAGCAAGATACTGAATCCTTCTACAATTAATTCTGTGGAAATTAAACACGATCGCATAATCACACCAAGTAAAAGAAAGAAGCAAATCAATCCATGACATGAATATTTTTCCTGGGAAAATCTTGCTGCTCAAAACCCCTCTATATTCTATTGTATATTCACAAAGGAATCATGAAATAATTACAATGCACTCTTCTCACAAGAGTCTCCTGCACTCTCACAACTGTCTCACACTGATCTAGAAAAAATTGGGCCAACATTTAGCCAATTCTCAGCCTTCCTTTCTCACGCAATTCATGAGGAATCAAATCCCTATTCCTTATGAATTTCATCCTTTCTCAACTACGCAAGTATCATGGGAAATCCTGTGGTGTTTTAACTGCATCCGGGCATTTTGCTAATAATACAACTAATAGTCAACTTCCATTTAACCTTTGTCTCAACTGGATCTCCACTGAAACTGACATGCATGAAGATATTAATAGTAAATCATCAGTTGCATGACATATCATTGCATGTGAATCAAATCTAATTTAATTAACTTGACCTCTCACTAGTGCAACAAACGGTTACAACTAGTTCAACTAACTTTAACTCAATAAATTGAGTTAACTGATTTCTCATACATTAAACTAATGCACTAACCACAATTCAAACTCCATAACTAATATAATCACTCTACATGCTTCACCAGCCACCCTCAGCTCGAAATTCATGAGCTAACTGATTCTATCACACTCAATTAACTATTACAAGTGTTCATGAGATAAGATTACATTTTATTGTCCAATTTAATTAAGGGATAATTAAATTAGACACATTTCCAATTTATTAAATAAATTGAATTGCACACTAATGTATCGCTAGGACCCATCGCTACATGACATGTGGTCCCACACTAGTGTGTGTGTTTTCATGTTGTTTTTGGATTCCAATTTCACTGTTTCTTGTTGCAAATTTCAACACATTTCAAGTTTACCAAGTGTCTCTGGGTAAATAATGGGGAAACAATTAAAATGATCTCCTTCTTCCTAAAATTATTGGATCAGGAACAAATGAGGGAACAGCGGTAGAAGTGAATAGTTAACATTTTATAGTTGACATCGTTCAACTGCTATTATTCTATAGATAAAAATGGTTTAGTTTAACCTTTTTCATAGGAAATAAATTGAATGTTTCTAATTAGATTCTCATCTAACATTATTAGTGCAGTATTGTTTGGAGGATGTGATCTATCATTTAGTATTTTGGGACAAATGGTTGAATCCTCTCTGGAAAAAAATGATGGTTTCATCATTTTAATGGGATTAACTTATGTGCAATTTGGACTTCATTATTGAAAGGAACCTTTTATTTCCTAACAACCTATCCTTTGAACACTTATCAATCGAAGGACATCTTAAAAAAGGCAATACCCTAAGAGATATAGGAGATGATATACATAATTGTAGCATGGCTTACAGGGCTTTGGGACTTGCATCTCATTGGAATTACAATGATGTTGTCCATGTAAAACATATGGTATATCACGGAAGGTAACATTGCCCTTGGACTAGACTGGCAAGCTGGTTTGGGATGATTCTTACCAACTAGTCCCCAACCTACAAAACCACTGGTGCAACTTGTTCGAGGGAAAAATCGAAAGAGAACGAAAAAGAAAAACAATTGTAACAAGTAGTATTAGATTCTTAAATTTTCAACATTACCATTAATAGTTAGGGGATGTTTCAAAGTTGTTCCAACGTCACTAGTTCACATGAAGAAAGTAGAATTTCATTTCCATTTTAGAATTCAGTAGACTTAACAGCTTTCAATGTTTTAGCATTTCATGGCTGGCAGAATTGTAACATTGTAGAATTGGTTTCCATCATATATGAAGGTATGGGATTGGTATTTAATCAAAAGCACCAATGTCCTCTATGTACTCCAACGTTGGTGGTGGTATGAACTCATGACCTTAGTGAAAATTTACCATTCACCCAAGCCCAAACTACTATTTGGGAATGTTAAGCCCTTTTGGCTCCTTTTCATGCTCGAACTAGTCAACTTTCATGAAATTGGAGGGTGTTGACTTGACCAACAGTAGGATGAATTTACTTGGATCCACAAGTCCACAAGTACCACTGAGCACTGGTATTGAGTTCCCTAGAGGATTTAGGTAAAGGCCAAAGGAGGAGGTAGAGGGTGCTATTGATGATGGGGATCTCAATATAGGAAGTGTTTTTGATGATATGTAGTTGTTGTAGCATGATGTTTTTTGGACTAAAGAGGCCATTTAGAGCCTCAATTTTTTCGCATTTTTTTCCAGATATGAAAGTCTATACTTGGTGCCATTTTCCTATATTCATCCTTAGATGTGATATCCGTGAGAAAAGCCTTCATATTTGATGAGCGCATGTGTGTGTAAAGTAATTTTTGCATGCTTTCTTTATTTTTTAGTACACTGTTTCTTCAACCCAATTTTCTAGTTGGTTCCAGCTATGATAACTATGCTTGTAAAATTCTTGCAATAAATTTTCACAAATCACTTGGAGTAAATTCAATTCAGTGAGCAACAGTGTAATGTACTTGGGGAGGATAATTAATGTAAGGTTATGTTCCTAAGCACGATAATTATTGTATAATGGGCATACACTTGGAATAAGGCCCACTAAGGAGTTGGTGTGAACTTATTAATTAATGTAATATGGTCCTATTCATTGAATAAGGCTCTCTAAGTAGTTGTTGGGAATAAATGATATGATGGGAGGTACTTGGCACAAGTCCTAACAATACTCATGAGATAGTATATATGCACATGCATAACACTATATTCAGCATGTTGGATTTTGTATCATGACAAGCATATCTTGTGGAGTGATTCCTTCCATAAGGAGCAATTATTGGTGTTAACCCACCTTAAGGGTTTTCTCTACAATATTAAATTTTATTCTTTTTCCAATGCATTTCATTATTCTGGGATTTAAGTGTCTTATCTTTCATCCTAAGTCATCATGTTTTCCGATTTTTAAGGATCAAAATCAAAATTCGTTGCATTTAATCAACAACTATACAAATTTAATCTAATTCAGCTCATCTAGTTTGTCATTCAACAAAGTATTCATTATTTAATTATTTTTTGTTGTATTTTTTATAATTGTTGATTATAGATATGCTCTCGAATTTTATAGGTTTTTTAATTGTATGGTTTCCTTCAGAAAATTGAATATAGGTGCTCTTTCTTGGTGGAATGGTTTTTGTCGCCATGATGCCTCTACTCACTAATATAGCTTGGAATGGTTGCTATCGTGCCAAAATGTTGCTTTGTGCAAGAAAATGCCTTGTTCTGGTTCTGTATTTTCCAATGGACACAATCTTTTTGAAGCCAGTCAGGTCAAGAGAATTTTTTGGCTAGAGACTTTACAACTTATTGATCATTGATGGTTTGTGGTTTATTCACCATAGTTTGATTTTATTTTCATATGTGTTTGTTGTTTCTATTAAAAAGTTAAGTTGTATCTATATATATATATATATATATATATATATATAGATAGATAGATAGATAGATAGATAGATATTCAAACTTAACGGAAATTTTTGTCAGAGGGGAATTTTATTGAATTTCATTGTTGTGAACACGAACTAGGTGACTATGTTTTCATCTACTAAGGTTATTTACAAGCTGAAATAGATTATGCACGATGAGGAAGTGTTGGCTATCAAGAAACTGAGACACAGTTGATCATATATTGCAACAAGAACACCGCATTCACTTTGCTTAAATAAATTGAGAAAGGAAGAAATGGAGAAATCATTAATTACTACACATTAATAAACTCAATGAAAGCAGGCCTTAATAAAAGGTAATACCATGTTGTACTTCTTACATTTTAAAATTTAAAATCGCCATTGTTTTCCATCTTGCAAAGGAACCCCAAATAAGAAGTCAATATGGGTTAACTCATGTGTCTACGTTGACAATATAGGTCAACTAAGACTCTGCCTACCTCAAAATAGCAGGATCTGCTATCACTTGTCAGTAATTTATAAGTATTTTATGTGTAAGGTTAGTAGATCAACTATTTTGTCATATAAAAAAACTTGAGGCATAATTCAGTAGAAACTATCCAAAGAAGTGAAAACACAACATGAATATGATTAAAGGAAAGAATACAAATGTTCTTGCTATATCAGAAAGTGGTTCGAAGAAGGAAATCCAAAAACTCAAGATATTAATAAGTTCAACAATTCTACCATCTATTCATCTGATTCAAACCTTTAGGGATCCTGAAGATTGATTTTAATTTTAAAAAACCTTCCCCCTTTTCCCTCTTTCCTTCATCAAGTGTCAAATCTCCTCATTCTCCATTTCCTTATCTTCTTCTTCTTTTCCTAATGGGACCACATCATCTTGTTCCTTAAAGGCATCCTCACAACTTAGCCCTAGGTAGAAAGCATCTTCCCTCCCCACATTGTGCCTGATCTCATAACATGCCAATGGTAATAGAAAGGGTGCATTATTCTCAAACACCATATTCTTCACCAGTAGGAGTGAGAGATGGCCACCCACTGACTCTGTTATTCACACCTTTGTAATAAGCATAACTTTCTTCACCAGATTCTGAAATCTTGTTCTCTAAAAAAATGTTAATATTTTGTGGAAGCCGTGAAAGAGGACCCTTTCTATTTTTATTGTGCTCATTCCCATTTTCTTTCCTTTCCACTGCAGGAAGAGGTGCTCCAAAAGCACTTATCTGGTTTATAGTGCTATACTTAATATTATCAACTTCATTTGTGAACACATGGTTATGGCATAAAACTACAGTTGGGAAATCTGAATTTGAGTCTAGATTTTTTTTTGTTAAGTTCAAATTCACTGCCATTTGTGAACATTGGTTTAACCTTGTCTTGCTCCTCTTCAACAATAGGAAGGTGTGGTGGATGCACGATTATTATAGGAGTGCTTACTTTATCTTTTTCTTTGTGTTTTATTTCTTTGTATTTCTCATTGTCGTTATTTTTCTTTTCTTCGGTCACCATCCTACAAATTATAACATTTCTTCCCCAAGATCTAGGCTAGAAATTGTCAGATGAAGGCAGAGTAGTTGTCACACCAATGGCTCTCTTGTTTCTACATTTTCTATGATTTTGTGTAGAGTGTTTGCTACAAAAAAATCATCTGCAACAACATCATGGTGGGCCTTTAATGCAAAAATGTTTGAATCCAATTTCATAAGCCTACCACAATATGCAACAAAATTGAGACTCTACCCAAGCCAATGCACACCAAAGTTGCACATTTTCCATAAAACATGCATTTCTTTAGCAACATCAACATAAAACATGCATTTCTTTAGCAATCACATAAAATGCACAACAAATTGCATCCACAAGAAAAAAAATTGTAAAGAAAAAAAATGTTAAAATTCATTCTATAGAAGCTCTTACCTATGCTTCCCAAAAGTGTTGATGATTTTGGGAAAGCCTAGCAGGCGACCTAATAATTCATCTCTAAAAAGATCCACCCGAAGTGGAACCTATTGTAGGAGGAGAAGGAAGTGACATATAACCATATCCACCTCCATAAGGTGGATAAGAATAAGGATAACGAGTTTTTTCATTTGAATGATTCCACCATGTTCCAAGATCCCATGGTCCTATAGTGAAACATAAAAATTATAAACCCAAGTAGGAAAAAACAATTGAAAATTTTCAAATGTTTCCTTTGTAAGGACAATAACAATTGATTGAAAGTTAACTTGAAGGAATGTTGCTATTGAGATACCTTTAATATTTTTAAACAATAATTTAATTGTTAAAAACAATGAATGTAGTAGGCATGAAAGAATAGTTCCCATGTTTAAAAAATTAATTCTAAAGTTATGATAACAACATACATTTTCATTAAGTGCACATATATTCTTTTAACTATTGTCTAGATATAACGATATATTGAGAATCCCCTTAGGTACATGCTCCGACAGGGAGTAGGAATGAATTCAATGAAACAATGGCATGCAGAAAGTGTTAGACAAGACTCATCACTAAGAGGAATAGTGCACATGAATTCTCAAGGGAAAGGCTCTGGAACAGTTAGACTTTGTGTAGTCAAAGGTGGTTAGGAAAATCTCACAAAATAACACTACGAACATAGGAGATGTATTAAATTTATTCAATCTATTTGGACTTGAATGAAATATCTAATCTATGAACATTGTGGATCCTTGTAAGAAGTTTAGTTATTCAGTATTGTGCATCCTTTTATCCCAATTGAAAATACTTCATGCTTCCTAGTTTCGACCAAAATCACACCTTAAAATTAGTTTCCAAAATTACAATTGTGGAGATGATTAAACAATCGATAATGTGACCATGACCAAGCATATGAATAAGAATGTCTATCAACTGACTCATATCAAGCTAAAACACAAAATATAGGACAATCAAGCAAGAATACTTCTAATATTATTAGAAGTGGTTGTTGTTGATTGGAAATTGGATTACTGTGCATTTTTCAATACTGTAAATGAAATTATTCCACCTGAAACATTCTAGCTCGTAACTTAGTATTGCAACTTTCCTACCCACTTGTTTCAATGATATATAGATAGAGCAGAAAGCCTGCAAGCAAGTGAAACTTAAAATTATCACCAGAACTACCAAAGATAGAAATTTTCACAAACCTAATATATTTTACTTCAGTACAACATTACATTTTATATTATATTTTGGAGCAACATCTACTTGGAGTGCAGGAAATTGTTGCAGGAAAAATATGTCTCCTTAGGACATCTTTAAGGAAATGTTAATAAGTAGACATAATTATTCCTTACAACCAAATGATCAACGGTCAATTCTTCACATGATAAGTTATTGTGTTGATGAAACAAATTTTGAGGAGAAAGCGACAAGAATTTTCTCTCCAAATTGGGACATCCTTTGAAATATTTTTCTCTCCAAATTTTTGTTGAGTAAGTGGATCTGTGTGCTACATTTTTTGTTTAAATTGTGTTAGATATAATCTTAAAGTCTTAATTTCCAGGTCAATCATCTAACCAGCCTGATTTAGAATGCATTTTTGTATGTGAAAGTTGACCTTTATAAAAACTTGTGAATGAACTGCTTCTTATTTTAAGGTCTCTAGTTAATGATTGTCTTTGCCTTTAATATTAAATAAAACTACACCATATAATCTTGGGTATTCTCTCCCCAATTAAATTTTCCTCAAAACTATCGAAAACATGTATGATCATGCATAGTATAAGTCGGCCACAGATGGTATACTTAGCTCGTCTCTCGTGGGAGGTATGATCTTGATATATGATTCATAATGGACATTGCTTCAATACAAATCTCAATAATGGTGACCTTGGATCCAAATTTTAGTGTTGAACTTGGAGCTAAAGGTGACACATTTAATCCACCAATGCAACTGAGGTCACTGAGCCATTTTCTCCCCTCCTGTTATGAAAAAACTACCCAAGATAGTATTGTTAATTTCATTTTATCCTTGATGCTCCACTGTTCTGTTTTAAAAAATAAATTCTTTCATCCCTCGGCTTTTCGTTGTATTTTTTTTTTTAATTTTAACTTTCAAGGGTTCTGTTTTCCCAAGTTTGGGTTAGAATAAAGTACAATTGTTTGGTGATTTCTAGAAGAAACCAAGGAACTAATCGGGCATACTTCAGAAACATTATTGAATTAGGACTATTTGGACGTGGGATTGGTGCGTAGAATTGGAATTTATTATACTACGACAGAACCTGAATTTATGAAGCTTCGAGTCGCCCGTTATTATTAAGGATTTGATCTTTGAAAAAGCATTGAAAGGATCTGGGATAGAGACATTGGTAAAGAGACAAATGAGGGAAATACGTGTTTATAGGAAGAGAGATAGGCTGTTATGGACCTGCTGACCGAGCTTGCTTGTTAGGGCCTATTGAGATTGTTACGGGCTTTCTGTTACAACATTTGAGAAGGCATTGGAAATTGATCGATAAATAAGGCAAGGCAGGTTAACCTTACAGTAAGGCATGGTAGGGAAGGAAAGGCCCTGTCTTCTTTGTCACCTTCGCTTATCTGTTCTGGGGCTCATCGATGTGATTCAAAACCCCCAAATCAATTTTAGGGTTCCACTACTTGCATTCAAGATATCAATTTTAGGGTTCCACAAAAATATACAAGCACCATTCACAAAGATACAAGCACCATTCATAAACTTTTTACAGTAAAATTAAGTGAGACGGAATCAGAAATAAAATTGGGAAATTGTGCAAAAGGTAGGATAAATACCTCTCCAGAACTGGCAGAGGTTGTGGCTCCGTGCTCTAGCCCCAATCTGACCACAAAAATCGCTAGTCCAACATCCTCCAATAACTCCGGGTGGTTTTCACTTGAGTTATGGGGAATTTTTTCTGGGTCGTATGCTTGAGAGCTCACGGTCTGGTTAAACCACTACGTCGAAGAAGCTTGGGAGCTCACAGTTTGGTTAAACCACTATGGCGAAGAAATTGTCGCCCGCCAAAATGAAAATATGTTGATGATTTTTTTTGTTTATATTACACATTATAGAATTTTATTATTGAACTTAAATGCATATATTTAGGGGAATGTGATAGATATAGATCCTTTACAAACTCACCCCTAGTAGAGTTCTCAGAAGTTAGTTGTTTCAAAAAATAATTTTAACATTTTCCATTTCGAAATATTTTGAAAATCTGAGTGAAATAAAGAAAATATTTACTTTCAGTTGTTTAAAAAGAATATTTTAGCCTTGTTAATTTAGAAATATTTTGAAAATATAAAATATAGGAGTGAAATGAACGATAAAATTCATATCAAATAATTAACTTCATTTTTATCTAATAGATTTCTTTCAAATTTGATGATCGATGGACAAAGAAAATTCAAGAACTAGTTGATACTAAAAACTCAAAAAATTATATTTTAGTTTGGTAAAATATCAATACTCAACACGTTTCCTTGGGTGCCCTCACATGGCCCGACCCGACCCAACCCACTCGAACTCGTTACCTTGGGCACTCTCAAATGGCACAACCCGACCCGACCATGTTTCCTTGGGCGCCCTCACACGACACGACCTACCCGAACGAACGCACAAGGGAACAAATGGAAAACGGGTCACACGAACGTGCACAAGGCACACGAGCGGTCACAACTTAGCATTTTTGATAGGCCTCCCTCACACAACCCGACCCGACCCGACCCAAACGTGTTTCCTTGGGTGCCCTTACACGACACGACCCGACCTGCCTGAACGAAGGCAAAATTGAGAAAATGACAAACAGGTCACACAAATGTGCACAAGGCACACGGGCGGTCATAAATTATCATTTTAATACGTCTACCTTCAGACGACCCGACCCAACTCACACGACCCAACCTGACCCGACCCACCCGAACGTGGAAGGCACGAGGGAGCAAATGGAAAATGGGTCGCACAAACATGCACAAGGCACACGGGCGATCACAACTTAGCATTTTTTATACAACCTCCCTCACACAATCCAACTTGAATGTGTTTCCTGTGGCGCCCTCACATTGCACGATCCAACCTTCCTAAACGAAGGCATAAGGGAGAAAATGGAAAACGAATTGCGAAAATGTGCACAAGGCACATGGGCGGTCACAACTTAGAATTTTTTGTACGGCCACCCTCACACGACCTGACCTACCCGAACGTTTTTACATGGACGCCCTCACATGACCTGACCTGACCCGACCCGCCCAAACATGTTTCCCTGGCTACCCTCACACGACCCGACCCACCCGAACGCTTTTCCTTGGGTTCCCTCACACGGCATGACCCGACCTAACCCACCTAAAAGTGTTTCCTTAGGTGCCCTCACATGACCTAACCCGACCTGCATGAACTTGTTTCCTTGGGCGCCCTCACATGACCCAACCCAAACCGACCCGGCCCGCCCGAACACGTTTCCTTGAGTGCCCTCACACGACTTGACCCAACCCGACCCGCCCGAATGCATTTCCTTGGGCACCCTCACATGGCACGACTTGACCTGGCCCGCCCGAACATGTTTCCTTAGGCACCCTCACATGACTTGACCTGACCCGACCCGACCTGACCCGATCGGCCTGAACCCGTTTCCTCGGGCGCCCTCACACGACACGACCCGCCCAAATGAAGGCACAAGGGAGGAAATGGAAAAATGGTCACATGAATGTGCACAAGGCACACGGGCAGTCACAACTTAGCATTCTTGACATAGCCTCCCTCACACGACCCGACCCGCCAGAACGAAGGCACAGGGGTGAAAACGGAAAACGGGTCACACGAATTCGTGCACAAGGCACGCGAACGGTCACAACTTAGCATTTTGGTCGCCCTCACATGACTCAATAGTCAATTTGTTTCCTATTATAGAATCCACCCTAATTGAGCCTCTGAATGAAGGCCTATAGCGAAGTCCACCTCCACCAAAATCCATGTGATATGTTTATCTCTCTGTAACAGGCTTGCTTCCACTAGGAAAGAAATTTTACCAATGTAATTGTATATCATCATTAGTGATTCACAGGACCAGAATATGAGCATTAAACCAGGGAGTTTAGCTTGAAACCAATTTTTTTCATGGTAATTCCAGGTACGGATCAAATCCCACATGCCATGGATTTAAAGAGAGGAAACCACAACCATGAACACAATATGATCCCAAAATATTTGCAACATGTCCATTATTAATAAAGTGGAAGCATAACCATTGGTTGTATAAAATGTTGAAAAGAGGAGAGTACTTAAGAATAGGGTACCAATGTTCTTTAACCCAGGACGACATATGAGATCCATCCATTCGCAGATAAAACCACTTACCCACCAAATCCCATTGTTGTAATCCTACCACCTGGTCCACTTAGGGGTTTAGGGGTTTAGGGGGTTAAATGGGTTAGGGGTTTGGAATTGGGGTTTAAGGGGCTAGAGGTTTAGGGTTTAGGGGGTTAAATGGGTTAAGGGTTTAGAGGTTTCCTTTTCATATCCATATTTGTTTAATTTCATGATTAATTAGGCATTTTTAATGTCTCACTACTCAATTAATTAGGATTAAGTAACGATGCAACTAAATGAACAAATAAATATCTATTTACAATATTGTGTTTGTGAGTCATCTTTGAGTCTAGAAACCCAGCTCCTATATCGTCAAGGCATGCGAGGAGTCTGTCCATGTCAAATTTTAGTGCATACAGTAACAATTTGAAAAAAAATAAACGTTGGCCCCATTCACAGGTCACTCTTGGCTTATAAGGATAATGGCGCAGGGTAATATCATGTCATAAGTGACCTAATGTTTTCTAACAATTTCAACAATCTCGGTGCTGCAATAATCTGAGAACAATGATGAAATTTACGATGATGCAAATAAAGATGAATGAGATTCTATTGGTTTCAAGAATCATTTATTCTCTACTGAACAGGTCCAACCATGTGAAGGTTGAAGCTCATATTTCCCCTCCCATCCCCATCACGTCACTCTCATTTCCCCAATACCCAATCTTTGAAATAGAATACGAAAAAATTAAAAATTAATTAAGGTCTTATAAAAACATAATTTTAGTTTAGCATGTACACAAGTATGGCCATCATTTTTTGGTTTGACATAATAAATAACATGTAATAAACCCACATAATTAGTAAATTATTTCAAGTAAATAATTCATACATATTAAAATATAAAGTTATAACATACCAGCTCATACTCAAACACAACATATGTATCTTCTTGATATTCATCCGACTGATCAACATCTATACCAACATCTGATTCAAAAACAATGTTTAAATGATCGACCATGTCATCATCATCATCAATCATGTCATTTTTAATAATATCCTCATCGACATCATCATAAATAATTGTTGCATCATCTCCTATACCTAGTTCATCTTCTCTATCTTCTTCGGCTGTCAATGCATCTTCCTGCTCATCTTCCACTGCATCATCTTCTTCTTGATCAATATCATCTTCTTCCTCTATAGTATACTCTACTGGCCTTCCTCTTGGATCATATATAATAGCAAATTACCATATGTTCTCACCTGAAACCTATGAGTAAAATACCTATTCACATTGGCTTGGGAAAACATAGCGATCTTTTTTTGCTTCAAACTGTGATGTTTTAACCATTGGAAATCCATTGTCATGTTGAATAAGAGTTCTATCATCATCACATGCATTCATTCATAGCCTATACCATTTGACGTCGAACAAAACTAATTTGAAGGAATTAAAATCACACTCAACTATATCATCTAAAAACCCATAATATATATTTTCATATTCTCGAGGATGTCTTTCACTCCTGGAGGAAACATTATTGACCTGGAATATTGTAGTTATCCCACTATTAGAATTTTTCCTGCTATCATCCAACTGTTTGATGCGAAATTTACGACCATTGCACCACATAGCCTTGTGGTGTTTCAACTGCAATATGACAAACATGAAAAAGATGCATTCTCAATTAATAATTAATCATATAATTTACACAGCTTGAAAATTATCTGAAAAATAAAACCTTTTGTCACATTATAAATATAATATAAAATAAGTACTAAATAAAATAGGTGAATTAATTCATGCTTACCTTTTTATCTTTCAAACCATATGCTAAATAAATTTCCCTGTCTATGACATTTCTATCTCCACTACGATAAGATTCTCTAACCAATTCAGACAATAGTTGACATGATAACCTACAGTTGTTACGTTCTTTACATATTTCAATCCATTCACTCATCCACTCGAGATTGTTTGCAATGTATAAAAGTAGTGCCTCATAATCTTGATCACCTGAATAAAAAAACAATAATTCACCAATATTAAATATAACTTATAACCATGGTAAATTATATTAATTAATAAATAAATAAAGAATAAGACTTAAATTAATATGATCATAGACATGATGTAAAAAAATGAAACATTATATGTATTATATATAATAAATCTTTTACCTCTCACTTTCTTCATTCTACCTTTCCCGACAGGTGCTCCCCATCAAATTTTTTGATGGAGTTCACATCCCAAATGTAATCCACATTATCCATAGTTGGCATAGCTAATATAGGAAGATACCGACTAATATACACCATGGATTCATATACCACATATCCCTCACCATAGAACCCTCAAGACGTGCTCTTTGTCTAACCAAATCCTTCAAGGATTTCAAGTGCCTCTCCACCATCCACATTTACCTTGTGTGTACTGGTCCACACATTTCAATCTCCTCAACTTGGTGTATCAAATAGTGGAGGTAGAAAATTTTTCATTTCACACATTAGCCGAGGAATTTCTCTCTTCCAGTACTTTATTTCATCTTGAAGGATTTCTTTCAATGACAACCATATGAAAATCATTACGCAAGGTTATTTCAATGAAACATAATATATATTACATTACAAGTAAATTAACACATCATGTTGTTAAGTACAACGAAAAATTGTAGCAAATTTTGCGTATAAATCAAAACTACTTACCTCATGTATTTACCAAGACCATATATAACTTGTTTGACATTGTTATCGAAGTCGTTTGGGAGAGATACAGGTAGAACATACTATAACAATAAAAAATGAATCGTTATTGGTTTCCAAATTAAAAATAAATAATTAAATATGTATTCAAGCAATAATATACAAAAATGTATACCAAAAAAATTACCTTAACGAAGGTATGCCAATCATGTGTTTTCACCCCACCGAAGTCACCTTTCTTCGTTAAGATATTATTTATGTTTGAAGCAAAACCTATTGGAAATTTAATTCTTCTAACGACCTCTTTCACATCATTGCTTTGTTTCTCTGTTAATAACCATGGAATATTATTATAATTTTGACCTCCATTGCTATTTGATCGGTCGATCACACTTTTCATTGCATTATTCAATTTCTCAATGTCAGCAAAAATTTTGTCAATTTTATCTCTATTATGCGCACCATCTGTGATTTTCCATAACGTTTCTGTCATGTTCTTCCTAATATGCATTGTATCAAACAAATGATCTATTTTTAGGTCCTCATAGTAGGGAAACCGTGAATTGAGAAGGATAACTTTTCATTCCAGGTGGAAGTAAAATATTAGTACCTTCACAACGACGATCTTGATATTAAAGAATAAAATAAATCAAAACAATAATTATCAAATACAATAAAAAAAAAATTCAATAATTCAAAAAAAAAATCAAAACATTACATAAACAAATTATATATATATATATATTACGTACCTTAACAATTATTAATTCTGTTATATTCCAACTTCCACAACTGAGGTGTCATTCTTCGTGGCTTTAGTCCAATTTCTTCTTTATAATTGAAAAGATGTTTTTTAGTAGTATGATACTTATGGTTCCTAGAGAGGAAGTGCCTATTCTCATCAAACACCATCTTTCTTAAATCTGGTGAATGATGATACTTCATCTTAGGGCCACAAACTGGACATGCAAATCTACCCTTTGTTTGAAGACCTACAATATATGGATCAATGACAATTAGACAATGAGATCATTTTAAAAACATGCAATATGTTATATCTAATTTAAATAATTATATATTATATTAAAGTGCAATGAAATATTACATACCACAAAAATGTGTTAGTCTTGGGGCATCATGAATTTTCCATACAAGCATTCAACGACATTGAAATCTCTTCTACATGATTGGTTTAGTGATGTCAAACATAGTGATGTCATACATAGTGATGCCATGCCATAACTTTATTAGCTCATCAATAAGAGGCTCAATATATACATTCATATCTTTGACCTGGTACTTACCTAATTGTTCAAAATTACGATACATAATCACTACCATGATATGTATCTATAAGTAAGTAAATAAATAAAAGATATTATGCAAACAACAAGACAAATGAAAATGTTACATTCGAAAAAATAATGTATCAAATACCTAGAATAATCATAGTCAACATTATGTGCTTCCTCTTTATTGAAATCCAAGGAGAAATGTTATTGTTGATAACGAAAATAGGCCACACTGAGTAAGTAGACCTAAGCTCTCCGAATGGATTAACACCATCAGTTTCCAATGGAAGCTTGACATTACGAGGTTCATTTTTAAAATCTACATATTTTTCCTTGATTTCCATAAATGCAGAACCATATGTAGAAATTCGAAGAACACCATCTTCACTTATATTCTTTGAATGGTAATCTATAAACTATGTTATACTCTTACACTTGAACATTCGTTGCAATATGTGAATATCAAGAAGAACCTTTTGAGGCACCTTTTTTGTTAGTTGATCGGTTTGATATCTACTGGTACCACATTTAGGACATTTTGTTTTCACTGCATGTTCTCCGTAATATATAATATCATCTTTAGGACATGCATCTATAGTGTTATATTCCATTCCAAATGCATTCATAATAGCATGTAAATCTAGATATTTGCATGGTAATGTATTCGGCGATGGTAACAAGAATTCACCCAACAATATACAACATAAACATAAACTAGTTAATGTAAAGATTATTAATCATATATAAGTATTGAATTATTATTTGACACATTTATTACAACTAAAAAAAAGGAAAATAATCAAGATTTACAGATATGTGATCATATATACATATTTCATACCTTAGGATCTGTGTCATACATATGTTTGAAAAATTATTCATAACATTTAAGTTCGACAACAACAATGTAGTGAAGAGAAGAGTTTCATTTTGAGTGTTCAAAAAGACTTTCACATCATAAACACCATCACTATATCCACCATCATCATCCGACTCACCATATAAGTCTTGGATCATTTGATTTGTCCCATCATTGTGAACTGTGTCATTATTGTCATCATCTAGCTCCATGGGATCATTAACATCATCTTCATCATTCGCTTCATGTTCTTAACCTTGTACAAAATCATTTCCAGTACTACTATTTGATGTAATATTATCTTGTGGTGAAACATCATCTAATTTGTGAGCACTCCACCAGATCTTCGAAGGCTGAGAAGGAGACTAGCAAAGGTAACCACAAACCACTTAGACCCAGTAGCTAGCCCTACTAGGCAGGAGAGGGCTCTCTCCATGATATCATAGCCAAAATGACTGGATAATGAAGATTTTAGGCTAGGTATAGTAGGCTCTAGGGTTTGATTGATTGATTTTGGGTGTTGGATGGTGAATTAGTTCTAGGAAAGACTAGGTTAGGGCACTGAAAATCAGACTTGCAGAGATCTGATGGGGCAAGGTAGGTACACACTTTAGCACTTTCAGGTATCTTGATGAATGTGATTAGACTAGTAGGGTTTCAAAAAGAGCATGTAAATCATGAATTATTTTATATCATAAGAAAGTGAAATAGAACTGTGATAATTCCTCCAAAACAGAGAATCAAAATAATAAATTATGCTTATCTAACTTAGAAATCAATCACATTGAGAGATGTACATGAATATGGAAATTATAATACATTCAAACATATTAAAACATAAGGGGAAACACTGCTAAAACACATACCATGGGAATCCCACCAAAATAGTTACAACTTTGTATATTAGTTCCTGCCAAAATGACTGAATACACTAGTGTTCAAATATCAATTACACAGCATCCAACCCTTGCAATGACAAATAAGATGATAGATATAGACCAAAACAGACTTCTCCCAGTCTCAGGGGTTGAATCCATGAGTTTTTGAGCTAAAACCAAGTCTTTCTCAAACTAAACAAAAATATAGGGAGGTTGTGAATTGTTTCTATTTTTAGTAAAACAACTAGAGAAATCCTCTCCAAGAATTAATGAGAGGTAAATACACAAATTTAACTCTATTACCATGCCTTTTACATTCACTTTTAACCCTTTACCCTTTTACAATTACCCTCTTCCATTTCCCAAAGAAAAACTGTCAAATAAAAATTACACAGGAAAATTGTAAACTTACGCAAGGAATTTTTAGAAGCACAACAAATTTCTTGTAAGGCCTTCTTAGGTGCCTTCCCATCATCCAAATTTGAAAATAAAAGTTGTTCTGAGTAGGTGGTCAAGTGTAGGTGACTTTAGGATGTTCAAGCATCAAATTAGGCTTCCTTATGCCTCCTAAAAACTATTTATCCCAAGATGACTCCTAGAAGCGCAGTGAATTTCTGAAAGTGAGGCAAAGAGGTGATTTTTTACCACTTTTTTGCAAATTCCTTGAAAAATGAACCCTGAACCTGAAATATGACCAAATGGGTTCTCTTATAATTTGATTATCTTTCCAAAAACATAATTTTTTTCTCATTTGGAGGCCCATAGAAAAAGCACAATAAATTTCGTTACGCTTCTAGAGAGAGACAAAAATATGCA
Source organism: Pinus albicaulis (assembly GCA_034641835.2). NCBI lineage: Eukaryota > Viridiplantae > Streptophyta > Pinopsida > Pinales > Pinaceae > Pinus > Pinus albicaulis. The sequence goes on from CM076575.1 coordinate 880,381,940, forward strand.
CTAGTCTGAACGAAAAATTCAGAATTTGTCTAAAAACCCCAAAATTTGAAAATTTTCAAAATTTTTGTGTGAGGTTGTTGTGTGAGGCTCTAAAAAAGTGTGTCATACCACCAAGGAGTAATTAACAAGAAAATGGAGTTTGCCCCTCTCCTTTTGGCTGATTAGGGTTTCTTTGAGCTTATCTTGCAACTGCTTAACCTTGACATTGCATATCTTGTTTCTGGTATGGTAGTGGTCAATTATCTGCCTCAACATGTGATTGTCCTTTTTGGCCTTGTGAAGGAGCTTCTCCAGGTGTATTTTTACCCTGCCATGCCAAACTTCCCTATCATCATTGATTTCCATTGCAATTATTTCCTCAAAGGTGAGTTCTTCTACAAGAAGTGCCTTATGTTGTTTTTCCTGCTCCAATGCTCTTTTTAGGCCCCTTGTTTTTGGTTTTTTGCTTGTGGTTTTGGCATCATCCTCATAAAACTCATCATTTCCAATCATTGCTTTGCCTTTGAAATCTTGTCTCTTAGCTTTCAACAAGTCCAATTCCAAGAGTATTTTCTTATCCTTCAACTATTTTTTCTCTTGCTCAAGGAAGGAGATAACAAACTGTGCCCTTGCTAAATTATCTTACAACTCTCTAATTTTAGAATTTTTTCCTTTCATGGCTAGGTTTATATTTTCCTGCTCATATTGGGATTCCAATTCCACCATCTCAATGTCATGGTGAAGGGCTTCTTTCTCTTGGAAAATTGTCTCTTGTTGTTCATGATATCCCTGCTTTCTTGATGTAGAAGGAAAGGCCCCTTCCACAATTTGTGGAGTAAAAACTTTCCTGTGTCCTCTCTGATAAGTTATAACCTTTTTGTCCTTTTTTCTTCTTTTAGGTGACTGGTGCTTCTCATGTCTTGATTCTTTAGCTATGTTTAGCTGCTCTTTATCCCTGTCACTTGGAGGTTGTTCCTCCCTATTTCTTGGTGATCCCACATCATGCTCTGCTGAAGAAAATTCTTGTTTTTGTAGTGGCTCTACCAAGTTCTCCTGAACTATACTTGCCAAAAATGACTCCCAAGTGATTTGCTTCTATTGAATTACTGAAGAATGATGATCTTAATCAGACTGTGGTGGAAAATATTGTCTGTATGATCTTTTCCCTTTTCATGTATCTTCTCTGCCATCTTGGACACACTTTTGAAGAGGTAATTACACAAATTAAAAGATTTCACAACTTTAAAATGCATTATTAGTCTTATGTGGTATTGATAAAGTCTTGAAAAACGTCCTTCACAAGTGAAAAACCTCATAATGGGATTCATCAATGGAGCGTATTTATCCAATAAGTATCTGAAAGGAAATACATGCAATGGAGCATCTTTGTAGGTTGATTTCAAGTAGGTTTTGAAGTATTCATTATCAAGACTCATAACCTTGAACCAATATTCTCCATGATTTGGTATTCCAGTGGCTGCGGAGATGGATTCTATTGTGAAAGTTAACTCTACCCCTGCTATAACAACCTTGTCCTTTTTCAAAGAAATGGAAAATAACCCTATGAGTTGTTCATTATATCCCACCTCTTGTACTTTTTGGAAAAATTGTACACATTTTACATCTTGAAAACATTTGAGTATAAAAGGAGATGAGGCGATTCGATGCCAGTGAGAGGGTTCGAACCTAGGTATATTTCCTCCTTTATACGCCTTCCTCTCAGAGGGGGAGGTGTCAGTGTCCATGGTGTTGGAAATGTTGTCATTGATGGAAAAGGAGAAGACAGTAGCAGCACCTAAACTATCCATAAGGCAAAGAGACAGAGAGGTAGCAGAGGCAGCAGATGAAACAGAGGAATTGAAGCAGAAGCAGCAGAGGAATTAGAGACAGAGCAGTGAAGTTGAAAGGGCCTGAAGGAGTTTAATACAGAGGTTTATTTATGGATTAGGGGTTTAATATAGTTTGCAGATGAATTATTGAGAAATTATTCATTAATTGAGTTTGTATGGCATAGATTTTGATTGAAGTCTAAAAGCGCCTGAACATGTTATGAAGAGTGGAATGCTGGAGAGGATAGAGTTAGAGTAGGCTTAGAAACCCTGAAGTCCTGTAAGCCTACGGGTAGTAGAAGGGCCATTGATTTTGAAAATCTGGGCCATTGAGAATGTCTAGATTTTATGAACATTTGAGTGGTAATTATGTATCTACCGAACATAGATTGAACTGATGAGACCAGAGAGAAATAACTCCTCAAGTCTATGTAAGGAGGAGTTTTAGTGATGCTCTGTAGGTAATGGAAGAAATCGAGGTTAAATGTCGTGATTTGAATCGAAGAGCAGTAGGATTTGCATATCTGCCGGAAGGGAGTTATGGTGTACTAGTGGAGTTATAGGATTGAGTTATTTTATGTAACTGTGTGTGTTTAAATTGAATAGTGTGAACTATGACAGTAGAACACAGAAGTGAATGGATTGATGTTATTGAATGAAATGTTTTTTTCATACAATATTCGATAAAAGGAGAATTGTATACTCTGTTTTATGCATACAGCGAGATCTGGTAGTCAAGTCACAGGCAGAGATTTGTAAAACGAAGGAACTGCCTTCTGTGGGACGGAACCTGAGTTTAACTACACTGGGAATAGCCATGAAGAAATGAAGTTTGTTCACATTTCAATGCAACCAGCAAAATCATGGACAGAGAATGGTTAAGAATGGAAATTGCAGAGAGAGCAGATAATACAGAGGCGAGCACAGAGGAACCCTGATAGTGTGTAGACCGGATCGAGAATGGGTTCGTTGGCAATCAAAGAATAGTGGGGTTATATATATTGTCGAAAGAAATTGATAAATATATGATCTAAGTTATAATGCAGGGTTAATACACAAACTGTGTAGTTAAATGAAGAATGGAGGACAAATATACATTGAAGCGGATTTATAAGAATCGGAACCCTAAGTCAAGAACGGAACCGTGACCTAAACAGTGACAGTGGATTTCGAAAATAGTTTATGGTTTTCGGAAAATTTTAAAATTTTAAGTGGTATAACGAAAAATAACGCATATCATAAATTGGAGGACACGTGTCCCATAGTGGTATCCGATCACCACTTTTATCCCATGATTTTGACTTGTTAAAGCTCGGTAACGAAAAAAATGCGGCATCCATTATATGCCATCGGACATTGATTGTGAACATGATAAGCCTACAACCGTAGGATGAGAAGGGGAGTTAAGCACTTGGGCCTAGTCCATCGCGCAAATTTTTAATATTAACCCTCGTGCATCTTAATAATGTGATATGCATTGGATCATGAAAGATTGATGCGACGGTGTCTCATCCGTTGGATGGTATGGAGCCATAAGACCGGTAAGAAGCGTTGGATTATGTGCATTTTATATTTGATGCGATGATTTGTTTATAGTCAGATTTATAATGATTATGTGCATTGGCACGATGACGAAAGTTAAATAAAGGTATGTATTCATTGTTGTGGGCCCGAGGTTTATAAGCTTAATGTGTGTTGATGAAGTCTAAGGCTTATCGACTGTTTCGTAAACATTCGAACGGAGAACGTAATGTATGATGACATATATTATGATTGGAATGTGTTGGCGGAGTTAATAACCAAAGAAAGTCTTGAATGAATACCTCCAATGATTAATGTGCCATAGAGTTGTTATAAGGATGTGTTTGGGTTTAAACCTAAGGTCAAGGATACCATATAGCTCTGGGTTGGAACACGTATAATATATTGATATGTTACGTTTAAAGAAACGCCATGAGCTATCATTATATTGGTCTTAAATAAAGCTTATAAAAGCAAAGGTCGAGGATTAGTTGGACATGATAGATATTATAGCAAGCCATGGGGTTTATTATAATGCTCCCAATAATCGAATGGAAGTCATGATGTATGTGGAGGTATATATATATATATATATATATATATATATATATATATATATATATATATATATATATATAATGTTTTGATAAAGCCGAGCCTCACATTTGAGTTATATTGTAGATGCGAAAGATAAACCTTGAGCATAGAATATTTTGGGTTATGAAGCGGAGTATTGGAGTCACATATTAATGTGTATTTAAAACAGGTTTGAAATGTGGGGCCCGAACAAACTTTTATGAGTATCGGATTATATGGTTATCAAGGGTTTCATAACCATGAAAAATGAAGCTTCCACATCAATTCAATTTGCCTAGTTCAAAAAATAAGAAATGCTTCCGCATATAAGAAATTGCCAGACTGTGGATTTATTTGGGCAGGAATTTGCATGCATTTTATATGTAGCCTTGAGTTTTTGGAAAATGTGTATGAATTATAACAGGATTGTAACATAGTGATGGAAAATGAAGCTTGAGCATTGATACAACTGCCAGAGTAAGAACATAAATCAAAAATGCATTTTTATATGCACAATGAACTTGGAGAATATGGGTTTTGACAGGTGTACAAGAATAGAAAGCGAGAGAATATACAGAACTGAAAAAGACAGTGAACAAAGTATGCAGAACAGTTACCTGACAACAGCAGAAAAGACAAAACCAACAAGCCAAGTGTTGGAAAGAAGACTGAGTGAAATTGATATATGTAACTGAAATTGTGAATGTAAATGTTTTAATTGATTTTATATTGTTTGTGATGCATTGGCAAGTCTCTGGAGGAAAACAAAAATTCCACTGTAAATAGAAATTTGTATAAATTGCTATATTTTTCTTAATGAGATGGAAAAAGAAATGAGAAGGTAGAAGGCAAAGAGTCATGGCTATTCACTTCGAATTCCTGTAGAATGCAAATAGCCATGAAGTTATTTTTTATAAAACAGGTAATATCCATGTGTAGAAGGTTACGAAAACAGAGAGAGAGAAGGAGAAAGTGTGCAACAGAATTGAAGAGACTTGAATATTGTGAGAAAGTTGCAGAATGGAAGAAAGTAGAAGAATATAAGAAAGCTACAAGAGGTTAGAAATTGCAGAAAGGATAGAGATTGTAGAAATGATGCAGAGAGGTTAGAGAATGTTGAAATGAAGCGGTGATGCAAAGAATAAGGAGGATCTGATAAAGAATCTGAGAAGATGCAGAGATGATACAGGGCAGATATGAGGACTAATGGACAGCAGAAAAGAAGGAACAAAGTAGAGCTGATATCCAAGGTAAATCAGCAAGTGTTTTCTTTTGAAAGAGTAAGGAAGTTGGAGCTTCCCTATCAATTTGTAGCTTTATAAATGTCAGTTGTAATGATCATGAGCTTCCTATGTTAAAAACGGTAAAACATGTTTGAGCCTTCGTTGTATCTCTAATTGAGGTAGGAGCCTCCTGTAGGTTGGTGCCTACAGAAAATCAGTGGTGAGAGGGAGTTGGAGCTTGCCTTTGTATCACAACAATAATAATATGTGGTTTTCTCCCTTTATGGGTTTCCACTTATATCTGGTGCCTCAGGCTGATACAGGTGTTGATATGGTTTATCTCATCTGCTTAATACTTGCTGCTCTCATATTAAGTCTGCTACTACATTATATTAATACTTGCTGCTCACATTCTAACATTACTCACATATTAAGTTGAACATGAAATGAAGGTGTAAATAAGTTTAATGGAAAAGTTTTAAAAGACCATGAATGTGTTAAACTGATTCACCCCCCCCCCCCACCACCCCCCCTCTCAGTTTAACTTAGGCTTCAACACATGGTAGTAAGAAAACGCTAATGAAGAGGAGAAAAAACAGAGTATTTTACTAGGTTTATGAATGAGATGGTAATATGAGTTTGGGATTGCCTAAATTTTTTAGGAAATTTAGGGGGAGAGGGAATGATGTTATGAAGTAGGGAGAAGTGACTTTTTTGAATTTGTGTGAGGGGAAGGGGATGAAAAGGCCAAAACACTGGCCTAGGGTAAAAAGTAGGTAGAAAACAGGGTTTGAGTAGAGTTTTGGGAAAAATAGGAATTGGATGAGGGGAAGGGGTGTGAATGATTCAAATGGAATGCATGAAGGTGTGGAAGGTGAGTTTCAAGGTTTTCAAACTGAAAAATTGACCATGACACAATTTTTCCAAATTGACTTTTAAAACCCTAGCTGAGAGAGTGAAATTATTTTAAGATTTGAAAACTAATGAAGAGGGGGATATTTCTCTTTACTTACTTGATTTGTAACTTGTAGATACTCTTCAAAACCCTAAAAATGCTTTGATTGCTTCAATTTTCCTTTAGAAATTATTTCCCCACCTCCTAGCTCAGATGCGTAGAGAGGTTAGAAGAAGCGCAGCAGGGTGTTCAAATGTGCAGCGGAAAGTGCAACGAAGCATTTGGAAGCGTAGTGGAAAGCGCAAAGAAGTGTCGGGATGCACAGCGAGGAGAAATTTTTGCTAGTGAGAGCTAAAAACTCGACTTTGTTACCAATGAGAGCTGAATTTTTGTTGGGATAAAGTGAAATGTAAATATAAAACTCCTTTCTTTTCCTTTTATATCATTTTCTTCAATTTAGTGAGGTGGCCCACCAAAATTCCATTTTGATTTTGAACTTGATCTTTTGCATTTTGAACTTTATCTTTTGAATTTTGAACTTTTGATGGATTTTGAACACTGATTTTCTTCTTGGAACCTTGAACATTTGCTGGTGGAACTTGAGTATTTGCAATTACTTGGAACTCCAATGTACTTATTAAAAATTAGGAACATAAAATTACATTTTTCTTTGAAATCAAATTTACTAATGAAATTTCTTTATTGTCACTCCTTCACTTGCTGGACTTTATGCATGAAATGATGATTCGATGACCTTGGAACCCTAAGGCCTAATGGAGACTCTAGACTGAATGAAACCATGATAAAAATGAATGTAATGATGTTGAAAACTTATGAATGATGGTACATTTAGCTAAGAGGTGAAATGAGCTAGCAACTAGTAAAATTTTGGAACGAGTCAAATTAGACCTAGAACTACATCCAGTGACCAAATTTTTGCATCATGACCTAATGGAATCATAAAAATTTGACAATGGGACCCTAACAAGACATGATAATAGTTTATTTGATCACTGGTGGCAGGATGCAAAAACTGACACTAACATTGGTTCTAGCTAGGGATGGCAGCTCGTTGGAGGTGTCAAGAACACCATAGACTAAGTAGCCTAACCAAGGCATGGAGTCAAAATCTAAAACCAAACTGAATGCTAAAAAATTGATATAATAAACTGACTCAAAACTAGACTGACTTGACTTTGACTCAACTTTGAAAACAGCAGAAAACTAGTGAAACTTTATGGCCTTCACCTTGGGATCCAAGCTCTAATGGTTCTCCGCTTCACACTTTGCAGAAAAATTAAACTGATATATACAATGGAATTGGGAAATTTTCAGAAATATGCATCATAAAAGATAATTCTTAAGGAGCCTACCATTGATTGGTCCTCCTAACCAATATTCTCCATTCATATCTTCCAATAGGAAAGCATGTTATCCACGAGAGACTGAAATATTGTATGGTCCTTTCCATAGGTTCTCAAATTTTTCGTGCTTCCCTTTTTCCTCATTCCTAACATCCCAACAGAGGACCACATCTCCAATCTTGAAATCATCCACCTTTCTCTTGTGGTCATATACCTTCTTTATCTTTTCATGAAGCTTTGAAGTGTTCTGAAAGACCTCATCTCTTGTTTGTTGGAGATGGATCATCTGATTGATGCGTTGTACATCATTCTCCTCACTTCCTGCTTCTTGTAACAATGTCATGACCGGGACTACAAGTGATGTAGGAAAAACAATGTCTACACCATATACCAACTGAAAATGGGACATTCCTATTGATTTCTAACTACTCACCCTGTCTGCCCACAAAGCATTAACAAGATTTTTGTGTCAGTTCTTCTTGTTTACCTCCAACATCTTCTTTATGATATTAATCAAATATTTTTTAGGATATTCTGCTAATCCATTACCTTGAAGATATTACATGATTGAGTGCCCCAATTTGATCTTGAACTTGTCACAGAACTCAACCATTTTCTTCGACTTGAATGCAGCCACATTATCAGTAATGATCTTATGAGGACAACCAAAATGAGATAAAATGTTAGTCTCCAAAAACTGAATAATTACTAAATATGTTTCTTGCCTTATTGGGATTGCTTCAATCCATTTGGTGAAGTATTCGGTGGCCATTAAGATCCATTTATGTTGTGCAGATTATGTAGGATGAATCTCTCTGATAAATTCAAGGCCCACTGCTGAAAAGGTGCTTGTACAGAAATAGGCTACAAAGGTAATGGAAGAAGTTTTCTTTTACCTTGAAAGTCCTGAAACTCGTGGAAAATCAACATTGTTTTGTAAAAATCTACAAAAAGAGTTGGACAATAATATCCAGCCCTCAACACTTTATTAGTCGTGGTTTTCCAAAACAGGTGACCTCCATAATCTCCCCTATGTAAATCATTCGTTACTTATTTGGCTTCATTTTCAACTAAACAGTCCAGAAAAATACCTCCTGGGTATTTCCAATAAAGAGCATTTTCCAAAGTGCATTATTTGGAAGCCTTTAACTTCAATTACCTAACCTTACTCTTAGACATGTCTGGAGGAGGATTTAAATGTTGAAGAACATATATGATATTTTAATACCAAGGAGAAGAAAGAAAAATATCAGATACATGTATGAGAGTGCCATCCTCTTCTTCATCGGACAAAACTGAAATGAGGTTAATATCTAGAGCATGCAGATTTGATTTAGCCATGAGCTTGGCTAAACCCTGACCTTTGATCAAATTTGTGGGCTTAATCTCAAGGTCATATTCTAACATTGTTGCTATCCACTTCCCTCTTCTACTTTCTGGATTAGTCTGCATAAGAACATCCTTTACCGCTGCATTTGGGACATAAGCTAGAATATGTGAATGTAATATGTATACACAGAAGTCCTTCAATGCCTTTACCAAGGCCAAGGCTTCTTTCTCAATGATATTATATCGAAGGGTTGCATCCCTGATGGTACGGTTTAAGAATGCAATGGGTTTCTCGGTCTTATCCTTCTTTTGCATCAAAACTGCAGCCAAGGTATGCTCGAAGGCAAATGAAAATATGATAAAAATAAATGGAGTAATCGAGGATTTTTAAAACAGGGGTTCTAGTTAAGGAAAAAATCACTAAGTTAATATACTTTTTGGCATCCTCAAACTGCTTTACCTCATTGTCTTTATTTAACATGTTGGTCATTTCTCGAAGGTGCTCAACCATATTTGGAATAAATCTCCTTAATAAGTTCATCTTACCAGTGAAAGCTTGGATTTATTTCTTACTACGCGGAAAATAAATTTGTTGAATAGCCTCCACCCGAGAAGGATCAATCTGGATACCATCCTTGGAGATGATGTGACCAAGAAGCTTGCCCTCCTCCATGGAAAAAAGGCTCTTTTTTGGATTAAGAGAAATTCTGAATTTTCTGCATTTCTGAAATACAATTCTTAAGTGATACAAGTGTTCATCATCAGAATGAGAGAAAACTGTCAAATCATCAAGATATACAACTAAGAAAACATCTTTCTCATCTGCAAAGGCTATGTCCATCACACGTTGAAAAGTGGTCCCTACATTCTTGAGTCTGAATGGCATCTCAGCATACTTAAATGTGCCCGAAGGTGTTATGAGGGCAGTTTTGTCTTGATCCTTCTCATGCACTAAAATATGATTGTATCCTGAATACCCATAAAGAAGTGACATTCGAGAAGCCCCAAAAACTCTCTGTAGGATATGATCCATTTTGGGATGAGGATAAATATCCTTAAGTGACACCTTGTTTAAGTTTCTAAAATCAATGCAAAGCCTAATTTCTCAAGTTTTCTTCCTTACCGAAACTAGATTTGATATCCAGTCATAAAATTTGATGGGAAGAGTGATGGCGGACTTATAAATTATTTTCACCTCCTTCTCTATTGACAGAAATAACCTTAGGTTGATTCTTCTTAGCTTTTGTTTGAAGAGTTTTTGGTTGGGCTTAATTGGAATGGTATGTTGAATGATATTATTATCATAAACTTTCAAGTCTGTATAATCCCAAGCAAATACATCAGAAAATTCAGACAATAAAGAAATGTACTTTTCTTTTACCTTAGGAGATAAATACTTGGACAATTTGACCATATTGGGCTTGTTAGCCGTTTCAATGTTCACATCCTCCACACCTTTCTCAGTAGGAACCAAAGTCAGCTTCCTATAAACATCATCCTGATCAATCAATTCTTCTAAAGGTATGATAGCTCTTGGAATATTGTTATCCTTCAACTGTAATACATCAACCTAAATGGCTTCGATGACTTGATCATCCTTGTCATAAACTTCATCAATAAAATAATTCTCAAATTCACCTTCATTTTGCAGAAAATTGTTTACTTGTTTGTCATCCCAAAACACTTGCCAATACTGCAAGTTGTCAGGGACAGTCGGATGATGTTTAACATGGATTTAAAACTTCTTATTGGAAAATATGGGAATCTTGAAATTACTTGTTGTTGTAGCAAGTGAATCTGCCATAAGATTATGACTTCTCGGCACTACTGACAATTTATATTCGGGAAACATCTTTAGGATATCTAGTATAAAATTTTTATACGCTCTCATTCATGGATGCTTGGCCTGGTATTCCCCTTTTACCTATTTTATCACAAGTTCAGAGTCGCCAGAAACTAAAATTCTTCTTGCATCCAATTTTTCAGAATTTTGAGGCCGATGATCACTGCCTCATATTCAGCCTCATTGTTAGAACAATAGAAAACCAACCTATATGAACATAATCTTACATTTTTTGGAACTTTACCCAGCTGATGAAGAGGACTGCAGATCCAAATTCTGATGCCTACCCCATCTTTCCCCAAGGCACCATCGAAATCCATGGTCCAAAGACCATTTTCATCAGCCAGATGTTGGAATTATGATTTCTATTATGTCTTATATTTTCGGGCCACTTCTTCAATATGTTCTGAAATTTTCTCTACCTTATCTGATGATTGCTTTGAAGAACTAGGCATATTACCATTTCCCTCATCTAAAACTACTCTGACACTATTGGAAATTTCTGAAATATCTTCTACTTCTACAAGTTGACTATCTACATCATTCAAACCGCTATAATTAAACAAAATAAATGATTCAATATCTTTATGTACAGCATTAATTGGATGATTTTTGGGTTTCTCTTTGCTGGTAATCATGTATTTCATATTTGTTTACCGGTACAACTTTCTCAATTGTCTGAAAACAAAAATGGTGGAATAAGAGAAATCTAGTTGCAAATTTCCTCTCAACTTCGTTCCCCAAGATCTTGACAGCAACATACCAAACCATGGCGGTATATCAGCTACCACCACATCCATCAAGACATTCTTTGTTGGAATTTGTTCAATGGAAACTACCAAGTCCTTTATGAGACCAAGACAATGAACTCTACCAGAATCAAAGGAATACAAGTCATGGTAAGAACGAGTTATATCTAGGCCCAATTTCTCCATAATGGCTTTCAGCATCAAATTATGGGAAGCTCCAAAGTCGAGCATGGCATTGTGAAGGATACATTGATGAATTCTTAGACTCAAATAGAATGGGGGAACTTCACTATCCTCTAATTGACCATCTATGGCTAGACCAAAAATGAGTTCAGATTGGTCATCTTCGACACTTACCATATCAGATAAAGGATCTACTTTCAACATTTTTGCCACGTGAGATTTATATTGACTTTTTTTGACAAGTTCAGATAAAGGGATAGAAACTTTTAACTTGGATATTTCAGTTTCTAAGTCAAAAGGAATGGATTTGTCTACCTCTTTAATGACGGTGTCTCTTTTTTCGTACTAATCCTTTGGTGTAGTTTCATTATTTTGACTGTCTTTTTCTTTGCTCGGTGTGCTTGTATTTGGTTGATTAACCTTGCTCTGATTTCCAGTTGCAGGCTCCTTTCCTTTGTTCTGATTACCTTGAGGATTTTGCTTCGACTGAGTATCTTTTTGTTGGGATGCCCGCTTTGAATAGGGTTGACTGGGATATATCTACTCCTCAATGAGTATTGCCTCTGCTATGAGCTGAGTGCATTCAAATAACCCCACTGATAATCATCAGACTCAACCTCGAACTCATGATCATTGGCTAGTATGTAATCTTAATCCTTAGGCACATCTGTCTTCTCAACATATTCTTCATTTTTTGTCAAAAATATGGGTTGGCCATCTGCTGTAAAAAAGTGATTTTCTTCCACAATCTGATCTTCTTCTTCTTCCTCAACTCCTTGAGCATAATTTTGTTGCAAGGGTGTCTGAATCTGTTGTTGCTATGCTAGTTGTGTTAGCACTCGGATTGAACCTCAAGGCTGAGAAGAGGCAATCCCGAGGTAACCACAGACCAAGCTTTCGATTTGAAATCTAGCCTTGACAGACCAGAGAGGGCTCTCTTTGTGCCAATGAAGGGTGGCTACAATAAGTGAATCTTAGGATAGCTATGAAGTACAGGGATTTGATTTAAAAATTTTGGGTCGAGACAGCAATGGATAAACAATCATTGGGCTATGGAGTCAAGGTTGGTTTCTACCTGCAAACTTGGGGCAAATTAGGCACAATGCTCAGCCAAATAAATGATGTAAATGAGAGAAGAAAAGAGGAGAAAGCCTGCTGCCCTGTAGGCATCAATCAATGAATCTCCAGTGGCAGCTTTAGCCATACATAATTTTAGGGGCGAATTTTAGCCCAAAGGCGAAATTTAAGGGGTTTTAGATTTTAGAGGGGCGAATTTTTTATATAGAACCTATTTTGTATAGTTTTGTATAAATAGCCCCAAAATTATTTTAAAAATAAATAATTATTATGGTTTAGCCAAGAAAAATAAGGGCGGATGAACATGAAATGTTGCATTTGCCTTCGATTCCCCTATCTGTGATTTTATGGGGTTGTATTCGCCCCCGATTTACTAAGTTGGAGGGTTCTGGATCTACATTCGCCCTTTGATGATGCTGGGGTTGCATACGCCTGCGGCCTCAGATTTACGATTTACGTTGATAATGCTGGATGATGCTGGTTTTGGGTTGCATATGCCCTAGATTTACAGGGCAGTGGAGATTTACTATGATGATGCTGGTTTTGGGTTGTATACGCCCAGATTTACAGAGCAATGGAGGGTTTTGGGTGGATTTTTTTTTAAACCAGAACTGAAACCATACAATATCTGGTAATATTATGAAGTCTTTTCATGTGCAGGGGTCCAGGTATACTGGTAGATGTTCTTTCTGATTTGCTGATATCTAAGTTATGCTGCCCATTTTTCCCATGTAGCATTGAACATGAGCATGCACATGGACGCCAGCTTGCCAGCAGACAGAAGATCATTTTTTCCCAATCAGAAGCACATCTGCTTTGCGGGACATATCTCTGCTAAAACTTCTGTTATTTTCATAAATATGGCCATGGACATAGTTTTTCTCCCCAACACGCCTTTGTGGCCTTTTGGCATGGTGATAATAGGGTTTCAGGCTCAGTGGCTAGCCACCTGTGAGTTGTGAATATCTGCAGTTGATTGCTTGGCCTTAGCTTCCACATTTAGCAGCCAGGGTCATGATGTCTCCTTGCATGACACCCGGTGATTTTGTAGGGGGGAGATTCATTTGGTCTGTTAGTAATGGTTTTTGAGTCCAAGTTTCTCCTCCGCATGTTTTGTAAAAGGAAATTTAGAGATAATCTGGCTTATTAGTTTCAGGTGTTTTATTTGCATTGGGCCCATGAGCTACACAATGGTGTGCCTGTTTTTCTGCTCATATTTTTTGTAATGTGCTCCTTAATCTGTACATGTACCTTAATGTCTTCTTGATAGATATAAATAGCTGAAGGGGTTAGCTCAAGCATTGTTGCCAATGTTACTTGGCATTTCGCTAGTTCCATGCAGACAGGTGCCCAGTTCATATTACCGTAGATCAAAGACACTAGGGATAACATACACAAAATGTGGGTAAGCATCTCTTGGATTTACCTGTGCAGTTTTCCTTGGAAAAAAAAAAGGCATAAATCCATGGGTAAGCATCCTTTGCATTTCCCTATGAGGTTTTGATTGGAGAAAAAAAGAAGCAGCATATTTTCCAAAAATTTTAAAAATAAAACATCATATGACAAAGAAATCTCACATTGGCATAGGTCCAGACAAGGACAGATAGGGACTTTGCATTTCAGCTCTTGCACTTATGCTTAAGAGCAAGCAGGGAAACGATTATGGAACTGTCAAGTATAAGCATGTTGGCGCTTTCAGGTAAGTTTTCATATTTGTTCATTATCTTGCCCTTTTGAATTTCTACTTCTATGAAGATATTTGTTGTGTGTTTTGAGGACGCACAAAGGCCATACAGACATTCCAAAGAGATCTTAACTAACAGTTCAGCTCACTTAACTTTACCCAGAACTTGAAGTAAATGAACATAAAGCACCTATACTTTACCCAGAACTTGAAGTAAATGAACATAAAGCACCTATAGTTATCCATCCACATTAGGATCACAATGAGAAGGAACTGTGCAAAATAACATCAAGTCATTTGCCCCAGAAAGAGTTCTTCATACATTTACCTCCTCCTCTTTTAATCTTCCCTCTTAATTGTCACAGTTAGTTCAACTCTAACTATCAAATGCTTCCCTTGATTCAAGGGATGAGTCATAGATAACTATAAATCTATTACATTTCACATTCATCCACTATTAAACTTAGAAACACACTCACACATATACATACATTGAGAGAGAGAAAAACTTTGGAAAATCATGTAATTAACCCATGTCATCTTAAACATCCTTATACCACCTAACTCAAAATATTCAAAATACCCCACATCATCTGACCCTTTTCCAGGAATGATGGGCACCTGGCCACCTTGGTGTTCTAGTGAAGTGGTGTTCCAGAGTCTAGCAGAGGCAACAAAATAATGGAATTATTTGTCATGGAATGGGTTGGTTGAGTCCATTACAGCTTCTTGGCACTCACTGCTATCTTTTGCTGAATCAATTTGGATTGAGGTGCTTCCACCTTTTGTTTCAATTCCAGCATTTTCTCATCTAATTCTGCAGTTGTAGGTGAACAAACCGAGAATTTTTTCTTGTCCTATGAAAATACTAAATTCTTTCCAGCAAGGAATCAATCGGGTGACTTAGGTTATAGAGCTTAGAGGTTTGATGTCTTGAAAGAAAGAGCTGGTTGTCCAGTCCCACCCAACCACACCCTCGCCCCCTCGGCAGAAACCACCCCTGATTCTTTTACAACTTAGATTGTGTTTAATTTCTGCTTTGAATATTTCCTTTCCTGTAGAGCATGCTCTGTAATATTTTTCCTAGTTAAAAAAAGGCATCTACAGCCCAAAATGGAAAACAGAGAAGGGTGGACTCTGGAGATCACCATGTATGTTGGTTATAATATAATTTTACATATGTGTGATCTTTCTAGTTGTTTCATGGCATGAAATTTTCACTAATTATCACTTTCTATTTTCATAGTTTCAGGACACCGGGGCATGTGCACACTTTAAATTTCTGGTCTTGTCTAATTTTACTGATTTGCTATATCTATTCTTAATGCAATGGCTCTAGTATATCTTCACCAATTTCATAGAGCCTGTGTTGTTCTGTGCTGACATTTAGAATGTTGTCTATGAAGCTAAACAGTTCATATTTGCACTTTTTGACTTAATGCAAGATAAGCTATTTTCATGATTCCTCGTTGAACTCATGTGGTGGCAGTAGCTTTGATATTAAGGTATGGTTCTATACGAGCATGTCATTCATTGGTGTAGTGATCATCTTTTGGATATGAAGCTAGTCAATGCAGTTGAAATGAGGTTGAATACATAAGTTATACTGGTTTATTTTGTTGAATGCATCAAGTGGCTATTCATTTGGGATAATATTGGGGAATAAGTGCATTCAACAGCTAAAATGGATTTGCATGAAATTATTGAAAATTCAGTTTGTTATTTTCTAGTTGTTGTTATTCCTTGGGATTCAGTATTTGTGGTAAAATTGAATGAAATTCCAGTGTTACATGGGGACACATCCCTAAGGGCAGAGGACTTGATCCCCATGCTCTGTACACACCTAGGACTTGGTCACTCCAAGAGGGATGTTCCCCCACATTCCCTTTTGGCAGCCTGCAGGGATTCAAGGGATTCAAGGGATGCAGTAGGGAATGTTCCCTCAAAGATGAAATGTTTCTTTGACCAAGGACACTCCCAAAGTTGCTTGTTTTTAGGGAAAAATGAGAACAAGAAGTCGATAAAAAATAAAAGAACCGACTATCTCACTGCCTTTTTATTATTTAAAGATACCATACTCTTTAAAACACAAAAGTGACTATCTCACTGCCTTTTTTATTCACTTGCTCACAGTGAGAAGAGTTAAAATGTAGAGGAGAGAGTGTCTGAGGAGTTGAGGACATCGTTGGGCTTTGTTATTGCCTGTTATTTCTGCTGGGAGAGAATACATCAAGTACTATGTAGTATTGTTGGTTGTGAGTTGTGACTTTGCTGGTGGAAGAGAAGAGAATTGCTCAAGCACTGTTGTTGGTTGTAACCTTACTGCCAGGAGATAACTCGTAATACTTCCATGCAACCAGGAGAGGTCTTGTTGGGTGCTGCTGGACAGTCGATGCTTGGAATAGATCTTGTTGCTGGGAGCGAATACTCAAAATATATGTTAGAATTTATGATTTATTATAATGTTATTGATGTGTTGTTACGTATAAGATTTTAATGATTAAACTATAACATGTTATATTACAATTTACATATAATTTATGTCTCAATTTTCATATATTTCAATTTTAACTTTTTAGTATTTTGGGTGGGATCCCCTATGTAGGAGACCCTGGTATCCCCATGACATTTCCTAGAATTTGGGGGCTGCTTCCATATGCCCCCTTAATGTGTTTCCCTGCTCCCATGTTCCTGTTTGCCGGAATCCTGGTGCAACATAGGTGAAATTCAGGTTTAAAGTTTCTGCTCTAAGGTACATTAATTATTTGAACTATGACCTGATTTGTTATGTTTCTCCAGTCTGATTTCATGCAATGAACTCGTGATAGCTAGGATTGTGGTAGGATTCCCATGAATAATAGGTCTATTGGTTTTTGGTTTACAATATTATTTTGATTGAAAATACATCTTTTGTTTGTAATCATTGTCTGTAATTCTGGTATGGTCGGAGATCACAGTTGTAGGGTTTGACTTGTTTACAGGTTGGCTTGAGGAAAGGCTCCAAATATTTTGTTGAAGCACGTGCAGCAGGATTTTCAGAGGAAAATGGAACACTTAGTGAAATGACAGAGACTTTGTGTGGCAGCGACCTTGTGTTACTTTTGATATCTGATGCTGCACAAGTTGGCACAACATTCTCTATATTACGGTGGCACATTTTATATAGAATCTTTCCATTGGAGAGATAATACTGCAGTTTCTATTGTTGTGAATGCTATTGATTGGTGGGCATTTTGTACAATTAAAGCAAACCCCCTCTAATTTGATTTCTGATCTTGCAGGCAGACAATTACCAGCAAATATTTTCTGCAATGAAACCAAACAGCATACTTGGTCTCTCTCATGGATTTTTACTGGGGCATTTGCAGTCCTGTGGGGATGACTTCCCCAAGAACATTAGTGTGATAGTTGTCTGTCCAAAGGGCATGGGACCATCTGTGAGATGGTTGTATGTCGAGGGCCAGGAGATTAATGGTGCAGGAATAAACTCTTGTTTTGCTGTGCATCAGGTGTTTGTACCTTGAAAATATATATTCACATTTTCAATTTTGTTTAAAAGTTCTTATCTGCTTATGCTTTCAATGAAATCACAAACTCATTGCTATTTCAATAAGTTATGGAGTTTTCTTATGTGTGTTTGTCCAGGATGTTGATGGGAGAGCAACAGATGTTGCTTTGGGATGGTCAGTTGCTTTGGGTTCACCATTTACATTTGCAACGACCCTGGAGGATGAGTACAAGAGTGATATTTTTGGGGAGCGTGGTAACTATTATTTTAAGGACCTTTGGTTCTGTTTTATTTATAATTGGCATGCTAGGATTGAGTTGGTCTTTTATGATTTACAGGGATCTTGTTGGGAGCTGTACATGGTATAGTTGAAGCATTGTTCAAACGATATACCGAGGGTGGAATGGATGAAAAACTTGCTTACAAAAATATTGTGGAAGGAATAACTGGGATCATATCAAAAACTATCTCGACAAAGGTGTTTTCTGATTTTGGTGAAACTAAAAGCAGATTTTAGGGATCTCTGTTCATTGGTTATAGAATGATCATAGGATGTTGTTTTCTACTATGGCACATTGGACATACAATTTGTCATACACTGATTTTCATTTTTATTGCTCTTGAAATGGTTTGAATTTCTTATGGTTATTCTAAATTTGAACTTATTATACAATTTGCAGGGATTGTTAGCTATATACAATTCTTTGAATGAAGGAGGAAGGAGGGATTTTGAGATGGCATACAACGCTTCATATTATCCCTGCATGGAAATTTTGTATGAGTGCTACGAGGATGTAGCTTCTGGCAATGAGATCCGAAGTGTTGTCATGGCAGGGCGTCGGTTTCTTGTAAGCTTCTGCAACTTCACTGATTTTTTGGTCTTTTAATTTACTTGAGAAAATTATCTATTGAACCAGAGCTTCTAATTGCTCAAATTCATCCTACAGGAAAAGGATGGGCTCCCAGCATTTCCCATGGGTAAGATTGATGACACGAGAATGTGGAAAGTTGGTGAACGTGTTCGTGCAGTACGGCCTGCTGGTGACTTGGGTCCTCTTTATCCATTTACTGCTGGTGTTTATGTGGCATTGATGATGGCACAGGTAGAAAGCTTTACTGATTTATTTATGGTTCTTTTCTGGAACATATGACAAATATAATTTGTTTTACATTATTGTACCTTTCAGGAAAAACTATATAATAGGGTTTCAGATTTCAATACTTGCATTGACCCATGGTTAAAGATTATAAAGCCTTCCTAAATGGAATCATCAATTTTATTTTTCTGGTCATCGTCATGTTCATCTCCAAGGCATTTCAGTCTGTCTAAAAATTCATCGGGGCTTTTCTGTCTTGAGATTACTGTTATGGGATTTTGCTTCCATTGACTTGTCATCTTGAGCTTCTTTTCTCAACATGGGCAGCTCCTCTTAATGTTTTTCTCTGTGATAACTATAAGCTGCTGAGCATTACTGATTGTGCTAGATTTTCTGTTTTTTCCACTGACATTGGCATTGGATGTTTAAGTTAATGTGTCTATATAAATCTGGTATGAATTATTCATTTCTGGCAATATGTATGAGTATGTCTTTAATCTGCCAACAAATTTTACCGTCTGTCCTCAATTCAAAGTAATTCTGCTGGAAAGAAGTCTAGGATATAATTTGTAACAACCATTTTTATTTTTATTTTTGTATCTAACCTTGCAGAGATTATCCATCAATTGAATTTGTGGTTGCAGATTGAGATCTTGAGGAAGAAGGGTCATTCGTACTCAGAGATTATTAATGAGAGTGTTATTGAAGCTGTGGACTCGTTAAATCCTTTCATGCATGCGCGTGGTGTTTCCTTTATGGTTGACAATTTCTCAACAACAGCACGGCTTGGGTCGAGAAAATGGGCCCCTCGATTTGACTATATTTTAACTCAACAGGCCAGGTTTTTAACTTTGCATGCAGACTTCCTTTCTATTTCTTTGTTGTATCATTGCATGGTTGATGTTTTTATGTATGGCTGACAAGATATTCTCTCTGTAGGCTTTTGTGGCTGTTGATACGGGCTCACCCATTAACAGAGATCTCATAAGTAACTTCCTTTCTGACCCTGTGCACAATGCTATAGAGACCTGTGCAAAATTGCGTCCTACTATTGATATAGCAGTGACAGCAAATGCAGACTATGTGAGGCCAGAACTACGGCAGTAAACTCATGACCATCTACCTGTGTATATGGATCCTCAACTGGACTAAGAAAATATTAGAGTGGTTCTAGAATGTTGCATGCCATATTTGGTGTAAAACTGCATGTGATACTTGGTGGAAGAAGATTTACTCTCCAAAATCAACATCAAAATTCACTCATAGAAAGCCATACAAAATCATCACTAGCACAAAACATTGGGGGTAGACATGATACTAGGGGACTAATATGGATGATTGAAGTGATCTTGCCCACTGCATCTTTATTCAGAATCACTTTCTGCTGGACGAGTAGGCTGGATATAACCATTTCTTGGCCCCAAGCACATGCTTTTGCCATACAAAGTTGTTTGTTGTTTGTTTGTTTGTTTGTTTGTGTTTTTTTTTTTTTTTAACACCAACAAGGACAGCTAAACTTAAATATACAAGGATTTACAAAATCACTCCAGCTGTACCTGTAGGCAATACATAGTCATCAGTCCCAAAATTTGATCTAAGACTATTTGCCTTTGTATCTATGTGTATAAAGGCAGTACCTCTATGCCATTAGCTGGCAATTTAACCAACAATTATGATTGTAAACTAACTTACAGACTGACTCTGGGCAGTTAATAAGACAAAGCTTAGCTGCTTTAATAAAAAATGAATAAACCAACATATCAATGCAACTCATGAAAATAGCACTTGTACAAAAGACCAACTATAACTGATCTGGACTTTTGCTGGAGAAAGATAACCCAAAGGGACAAGTATACATGCCATATCGATGTGGAACTCCCAGGGAAGCACTGGTCAATGCTCCCTCTTAAATATATGAAGTTCGAACTGACATGGATTGCACAATACACACATACCTCTGGTACTTCTGACACAACTCCCAATATTCCTAGAAAGACTCTGCCACAGAAAACTCATGGTGCTTTTGTTCTACAATTTATAAGACATTGCTAAACCCATTGCGGGTGGAACTTCCACTCCACGAGGGAATGTCTACATGAATGCACTGAAAATGAACCCATAATTATTTGAAATGCCTAAATTCCCTTGTCCTTTAATATGTTTTATAACTACCACTTTGAATGCATCAGTTGTAATTAGTCACAGTCAGCCACATTAATGCCACAATTCCCATTGCTAGAGAGAACCTGACAACTCCCAAGCTTGACTCCAACATTCACCAAAGTCGAATTGAAGGATTGCCTTTCATACCTCTCATAATGCCATTCTGAATTCATCATCAACAGTGTTTTTCAAATACAGGACATCTGTGTAAAACCTAAGTTGCTATTGCAAACACAATGTGTCTGATTCCCCAGAGCACCAAAAAACAAGTTGTAAAGTTTTGGCACTGCATCTAAGAAAAAATTAATATTGTACATTGTACTCGAAAAAGCTTGAAAAATTAAGCCTCCTCAAACTTAGGTTTCAAACAAGTGTCACAAACAATCTCTGAGCAGCAACTGAGGCACAGTGACTATCACAGCAACTGAGGATTATTGTGCAGTGTTAGAAGGGATTACAAGTGTTGGCCAAGTGGATTTCCACCAGTGTTTAAGTTTTTTCCTAGAAATGGATTCCAAGTGCTAGGCAACTGGATTTGTCCACCAATCTTCAAGTTTCTTCCTCTGAAAGGATTCCAAGTGCTCGGCAAATGGATTTGTCCACCAATTTTCAAGTTTCTTCCTACAATAGTCCATTGTCTTCTTCATTTCACAGAAATCATGGCTCAATCACCAAGGGAAGCTAGAGGAAAGGGAGTAATTACCCCGTTGATGTTGTCCCCCTCCTTCATTTTTCTTCAGAGTCTGTTCGTGCTCCATCTGTTGGAAGTCAGGCTGCAACAACAGCTTCAAATGTTGAAAATACATTATTTTAGCAAAATTGTGGGCTCGGGAGCAAAAGTGTCCATTGTGGAAGCATGTTACAAGATAGCAAGGGCCTAGGGCCAAACTAAAGGGCGGAGGAAATGTTCTTTGGACGTGTAATTTTCTCCTTAATCAATTTAAGATCACTTCCTTCCAAGTTATGTGCCATTTGTTGGACACACCTTGTGTACTTGGAGCATGTCCAGAAGTGAGTGCATCCAAATGAAAAGAATTGGAAAGAGAGGCCAATGTTGACTTGGTGGCAACAACATCTAAGAAAACCAAGAATGAGGATCCTCTTCCAATCTTGAGGAAATCATCAAATAATTATCCATCTAGGAGTGGCAGTGGATTGAGCAACAAAAAAGAGGGAAGTTGATGGACAAGATAATTCAGCAAGTGAGGAAGGAGGAGATTGATCTTACCATTGGGTTTTTTTCCTTTCTCTCAACTTCATCTCATTTAATGTTGCACAGTCACCTTAATTTGTTGAGATACAAGGTACATGCCTCCTAGTTAGAAAATCTTAGAACCACATTGTTGGTAAAGGCAAAGAAGGAGGTGGATAATATGGTAGAGCCTATTGAATCATCATAGCCCTTATCTGGTGTTAGTACTATTTCTAATGGATGGACAGATGTAGCACATCATCCACTCATCAACTTCATGGTAGCTTTCTTGAATGGACCAATCTTCTTGAAGGCAGTGGATGTTCTTGGAAAATACAAAGATGCACAATATATAGGTGAGTTGTTCGTGAAAGTTATTAAAGACGTAGGTGTTGATTCTTGTGTGCAAATTATTACAAAAAATGCATCTATTTACAATGATAAGACATGATTGTGGAACCTAAATATCCACAAATATTTTCGACGCCTTGCATCGTGCATTCTTTGAATTTAGCACTTAAATCTATTGCTTCGAATGTGACATGGATAGGAACTCCTATTGAGGATGCATGCCATGTTTGCAATTTTGTACAAAACCATACCAATGCCCTCACAATCTGTTGAAACTCCTAATACTAGCCCAGAATTATTTTCTCGCAACAATTATTTATTCCCAACAATTTATTTTATTAACCAAATAAATTCTGAATTCTTGAAAAATAAAATCATTGGTATTTTAACATTCAAACATTTATATGGAGTGGAAATAAAATCAAAGAGAGATCAGTCACACATTACAATAGATAAAGACCCACAACAATTCTGCTTCATTAATTAATCTAGAAAATCAAGGTTTCGACCCACAGGAAATTTACAAAGAAAAATACAATGACTGTAACCTGCAACTCGGTCCCACTAGAATAATTCAGCGAAAGGAAACTTGGCCAATTGGAAACTAACCACTAAAGAAATTTTGCTTAGAGAAAACTCAGTCAAGTTGATTGTTGGTTGAACGGTTAATTGTTGGTTCAATGGACATAAGATCTTGCAGGCACAAATACCAAAGGGAAAAATGGAGCCCATCATGGGGTACTCTTTGTAATTCTTCACCACTGCTACCTTCCATGCTTCCTCAAACTCCTCTCCAACCTAAATATCAATGCTAGTAGTAGAATGAGAAACAAAACTACGCTTAGCATAACTAGAAGAACGCGTTTTCCAAACTGCACAAGAACTACTTCCCTCATGAGTCACCATGTGCCATGCTTGGTCTTAGTGGTTCTCTTCCTTCTACTCCTGGTTCAACTACCATATATTCATTGGAACCAACACCCCGAACTCCACTAGACAACGATTCACCATTTTGTAGTAGTGATTCGCCATGATTTTACAAGATAGTATAATCTCGTGAGAGATTCGCCAAAAAATTATATATACATATTATATTATTAATAAAATCGCCTTCCATTTTTCCTATGTATCATGGAGATTCGCCCATTTATTATATATATAAATTTAGGGTGGTTCTTAAAATTTTCCCTGTATATAAGAGGGGAGATCGAAATTAATTAACATGAATTTTCCCATCTTGCAATTCCAAATTTACTTAGCGTATTCCATTACTTCTGATGTGGTATGATACATGGCGCCACCTAGCATCCATGTCGCCTAGTTCCATGTCACCTAGTGCCATGTCATATGTCTCATTTTCCCCTTGTTGGCATCAAGGTGTTTTCACCCTGCCACGTGGCATCCTCTGACGGTACCAAGTGTCACCCAAAAGTGGGATTTTTAGCCATCCTACTAGGTGGATTTTACCTACAACATGTCACACCTTCAAGACACCATGTTAGCATGATTTCCACATCACCTTCTTTGTGGCATCCATGTAGCCCTATCTAGTTTACATGGCACGTTCCACCTCAACTCAAATCGGGGGTCCCACTAGGTCTCGATCCTTTACGTAAAACATCAAAATTATGTTATATGGGTTTTTACTAGTACCACGCTAATTGTCTCCACCCTACATCCACATTAGCATGCCATTGCGCCACAACACCGAGTAGTGAGGGAGGTTCATGTCCAAACTGGGCATAGTATGATGGAAAATTCAATGCCAAGAGACGAGAAGAGCATTCATCACGTGCCATCTATCATAGTGCCACTCCTCCAGTGAGTTAATTTCCTAGTGACGCGCGCAACACAAGATTAAAAATTAACCCTGTATTGACACTTAATCCTCCCACTAAGCTCTAGGAAAGGAAACCTAAACTTGAATTAGCCTACGATTAATGAAAGTTGTGATTTCATTTGTTGTGAATTCTTTGAATTCCTTTGCAATCTTGACATGACATAATTCGTCTAAGTACAAACTCAACACTCTATGAACTCATAATTGGAAATCTTAAATATTTCAATGGATTTTTGAAGCCTTTATTAGTCTTGAGTGAGACTCAATACTATTACTATGATAAGATTAAAACCTTCATTCTAAAATTTCAACTTGTCAAATATTAACTCAAGCTAAAAATACATCAATTAAAATCAACAACATGCCTACCATCAAGGCATTGTTATCAATAGTTATCTACATGTCCTCATGCAGTCTAGTCACATTTGATTATATATATATATATATAAGAAAATTAATAACATCCACATAAAGCTAGTATTTCCAACTTATCCAAAAGAACATCAAGGCTTATTTCCTGTAAAATACATGCAACAATTTCCATTAACCATTTAAGATAACATAGATCCATTAATTATTTTTTAACACACTAGTCTATGTAATTAATATAAGTCCATTATGCACAATCCATGGCACTTATCGGCTACATATGGTTGGACACTAAAGGTGGGACTTCAACTCTCCACCCAACCATAGGCCAACTACACCATATCCTTTCTTGCATTAGTCCACCCTCAAGTCAGATCCACGATCCAAGGGATTTTCAATTAGACTCAATTGGAATAATTCTCAAATATAGGAGTATGGGATCACTTTTTAGGTGGTTTATCAACTACATCCTCAAGGAAAGCACTACAGGAATATGTAGCTAACATTATGGGTGGTTTATCAACTTACTTGGCAAGAACTAAGTGGTTTATCAACCCTCTTATTAAGGATCCCAATAAATTTCTGCCCTTCCTAATGGTTTATTAGCCATACAACAAGCACCCATCACCAAAAAATCTCCTTTGAGACTTCCATTGATCCTTCCAAGCTTGGACACACATAGTCCATAAATTCAATACATCAACATAGGGAATCACATCCCATCAGGCTTAGAAGCCTTTCTCCAATTCTCAAGATTCATGTTCTTCATGATACAAACTTGTTCTTTCTCCAACATTCTCGTACGTTGTGCCTTTCTTTCCCGTTATCTCACTCACTATTGATTTAGCATTTTGATGTTCAAATATTTTTGTTTTTCTTGTCATTCCCATTTTTTCTTTAGGATCCTTTCCTTCCACTTGGTTTTTCACTTCCATATTTCCATGTAATATAAAGTGATAAATATGTTCCTTTCCTTGCCAGTTGTAAGTGGTGGTACGTTTAGTTATTCCATCTAGGCACCATTCGTGACCCTTTCCTTAGATCATGGATCCATCGTCTCATTCATTAGTTCTAGCCAACATTAAATTTTATATAAATTATATTTATTACATCAAAACCATTGGTGTATACAAGGGGTTTTACAAACCAAACCCCCTTAAAGTAACACCATCCTCAGCGTTCTATGTAACTATAAAGCAAAAGGACAAAAACTGGGCTTTATATATAACTCTTACATCTTATTCTTCATCAAATTAAAATGGGTATAACAACCTAATTTGATTTTCCATCTCTTAGGTGGCTTCATCAAGTCCAAAGTGTTTCCATTGCACCTTGACCTACTCTATTACTTGATTCTAGAGGGTAATATACCTCTCGTCCAAGATGCATAATGGTTATGGTTTGAATCTCCTTCGGGTTCCACCTGTATCACAGACTAGAGAACAATGTGATTAATATCATGTACATACTTCTTAAGAAAATAAATTTCAAAAAAATTATGTGCATTCACCTTGGGTGGCAAGGCCAATCTATATGCCACTAGCCCCACTCTTACCAAGATATGAAATGCTCCACAAAATTTGGGTGCCAACTTGGCACAAGACCCCACTTTTAGTGAACTCTTCCTCAAATTGATGTGGAGATACACCTGATCTCCCACTTGGACTTCCTTGTACATCCTCTCCTGGTTTTCATAACTCTTTTTCCTATCCTATGCTTCCTTTAATTTTTTCTTGATCTTGACCACTTCATGCTCCATTTCCTTTAGAATATCAGGTCCAAGAACTACATGGTTTACTGGGTCATCCCATATGATAAGAGTATTACATTTCCAACCATAAAACACCTCAAAAGGGCTCATCCCTATTGACTTCTCATATCCATTATTGTATGAAAAATCCACCAATGGTACGAAATCTTGTTGGCATTCCAAACACTTGTAAATATATTCAATGACATCCCTCTTCATTTCTTCCCAATAATACATTTTATTTATGGATTTTATTATCGTTTGGTCACCAGGATGACCTGAGTAAGGTATTTGATGGAATTCATTCATGATGAGCTTCCTTAAATTAGCTATATTAGACACATATTTTATGTTCTTGAACAAAAACATGTCATCATTAGTGAGTTGGTATCTCTTTTTCATGGATCCCTATAACTCCTCCTAGCAACATTTCTTTACATACTAGTAGTGTTCATCATGAGGAAACACCTATTTAATCATTTCCTTGATGTCAAGTGTGCAAGTAAACAAGGCTACCAAATGAACCTCTTATGGACTCCTACTGAGTGCATCTACCACTTTATTTTGTTTTCCCTTGATGTGATTTATCTCAAAATCAAATTCATTGACCAAAGCTAACTATTTGGTGTGTCTGACATTCAACTTAGGCTGATCAAACATATATTTCAATCCCCCCTAGTCTATCAATACAAACTTCCTCCCCAATAGAGAATTCCTCCACATTTTTCAAGCGTGCACTATTGTTGCAAGCTCTAATTCATTGGTGACATAATTCTTATTATGTTCATTTAGGTTTCTCAATTCATAGCAGACCACATATATCCTTCTTACATCAACATTGCACCGAGTCCTTCATGGAAAGCATCCGTGTATACCATAAATTCCTTCTCAATATATGTTATTCTTAAGAAAGGCACACATGTGAGCAATTTCTTCAGCTGCTCAAAACTAGATGCACATTATGGTGTCCATTGAATTTGACTCCTTTTCTCTGCAAGGCAGTGATTGGATGCTTGATATTTGAGAAGTCTTGGATAAACCTTCGATAATATCCAGCTAGACCCATGAAAGATATGACCTCTTTGACATGTCGGGGAGTGAGCCACTCCATAATAGCTCTGATTTTTTCTGGATCTACAACCACTCCTTTTGAAATGACATGCCCAATTAGTGAACCTGGGTTTGGAATAATTCACACTTGTTTAGTTTTGCATACAACTTATGCTCTCTCAATACTTGTGATACTACTCTCAAGTGGTCTTCATGCTCTTCTTCAGTTTTTTACTATACCAAGATGTCATCTACAAAGACCAATACAAATTCAAATCCAAATAAGGTCCAAGAACATTATTCATCAAATACATAAGTGTGGTTGGGGTATTCGTAAGCCTAAATGCAACCAATACAAATTCAGAGTGGCCATATCTAGTCCTAAAGGAAATTTTTTGAATGTATTCGTCTTTAATTCTGGACTGATGGTATCCATACCTAAAATCTATTTTGGAAAACACTATAGCCCCTCTCATCTAGTCAAATATATTATCAATTATAGGAAACGAGTATTAATTCTTCACTATAGCCTTGTTTAGCTATCAATAATCTATACACAACCATAATGTGCCATCCTTATTTTTTAAAAATAGTTGGGGATCCCTGGGTAAAATTTTGGGTTGAATTTATCCCTTATCTAGCATATATTTTAGATTCAATTTCAATTTAACAAGCTCAAGAGTAGTCATGCGGTATGGGGTCATTCCCGTTGACATTGTTCCTAAAATCAACTCAATAGTAAAATCAATGTATCTTCTAGGTGGTAATCCAAACAATTATTCTGGGAACACATCACAGAATGGTTTTAATATGGGGTGGTTTTTAAATGGATCCACGTTTCCATACAATTACTCAGTCATGTGGATAGAATAAAATTCATAGCCCCTTTTGCTACATTGCTTTAGTTAAAGTGAAATTATTTTCTTGAGTGAAATTGTTATGTTTATCCCCTGCAACATTATCTTCTCACCAGTCTTGCTGAGGCATTTCAGTGCTTTGCTGTAACATTCAACCTTGGTTTTGTGTGTTTCCAACCAATCCATGCCAATTAAAACAAAATAATATCCCAATAGAAAAGTTAGAGTTGTCGTGGTGGTCATACAACCAATCTCCACCAACCATGACTCTACTATATTTGTCACCCGCCTTTTGTTCACGTGGCCAGTTGAACCAACTATGATTCTATGAACTTTCTTTATCAATTTACACTTAGTTGCAATATTTTGGCTGATATAGCTGAAATTAAAACATAGGTCAATTAAAATTGAAACATGTTAGTTGATGACTGTACCTCCCATTTGGATTACCACAACTTGTTGGTCTGCCTGCCTATTATCTAGTGCAACATAAATTTGGGGTATGTTTTGAGCCACATCGTTTACTATTGTTGCTTCTTGTAATTTTCATAACTTCGTGTTAGTTCACTGTCGATGAGCAGTTCCTCCACAAGTCCAACATTGTACATGCCCTTTCTTGTACCCCTCAGCCTCTTCATTTACTAATTTCAAGGTTTTTTTTCTACTCATCATTATGGAGTTTTGTTGATTTTCATTTTGGTAGAAATAATTAACTTCCCATTCTTCCCTCATTGCTTGTATCTTGAGGATTTTAGCTCTTTTCCTTTGAATTTTTCCTTATCCTTCTTCTTCTAATATATTTAGAATTTAGTCTTGTGTTCGGACTACTCATAGCAATACCTCATCTTTCAAATGCATCCTCTAGGGTATTTGGTTCATCAAATTCTATTTTGTCCTAGTAAGAATGTGGTAATCCATTGTGATACCTCTAGATATTTGTATTCTCATCCTTGATGTAAGGAACATACCTCAGCAACTCCAAGAATTTTCTTGTATACTCCTCAATTGTCAATTTCCCTAAGTCGTGATCATATAATTATTTAGCTTTATTATCATAGTGCTTTTCACATAGGTACTTATACCATAAGAATTTATCAAACCTTCTCCATGATAACTCTTTCTTCTTTATTTATTTAACATTCTTCAAATCTTCCCACCATATGTCATTTTTCCTTTCAAACAAAAAATAGCTATTATGTCCTTGATGTTCATATATTATTCATGCACCATGAAGTAATTATTTATCCCCAATAGCCAAACCTATGCATATTTAGCCGTATATACCTCTCCATCAAAGGTAGGGGTATTTTCTTTATTAAACTCCTCTGGCATTGAAATCTTATTGCTTCTTATCTGATAATGGTTTTTCTTGGTTGTAGTATCTGATCATTAGTCAAGGCTTCTTGAGTCTGTTTCCAAAGTGATAAATAGAATTGTGCCTTTCTCTGTATTGCTATGTCTCTTCCTTGACTTGCTTCCTCCTACCCTATTGGTATCTAACCTTTTCCTTTAGACTTTTAATGAGATAGGATTAGACTTGTGCCTATCTAGGTAGTTGGAACCAAGCTCTTGTTGCCTCTAGCTTTGCGGGTATGATAGGATCTATAATATCACATCATTCACCTAATATACTTTCCTTTCCTGTGATATAACAATATTTACATTTTTTTATTTACAACTTCTTAATTCATCTCTTAGGATTCTAAGAGTTTCCATCCAATCGGAGAGTCTTCTTTTTTCCTTTTTCCAACTGACTCTTCTTCTTGTTAACATTGGGATCTATGAACGTGCCATATTGTTCCATCCTTCTACTCATAGTTTCAATGTTTCTTGTTATTCCTTGATGTCTAATTATGTGTTGTTACACACACATAACTGTCAACCAACCACAAATGAAACATAATCACAATTACCCATCACCATGGCTTATTTACAGTAAACATGTTGAGGTGGAACCATATGAAACATAAAATCTAAGTTAGTATGCAAATTTAAAGATAAAATAACTAATTAGTAATTTTGTCAAATCAAACATTATATTGATTGTAACTTAAAATCAACACACATGTGATACTAAAAATATATATTAAATTAAATATTCATCTTGGGTGTGTGCATGTGAGCCTATTTAGGTCCAACGTTGAACTATGCTCTAATACCACTTTGTAACACACTCTCCCACCCCATTAGGTTATTTCCAGGAAATGGTGTTGAAAATTGGAGCTAGGTTTTGTTTTCATAATGACCTAATTGTAATCACGACATTGTATATTATTTATGAATAAAGAAAAAGAAATAAAAATAAATTATATTTATTTTGGAGTATGGGTTTCATACTCAAGTTTTAGTCAAAAGCATGTTCTTCATGCTTTTAGGTTTTTAGGTATTTCTAGGATAAAGAATAATATTGGTCATGTTTCACAGTCCCATTTGGACTTATTGTAATAAAAGAAAATATTTATTTTGTCAAGAAAAAACCATATATTTCTCTGAGACCAAGTCGGCCCCAAGTTACGGAAAAGTCAACCTAAAGGGAGGGCTATTCAACCCCTCAAGGAGGCTATAAATACAAGGAACTCAACCTCATTTGAGACACTCATCCAAGACAAGTTCGATCTGCAAAAGAGAAGGAGAGAAGAGCTAGAAGGATGAGGAAAGGAAGGAATAATAAAAGTTTCTTGGGATAAATATATATATATCTCTCTCTCTTTGTCCACACGTGTGAAGTTGGGGCTTCTGTGAAGCTGCACTTGTAGGTGTCTTAAATTATAGGGCTGTAATTCTGGACAAATTTGCAGTATGTCAAAGTTTGGAATTTTCCTTAAAAAATAATTTGCAGAGGGGTTGACTTGGTGCTTGGGAGAATTTTGGGATTTAGTATTTGGTTCTTGGAAGTATCTTTTGTTAACATATTCTATAAGAAGAGAAGCATTTTTTTCTATATTTTCCCCTTGGAGGGGTTTTTCCCTCGCTTGGAGCCTATATCTTGTGTACTTTGTCTTGTTGTGATATTCATTGTTTTTGGTAATTGATTGATATAAAAACCAACACACATCATTGTATTTATCAAGTGAATGAAAATATATATAATCTCTAAGTATCTTGATTTTCCAACATGGTATCAGAGCGAAGGTGCAAGAAGGAGACTAGAGATCACATCCTAGTTGACACTATCACAAGGGTTTTGAAGAAAGTTAAAGGTTATTTGGAACCTCACTACATCCACCAAGTGTTACATATTGAAGATCATATCCTATCTAGAAAAGAAAGTAATATATGGAAGCATGTTCTCTGCTTTTTCCAAAACTTTAAATGATGATAATGTATGGGTTATTGATAGTGGTGCCTTTATGACAAGAGAATGCAATCATCCTCAAAACTTGTTAAAATGAAACTCCTCTCACTCAATCTAACTTGGAGGCAAGAAGAGATATCCAGTGAAAGGTATTGGATCTAATT
This sequence comes from Pinus albicaulis, assembly GCA_034641835.2. Classification (NCBI taxonomy): domain Eukaryota; kingdom Viridiplantae; phylum Streptophyta; class Pinopsida; order Pinales; family Pinaceae; genus Pinus; species Pinus albicaulis. The sequence goes on from CM076575.1 coordinate 880,413,828, forward strand.
CATTGGAGCTTGAGTCTGGTGGAAGTATTCACCTCAACAAAATTCTATATGTTCCAGGTTTGAAGAAAAACTTACTTTCTATTTATTGTCTAAAGGATAAGGGTGATATAATTGATTTTTTTGATGGAAAGGTTTTGGTTTGGGGCAAGGGCTCTAATATTAAAAATTCTAGGGTGATTATGATTCGTAAGGGATGTTATTTATAATTTTTACATCTCTATCTCAAGCCCTAGTCCACTTGGGTGTGAGTCCTTCTGAACTATGACATAGAAGTTATGAACACCTTCATTATAGTAGTTTTCCATCTCTAAGTAAAATGGTCAATGGAATCCCTGAATTGAAGGAAGAACATGAAGGGACCTATAGGGGGTGTGCTCTATGCAAGAATGTAAATAAACCATTTGCAAGAAGTGATACTAGATCTAAGGAAGTTTTAGACCTCAGACATTCAGATGTATGTGTACCTATGGAAATAAAATCTCTTGGTGGGCATCAGTATTATGTAAACTTCATTGATAATTTACCAAGGAAAACTTGGTTATATCTCCTCAAGAACAAAGATGAGGTATTCAAGAAGTTTCAGGAATTGAAGAATGGAGCGGAGAATCTGACTAGGAGAAAGGTCAAGACTCTAAAGTTCAATAATGGTGGAAAATACACCTCTAAAGAACCGATATAATTTTGCAAGGAAGAATGGTTTAAGAGGGAGCTTATTACTCTTTATAATATTGAATAGAATGGAATTTATGAAATGAAGAACAAAAATATTGAATAATGTGTTAGTGTCATTCTACATTATCAACATCTCCCTTAATTTCTATGGGGATAGGCATGTGTGAAAAATGTTTACTTGTTGAGCCAAAGTCCTCACAAGATTCTCAACAAAATGAATCTGAAATATGCATTTGTAGGAAAGAATCCAAGTGTGGATCATCTTCAGACATTTGGGTGTCCTGTGTATATACATATACCTGAGGACAAGATAAAGAAGTTAGATCCCGTTGAGAATTTTGAGGGCTAGAGATTAATACAAATTATCTTCTTTGATAATTACTTGTGAGATTGCTTGAGTTACTTATGTCTTTATTTATTTATCTTAGTTAGTCTTTCATCAAGTTAATTATCAACATGCACGAAACAAAAAATTAGGCTCCTAGAGCCGAGGCAAAACCTCTCCCTCTTGGAGAGGAAAACCCGCAAATAATTCTTCTTATAGATCTTCAGATGACAAGTACCATGACCCAGACTTAGATCCTTGACCTAGATATGCTTTCACAACCTTGATATAGCTTCTTCAGATGATCCAAAACTCAACTCTTCTCCTTTATAACAATCTGCACTGTTCTGCATTTGACCTAGAGAACTTGATCCCTTTTCACACCTTCCAAATTGATCTCTTTTATGCACTATGTGAGTGAATATACTTCAGGACCTTCTTTAAACAAATACGCACTTGGAATTTTGTACTTTGTGTCACAATGTCTCTGAATTCCACATCCTTCTTTTCTTATATAAACATCATATATATAATATCTTTCTAACCCTTAACTCATACAAAAATCTTCACTATTAGTTCTTCCTGAAGTCTGCAATATAGTTCAGAGCAATCCACAAATATTATCACTTTATTTTGTCTGCCTTAACCTTCAATCTCATCCGCATATTTCTATTACAAGTTCTAAATTTTCCCTGTCCTTTATCCACACTTTTTCCTGTTGTTTTATGCACTTTTTCCTCGAAGAGATCTACAATTGTTATTTTCGAAATGGCCATAGAACAAGTTTATATATACAATGCTAAGACTAGCTTTTAGGCCAACCCTTCAACCATCACTTAGGCCAACTTTCACAAAGGATGTAAGTTGTCATTAACATATTATTTTCCAACGTTGGATAAGGTTGTCTTGAGGGTGTTTAGGAAAATGTCTTCAACAATGTTTGAGGGATGTTAGGTGCTCTTCTTCCACAAGGTCTTGGAGCATATAGCTAGACTAGATATTTCATGAATATGACACTTAACTCAAACCTAATGGACATTAAAAAGAAGTCCATCTACTTAATAAATCTTTCTCATGAAACCCATGAAGCAAGTACAACAAAATTCCATATATTATTATTTTTAATTCTTCTTTTTCATAAGTACATAATTACATAGTCAACATGAAGACCAACCTAGTTACACTTTTCAACAGATCCCACCAGTCTAAAGGGCATGTTTTTTTTGGTATAATGCTTCATCTAAGGCATGAAAAATCTATATTAAGGAGGATCATCAAATTGAAGTAATCAAGGATGCCATCTTTTATGAAAGTATAGCTCACAAGAAAAGAAAGGATGTTCTAGTCAACTCTGATGAAGAATATATAGCTATATTTTAGGATATCTCAAGGGACAATGATGGTGAAGATATGAAATCAACTCAAGAAGATGTTGAAGGTCCTAGTGATCCTGTACAAGAATTGATTGTTACCAAAAGTCGAAAGACGCCTTCTTTGTTGAGAACTACTCTACAAGAAGTAAAAGGACATACAACATCGGGGACCTTTAAGGAAAGTAAAATACCGAAGAGGTATTCTAGCTATATTGCATATATGACAAAGCTTATTGAAGAATAACCTTACTCCTATGAAGATGTGACTAAACATCAAGAGTGGAGTAATGTAATTGTTATACGTCATTTTGTCACCATGACATTTGACGGTCAATATGGATCTATCACCATCCATACTCATGCTTCCTTAGAAGTCAAACATTTATATTCCTTAAACAAGTTTTGGAAACTGGGAAAATATCTCTTAAATACTCTTAAGATGGTCTATGCACTTTTTTTGGTCACTTCCTGCACATGCGTGGATATTACTAAGCTTCCATGTAGACTTATGCACTTTGTTTCCCATTAAAACCTGTGCACGCCATTTAAAGTAAAGTAAAGGTGAAAAGTAACTTCTAGAAGCATAGTTGGGTGCATATTATTCCAACTAAAAGCTTCTGAGTCATGCTAGTTTGAGCTAAATCCCTCCAATCATGGAGCTTATCCCCTTGGATCAAGGAACCTTAATATCCTCATTTGTGGATCACACCCTTCTATTGGTGGATCTAAAACCTCCTTAGTTTCTCCTATAAATTGAGTTTTGAAACTTCAAGGTTAGGGGGTTCACTTATGATAATCTTATGCTGGTCATTTTAGAGTGGAAAGCTTGTTAAACCAAGGAGGAAGATTGGGAAGGCATACAGGAGGAATTTGTACGACATTAAGGCTTGGTTGTAAGATTGCTCTTTTTATTCCTGAATAATACATTTGGATACTTTTTCTCATTGTTTTTTTTTTTAGATTCATTAAAACAATTACAATTCTTAATCTCCTTGATCACTAACTTAAGCTAGTATTTGGATTATTACATACTATAGATGCTTTTAATTCTTTGCATGTTTTTTGTTGCAGGTTTCTTCTCAGCATTGAAGGACTTCTTCGGGAAAAAATGGCAAGGTCTTCAACAAACACCTCATTGAAAGGTAAGAGCATTATCCTCTCTTTTCTAGTTTTGATAATCCGAATGCTAATAGCTTAGGGAAAGAGACATTCTTATGTCTGTTTGTTTCTAATTATCCATTGGGATACTACGGAGATGGCTCTTGTCTGCAAGAGGGATTTATCCAGGTAACAAGTTGGTGACTCCACTAAGCAACAAATTAGTTTTTCTTGGTTTTTTTTGGTTTAGCTCTTCAAATTTTCTAGTTTGACTATGTCTAAGTGTTGTTGGGTTTATGAACTTTTAGATCCTCTGAATTAGAATGCCTTGTTTTTATTTTTTTAAATTTTCTCTCCCCCACATGGTTTTGTTTCATAAACAGAGCGCAAGTTTGTGAAAGTTCTCAGTTTAATACAGTGTGCATGCACACTGGTTTTCACTGACAACCTGCATACCCCCTGAGAATTTTTGAAAAAATGATTTTTCTCTCTCCCAGTCTGATGATTAATTTCTAGAGGTTCAACCTATCTTATACCTCAAAGTATATTTGTGAACTCATCTTAATTACCTCAGTGTATTTTTTGAGAAATCATCCCTTTTGGATTTTCGAGTAGCGTTTTCCCTAGTTTTCTGAATTGCTCCTATTGGAAATATAGATTCACTACCTAGATCACTGTTTTTCTGTCATTTCCCTCTGGAGCTACCAAGTGTATTGTTAGTATTTCTTGTTTGAGTGATTGTTTTGATCATTTACAAAGGAAAACTTCTATATAAGTGAAGTATGATTTGTCTAAAAAAAGTATTCTTTTATGAAATTGCTTCTGTTTGTTAAAGTGAAAAAACGATTTATTTTGCTTTCAGTTGGAAGAAATCATGAAAGTGCACTTATAGGTATCATTAGTTAGATAATTAGTTAAGAGCTTTCATTTTTGAAAAGTTTTATAATTTTTAGGTTTTTTATAGTTGTTTTTTATTTGGAAGAATTGAAAGACTGTTTTCTCATGAAATTGTATATTTTGGATTTGAATCAATGAAAATTTTCATTACAAAGTGATATTGATTATGCTTCAAAATGAAATTGATTTCTTAATGAAAAAGGAATGTTATGGGATGTTTTAGGGAATTTTCACTTCTTTGAGTTCAAAAAATCCTTCTGCTTTCCCTTAAATAGGAATTCATTGAAATGAAGAATTGCATATTCATTGTTGATGCATTTAGAGTAATTTTTTGAGACAGTTACAACATCATTGAGTTTCATTTCCATACCCCTCTGCGTAAAAAACAACCAAATTAATACAACGCTTGATAAAATTCATCTAGATATTTTTACATTTTCTAGGGCTCTTTCTACCAATCTATTTCAGGATTAGTGCTTTGGAATAGGGAGTAATTAACCTTCCAAATAAGCTAAAATAAACAAATAACATCTCACGGTAGGGGAAAACCAAATTGTTGCAGTTTTTCTCTGGGAAGCTCTTCTTAAAAGAGTTAAGCATGAGGTCATGTTGGACCCAGTGGAGTAATCATACCTACTTCATTGGTAAAGATAGAAGATGTGCATGTATTACAAACAGTAAACCTCGGATTAACCATTGTCGAGGAGCCTGGGATCACTTGTTTGTAAACCTCGTATTTACCAAGTTGAGGAACTTTCAAGGGGATTGAGCTTTGATACTCCACCCTTGCGTGTATATCAGGCCATAGACTGTTCCCTTAGGTTGAATTGTCTAAGTTTGTAACATTAGTGACTATAATCTTAGGATTTTTCCCAAGGTGACGGTGGAGAGAAGGTCCCACTATACCTAGAGAAGACGTTGAATAGACTCACTTGGACTTTATAGAGGGCAGCCTTCACTTAGAAATGGCATAATGGATTTACTTGCACCAAACTGTTTCATTAAGCAGGTTGTCAGGGTAACTGTTTTGACCGCTAGTGTTACACATTGATCTCTCTAACGTTGGATCAATAGTGATTTTATTATGGAAACAAACTGTTTGTGTGTGGTTTTCCTCCTATATTTTGTAGCGTGTGTTCATTTGTTTAATTACTTTAGAGGAATTGGGTGTGATTTATTGTTTTTTATTTTTTATTTTGTGTGTTAAAGTAATTAATTGTGGCTAAATTACAAGGACATTCACGTAGAATGCATGGGAAATCCCCTGAATATACACCGTGTCAATTGGAAAAAAAAAAAATCGAAAGGGTTCAATCATCAGGAACTGGGTCTTCTGAATAAGGAGAATCATATATCATAATACATCCTGATTTCAAAGTTAATGGAACTCAAGTATTTGAAATAGAACAAGATCAACCAGAAATTTCCGAAGTATTCATAATCGAATCTTTCACTAGTGAGTTTTCAGATACGCAACTTACTGAACCAGACATATCTGAACCTGAGTCCGATTCCACTTCATCTGAGTCACCTTTGAATGTTATAGCCCCTACTCATGGTCGTCCTCTTTCACCTCGAGTAAAGCTTCTCATCACTGATAATATTCCTCCTGGCCTTATTAGCATTGAAGAAATCATTGACAAAGAAGAAGAGGTTGAAATTCCCTCTCGTCAAGTATCTTTAGATTTTAGGTATAGTGAACCAATCTACCCTTTATATTTTCCTTTTACTCCTTTTTGACTGGATCCTTGGTATCTTCAATTTACCAATTTTTTACATTCTTCTGGTTACAGACATCCATGACACCGAATTCAATTTTACTCTTTACCTAGGTATAGTACATCTAACATGGCTTAGAAAAGCATGTTTATTGATTCATCCATGTTTTCATCTTCTCCAGAAATATTTTTTTTATGGTGGTCCTTCTGTTCCTGCTGGGTACATGTCGCTTTCTGGAACTTTTTTAGGAGCATCTCCTTCCTCTGAAGATTTTACTATATCAACTGGCTTATTCGAGTCTACCACCCAACCTTTGACTACAAATCATATTTATATGTTTTCTGGGAATACCCCTCAAGCTAGCTCATCAGGTGTCTACATTCCTCCTGGGGGGAAACAACCTATTCAAGGGAAACAACCTCTTCAAGGGCAACATCCTCTTCAAGGGAAACCACCTCTTCAAGAGAAATAACCGTTTCTGGCAGCATTTCACTGGAAATTATCCTACGGTTTTAGGGCAGCCTATTCCCAATAATTATCAAACTTATGGTCCAATGCCTCAAACTGGTTATGGTCAACCATATGTTTCACAACCCTCAATGGGAACTCTTTATCCAAGGATGAACCCTATATGGAACCCCTCTTTTACTCAACAAAATTTGCAACCTACCTCGCAAATGACTTATAATCAACCTGCTCAGCCACTTGGACAATTTGGTTACACCCAAGTCCAACAACCTATTCAAGGTGCACTTCAAATTACCCCAAGGGAATATGTGCCAAGTAGTCAGAAAGCTGGTACGAGGACTCCTAGTATTCCTATCCAATATGCTATGCAAACATATGTTTAACAACTAGGTACACCCATCCCAGTAGTTTCCCAAGTTTCTATTGCTATGACCCTTCAAATCTCAATACCAACTATTACATAGGCTATCCCTCATACTACTACTCATTAAACCAGACCTATAGTCCACTCGATTCCTCAAGCATATTTGGGACAACCTGGCATAACAACTATGCAAACAAGTCAAACTTCTTTAGGTCAACCTGTTTAAGGGAAACCCTTTGTAGGTCAAACTTTTCAGGGGCAACCCTTTGCAAGTCAACCTCTTCATGGAAAACCCCTGGTAGGTCAACCTCTTCAGGGACAAACCCTGGTAGGTCAACCTCTTCAAGGTCAATTTGTTCAAGGCCAACCATTTTAAGGCTAATTCCAATATGGACAATTGGGAAAAAATGCACCTTTCCAGAGTGAACCATACAATGGTCATACATTTCAAATACCAACTCAACATCAATTCGATATCACTACCCTTGGATATCTTGGAGGTGTGCCAATTCCAACTGCTCAATCTATCCCAAGTTTTCCTGGATACCCTCCTCTAGGTACTGGAATTGTCCCTCAGGGTAATAAATTCGCTCAATAAGATCCTAACAGGTGGTTACCTTTTATAGCAACATTATATTTACCAAACTTGTCTCGGCTAATGAATGACCTGATTTACTATCTTATGTTTTGGTCAGCCATGCCTACTAAGTTTCCTAGTGACATTCTGAAGTTTGAATGAAACTAGGAGAGGACCGCTTGAACCATGTTATGAATTATAATTTGTGGTGTGTGTCCAACTCTTTAATCGATGATTCCATTCATTTAATACTTTTTCAACGAACTTTGATCGGGTTAGCTGCGAAGTGGTACATTGAGTTACCACGAGGCACTTTCAATAATTTCAATGCCTTAGAAACTGCTTTCCTTACTCATTTTCAGTTACCATTCCATTATGATAATGGCACAAAACTTTTGAATTCACTCAAACAAATTACATCTACATACATTTCATATCACATCCACGAATGGTGACGTAGACGCCATTTAGTCAAATTTTTCATCTCGGATAAAATTCTGGTTGAATGGTTTATCAAATCATTACTACCTAATATTACTAAAGATGTAGCTAAAGGAGGAATTGTAATGGAAGAACAGGTTATCACTCAAGCCCAATATCTAGACCTTGTTTATACACATTCTAGTACTTTGTATGAAAAGATTCCATATTTACCTTGCCCAAGTCAACTTACTACGACTCCTTCCAGTTCTCATGTCGCAGATGGTGTAATTGGTATAGTTAACACATGAAAGAGTAAAAAGAAACATTCCAATTCTACTACTCCAATCATAACTTTACTTGATTTACCTAGAGGAGACTCTTCTCTAGAAACTTCTTCCGAAATCCATGTTGTAGATTCGCCTACTGCCAAAAGTAAATCATCCAGTATTAAAAAGAAAGGGAAGGGTAAAATCAAACAAAATAATTCTCCAAAAGAGAAGATAGATAAAACCAAACCATATGAAGATAAGAGGAAATCTTATTATCACTCTCTTATCTGTGATGAGGATCACTACAAAAAAGAGTTCTCGCATCAGGACGACGTATCAAAAATTTTCAAAAGTTCCCCCACACCCACTGTTCTTAAAGATCATTTTCCTTCGCAAGATATAAAAATGATTTCCCAAAATGGATCTTTTTCCAATTCATCGACAGATATCATGATGATGTCCTCCCACGTCATGGTTACAATGTGATCTCAATATTATAGAACTAAGAGTCCTGTAATTGGAAATGAAACTGGATCATCCAGTCAACCTCCAACATCAACTCCTCCTATTTCTGAACCAATGGTGTACTTCAAAAATCGGATTTCAATCCACATGCCTGAGTCGCTCATAACTACAACATTGTTGAAGATCTGCCTATGTCACCTTCATCAATTTCAACCCTTAAAGTGCTACATTATTGTCCAGCCCAGAGGAAGTTACTACTGTCATCTATTGGAGATATTGACCATCAAGACTCTAATATCATCGTCTTTGATCTCAACAAATTTTTACCTAGACTCTTGCATCAAATGGCTTTTCAAATACCTGTTTTAGTTAAAACTAAGTGAGTTTTTTCACACGGTAATTGATGAGGGAGCGTCTACGTGAATTATGTCTTTGGATTGTTGGAAAACTCTTGGTTCTCCAACAATCAATCAATCACCCATGATTCTGAAAGCCTTTTATGGGAGAGGTTTTCGTCCTTTTTGAATTCTCTAGGATTTACCCATAGAGGTGGAAGGAAAAACTGTTACTCTTGAGGTGGAAATCGTTGATGCCCCTCTTGACTACAACAGAGTTGGTCTTATGCTGTGACAATTGTAGTCTCATCGATATTTCGATTAATAATGTTTCCTCATAAAGGAAATATTGTAAAAATTGATCAGTTTTATTACTACACTTCAAATCCTGCCTCTACAGATAGTATCCCATATGTTGGAAAGTTGGTTATCCCTTACGAAGATGTTGGAGTAGGAATACTTAAGGATTCCGCTCTTATGGGAACCAGAGCCTACATTATTATTGCATCTCCACTTTTGAACATCTCCGTATAGGAGCATTTCCGCATCGGAGCAATGCGAATTGATGGCGGCACAAACAAGCCCCCCTCTACTATTTCCAATATCAACATGATTACATCAAGCACGATACCATTTGATGACCCATGGATTGTGCCTTTAGAATCTGAGTTAGACTACTACAGAAATGAAATGCCTTTTAGTCCATATGAATTGGCATATGTTGTGGTTCAATTGCTTTTTGACCTTTCATCAACCGATATTGATCAAGTGAATGTGATCCTTGATGAGTCTTCTTCTCTACCGGGTTTAACCACATATTTTCCTGATCCTTTTCAACACATATTTTCAAGTGATGAAAATATTCGAGAATTTTTTTCATTAGGTGAATTAGCTTGGGACGATCTTCACCATTGCTCCTCTTTTCTACCAGACCTCTATAGAGTTGAAAATGAATTTTCAAAAATATTTCCGACTGAATATGTCAATGAACCTCAAAATCCAATGTCAATCCTTCATTCGGATTCTGAGACGAATTTAGGAAGACTGGAACTAACATTGGCCTTATTGGGGATGGAAACTGTCTAGTCAACTTAGTGTTCCTAAATTGATAACATAAATTGTCATCTAGGGCTAGTAAACTATTGAAGTGAAGTGCACCATATATGCCTAAGTATCCTCTTCCTCCTTTGTTGTGTTTAGTGTTTTTCTAGTGTTTTTGGTCTTATGTTTTTATGATAAGGGAAAAAAAACTAAATTAACAACAGAGAAAGAAAAGTAAATGCTACTGAATGCACTAAAACAGTCACTAAAACAAAATAAGATCTACTCTAAACTAGGAATGATAAAAAGAACAGAGAATGCTAATCCACAAATTGTAAAATTGCTAAGAAAGTAACTCATAACATTAAACTAAGTCCAATTTGTTTCATTAGAGATATATTGGAACAAACTGAGAGAATGATTAGTTCTGATGTGATGAGGTTCTCTTAGAAAACATTAACTTAAAACATCACAGAAAAGTCTTATTAATTGTTAGAGATTTGTTGAAACATCTTGAGAAAAAGATCATTTGTAACATAGTAAGGAACCCTATGCTAAAATAACTTATGACACTAAAATTAACTCATTCTGCAACTCACAACATTACTATTAAGTCTCATTCAAGGATTAGAGATTTCTTGGAACAACTTGAGATAAATATTGTTTGTAAAATCATGAGAATCTCTTACAAAATTATAGAACAGAAAATGTTAATAACTCAAAATAATATAACTAATTCTCGTTCATATAATAGTGATTTGTTAGAAGGGTTTGAGAATAAGAGTAGCTTATAAAATAATGAGGATCTTCTAAATCTAACTAATAGGATTGAAATGCAGTTAACTCAAAGTACTACAGCTAGATCTCATTCACGTATTAGAGATATATTGGAACATCTTATGAGAACAAGATTGACTGTAATATTATGAGGATCTTCGATGTAATTAAATGACATAAAACATGATGCAAGAGGATAAACTCAGAAAACTGCCTAAGTTAAGAACAAAACAAAATTTAAAGGTTACTTATCTAGAAAGTATGCAAAAGCCTCTTCAGATAGCAAGGGCCCTCTACTATCAGATTGGCACACGAATCCTTAACTCCTTAAAATCGCCTTAAGATCATGCATCAAATTTATACTCCTTTAATTAAAAGAAAACGCGCAGAAACAGAGTGTCACAATATTTGAAAACTAAAAACATCCACTAACTTTTGCTCGGTTCACCAAGTTATTTTTATAAGCAACTACATAACTGACATTGAGTGATATAGGCATAGGTGTCTTTTATAATCAAAATCAAACTAAAACTCTTGTTGAGGACTTGTGTTTTGCTGAAGACACATCAAGAGTCCTTATCCTTATAGAAGTCTGCTTCTTGGTTTTTAGCTTTGTCCACGTGCATAACCACTTCCAGATTTTTACTCAGTCCTCGTGGATTACAAGGAATGATGCAGGAAAGTTTTGGAGTCTAACCATATACGTCTTTCCCTCAGATGACACCTGTAACCTGTTTAAACACCAAGATAGCTACGGAACAAATGACTAGCTACAGAATGACTGCATTCTGTAGCTAAATCTGCTCAGAAATCACTAAGACAACAAAACCACAAAATTATAATAAGTCAGTCATTGCATGTATTCTTAAAGTGATTTTAATCATTATTATTGATCTTTTATCCTATAAATGATAAAGGATTAATGGAATGAAGTGGAGTTTGGTGAAAAGAAAAGACATTTTTAGGACTCAACAGAAACTACTTGGAGGTGTCAAGAACACCATAGACCAAGTGCCTAACCATTGGGTAAATACGGTCACAAACATCTGCAAACCTAAACTACTTATACCAACCAAAAATACACACATACTTCAATCTATACATTAGGAAACTGAAACTAATGCCAAAAACTGAAATGTTGCATTAGGAAGCTTATTTATGTACAAATCTACACTACTTTGCTGAAAAATTACTAGATTAAGTGATGTTATAATGCCAAATCAACCAATCAAGCAATTGTAGCAATGATAATGCTTGGCAGTGTTTGAAACAAAACACAATTGGAAATGCTTACAGCCATACATGCACACAATGTCTCTAGCTTTGTAAAAGACAATCTGGTCTATCATTCAAACTGAAAAGATATTCCATATATACTACAATAGGATCGTAGAAACTAGACTCTGTCTGCTGCCCCAACTCCTCAATACATGCCTCCAGCTGCAAAATGTCAATGCAAACATCCAAGGGCAGCCTTACCTTTCCTTCCTTCTAATGGAAAAGGTTCCCAAAGAATCAGACTTGACAATCCAGATCTTGAGATTGTATTTGGGTCTCCAATTCAACTAGATATTTTTCGATTTTGATGGAAAAATCTTGCAAAAAATTGAGCTTAATTTCATGGCTACATCGATAGGACTTCAGAGAAGAAGAAAGAGATGAAGCAAAGTTCTCATCTACCTCATCATCCGAGCACATGTTTTCCCATTCTCTAAAGCCTTGAATAGAGGTTGAATCTCTTTTGATTTCTTCCTCTTTCTCCATCCATGTTTCAAGTAACATACACCATAACTTTGCAAATGACGTAATAGATTTGACAGAAAAATTTTGAATCAATTGTCTACATTTGCCTTGAAAGGAATCATAAAACAATCTAATAAAAACATCTTCTTTTTTTACTCTAAGAAATGCAACAAATGTTTTAAAATTTGATACATGTTCAAGAGTCAAAGTTATATCTTCACCATTGAATTTAGGTCCATTGCTCAAAAAATATGCATCCTTCAGTAATTGATTAGGAAAACCAGGAAGATTAGAAAAATCGATACATGAATACCTTGAACAAATAGAAACAACATCTGAGTTATTCATTTAGCCAGTGGATCCACCATCAATATTTCTAAACTCGGGATTTCGAACAATGGAGTCGTTAGGTGAATGTTTCAGCCTTCATATGTGTCTTACTACTGTTCACCATCAGCAACCAGCTCCGCAACTTGAACAATATTCCCCAGAGAAGATTTGTCTCCTCGTCCCCAGCAACGGTGCCAATATATTAGCACTCGGATTGAACCTCAAGGTTGAGAAGAGGCAATCCTGAGGTAACCACAGACCAAGCTTTCGATCTGGCATCTAGCACTGCCAAACCAGAGAGGGCTCTCTCTGTGCCAATGAAGGGTGTTTGCAATAAGTGAATCTTAGGCTAGCTATGAAGTACGGGGATTTGATTTAAAATTTTTGGGTCGAGAAAGCAAGAGATAAACAATCATTGGGCTATGGATTCGAGGTTGGTTTCTACCTGCAAACTTGGGGAAAATTAGGCACAATTCTCAGCCAAATAAATGATGTAAATGAGATAACAAAAGAGGAGAAAGCCCACTACCCTGCAGGCATCAATCGATGAATCTCTAGTGGCAACTTTAGCAGAAAAGAAAGCACGGGTTATTAAACAGAGCAACTAACAAAGGATGGATTATGTAAAAATAACCACTACATTTAACAACAGAGTCATTGTGAAAGGAGAATCATGCGTGGATGGATTCCTAACACTTCCCTTAGAGAATGTTGTAACAAAAATTAGTAGAAAAAACACAATATGAAAATGATCTTACAAGAAAAACATGGCGATAATGATACACCGTGATGCATCTCAAATTTAAAGGGCATAAACTGCTCCATTAAAATAATATTCAGGAAAAATTTGCACAGTCCAAAGCAGCAGTCTCTCTGCTAAAAATCAAACCTTTACATTCTCAAAAATCTTCCTATATATACCCTATTACAAATTTATTTTGATTCCTCTACATAGGAATCAAAATAAAAATAAAAAATAAAATATATTTGTGCTGGAAAATAAAAAATAAATTAAATTAGAACTAAAGAATTTAATTAAATCATCTGAAATATAATAGGTTTGCTGCAATATGTTGAAAAGTTGAATTTTGCTGGAGTTTTTTCCATGAAATCTAGGATTCCTTTGCTGAATCTGAGCCTAGAATCTTGTAGCTGCATATTTTGGGCCTAAAAACTCTGGCTCTTGAATGCCACTTTGCACTTTGCTGCACTAAAATTGGAGTTGGTTGGTCAACATGCTGTAACATCAACTCTCAAACTAAATACAAATTTTATCTGTTGAAATGCATGTAAAACAATAAAATTGCATTTGTGCCCTCCATCCATCGAATGTTAATGTTGGAATGCTTAAGCCCTTAAAATACTTTTACTCCAAACAGAAATTTTCCATCTTTCCAATCACTGATGTCTCAATTAACTTTGTTGCCTCAGAGTACTTCCGCTTGTTTGACCCCTTGACTTCGAAGAAATAACCAACAGCTCCATATATCTCTTGCATCTCTCTATCAAGCCATACAAGATAGTTCACAATAGCAGCGCCATCACGAATATGGGCATTTCTTACGCCATCAAGCTCTACATGATTATTCAAGGCTTTTGAGAGAGCCAAGGGTGACTGTTGTTGTAGTACCTGATCAAACAGAAGCTTTGAGGACAAGGCATAATAGCATGAAGCGATGTCAATCCAGATTCAGATTATGTTTCTCTGTTGTTGTTTCCTCTTTAAAATTATTATATACACTTTCCCATCCCTACTCTTAAGGATGGCTGGCATTATTTGAATCTTTTTCCAGACTTTCAAGATAGCAGAGAGATGTCAATTAACTTGTGTTGATATGGGGCCCAAGTTATGTGCTCAAATTCCAAGTATCCCTTTCCACCAAAGTTAAATTCCCTATCAGCTTCCTTAGCTCAAAACTTTCTCAAAGTATATTTGAAGTCAGATGGATGTGAATAACCTTGCGACTTGCTTTGCATCCCATATGTCTTTTTCATATTCATGTATCATTCGGTCACTGTTGAATTTACATGAACCAGTCATGTTTAGGATATACATCCTTGTCCATCTCTCTTGATCTCCATATCCATCATCCACCCTCTCTTGGCATTCAATGTACTCTGGAAAGTCTTTTCCAACAAGGAATTAGTCACCTCGACCATAGCCCTCATTTCTTTCAAGAGAATCGAGCAAAGGCATGTAGTTGTATTTTCCAAACATCCCACTATTGATGTAGTCTTTTGCCTCTTCAAACCTTGGGTTTGGTTTTGAACTTTCCTTCTACTCTCTCTTTCCTCAATCTGGAAATTTCATGTGCTCTAGCACTGAACAAAAAGAAATTTTCTTCCCCAACTTCCTCACGTATTTCAACATTGGCACCATCATATGCGTATGATTGTTTGCAATGTGCATGTGGATTATGAATAAACTTCTTCAGAACACTCATGAGAGTCTCACGATGTATCCTAAGAGCATATAGTGTTATTTCACAAACTCTCAAAATATACCCTCATATACAGTAATGCCAATACCATCGATCATATTTCTGAGTGAGTCGAAAAGGGACAAGTTCAAGTTTCTATAACTGCAAACCTTTGTCAAAAAGACAACTGAAATCAACATGTACACAATCACATGTCATCGAGTCAAATAAAATATTTTCACCATTTCTATCCCCAAACCAACAATATTACCAACCATGGACTAGACAATAGTTGTATAAGATAATATTAATTGTGACCTTGGATGAGAAGGCAACAAGCGTGATCTTGAAAACTTTGAGCTGGAGGAATGAGACATGTGTGTTCCTCCTTCCATGTGCACATATCTCATGCTCTAGAGCATTCATTGCTGAATGGAAACTATAATCTGACAATCGAAAAAATAAATAAGAACCAACATGCTTTGATAGTTGCATCTCATTTTCCCTTAACAAGCTTTACATTGTGCAAAGCTTGGATATTGCTAAATCTACCCAGTAGCTATATCTGGTAGAATCTACGCCCATACCACCACATGTGGCAGTAAAATTTGTAATCCTTCGAAATGTAAGGACTTTATGTCACTAGAAACATCAACCTATGTCCTTTACACGTATTACACCAAAACCAACACACAATGAATTCTAGTAGTGCTCTTAGACTCAATTCGAAGAGCAGCCCATTGATGTGCAATGGACTTTCCTGCATATCACTTGTTAGTGTTGTGATCTTGAAACTCAAGAAGAAGTTTCCCATTGTCTCCCCTACAAAAACCTAAAATGCATCAGGAAGTATGGTAGGCAAAACAATTTGTTTCACATATTGAGCTCGTTGCACCCCTTTTTCAAACATACACTTTGATTCTTCTTTATTGACAGCTGACTTGTCACCATAACCCCTCTAAGTTATTTCCTTCTTCGTTGTCCCTTAAACAGATGGTTGTGCTGAGATGTAATATACCCAACAATATCATTCCTAACATTAGCTTGAAGAAGCTCCAATACTCATGACCAATCTATCCGAAGAGGAGAGTTGGCAATAACAACAAATGCCTTCACTTCTTTTTCCAAATTGAGGCTTTATGGCATGTCCATAACATTAAACCTACCCAACACTCGTCAACCTCCATAAATAGATAATATTTGAAACTAATGTTTCCACACATTATAGCTCACATTATCAACCATATTTCACTGGATTTGCAAATATAAACCATGAAAAAGGTGAGAAGTTTTCACAATGTAAAACTATAAGGAAACATGCATCAGGCGTAACCAAGAGTCAATCATTCATTTGGTCATATCTTTTGATCTAGAAGCCGGTTTTGGGACTGAGATATACCATTGGAAATATCTTTCCGAGCTGCTTATGATGAACATATTTAGGATATGATTTGAATTGAAGCTCATGTGAAAAAACATCTGTGAATTCTAGACATAGTAAGAGTCCAATTTGATCGTTGGTGATAGGTTGCAAAGACTGGAACTAACAGGTTGCTTAGGAGCCCTTTGTTCTCTTTATTTGATCCTAAACTAAGGTTGTTGTTGTTTTCCTCTGAATTTAGGATTTCTAACCTATGCTTCTAGTTGTCTTTCTGTAATGGACATTCTGTCAACCATTCTTTCTATTGTTCTTATCAAAGTGTCCAATTTTACCTCAGAGGATGAGATGCTTCTTCTTTAATGGCTACCTTTCTCTCACCCTTCATATTTGAATTTTTAACTGACAAGTTTGCTTCCACACTGAATGCATTCCTTTGGATCTCCTCTAGTGTTGC
Source organism: Pinus albicaulis (assembly GCA_034641835.2). Lineage (NCBI taxonomy): Eukaryota > Viridiplantae > Streptophyta > Pinopsida > Pinales > Pinaceae > Pinus > Pinus albicaulis. Next base: position 880,430,959 of record CM076575.1, read on the forward strand.
AGGATTTCTCTCTTGTAGCTGGTACTCCATATGCAGATAAAATTAATCTGGATAATGCAAGAGATTCAAACATGGAGGAGGTTTGATCTCATTTGGAGTTGAATTGTACACACGGTTGAAACGAGCAGGGAAATCCTGAACTGATTCATTTGGGTTCCTTTTCAGGTTGTCATACTCAGAAATAATATGCAAGGGGTGCTTCTTCACCTCCCATTGGGCTATGAATGCATCAATCAGCTGGACTAGAGTGGATATAGAATTTGTAGTCAGAGATCTAAACCAAGTTTTAACATATTCATAAACTCTTTGAACTATGATTCTCATCTTTGCATCGCCAGCATCTATTTCTTCTAGGTCAATGAAATCAGTGACTTTGACTAAGTGTTGTTTTGTACTGATTTGAGAGTTCTCGTCAAAGAGAGGGAGTCTCTGGCCATAGCCTTGTGGTAAGGCATTAAGTTGATCAGGTAGAATGAGGGGTGAAAATATGGCCATGAATCCTGCTGAGTGAAGTGCAGGAGTAAAAATGGAAGGAGTTGACTGAACAGGTAATGAAGTAGAAAGTGTAGATGAGGAAGAAACAATTGACTAGGATTATGTCGAAATGGATAATGACTCTTTCTGGTATTGGATGATGGATTTTTCGGATGTGTATTGAAGTAGATTAGCTAAATTTTCTAGCCTATCAAATTGACTCCAGAATTTTCTATCAAAGTCTAATTCATATTTAGATTCTTCAGAAAGTAAACTATCTTTGGGTTTCAAGGAATCAAAAACTACCTCAGAAAATTATTTTACTTCAGAAATTCTTAATGGTTCAAATACTATGTCAGGCAGTGAAGTTTTAGACTTTGATTGAAATAGAGACAACTCAAATTTCAAATCAAAAGGTATGTCTTTGAGAGATAAAAAATTTGCAAGTAACGAGGAAGATCTTACCAATGGAGAAGGATTTGACTGAAATTTTGTGTGTTGAGATATCTTCTTTTGAACAAGTCTCTCTGGATCTTCAACTTGACCATCTAGTGGATTCGATCTGGTGTATATCCTCGAATCCAGAATGCTCACCGTTTTTGAAACTTGGTTCTTTTCAACTTTCAGATCAACCTTCACGAAGACTAAGACCTATCACCCACAGGCCTAGAATTCGGTGAAATTATGGTACAATCAAGGAGGATTTGTCACTTTCATTCCCCATTATGGTCACCAAGATGTTAGCAGTCCACCAGATCTCTAAAGGTTGAGAAGGAGACCAGCAAATGTAACCACAGACAGCTTTGACCTAGTAGCTATCCCTACTAGGCAAGAGAGGGCTCTCTCCATGAGATCACAGTCAAACTGACTAGATAATGAATATTTTAGGCTAGGTATAGTAGGCACTAGGGTTTGATTGATTTATTTTGGATGTTGTATGGTGAATTAGGTCTAGGAAAGACTAGGTTGGGGCACTGAAAATCAAACTTGCAGAGATCTGATGGGGCAAGGTAGGCACACACTTAAGCACTTTCAGGTATCTTGATGAGTGTGATTAGACTAGTAGGGTTTCAAAAAGAGCATGGAAATCATGAATTCTTTTATATCATAATAAATTGAAACACAATTGTGATAATTCCTCCTAAACAGGGGATCAAAATAATGAATATTTCTTATCTAACTTATAAATCAATCACATTGAGAGATGGACATGAATATGGAAAGCATAATACATTCAAACATATGAAAACATAAGGGGAAACACTGTTGAATCACATACCACAGGAATCCCACCAAAATAGTTTCAACTATGTGTATTAGGTCCTGCCAAAATGACTGAATACACTAGTTTTCAAAGATCAATTACACAGCATCCAACCCTTGCAATGAAAAAGAATATGATAGATATAGACCAAAACATACTTCTCCCAACCTCAGCGAATAGGATGAGTCACCAAAGGTAAACCAAACAATGTATAGATCAACAATTGGCAACCTTTTGTATCTAACAACCTCCCAAAAATTATACAAGTTGTTGGTGTAGTTTCAAGGTATCAATTAGCCCCCAAACAAATTCATCTCTTAGTTTCCAAGAGGATTTTCATGTATTTAAGAGCCACAATAGACTATGGTCTATGGTATCCAAAGGGTCAAAAAAATCTATTAACTGCATACACATACTTTGATTAGGAAAAATCATATATGATAGGCAAAGCACAAGTGGTGATGCTTTCTTTCTTAGAAATTTCTTGGTGGTCTGGTTCAACAAAAATATATTTTCTATGTCCCTTTCTACTATTGAAACCGAGAACATAGCAATTGCAACAATTTGTACTTGGATTTTGTGGATGAAGCAAACATTATAAGACATGAAGGTAACATATGATAAACCTATTCCAATTATCTATGATAATACTATAGAAAATCTACCAATTGGATTCAATCTGATCTTATAATTTACTAAAAGAAGATATTGAATCCTTCTTACAATTTGTGGAAACAAAACACGATCGCACAATCACATATAAGCGAGAGAAAGAAATTATCAATCGCACAACACAAGATGTATTTGTAGAAAGAAATTGTTGAAAACCCCTCTATATCTATATTTCATATGGTCAAGATCATGAAAAAAATAATGTTATTCCTCCACTAAGAAACCTTTGCACTCTGATGATTGTCTCACTCTAATCCTACTCGAAACTAGCTTGTGATCTAAGCAAAATCGGTCAAGTATTTAACCTTTTGCTTGCCTCTGCCTAGCCCGCGTTCCTTACACATTCTTGGGCTAATTGAGCCCCTATTAATTAGGAAAATACCATTTAATGATTTTGAAATCCTTAAAGGCCTTCTCGATGACCTCATGCATGACCTGTACAATTTTCTAATAGCACAACTGATAGATATCTTGTCTTTAACCTTAGTCTGAAGTGGGTATTCCATAGAACTGACATGCAACAACTATTTATAGTGAATTATCAGTTAACTTATTTATCACTACTTTTGAATTAAATCAGATTTAATTCACTGGACCTCTCACTAGTTAATCTCTCAGTTAGAACTAGTTAAACTGATTTTAACTCAATTAATTGAGTTAACTAATTACAATTAAAAAATAACTATAATTAAACCCCCTAAAAATAGGAAAATCTTCTACATGTATCCTCTTTTACCTCTAACTCAAATTTCCTAAGCTAACTATATATTCCTGACTCATTTAACTAACACAAGTTTTCGAAGATGAAATTACAATTTTTCTTTCAGTTTAACTTAGTAAGTGAAAAATAAATCAAAAGCCTCATATGGTGGCCATTTTTGGGTGTCATTTTATGGATTTCATTTCTGGTTGTCAACTTCACTATTTTTTGTTGAAATTTCAGCACTCCCTCTCAACAAGAAAAAAATCCAATCTATCCTGATATGGTACCTTTGGAGTGTTTTGCATACAACACTTCTCTAGTGTTGTTTGCTCCTGCATTTCGTGAAACTAAATAGCCTCCAAAATTTGAATCAGTATAATGCATCTGTCATCAGAGTCTCTGACTGCTGCTAGTTACTGCATTGTCTACTGAAATCTCAATGTTGTTGTTGACTATTCATTTGTTCCCTCTGCAATGCTACCAACTCCTATTTGTGCTTCAGTACCTTACATTTGTCACTTTGATTTTTGCCTTCTTGACATATTATTGCATCAATATAACTAATCCTTCCTGCAAATGTTGTATTTTGGGCTCCTCGTAGCCAGGTTCGATCCCTGAGACATGCCATCCCAATGGACCTTGCCCAATTTTTTTCTCTTGGGATTATTTCTACACATTGCCACACCTCTCACCTGGAGGTATGGTTGCATGTGCTCCCTCTGCCCATCTAGATTGAAATTTTTCCCTCCTAGAGGTCTCTACTTGATTGGACGCTTCCACTCGGTCTCCTCCCTGATTCTCCAATTGTGGCTTCTCCAAAACCTTCTAAGACTACTTCTGAGGCCGCATGTTTAGAGGTAATGTGTGCTCCCTCTCAACCACCAAGTCTCTAACCTCTTCTTTGCTCCTCAAAGCTTTGCATGCATATCGTACCTCAAGTGCATGGAGGTTCTTGAATTGTGCACATTGTAATTGTCCCTCCGTCACAAAATTTTATAATAAAAGAGGTTATTTTAAATCGTTGATATATCCCTCATTCGAGCTTTGATTCTACCAAAAAAAAAAAATCAATTTGGGTATTTTTTCGCAATGAATCCAAATATGCTTTTTTTTTTGAAATTTTTTCACCAAAATTTTCATATATTCTCTGCAAACTCACCGCCCAAAAAATTATTTCTCTGATACCATGTAGAAAATCTAACCAAAGGATTCAATATGATCTTATAATTTACTAAAACAAGATATTGAATCCTTCCTACAATTTGCGGAAACAAAACATGATCGCACAATCACATATAAGCAAGAGAAAGAAATTATCAATCGCACAACACATGATGTATATGAAGAAAGAAACTACTCAAAACCCCTTTATATCTATATTTCATATGGTCAAGATCATGAAACAATATAATGTTATTCCTCCAATGAGAAACCTCTGCACTCTGTTGACTGTCTCACTCCGATCCTGCTCGAAACCCCCTTGTGATCTAAGAAAAATTGTTCAAGTGTTTAACCTTTTGTTTGTCGTTTCTTGGCCTACCATTCTTATGCATTCTTGGGCTAATTGAACCCCTATTAATTAGGAAAATACTAGTTAATGATTGCACAATCCTTCAATGCCTTCTCGATGACCTCTTGCATGACCTGTACAATTTTCTAATAGTACAACTTATAGATATCTTCCCTTTAACCTCAGTCTCAATTGGGTATTCCTTAGAACTGACATGCAACAACTATTTATAGTGAATTATCAGTTCACTAATTGATCACTACTTGTGAATTAAATCAGATTTAATTCATTGGACCTCTCACTAGCTCATCTCTCAGTTAGAACTAGTTAAACTGATTTTAACTCAATTAATTGAGTTAACTAATTAAAACTAAAAAATAATTGTAACTAGACCCTCTAAAAATAGGAAAATCCTCTACGTGCCTCCTATCTGACCTCTAATTCAAATTTCCTAATCTAACTAAGTATTCCTGACTCATTTAACTAATACAAGTTGTCATGAGATGAAATTACAATTTTTCTTTCAATTTAGTTTAGGGGAAAATAAATCAAAAGCCTCATATGGTAGCCATTTCTGCGTGACATTTTCTGGATTTCATTTCTAGTTGTCAATTTCATTTTTTCTTGTTGCAAATTTCAACAAATACAAGCATTATCAATATATCCAAAAATCTTGTTCTTCATTCAACGACCAAGCATGTCCCCGTTAAGTATCATTTCCTTTGAGAGTAGGTGGTTGATCGGTTGTTGATATCCTTACCAAGCCTCTTGCCTGAGAACCTTTTGAGTATTTAAGGTAGAATTTGGGAGTGATGTCTCATCCTTCTCTTCACTGGCTTTCTTCACAAGAAAAAAGGGCAGTTGTTTAATATGTACAAGGATAGTTGTAATGATTTGAGACAAGAACATAGACCAAACTTAGGGAGGATTTTCAGATTATTAGGAGAAGTACAAGTTTAGGGGGAGCAGTTCTCAAAACAGAGTATCAGAAATAGTAATTTTTCATGCAAAAATAGTTGGTCGTAGCCTTGACAGGGGGGATTATACACAATGATGATAGTTCAAGATAATATGTTAGGACACATCAGTTAGGTCCATAAAAATATCAGATAGGAAAAACAAAAATCAGAAGAAAATAATCATTTATTATGCATTGGATCATTTGTACAACAATATAAATACAACATGTTCTTAAAAGGGGGATATCTTGGCATTTGGTACAATAGTACACTCATTTAGTTTTATTCAAGGGTGGAGAATAATCAACAATCTTTTATATCATTTTAGAGTGAACATGGTCATAGAGAGAGTATATAATCCCTTTTCCATTGATGTCAAAGTGGGAGATAAGAAAACATTGGAGATATTGAACATGGAGAGTGAACATTCCTTAACAAAAAAGGGGGAGAGTGAGAAAACAATAGCAGTTTCTTCAGCCTGAAAAGGGGAGTGTTTTCAAGTGTTTCCATCAATGACTAGCAGTGTTTGGTGGTGTTTCCATCAATCTCAAAGGGGGGTATTTTGAGCATGTTGGTAGTTGTTGTCATTGATGTCAAGTCTAAATCATTGATGTCAAAGCATTTTTTGTTTCAAGTTCAAGGGGAGCCTGATAAGAGTGTTATTATTATTATGTTAATGTATGTTGATGCCTAGCATAAGGTAATGGAAGAAGGTTATATATTTGAAGGTATGTCTTCCTTAGTTCCTTAGCTCAAATGAGAAAACTAAGTGTTTGGGTAGTTATATTTCTCATAAAGCTTTCCAACAGTAAATGGAACTTTTCCTAACTCCCAAGGGATGAGAAGAAATCTTAAGTTGAATATTGGTCATGGTTCCCAAAGGCTTTACGATGCCAAAATAAAAATCAAACTCAATATAAATGTAGTTACAGGTGATGAGCGGTGGAGTAGCAAGCTGCTAGTACTAGTTCCTAATCATAGGGAGTTGGGCTAAAAATGCTTAAGCACTTGTTGGACTATGATCAGGAGCTCAGGTCCAAGTTGAAAATTTTCTCAAAATGGAAATGCTCAGAAATGGTTGCAATCTGAACGACTAGAAAGGCCTCATCATTGTGATTCTGCGCCATGAACGGGACTCAAATCCAATGTCATATGTGAAATTTATGAAGGTTTGAAGTCTCCAATAAAATCCATTTTTCAGTTGACCAAGTTTGACTTTTGCAAATTGGAAAAATTTTAAAAAGAATATTCCATGAATATTCACTGGAATATTCCATTCGGGCGAATGATATTTGGACAAATGGTAGTCTATGATTCAAGGATTGGTTGACTTGTTTTGGGGTGAACCAATCAAGAGCTGCCACATGGCAAGCCTGTAGGCCGCCCGGTGGCCCCAGGTTGGGAAAAAATGGTTTATCAAAAATTTTATTATACCCTGCCGGATTCGAATGCGGGTCTAGCCCCCACAAGCACAAGCGCCCGACCATCCGAGCCATTGTAGTTCTTAACATATAAAGAACTGAAGTTGTATTTAAGATTTAAATTTGTATCCGATGGCAGAAAGAAGGGCTAGCCCCATGTTAACCCAAACTCCATGTGACTTCAGCGTTAGAACCAGGTCCTTCAATCTTCAGCGATTAATTCAATTGTCTGCGGTCTACGGTCTATGATCATGTGACCATGTAAGTTTTAAAAGTGGATGGTGGGAAGTTAAGTAACCATGAAAATCCAGGCGGTTTGGGCAGCGGTCCATGTGACCCCGCCCACTTAACATTTAATACCACAGTCAAGTTTAACGTCCATTCCGTTGGCAGGTTCAACGGACCACATGTGAACAGGCCCCCATAACATTTACTATAATAGTTTATGGTTCTGACAGAATTGGGAGAAGCATGCCATTCTGGGCAGACTTAGCCAACTTTGTCGACACTATCTGTAGTTTCTCCACATTTGGTGGAGTTTGTTTTAGGGAATATTGGGCAAAATTGGTTTTGGCCATATCTCCCTCAATTTTGAACCAAATTGGAGAAAATATTAGTCAATTTTGGCTTTCTTCAGCATTATGGAGAGTTTGGGATAGGTTTCAGAGTGAAAAGAGGTGTTATACAGCCATTTTTTCTTCAGGGAAGAGGAAAGAGCCACTAGGGCCATCAGGGAGATGGAGTTGTATTGGGTTGTACTTCATTGTTTGAGGTGAAACAAAAGCCATTTTTAGCTTCTTTATGTCTTCTGAAGTCAATTTCGTAGCTGGTTTTTCCTTTTTAGGCATATATTTCTCTGTATAACCATTTTTAGCAACTTAATAGAGCAAGGACATGCCCATTGGGAGCCTTGGACTCGGAAAATGTAGCCCAGGAGGGGTGAACTGCCTCATCAGTTTGTTGTGTTATGCTATGGTGAATTTCTGTTGTTGTGTATATCTGATATAATATGTTAAACATTAAATTAATTAACATTTCCTCACACAAAAACTCATAAACAATTACCAAAAACACTTTGTTTAACCTGCAAGACATGGAGAATACTTTTCACACTTAATTAAATGGAAATGGATACTTTGCACAGCATTTACAAATAGTTCCATTTTCAGATCAGTTGTTATCAGAGCTCAGGATTTTGAGCATTAGGAGAGCAAGTTTTTCTCTCTGTATTGTTCTTGGGCAAAAGGTGTTAAAACAATGTAAAATATTGATTGTTTTACTGTTTGAAAACTTATTTTTGTTTGAGTTTGCTTGAGATTTGGGGATAGCTACTGATTAGCTAAGTTTTGGAGAGAACAAAAAAAAAAGGATGAAAGGACTGAAGGCTTCTTCCTTACCCCAAAGTACCTTAAGGTCTCCATTGAAACACAAACCCTCTTGACAATTGTTTGATAAGAAGCTTTTGGAGTTTGTTGTTGTTTCGCTGCTTGAATAAGAGTTGGTCTTTATAGCCATTTGGTTAAAAAGATTTTTCATTTGGTTTTGAAAATCTTTGAGAAATTTGTTGACGTTAATTTTTTCATTTACATCATAATGACAACTTCTACAAGTGAAGTTTCATCCTTCACAAGATTCTTCAATGATGATATGAAGCATGACTTTATTATATTGAAGGGCATGGTGCAGACTTTGTTTTAGGACAAAAGAGAAATTATTGAACTTCGTGAACAATTGTTTGCCATGACGAAAGAGAAGGAAGAGATTCTTCGAAAATTTCATGATATGGAGAGGCAACTCCATCAAGCCCAAGAGGCTTTGACCAAGAAAATGCATGAGGAAGAGGTAATCCATTCTAACTTGTCTTTAGTTTCCTCTTTAGAAAGATGTGTCGGTCCTTTCGAAAAACATACAAAGGGAATAGGGTCCAAATTAATGATTAAAATGGGCTATGAAGGCAATGGGTTAAGTAAGCATGCACAAGTCATGGTTAAACCTATTCTTCTTGAGGAACGACCCAAGAATCTTGGTCTTGGTTATGGGCAGTTTAATGGCGAAGACTCCAAATTCTTGAAGGCATGTGATGCTACTTTAAAAAGAACTTTTATTCCAAGTTCTAAGATGCAAATATGTCAAATTTGTTTCAAAGATGATTGCCATTGATTTAAGCCTTTGTTGCAGCAAGAAGATGGTAAACATGTAGCTTATGGCATGCATGCAAGTTCAGACAGATTTCAAGACAAAAACGGTGATGTTAGTCTAAAAATAAAATTTGTAGCCTCTACTAGTTCATCATCTCATGAAGGAAAAAAGGATGAACATTCAAAGCAGCATAAGAGGTATAAATCTTCTCATGATCAATTTGAGTTTGTTTCTGAAAATCATGACAATTTTACATGCTTAGATGGAAGAAATATTTGTTGTACATATTGTGGTCGATTTAACCATCATGTTTCGAGATGCTGGATGAAGAAGAAAGCATACAGGAAGCAGATGAGGCAAAGACAACTTTCAAAGACGGTGCATGAGTTTTGCATATTTTTCCAAAAGAGGGGACATGTTGTCTCTCATTGTTGGACTTTGCATCCAACTAGTTGCCCAAAGCACATGCAGCAAGAGGATAGGAAGATTGGCGCAAGTGGAACTAAGGATTCCATTATCGATGTGGAAATGGAAGATTCACATGAAGAAGTGTTGTAGTAGAAAAATTTGCCATGGAGGTGGCTTGGAAAGAAGTGGATGGACTTCTTAACACAGTAAGAAATACTCCTTTGTACATATGCACATTTCGGTTGTATGCATGTATTTCTGTTGAAAAGTTTGATGCAAGATTGCATATAAATGTGGTTCAGTTGAAGGAATTTCTTTGTTGTTGCAAAATTTCGCCTTGGAGGTGTAAAATATGAGTATGATACTCACTTATATTGTAGAAATATCTTTTAGTTCAGCTCTTATAGTCACCCACATGTTTTTGGGATTATGTACTTGTTGGTACTTGAAAGGAAGAGTTGAAGGTGTACACGTGCATGGAAGTTGTATGTGTAAATAGCGAACTATAAATAGGTTCATTGTACATTGATACATGCACATGTGTTTTTCAAGATGTATCATGTTGTTTATCAACTTGTGTCGATTGTGTCGCACATGTTTGTCAACTTGTGTCAATTGTGTTGCACACTTTTTACATTGATTTTGTGTCAATTATATAGCACATGTTATGACGACTTGTTGTTGATGTCGCATGTTGCATGACTTATGTTTGAGCCACCTTGGATCATTGATCAAGGCAGCGATGTTCAGATTCCTTCTACAAATTTCTCACCATAAATTTTCTGAGTGAGTGCAAGAAAGGCAGCTCTTGAAATGAGGATAAGCATCGAGGAAGGGAAGTGTGACTTGCTTTCTAGTTGTGGTTCAAAGTCATTAGCCATTCAAGGCAAGTGTTTGGAGGCTGAAGAGAAGAGAGTGCAGTATTATTATTGGTTGTACAGATCAGTTTCAGTATTTCAATGAGCTTTTGGGGTCCAAAAGCTTCTCATTTGGGAGGTGTGATCAGGAGCTCAGGTCCAAGTTGAAAATTTTCTTAAAAATTGAAATGCTCAGAAATGGTTGCAATCTTAACTACCGGAAAGGCCTCATCGCTGTGATTCTAGTGTTGTGAACGAGACTCAAATCCAACATCGTATGTGAAAGTTATGAAGGTTTGAAGTCTCCAATAAACTCCATTTTTCAGTTGACCAAGTTTGACTTTTACAAATTGGAAAAAATTTAAAACGAATATTCCAAAGACTATTCCAGGAATATTCCCCAGAATATTCCCTAGAATATTCCATTCGGGCGAATGATATTTTGACAAATGGTAGTCTATGATTCGAGGATTGGTTGACTTGTTTTGGGGTAGAACAATCAGGAGCTACCACGTGGCAGGCCCGGAGGCCGCCACGTGGCACCAGGTCAGACAGAAATGGCTTATCGAAAATTTTATTATACCCTGCCAGATTCGAAAGCGAGTCTAGTCCCCGCAAGCACAAGCGCCAGACCATCCGAGCCATTGTAGTTCTTAACATATAAAGAAATGAAGTTGTATTTAAGGTTTAAATTTGTATCCGATGGCGGAAAGAAGGGCTAGCCCCATGTTAACCCACACTCCATGTGACTTCGACATCAGAACCGGGTCCTTCAATCTTCGGCGGTTAATTCAACTATCTGCAGTCTACGGTCTATGGTCATGTGACAACATAAGTTTTAAAAGCGGATGGTGGGAAGTTAAGTAACCAAGAAAATCCAGGCGGTTTGGGTGGCAGTCCATGTGACCCCGCCCACTTAACATTTAATACTACAGTCGGGTTTAACGTCCATTCCGCCAGTGAGTTCAATGGACCACATGTGAACAGGCCCCCATAAAATTTACTATAACAGTTTACGATTCCAACAGAATTGGGAGAAGCACGCCATTCTGGGCGGACTTAGCCAACTTTGTCGACACTGTTGAGATTGCAACAAGATGATGAGCTTAGTGGAAAGGAGTTGCCTTCACTAAGTGGGCTCGCAGGCTATTTTTGGCGCAAAGTCTATTTTTAGACATGTGGATCATGACTCTATGAGTTGCAGGATGCTATTTGTGGAGGGTTGGTCAAGTTGGAAAAATATATGGACTTCTATTTTTAGACATATTGGGCGGAATCTATTTTTAGATTGCCAGTCTAAAAATAGGGATGTCAAATATTATTAGCTCTTAATAATATTTAGACTCTAAACATTATCTTATTCTCTTGGAGCACTTCGCCTGATGCCCAGAAGAGGCATACCTATGGCGGAATACAATTCCCAGGGTTTAGTGGAGCTATTGCATGGAGTGACTTCAAATAGAACTCATGTGACAGAGTTTGGTGGAGTTGATTGAGGAAGTTAGTGGAGTTGTATTCAGTTTAACTAATCTAAACATAGTTGAGCTTTTTGTATCCAAGTTAACTAATAGATACAATTAGTGAGAGTGGTGTGAATCAATTATTAATTAGTTCACTAATTAAATACTCATTAATCAACTAAAGAATGCATCAGTTAACTTCAGTGCATGGACAGTTTCAGTGGAGACTAGTGCAAGAATAGGTGAAAGAGCAGGTTAACTATCAATTGTGACTATATTGTTGCTATTTGCAACACACAGATAGGTGGAGTAAGCCCATGAGGATTGCGCAGTTTAGGCTGGTGGTTTATCTATATAAAGAGGCCATCCCATAGCTTGAAAACGCAATAGAGGCTGACTATCAAGTGGCTAAGGGTTGGAGCATGAGCTTTGCTAGATCTAGCTTGATTAGTGTGTAGCAATTGGAGGTTGTGCTGAGAGCTTGTGAGGAGCTTTGTACAATGATTGTTACATGATCTCTATGACATGTATAATATACAGATAGTTGGGGTTTTCATCTTTAAGCTTTCCCATTAAATATTGTGTTCATATGTGTGATTGTTTATGGTTTTAATGTATGCATGCAATGTATGAAGAGATTATGTATTATGCATGAAGCTAAAATAGTGTGTGATCAGGAGAATCTCGGTGAATAATATATCAGTTATTCAAATTTCTACAAACACTATCTGCAGTTTCTCCACATTTGGTGGAGTTTGTTTTAGGGAATATTGGGCAAAATTGGTTTTGATCATATCTCCCTCAATTTTGAACCAAATTGGACGAAATTTTAGTCAATTTTGGCTTTCTTCAGCATTATGGAGAGTTTGGGATAGGTTTCAGAGTGAACAAAGGTGTTATACAGCCATTTTTTCTTCAGGGAAGAGGAAAGAGCCACTAGGGCCATCAGGGAGATGGAGCTGTATTGGGTTGTACTTCATTGTTTGAGGTGAAAAAAAAGCCATTTTTAGCTTCTTTATGTCTTCTGAAGTCAATTTCATAGCTTTTTTTTCCTGTTTAGGCATATATTTCTCTGTATAACCATTTTGATCAACTTAATAGAGCAAGGACATGCCCATTGGGAGCCTTAAACCCCGACAGATGTAGCCTAGGAGGGGTGAACTGCCTCATCAGTTTGTTGTGTTATGCTATGGTGAATTTTTCTTGCTGTGTATCTCTGATATAATATGTTAAACAGTAAACTTAATTAACATTTCCTTACTCAAAAACTCAAAAACAATTACCAAAAACACTTTGTTTAACCTGCAAGACATGGAGAATACTTTGCACACTTAATTAAATGGAAATGGATACTTTTCACAGCATTTACAAATAGTTCCATTTTCAGATTAGGCTACCTGGTCCTTTCTATATGTAAACAACAACAACAAAAACCTGCAACAAGTGAGCAGCAATAAGTGGGGTAGTATGGAACTCAGTCACAACCCCTGGTCATAGGGTTCTTAGCTTAGGCACCAAGGTGCTTATCAAATCACTAGGACCAAATGATGTAGACACAAATAACAAAGTGGTCAGGCAATAGGTGGAAATCCTTGACATAGTTTTCAAGGTGCTAGGTGGCACAAACAAGTACTAGGTAAATTACATGACCCAGTGAGATGATGACACGTGATAGGTGAATTCAATGTTTTTGAATGGCCATATGAATGGTTGGAAAGTAATATGTGGTATTGCACATAGTCGGTGCACGTCAGCAAAGGACATGTGGTAGGCTCTGGTTGGTTGTACAAGATGACATGGATGACATGTGGCACTTTTTTATTGGTATAAGTGGACATGACATGGAACCTTTGAATTCCTTGGGATCTATGACACGGCCTCATTTTCCAAGGGTTTCAATGTTAAATTTTTTCAGTTATTTTTTTTTTTTCAAAGGTAGGGCCATCGACCATCTCCCACTGTTGAACAGTAAGGTAACAAGCATTGTGAATTCCATACATTGATAGATCAGTTAGTGGTGAGGCATGAGATAGAGAATTCCATGTTGAAGTGCAACACTGTGAAATGACAGTACAAATCTATTTCCCACTACCCATTAGCCAGGGAACAAATGTTGTGAATGTCATTCAACGGTGAGCAGTGAGGAGTGAACAATAGGGGAGTGGTCACAGCCCTTGATTGTAAGTGCTAGGTGGGAAAGTTCCAAGGGGCCTATCATCCATCGGCAGTCGAAGAAAAAAAAGTGTAAATAAAGGTCGATGAATGGAAAATCAGTGGGAAAACCAAGAAACATCTCTAGGTTAAGGCCCTTTGTTACTTTACACTAAGAAGTAAGTTCCCAAGGGGCCTATTGGCCATCGAGCTACAATAGCAATATAAATAGGTCTGGGCTACAAAATTTTAGGTTCACGCATAAGATGTGCGCATTTTTAGATTTGTGAATCCAACGAGGAGTTAAGAGAAGGTGCTAAAAACGTTGCGTTGTTGACTAAGGTACCAATCCATAGTCTTGATTAGGAATAAAATGATAAAATAATGTGAAATTTTGTGTATCATCATGGTTGTTGATACAGTCAAATAGCTTGTGTTGTTGATGAAGTCAAACATCTTGGGTTATTGATACAGTCAAACAGGATTTCCATGGGTAAATATCATGGATGTATACCCATGGCAATTGAAGGGACAATCCTATAAAAGAAAATTAGAACAATGCAATATGGTTGATTTTTATAATAAGAAATTGAGGTTGAACAACAAAGAGTGTTAGTAATGTAAAATTTGGGTTGTGAGGAAGATGAATAGAAAAATATAAATTTATTGTGTGAGATGCAACAAGCTATGTGTGTGAGTTGTGTGTGTTATCTCTTAGACAAAACCCTAGTTGTAAAGGAAAAACTCTAAGGTAACCTCTAATTGCTTTGTGGTTGAAAGTTGGCCCTTCAACCTGGAGAGAGATCTCTCCCTAAAACCAGCTACCCAAGGTCACAATGGTAGAAGGTTTGTAATATGTTCAATGGTTGGATTAATTGAGAAAGCAACTAAGGTTGGTTGGTCTATAGGAAAACTTCACCTTTGGGCATGGAGTCTAACCCAATCAGTTTTATATAAACCATAGGTTTAGTGAAAAAATATCACAAAAGCAAGATAGTAACAACTCCTTTGAAAAGTTTAGGAAATCAGAGAATAGTAAGGAAATTAGCGTGACTTTAGGTGAAAAACAAGTAATAAATATGTAAATAAAATAATTTGGAGCACATAGATATGAATTACAATTCAACAACCTTGTATTCAAATATTGAAGAAGATATGAAACTTAGAAATGGACAGGGAATTGCAAACACATGAATTTATGCAAACTTCTCACATAGACTGTTGTAATATTAACTAATTAAATAAATGCACAGTACATAAAAGGGCTTTATTTCAAAATACTCCAACCCTTTTCAATTACAAAGTCTATGTCTTTATATAATAATCACACATTATAAGCAATTTTCCAACAAATATTTAATTACAAAGTCTAAAACTAGATGAGCAATTCTCTAATTAAAAACTTAATACATTACATATTTTCGTCGTAAAACAAAAGAAATAATATTTTGTGTTTGAAGATCGTTTTTTTGTTGGAGTCATGGTTGAAGCTAAGTATCTCCAAGTTGATATTGATGGGGTGGCATCCAAGTCAAAGTTAATAATTCTCGCGAATTTCTGTAAAATAGGCTTCAAAAATCAATTATAATCTCTCAAACCATGATAGTTTTACAAAATATGAGAGAGGTTTTTTTTAATGCCTCGTTGTCGAAAAAAATCTGTGGGTTTTCAAAAATTGATTTTCATTTTTTCATAAACCGCGCTCGAAGTTACTTCCTTTTACAAGAAAAAATAAATTTTTAACTGACCATTTTTACAAAAATGCGTTGCTACTCTGGTTGTCAGTGCTTTAACCATGTTATTACAAATCGACGCTTACACTTGTTGAGATTGCAACAAGATGATGAGCTTAGTGGAAAGAAGTCGCCTTCACTAAGTGGGCCCGCAGGCTATTTTTGGCGCAAAGTCTATTTTTAGACATGTCGATCATATTCTATGAGTTGCAGGGTGCTATTTGTGGATGGTTGGTCAAGTTGGAAAAAAATAGATGGACTTCTATTTTTAGACATATTGGGCGGAATCTATTTTTAGATTGCCAGTCTAAAAATAGATATGTCGAATATTATTAGCTCTTAATAATATTTGGACTATAAACATTATCTTATTCTCTTGGAGCACTTAAGTTAAGTGCACTGATGTGGCACAGGAGCTGACAGAAGGAATTACGCTATTCTCGAGGGTTAAGTGGAGCTATTGCATGGAGACTTCAGTTAGAACTCATGTGACAGACTTTGGTGGAGAAAATTGGAGTAGTTAGTGAAGTAGTTCAATCGATTGATACACTAGTGAGAGTGGTGTGAATTAATTATTAATTAATTCACTAATTATTAACTCATAAATCAACTAAAGAATACATCAGCTAATCCTCAAAGGTATGGACAGCTTCGAGACCGGTGAAGAGGTAGGTGAAAGAGCAGTGTGACTATCAGTTGTGACTATACTGGTGCATGAGTTTGCACCACACATTGGTGGAGATGCCAATGAGGATTGCGCAGTGCATACCAGGTGGATTCAAACTCATATTGGGCCATTATTCATCTTGGATTGCGCAGTAGAGGCAGGCTAACAGGTGGAGAAGATTCGAGCATGTGTTCTGTGAGATTTGAGCTTGTGTAGTGTGTAACAATTGGAGATTGTATTGAGAGCTTGTGAGGAGTTTGTACAATGATTGTTACATGATCTCTATCATTATAATATACATATAGTTGGGGGTTTTCAGCTTTAAGCTTTCCCATAAATACTGTGTTTATATGTGTGATTGTTTATGGTTTTAATGTACGCATGTGATTGTTTATATTTCCGCAATTAATGATCAATAGTAGAAGAGGTTATGTATTATACATGAAGCTCAAATAGTGTGTGATCAGGATAATATCGGTGAATAATTTAACAGTTATTCAAATTTCTACAACACTCCCATTGTCAACCCTTTAAAAATTATTGACTAAAATTGTGATAAAATTTGGCTCCATGGGGATGTTTTCGATCATAGATGGCAGCAAGAGCCCGTATAGACTAGAGGCTCGATCCATTGGGTTGATCCCAACTCAAAAACTAAAACTTTCAAATTAAATCAAACTAACTAAAACTAGAACTGTACATGCTGCAAACTGAAATTTGAAACTGTTGAAAACTTAAACTGAAAGTTGCTACAAAACATGCTTAGAGTGTTGACATTATTGGCTCACCACCCTATCCTAAGCTATTGGAAATTTTTTGAATCAAATGACACTAAAATTCCAATGCAACCAGTCAAGTAACTGCTCAAATAGTATGGTTTTTTTACCATGCTTGAACATAATCAAAACCGAAGAATATAAGAGCAAAGGAAACTGATAATACATTTGATCCTCACAATGGAAACATAACTGAAAATTAATGCCGAAAATTCCTTCCATATAGATAGTTATAGGATCATAAAAGGCATGGATGTCATATTTTGATTATTGATCCTCAAGGAATTCTACAATTTGATTAGCATGGTTGGACAGTTCATATGTGCTCCCTTTTCCAATATATGGCTTCAGTTGTGAGTCATCAAACCCATTCTCAAAAACAAAAAAGTATTCAATCATGATATCAAAGGGTACCACCACCTTATTTTGTTTTGGATGAATAAGGTTTTCAAAGACTGACTCTGATCTTGGAAATTATGGGACTGTATTTGAGCCTCTAAAACCTCAATATATTTCACAATATTTTTAGCAAATTTTTCTAAAAAATTGTTCTTAGCTTTTGAGCTACATTTTCATGAATTTAAATAAATTGAAAAAAAAATTGAAAAAACTTCATCAATCTAAAAATATTCAAACATATCCCAATATTCTTTGAAAACGTCAATATAAACAAGATCTAAGGCATCCCATATCATATTGATTGACTAGACAGCTAAATCTGAAATTATGCTTGGAATTCCTTGGATATTGGAGTCACCATGGATGTTCCAAACTTTGGACTGTTTGACAATGGCATCGCCAGGTGAATGGTGCACAATCGCTTTGTGTATGACCTTTGTTCACCATCAGAAGTCAAATTTGATCATTGTTGTTCTTTCGGGATATTATCTTGAAGCTTTTTCCTCCCCAACAACGACTCCAAAATGTTATATCTTAGAGAAAACCTTTGGTGTAAGGTAAAAACTCTAAGGTAACCTCTAACCGCTTTGAGGTTGAAAGCTGACCCTTCAACCTGGAGATGAATCTCTCCCTAAACTCAGCTACCCAAGGTCATAGCGATAGAAGTTTTATAATATGTTTTATGGCCATATTAATTAAAAAACAAACTAAGGTTGGTTGGTATGTAGGAAAACTTCACCATTGGGCATGGAGTCTAACCCAATCAGATTTATATAAACCACAGTTTCAATGAGAAAATATCACAAAAGCAAGATAGTAACAACTCCTTTGACAAGTTTAGGAAATAAATGAATAGTAAAGAAATTAGTGTGATCTTTAGGTGAAAAAAAAAATAATAAATATATGAATAAAAGAGTTTGGAGCACATAGAAATGAATTCCAATTCAACAACCCGATATTCAAATATTGAAGAAGATGTGAAACTTAGAAACCGACAGGGAATTACAAACACAATATTTTGTGCAGACTACTCACATAGACTATTGTAATATTAACTGATTGCATACACACAGAGTACATAAAAAGGCTTTCTTTCAAAATATTCCAACCCTTTTCAATTACAAGTTCTCTATATTTATAGAATACTCACACACTATAAGCAAGTTTCGAGCAAATATTTAATTACAATGTCTAAAACTAGATGAGCAATTCTCTAATTAAAAATTGAATACATTACATCTTTTCATCGTAAAAATATATATATATATATTGTATCTGAAGATCATGTTGTTATTGGATTCAAGGCTGGGATCCCCAAGTCGAATTTGATGAGGTTGCATCCAAGTCAAATTTTATAAGGTGTTTTTTCTATTAAAAAAACAAAAACAAAAACTAATTCTGGTGAATTCTTGGAAAATATGCTTCAAAGATAAATTTGAAGCTATTAAACCGTGATAGTTGTGCAAAATATCAAAGAGGATTTTTTAATACGCCCGTTGTCGAAAAAAAACTCTTTGGGTTTTCAAAAATTAGTTTCCAACTATTCAAAAACCATGTCATAAGTTACTTCTTTTGACAAGAAAAAACAGAGTTTTAACTAACCATTTTTACAAAAATGTGTTGCTACTTTAGTTGTCAACGCTTTAACCCTGTTTATTACAAATTGGTGTTGACACTCCCATTGTCAGCGCTTTAAAAATTATTGACTAAAATTGTGATAACATTGTGTTTGTAGTAATGTGGGTCTATGTGTATGAAAGAAGAATTCAGTGAGTAGTATTGAAAGGGTGAGTAGAAGAATTATAAAGAGGGAAGATTTTATTTGTTGTTTTGATTATGTCTATATTGTTGTAGAATATCTAAATGACCAAGAGTTGAACTAGTGAAAGTTCAAAGTTTAAATTGAGAATTATTTCCCTAAGGGGTTGAGTATGAAAATAAATGAAAGAGCAATATGCTAGACAAATTAGTTTGGTGCACACATATTAGGGAGTGAGTGTTTCCTTCAGGTTGGTGCCTATAAATATCAGGGGGTTGTTGCCTCCAACAGGTTGGTGTCTACAAATTGTGGAAGTTGGTGCGTCGAACAAGTGGGTTCTTGCAAGCCAAGGGATGGGTGTCTACTTATTTTTTGTGTCAGTAAATTTGATGTAACAACAAGTTGGAGCTTGAATTTGCATAAAGAACAAAAATAAGATGTGGTTTTCACACTTTATGGGTTTCCACGAAAAAATATTTTTCTCATATGTGTATGTCATTTGATTTATGATGATGTGGTGTAATGTAATAGTGATAACGTAAATAATCTTAAATATTGTTAAAATTTGCATAATATTGATTCACCCCCTCCCCTCCTCTCAGTATTATCAGAGTTTCTAACATTCAATACATGATATGATTGTTTTTCTTATTCAGTCAAAAGACATTTTTTACATTGCTCAGTATAAATTTGAAATGTGACATTTAAAAAATATATTAATAATAAAAAATTATTTTAATCTCAAATTTAAATTATATATATATATATATTGAATTTATAAATAAGTGTATATAGATATACATATATAAAGTCAATAAGTTTATATATATATATATATATATATATAGTCAATAAGTGTTTTGCACATCTTAGTATAAGAGAGATTTTAAAATTTGTTTAGTTAACAATCATTAGATAATATTTTATTATGCAAAGTCTATACCTAAGGTGCACAATAAAGTTACATAATGGATTCTTGTGAGATTGAAATCCTTCAAAACATCACACTAGTTTTTTACCAAGCCTTCCAAGCTAGTTCTAAACATATAACATGGAAATCTATATGCAAATACTTTGTAGAATATCCCCAAGACTAAGCAAAATTTGACTTTCATTCAAAATTAAATAGTGGTAATGTCCTTGGTTTGACCCTCCTCGACAACAAATTTAGCAATGAGCACTTCCAAAGTCAAGTTTAAGAGAGTAGAGGTGAAGGAACTAATTGAATTAACCACTAGAGAGGAAATTGGAATGCTACCATGTCCGGTTTGTTGGATTTCCTCCAACTAAAATTTGACATTGCCCAATTCATCCTCCAATCTCCACATTTTCTAGTGATGCTCTTTTTAAAATTCCATGGCGGAGGCCAATTGATAAGCAAGCTTATTAGAGAAAATTTTCAATAGATAGAGATTCTTTTGTAGTTTTGAAACCTTAGTCACAATAGTGCACGAGACACCTTACTCCAATCAACACCTAGATGAGAATCCATATCGGAAAAAAAACCCACACAAAATGATGCTGGCTTTCCCAATTGTATAGACTTCATGCATAGAGATTCTATGAAAGAAAAATGAGAAATGAATTGCACATCAATAACTACAAGCATAGACATCCACTTCCATGAGCCATAAGAGGATGGGGCCTCATGTGAGGAGACCCCATAACTAGATCCATAAAAAAATTCCATATCGTCTCATAAGTGCAAGTGTACTTCATCATATTATGCATCGAGTGAACTATGCACTCCAACAATGTTAATGATGAAGTGATTTAGTGAGCAAATCTTGCTCTATGGTAGCCAAACAATCAGGGTGATCCTTGAAGCTTCCATGTTAAACCTAAATGTCAGTGTATCAATGTTATGGGATGGGTTGGAAATATGCTCATATATTATCTTTAGGGTTCTAGTGGCTTAACTACCTAGTTTTTTAATTATTTGGAAAATGAATTTTCTATTTTGATAATCTCAGTAGAGTGCACTTCAATGAAGAGTTCTATTATGGATTGGATTTGGTGAAATATAGATTGAAAATTAAAATTAAATGGGTTGGATCCAAGTTACAAGTGCCACAATAGATTTTCGGTGTCCCTTATTATTACTTATTTGCACATATGTAAGCATGCGGCTAATTTCAAACCCTGGAGAAAAGCATAATATTCAACTTGGTTGTTTGTGGTTGTGCCAAAACTCCAAGAAAATCTTGATTTTAAGTTTAATGTGAAGAAAATAAGCACCCTCCCTGATCTGAAAGGAATGTATTAGTTTATTGTGCTAAGTGTCCTTTCAGTTATAAAACATGTACATATTTGTCTCCATTTTTTTGCTTAAGGAATGAGGAATTTAACCATGAAACATAGATGAAATTGTGAGTTTTAAGCATGAAAATAAGCCTAAATAACACTGAAAAGCAGTGTATAACAGAGAAATAAAACCACAAATAAGTTTTACACAGCAGGCATGATGAAGCAATTCACCCCTCCTGGGCTACATCTGCTGGTCCAACTCCCAATGGCATGTCCCTCTTTTTAATTATTCTAAAAATTGCAAATACATGTGTTTACAAGCCTCCAATGGTTGTTTTCTCTGCACCAATGGCTCCAGAATGCTCAAATTTGTCTAGGTAGACTCTTGTTTCACCCAAATTGGTCGAAAATTGACCTCCCTAGCCCTTTTTCCAATGGCAGCTACCAAACCTCCACTAATTGTGGAGAAGTACACTTGTCTACAGTTAATTTTGACCAAACTCCGCAATTTTAGGGAATTGCTAACTATCCGCCAGCTCTAACCGTGAGTAATAACTATTATGGTTAGGGGAGGGGGTGGCCACATGCCGACCCCCTTAAACCCCCTGGTTAATTAAGCTCTGCATTTAAAATAGTTGGAGCGGAGCCTGGAGTGGAGGCGGAGTTTCCAAACGGTTTGAACTAACTGTAAATGTCAGCATTTCTATCGAACTACGCGCATGTGATATGGTTTCAAGTTACAGTTTTAACACCGTCAGAGCATATTTTAATAATCGTCGGCAGCACAACTTATGCCACGGTTTATATCTGTCATATCATGTGAACAACAACGAGGTCGCCGGCAGTTCCCTCCTCCCCCCCCCCAACTTGTATTTCAATACACTCTAAATATATCTGCCCCACTTCATATGGTAAGCAATATGATAGCGGAGTTGGTGGAAGGCTATGTGGGTGCGCTGGAGGTCATAGGGTCAAACCCCCTGGATGCCAACCATAATTTTGATCCCTCATACATGGGACACGCGGTAGCCTTCGAGCTAGCCACGTGTCACCCATCTATTTGACCATAATTTTGATCCCTCGTACATGGGATGATGACCCAAAACATGCCACGTGGCGAAATCTCATAGGCTTAGAGAAAATGCATTATTCTGAGAATATTCTCCTTTTGTTGACTGTACTTGCATGCTGATTGGGCATCCCAGTCACCCCTATCACAAAATTTTAGATGTTTGAGAAATCGATCCGAACGCGATATCTCCCTCATACGACATCAGTTTTTCGAACCGTTCATAGCGCCGGAATCAGAACAACGAGATATACCTGGTCGCTCAGGTTCGGTACAATTTTGAGAAAAATTCATGATCTCCTAATCACTCTATGCACTTTCCACCCCTGCATTATGTTTGCATGCTCCATAAAAGCAAAGAACAAAGGAGTCTTGGGACTGAAGCCATTGGAGAAACTCATCCTAAGAGAAGATAAGTTTCCAACCTTATTTGGGAGAAGATGATCTAGGAAATATGGGTTGTAAATTGAATTGAGAGGGCCATCCTTATTCTGCAGACTCCAAGGTTTCTTACCTTGATAGATTGAGATAACAAGATTGTATATGCTCATCCAATAGTACTTTATCCCATTTGAGAGTTACAACAAAATAAGGTTTAACACCTTGAAATATGGATCTACTTCATCCCAACCAAACGTTATAGTAGACATACTTGGGGTTTTCCACCTAAACTCTTTTTAATAATGGATTTCCTTTGAAAGAGCCTTGATAATTCTTGTCTCATGTGTCAAAAACATTAGAAGGATAGAATACCACTGAAGTTGGTGTGCCAATCCTTGAAGTACATCAGTCTACACAACTTTGGTAAATTCACACTCAATAAAAATGTGGGGAACGGATTCACTACTTGAGCATCGTAATAGACATATAAATGGGCCTTGTGTTCCTCTTTTGTCCAAGGTTTTTGTTGTGAGAAATCTCTTATGAACCAAGAGCCAAGAAAATAATTAACTTTGGGAATCCCATCCAAATGCCAAATTTGATCCTAGTTCCAAATATAGGAGGAGCCCCTTTATGAAATATTTTAGTGTCATAGCCTTGTTTCATTGAATAACCTTTTTCACCCTAACTCCTAGAATCCATCTCGTATTTGTGGCTAGGAACACAACCAAAAATTCCAAAGAACGGGAGTTGGGGAAAATCCCTAGGAGGGGTTGGAACATCACCCAAAACTTAACCCAACCTATCCCCATAGGGGGGCTAGCTAGAGATATCAAGTAGGGTAGCCTTACCAACTGAATTTAGCCAAGCTAGAAGGGGGAGAAGAACTTGATTCAACATAACTAAAGGTCTACCCATAATATTGTATTCCCAAAAATTGATATTTGTGTCGTTTCTAGGAACCCAAGTGAGATAGGAATAAATAAGAGGGAGGGTTTTCGAGAGGAGCTTACATATTTTCAATCCAAACCTCACTAATGAAGAATTTTCTATACACTTATCTATCTCACATATGATATATATCTTATGAGTAACCTATTTCCACTTGTTGTTTTAATCGGTGATAAGCCTCCAAAGATGCTTATCTCCAAACATAGGATTCATTAGTGAGGGGTGTTTAACCCCTAAACCCCCATGACCCATAATGGACCTTACCTTCACCCAATTTAATAAATGAAACCTCTTTGTATTAGATTTACCTCCCTACAATTAAAAATAATTATAAATTATTTTATTATAGCTTGTTGAACACCATTAAGAGTTAATAGAGAAAAAAATTAGAAGAGAGGGAGGGCTGATAGGACTCCTTTCAAGAGGACCATGCGACCTTTCATGTTTAACCATTGGGCCCACCCATTGAAATAATTTTGTTTTAAGCTTTGATAGGATGGGACTCAAAGATGAGTGAGAAAAGAGGCTTAAGAAAAAATGGGATATCCAAATATTTAAGGGAGGTCCAACCCTCCTAATGAGGGAAATGGAGGACACACAAAAAATGATGTTTGAGTGGCATGACTCACATTCCAAATGTAGATTGTGTTTTTCTCTCTGTTGATCATCCCTCCTGAATCTTGAACAAATCTATTCAACGCTCACTTAAAGTAGTGATTCGTATATTGTCGTGGATATTCCACTAGATAGTACATCACAATAGATTTAATAAAATTGTACTTAAAAATCTAAAATCTACACTATGAGGGTTTATTTCTCTTTATCTTTTTGGATCTGAAAATTATTATTTACTGTTTATACATGTAAATTATTATTATGTATAAAGTAAGGAACAATGAAATGAAAACTCACGAACCACAATTGACACAAGATATACCCTAGGAAACCCTTTCAGCACAAAACCTAGCTAGAAGATAATGTCGCTCTACTCTCTTTCTCTAAATAGAAAATTGATTTCAATACAAATAAGTAAGGTCTATGGCCCATGGGCTACTACAGTGCACAAATCCTCTTTGTGTGCTTTATCCCTATCCGTCTTGGCTACTTTTCTCGTATATGGAAAAAAATGCAATCGAAAATAATGGAACCTCTTTTCCTCTTAGTGATTATAACACAACCTAATAGCCTACTAGTGGTGAAGTTTGACTCCTTCAACTCTTCACTAGAGTTACAATATTGACTCCTTCATCATTGTTGGGTAATTTAATTGTGCTTTGAATTAATTTACATTAAATTATCAATTCAGGTAGGTAAATTTGTGAAGTAGACGACATAATATGTGTTAGGAGTTTAACCTTCAAATCATAATAGAAGGGAAACAAATGTTATTCTACAAATATTAGTCTATGAAACACAATTAAAATCCTAATATAGAAAGCAGTGAAATACAATATTAATGAAATAAATGCACAATCTCAAAGAATGAAATTCAAACATAAAGAAGAAAAGTATATTGCATGAGTGCTAATATGATTTTATTCTTTAATGCAGTTAAAATCCTATTTATGAAAATAATTTCCTTCTAGCAAGGCACACGCATTAAATTCATGTAATATAGAACCTGTTAAAATGTACTTTCTAAGAAAGCAAATAAATGCAATCCAATAAGAGCAAAGACAAGTGTTCTAAGGAAAGCAATAAACTCTAATCTAGTGAAATAAAAAGTAACTATTCTAGGAAAGAAATAGACTTATTCTTTGAAATCAAAGACAATTATCTTAAGCAATAGACTTATTCTTTGAAATCAAAGACAACTATCTTATGAAAATAGTAAACTTCAATCTAGTGAAAGTAAAGACAACCATACTAAGAAATCAATAGACTTATTCTATGAAAGAAGTAAAGCTAACGTTCCTATCAAAGAAATTGAAACTCTTTTTAAATCTAAATAAAACTTGGAGAGTAACTTATGAAAAACCTTGAAATTTGATTACAAACTGTAAAAGGGCGTGTGGTCGACTCTTAAAAGTCTTTTTTATGTAAACTGTTATGTAAATTATTGTAGAATGAAATTGTGTGGCTATAAATCTTAAACAATAAGTGCATAAACAAATCGTTTTAATGTTTTATATATCTCAAGTGCTTGATCTAGACCTGTGAAATAAGAAAGGCAAAACTATAATATTGACTAATGAAATAGAGTATCTAACTATGCTTGAAACATAATAAAACATGGCAAGAGTGAAAATAAATTTACTACAGTACTTTTAAGCCACAAGGAAGCCCTCCAAGTGATGCATGAGTTTAAAAACATGTAAAGATATTTACTAGAACTATTTCAATATACTCATCAAAACTCAAAAGACGATGTCAGATATTAAACTATAAACTGAGCATGCAATTCATAATTACAAAACATCTATTTTTTTCCCCTCATCAAAGAGATTATAGTATTTTATAGAGCTTTGAAGCAACAACAAACTCAAAGTTCCATTACTTGAATTCTAGTCATGAGATCTTATTAGATCTATTTGGAAATAAAATAAAATTTAATTTGATGTATCTTTGGATCAAAGATGAGCCCATATTTTATTAACTATATTTCCTTATCATGAATTCACTAAATAATATCTTGTCCTAACCTCCTTGTTGATTGGGCATTGAATAACACATTAGCAGACCATTTATTCACGCAATCTAGAAAAAATTTGTTTCAAAGAACCAAACAAAACTCTTATATCCTTCGGATTTGGAGGAAATTGTCTACATGGAGCCTAAATGGGCTTGTTCTACAAAAACCCATGTTTTCGGTTTTCAAAATTCAATTTAATTTTCTCAAAAAATGCATATGAAGTTGACTAGTCAAAGTTGTTGCTTATTTCCTTTAATCAAATGTTGGAGTTTCACATGTGTGAGTTGGGTGAGATTTGGACTATACAAATCCATGTTGGGGTCTTAAAAACAAAACCCATGTGCCTGATTTCCTTCTAGAATAGTGTTAATACCTCAGTCACGAAGATGGCTACTGAAACTTTGACTAAGCTATTGAAACTGAATTGGAAAATTGTCATTAGTAAAACCAAGCAAAATCCTAATGAATTCATTAAAAGTAAAGAAAATGTATAAAAATCAACCACTGGAAGCTTATAAACTTTGACTGAGCTTATTGAAACTGAATTCGAAAATTGGCATTAGTAAAACCAAGCAAATCCCTAATGAATTCATTAAAAGTAAAGAAAATGTATAAAAATCAACCACTAGAAGCTTATAAACTTATTAGGGCTTATTACGAAAAATTATGGTAAAAATGACAATGAATAACTCAAAGAATGATCATAAAGGAATGAGTTTGACACTGAGAATGATGACAAATTGGGAACGCAACATCTCCCTCTCACTGAGATCTTTGCATGTTCTCATGCAAACAAAGTAGGAACTGGAAGAAATAATGAAATTTCATGCATTTAACTACTTCAATGAGTACCCTGAAGTTGGAATTTTAGTCTTCAATTTTACTATGACCAACTTTACCTTATTTGTGGAAAATAAGGTGTTGTTCAATTGCTAAATAGCTTGATTTGATCCATTTAGTCAATTAATTTGGCATCCGTGAGAACTATTTACTAGTGGATAGTTTTTTGGTTGCCCATTCCACCACTATTAAAGTACTCTTTTTAGTATTTTTTAACAAACCCTTGCCTCCTACCAATAATAGTGTAACATTACTAACACCATAGATCATTTTCACTATGTACATAAAGTTTAGCACTAACAAGTAGGATGTACACAGTGAAAATAAAAATAAACCTGAGAACAAAAGGAGCTAACTAAAATAAAAATAAACCTGAGAACAAAAGGAGCTAACTAGTTAAACATTGCCTAGATATGCAGCCAGGATGTTAATCTTCCTTTCCACCCATGAGCTTGCTTATAACTTCAAGGAATGACTTGGTGAAGTCAATGTAATCCCTTAATTTTTCATACAATGCTTAACTGATATTAATTATTATTTGAGACCAAGGATAGCCATGTCAATTTTTTTAATCTTGAATTAATTAAAGCTGGTAAAATATCCCTAGAACGTGTGCTTAATAAGGTAAACAATACACAGCCAGGTATGAAGATAGTATTTTGAGATGTTAATGCTTTGCAACAAATGGAAATCTTGTTTGGATTCGTTATGGGACGCATGTTCTAAAATTTTGTAATGGACTTTATGGGATGCATGTTCTAAAATTTTGCATGGTGAATTATTATTATGGCATGCATGCTCTACAGTATTGTCGGATGACAGTATAAATACAAAGTGTGGTTTGCCATTAAAATATGTTATAGTACAAAATTAATTTTATAATCGTTTTTAATACTTACAATAAAAGTTGACCTTTGGCAATGCATTGCTAATGAACTTGTAATAATAAAATAGTCGTGGCTCTACAAAGGTTAATGCATTCACATAAATAATATAAAAAGTGGTTTTATTAATGTGTAAGATTTTGTATTTTCAACCCTAAATAATCATGATTTTATAATTTGTATACATTAGTGAAATATAGATGAATAACCATGATTTTATATTTTTTATATATTTATGTAATGTGTTGGCATATTGTCATTGATGGCAAAGGCTTTGGATACAAAGGAGCATCTAATCAGAAGAACAGAGGAAGGAGCAGAGACAAGCAGAGACAGAGTAGGAAGAAGGGAAGTCGAGGCGTAAAAGAGGAGATATGTTGGGAAATTGCCTGTTTGGATTCTTAGGGTATGATCTGGAACAATAAAACATGGTATGGCAACTGTACATTGGTGCTTGTGGACCCAGAATGGAGCATGAAGAAGCGGAACCACGAATCAAGAACGAATTTAAGGTCGCAAAGGGAATCTAGTGTGAATTTCTTGTGTTATATATTATGGATATGATCCCTGTTACGAAGATTACATCGAACTGGTGTCAAGCCTCAATAAACAAAATGATGGGTTAATCTGTTGATGAAGAGCGCAAGCGATGTCAAAGTAAATAAGGAATGAAGCCCCTGCAGTGTTAATTGATCATTTCACCACATTAACTAACAGAAGTCTCCATGAATATTTGTGATACAAATTAGTCAATTTACAATAATCGAGCAGGGGGAGTGGAACCTTGAGTGAAGGTGGAACCTTGCGAGAGGAACAGTAATGGCGGTTTCCAGTTTTTATCGCACAGCTCTCGACGGGCAAGCGGTATTCAAGAGGTTGGGAGTGATTCCATAGAGTGCTCAACACGTGTCCCTGTACGACTTCACAAAACCACTTTTCATCGCGCGTTATAGTTCGACCCAGGACGCCCAGCGATATCATTGAGCGTCGTTGATCTGGGAAGGGGTCATCAGACAGTCATCATTTGTTGAAGGTGCGCGAATATTAACACAAGTACGGCGGGCCATCGCACGTTAACGTTCGGCGTCAGAGGTCGAGCGATATGAATATACGCCGTTGATCTGAAAGCTTGCTAATCTAATGGTGATCAGACGCTGGACTTGCGCGAAATTTACTTATGATATCGTGCGCGTATTGGATTGGCTATTGACTATATATGTGGGCCCGGGGTCAAAGGTTTATCGTAAGATTAATTTACTTGGAAGCGTTGGATATTTCTATAAAGTCCGAAGGGTTAAAATTTAGATATAAGGCTTGGGAATTCAAAAGTTGTAAATATATTTATTTGTAAATTTCTTTAAAATTGATAAATAAATTAAAAAGAGATCAAAAGCCCCTTGGGATAAACTAAAAGGAATACTAACAGAGGAATACCATTAGCGGTTCGTGGTTTTGACTCATGGTTTTAATAAAGGCAAAACTATATAAGGAGAAGAAAAATAGAGAACGAGCTGCACATCGTAAGGGTTGTGAACGAAAAATTTCTCCAAGGAATATCTGTATGGGCGAAATATGTTCTTAACTGATAAATCTGAAACTACAATGCACCCATGGATAGAATGATCTGATGATGATGAATCTCTGGTTTTGAACGACGGACGAAATCATGAAGAGCTGGTGTGAGTGTACTGAATGAATAAATCTGGTGGCCTACAAGGTATGTCATGTGGAAACTGGTGGATCCAGTATGAAAATTGATGAAACGTGTTTCGCAGTAGTGCTGAGGGTCGAAGCCTTCAATGAGGGGGTTGTAGCTCCCTTCCAGTGGTAGCTGGTAAACGAGAGCAGGGGGTAGTAGCTCCCTTCTAGGAGAGGCTGGTAAATGAGAGCAGGGGGTAGTAGCTCCCTTCCAGGAGAGGCTGCTAAATGAGAGAAGGTTGTAGCCTTCCGCAGGTGGGTGCCTGTGTGCTGGTATAAGTCTGCACCAGCATTTATTGTAAGAAGTTTTCTCTATAATAAATATTGAAGACTGAGATTACAGCAGCGGTGGTTTTCTCCCGAATTGGGTTTCCACCTTAAATCCTGGTGTTCATATGTGTTGTTTATGTTTTATGGTTTGTTTTGTTATTTCTGTTCATGCTTAATCCTTATCTGATGTAATGCTCTAAGTAAAGACATAATAAGATATATGGACATACATGTTGGATGCAGTACTGTAACATATGGTTTTAAGAGAAAGAAAAGAAAATTTGTTCAGCCCTAAATACTGATTCACCCCCCCCTCTCAGTATTTTTCCCAACAATTGGTATCAAAGCAGGTCCTTCTGAAAAATCTTAGCCGCTAGAAGGAAGATCAAGCAAGATGAGAAATCAAGATGGAACAGCATCTATCAGGCCTCCGCTCTTTAACGGAAACAATTTAATCTTCTGGAAAACAAGGATGAGATCCTATCTTCATTCTCTGGGAGCAGAGGTATGGGAAATTGTTGAAGGAGGATATCAATATCCAGCTGTAGTACCAACAGATCCGACGGAAAGAAAGAATTATGAAACAAATGCAAAGGCAGTCAATGCTCTATTGGGAAGTCTAACTGAATCAGAATTTGTCAAATTCATGCAGCTAAATATAGCAAAGACAATATGGGACAAAATTATTCTAAGTTATGAAGGTGATGCAAAGGTAAAAAGTGTTAAACTCCAAACTCTCAGAATTCAATATGAGAATCTAAAAATGGATAATGAGGAGAGCATTGCCAATTTCTTTTTACGTCTTGATGATATTGTAAATCATATGAGAAATCTGGGAGAAACAATAACCGAATCTACTTTGGTTGAGAAAGTCCTAAGATCACTAACGACAAAATTTGAGTCAAAAGTCTCTGCTCTTGAAGAAAAGCAGGATCTTCAAAATCTTACTGTGGTGCAACTTCATGGCATACTAACTGCATATGAAATGAGAAGAGGAGGACCATCTGAAGTCAAAGAAGAAGTCTTTATAACTTCTACAAAATGGAAGGAAGTACAAAAAATATAAGGATCAGGATATATCTCAGAAGAAGATGAGATAAAATTTGTAAAGAAACTTCAACTTGGCACAGGACGGTTCAGAGGTAAGCTTCCTTTCAAATTTTTTGATTGTGGAAGAGTTGGTCATTATGCTGCTAAGTGTCCTTATAAAGAAACACATAAAAAAGGGAAGGAAGTAGCAAAAAGGAATAAGAATCATTTTAGCACTAGAAAGAGTTACTATACTCATGACGACAGTGATGGGTTATCTAATAGTGAGGAAGAATGTGAACAAGATCTTAGACTTCTCATGGCATTTGAAAAAGAATCTAGAGAAGAAAAGGATACTTTTGTGGATGCTCTAGAAGACAGTGATTTTTTTGATGAAAACAATAAACTCAAAATCTGCCCAGAAAGAGAATAACATAACCATAGAACTACGAAAAAATCAAGCTTGAAGAAAAGAGAAACACGATGAGAAATTAGAATGTGAAGTAGTAAGTCTAAAGAAAATACTTGAAAGTAAAGACTCACGGACTTAGATTTGCTAAGGATCTGAAACCTCTGAAACTAGATGAGATTATCAAGAATTGCAACGTTTGAAGTTTATAAAGAGCCGGGTCTTGGATATATCCGGAGAATCTTCTCAGGCTTCAGCACCAAATTGTCTAAAAGTAGTTACAGCTGGTTTACAACATGCTGCCACTCAGCAAGGGAATAAAGAATCTTTACAGGTAAAGCATGATCATCTCAATTCAAAGAAAACTAACAGGAATGTCTTTCAAAGAGACACCAATCAACATGTAAATTCATGTAGAAGATTTTATGATCGCAGAAATTTCTTCTTCAATGGACAATGTTTCTCATGTCACATTTTTTGTCATAAAGTTGTTCAATGTGTTGCATATAAAACCATCATGACAAGAGAAGCAATAAAGAAAAGGATTGACATTGAAACAAAGAATAATACTTGTAACAACTTTTATCCTCTTGAAAATGAAGTTGAATGTGCTTATTTCAATAACTTTGGCCATGAAGAATCTGAATGTAGGAGCAAAGTTCAGCCAAAAGAACATGTTCCTTCAAGCTCCAAAGTATGGAAAAAGAAGGAATTACAGGTTTAAAATTGTGGCATAGCGTTATTTGCAAAAGATGAAGAAAACCAATAGTACATTAGTAGTGGTCTCAAGACACATGACGAATTGATAGGCAAACTTCTTGCATATAGTGCTCTAGAAAAGGAAAAGAATGTTACATTTGGAAATGATGCCTCTATGATCATTAAGGGAAAAGTGCACATTTTTCTAAAAGAAAAGGTGAAAGCTAATGAAGTCATGTATGTGGATAGATTAAAGCATAACTTGTTAAGTGTAAGTCAAATGTGTGATCAAGGAACTGAAGTTGTCTTTAGTTCAAAAGAATGTGTGGTACGTGATCTTGATACAAGTAAAAAAATTATAAAAGGAAAAAGAACTCCAAGCAACCTATATGTATTAAAGAACTGCAAAGAACAATGTTATTTGAGTAAATATTCAGAAAATTGGCTATGGCATAGAAGGTTGGGGCATCTGAGCTTCTCTCAAATCAACAAATCAAGAAGACTTAAAGTTGTTCGTGATCTTCACAATATTACTCTACCTGAAAATATCATATGTAAATCTTGCCAATTCGGTAAGCAAACCAGAGTACAATTTAATGCCAAGGAAGGATCATTGAGTAAGCCTCTTGAACTCATTCATACCGACCTATGTGGACCTATGAGGAAAAATTCACCCCGTGGAGAACAATACTATATTCTGTTTATTAATGATTTCTCTAGAATGTGTTGGATTGGGTTGATAAAACATAAAGATGAAGCATTTGAAAATTTTCAAATCTTGAAAGCCCTGGTTGAGAATTAATTAGATCTAAAAATCAAATGTCTTAGATCTGACCGAGGAGGTGAATATATATCAGATGAATTTTTTGATTTCTATGAACAACATGGCATAAAAAGACAGTTTTTTGTAGTTGGTACCCCACAACAAAATGGCGTAGCAAAAAGAATCAATAGAATAGTTCAACAAATGGCTCGAGCTATGCTTGATGATTCTAGAACACTTGACACATTTTGGGGAGACAGCACATGCAGCGGTAAATATTCTTAACAAGGCACATGTTCGAGTAAATAGTGACAAAACTCCATATGAACTCTTGTATGGTAATCCTCCCACTGTGAAGCATTTTAGAGATTTTGGAAGCAAATGCTTTATCAAAAATATTGATGAAAAACTTGGCAAGTTTGAACCCAGAGCAGATGAAGGAATACTTCTTGGTTACTCCTCCAGGAGTAGAGCATATAAATGTTACAATAAAAGACTTCGGAAGATTGTTGAATGTATTGATGTTGTTATTGATGAGTCTCTTGTAGCTCCAAAAGAAGAAAAGCAGCTCGCAGATGAAGATAGTGATGACTATATCATACACATCAACGCGAGAAAAGGCTCCCTCCAAATATTTTTCAAAGATCATCCAGAATCTCTCAAATTTTGGGAGAAAAGAGGATCGAGGTGTACAAACAAGAAGAACTCTTGTGTGATCTTGGGATCTTCTAGCAATACGGCATTTCTGTCCACTATTGAACCTCACGTGTTAATTGACCATGAAATGGATGTTGGTTTCAAGCCATGAATGAAGAACTTGATCAAATTGAAAAGAATCATACTTTGGAACTAGTTCCAAGACCTCATGATAAAAATGTTATTGGAACAAAATGGATGTTCAAAAACAAGTTAAATGAAAATGGAGATGTTATTAGAAACAAGGCTAGACTTGTTTGTAAAGGATATGCTCAACTAGAAGGTATAGACTTTGAAGAAACATTTTCTCCTGTAGCTAGACTTGAAGCCATCAGAATGTTTCTTGCTTTTTCAAGCTTTCAAAAAATCAAAGTTTATCAAATGGATGTTAAATCTGCTTTCCTCAATGGTGATCTAGAAGAAGAAGTTTATATAGAACAACCGAAGGATTCATTTTGGGAAATGATGAAAAACTTGTTGTAGACTTAAAAGGCTCTATATGGTCTCAAACAAGCTCGAAGGGCATGGTACTATCGTCTTGACAAATACCTTCATCAAAAAGGATTTTCAAAAGGGTCTGCTAATACCAACTTATACACAAAAACTGAAAATGACAAACTATTGATTGTGGTTGTATATGTTGATGATATCATTTTTGGAAGTAATGAAGAGTCTATGAGTCATAAATTTGCTTCTGATATGCAGCAAGAATTTGAAATGTCTTTACTTGGGGAACTAACATTATTTCTTGGATTGCAAGTGCAACAAGAAACAGATGGCATTTTCTTATCACAAGCAAAATACCTCAAGCAAATCCTAAAGAAGTATGGCATGGAAGATTGCAAACCTATAAGTACACCTATGATAACCGGATGTAATCTCAGTTCTAGTGATGATTCCCCCACGGTGAATCAACCAGAATACAGATCTATGATAGGAAGTCTACTTTATCTCACTGGGACAAGACCAGAAATTACGCATGCAGTTGGGATTGTTGGAAGATTTCAAGATAATCCAAAAGAGTCTCACCTTTAGGCTGTGAAAATTATATTCAAATATCTACAAGGAACTCAAGATTTTGGACTATGGTATCCAAAGAATGTTGATCTTACTCTTCATGCATACACTGATATAGATTGGGCTGGAAGTGTTGATGATTGGAAAAGCACTAGTGGTGGTTCATTCTATATGGGGCCCCGGTTAGTATCTTGGTTCAGCAAGAAGCAAAGCTCCATTGCCTTATCTACAGTGGAAGCGAAATATGTGGCTGCAGCATCATGTTGCACTCAACTTCTCTGGATGATGCAAACCCTACAAGACTTTCAAATCAAATGTTCACCTCCTATCTCCATTATGTGTGATAATATAAGTGCCATCAGTATCTCAAATAATCCTGTTATGCATTCCAAGACCAAGAAAATTCCCATCAAATATCACTTCTTACGTGAACAATTGCTTGAACAAAAGGTGAAATTGGAGTATGTTTCTTCCAAAGAACAAGTTGCTGATATATTTACCAAACCTCTACCCAGGGAAGCGTTCGAATATCTCAGACAAAAACTGGGAGTAGTCTCTGCCATGCAGAGGACCAGGTCTACTTAAATACAGAAGATTAAATTGGGTATGAGGTTCTGTTGGGCATCTCTGAATGCACAGGCTAAGGGGGAGCATTGGTCATGTGAAAAGAATGCTTTGTTGGCATACTAATTATTTGTTGTAGTCTGATCTCATTGTGTAAGTCATTTCTGTTATCTCATCAAATACTATGTTTGAAGATGCAACATGATCTCAGGGGGAGCATGGTATTGTCGGTACAAAGGATCTCGATAAACCCTTTTCCATTGATGTCAAAGGGGGAGGAAAAGCAAAGCAGGGCTTCTATAATACAAATAGAGGAAGAGTATTGTGAAGGAAGAATATTGCCATCAATGCCAAAGGGGGAGATTGTTGGCATATTGTCATTGATGGCAAAGGATTTGGCTACAAAGGAGCATCTGATCAGAAGAACAGAGGAAGTTTGGTCAAGGAGCAGAGACAAGTATAGATAGAGTAGGAAGAAGGGAAGTCGAGGCGTAAAAGAGGAGATATGTTGGAAAATTGCCTGTTCGGATTCTTAGGGTATGATCTGGAACAATAAAACATGGTATGGCAACTGTTCATTGGTGCTTGTGGAACCAGAATGGAGCATGAAGAGGCGGAACCACGAATCAAGAACGAATTTAAGGTCGCAAATGGAATCTGGTGTGAATTTCTTGTGTTATATATTATGGATATGATCCCTGTTACGAAGATTGCATCGAACTGGTGTCAAGCCTCAATAAACAAAATGATGGGTTAATCTGTTGATGAAGAGCGCAAGCGATGTCACAGTAAATAAGGAATGAAGCCCCTGTAGTGTTAATCGATCCGTTCACCGCATTAACTAATGAAATTCTTCATGAATAATTGTGATACAAATTAGTCAATTTACAATAATCGAGCAGGGGGAGTGGAACCTTGAGCGAAGAAGGCGGAACCTTGCGAGAGGAACAGTAACGGCGGTTTCCGGTTTTTATCGCACCGCTCTCGACGGGCAAGCGGTATTCAAGAGGTTGGGAGCGATTCCATAGAGTGCTCGACACGTGTCCCTGTACGACTTCACAAAACCACTTTTCATCGCGCGTTATAGTTCGACCCAGGACGCCCAGCAATATCGTTGAGCGCCGTTGATCTGGGAAGGGGTCATCGGACGATCATCATTTGTTGAAGGTGCACGAAGATTAACACAGGTACGGCCGGCCATCGCACGTTAACGTTCGGCATCGGAGGTCGAGCGATATGAATATACACCGTTGATCTAGAAGCTTGCTAATCTAACGGTGATCGGACGCTGGACTTGCGCGAAATTTACTTATGGTACTGTGCGCGTATTGGATTGGCTATTGATTATATATGTGGGCCCGGGGTCAAAGGTTTATCGTAAGATTAATTTACTTGGAAGCGTTGGATATTTCTATAAAGTCTGAAGGGTTAAACTTTAGATATAAGGCTTGGGAATTCAAAAGTTGTAAATATATTTATTTGTCAATTTCTTTAAAATTGATAAATAAATTAAAACGAGATCAAAAGCCCCATGGGATAAACTAAAAGGAATACTGACAGAGGAATACCATTAGCGGTTCGTGGTTTTGACTCATGGTTTTAATAAAGGCAAAACTATATAAGGAGAAGAAAAATAGAGAACGAGGTGCGCATCGTAAGGGTTGTGAACGGAAAATTTCTCCAAGGAATATCTGTATGGGCGAGCTCTGTTCTTAACTGATAAATTTGAAACTACGATGCACCCATGGATAGAATGATCTGACGATGATGAATCTCTGGTTTTGAACGATGGACGAAATCATGAAGAACTAGTGTGAGTGTACTGAATGAATAAATCTGGTGGCACACTGGAGTATGTCATGTAGGCCAATGGATCAGTGAAGAATTCGATGGGAAGTGTTCCACGATAGTGTTGGTCGAAGCCTTCAGTGAGGTAGTTGTAGCTTCCTTCCAGTGGTAGCTGGTAAAAGCGAGCAGCGAGGGGGTAGTAGCTCCTTCGAGCAGTAAATGGAGAGCGAGGGGGTAGTAGCTCCCTTCCGGGAGAAGTTTGTGCGGCTGAGGTATGCTTCCCAGCCTCCCGGGAGGGAGAGGCTGGTAAATGAGAGAAGGTTGTAGCCTTCTGCAGGTGGGTGCCTGCGTGCTGGTATAAGTCTGCACCAGCATATATTGTAAGAAGTTTTCTCTATAATAAATATTGAAGACTGAGATTACAGCAATGGTGGTTTTCTCCCAAATTGGGTTTCCACCTTAAATCATGGTGTTCATATGTGTTGTTTATGTTTGATGGTTTGTTATGTTATTTCTGTTCATGCTTAATGCTTATCTGATGTAATGCTATAATTAAAGACATAATAAGATATCTGGACATACATGTTGGATGCAGTACTGTAACATATGGTTTTAAGAGAAAGAAAAGAAAAATTGTTCAGCCCTAAATACTGATTCACCCCCCCCCCCCTCTCAGTATTTTTCCCAACATAATGCATGTGAAATATAAATGAATAGACATGTTTTTATAATATTTACGCATTTATTTAATGCATGTGAAATATAGATGAATAATGTAGGGTTTTTATAATTATATGCATTTATTATTGCATTTAAAGATATGGGGAAATCATATGTGCACTTACAATTGTGTGCATTTGTGTTATGTTTGGAAATAAAGATAACAAGATTAGTCATATTTTATATTATTAACCTATGTTATTGCATTGGTAATAATAATAATGGTTTGTATTAGAAGCAGCCAATAGATTGTTACTCATGGTTTTTTAACAAGGAGAGTAACTAGGAATCAATACCATGGTTTGTGAATTTATATCATGGCTTTGCATTTGCTAAATGCAACAATAATATGGTTTGCAATAGTAATTATGGCATTGCATGTGAAGAATGCAATATGGTTCTGTATTGGATAATGCATTTAAAAGTAGAAGATTAGTTATGATTATCACTTTACTTTTATTTATGCATGTACAAGAGGTGTTTTCATGCAAGATGTATAATGCATAGAAGTTAATAGTGAATTTGACATAAAAATGATAACGAGTAGAGAATGAATATTTGAGATAAAGAGATTTTTATTCTCTCACATTACATTTGAATGAAAAAACTATAATCTTTTGGGTTTGTACATTTAAGGGATTACAATTAATTATGGAATTAGAGTGTTTTCTTATAATAATGTACATTATATTTGAATGAAAAAAACTATAATATTTTGGGTTTGTACATTTACGGGATTACAATTAACTATGGAATTAGAGTGTTTTCTAAAAATAATGTTTGCAGTGAAGAATCATGACCGTTTCACAAAGAAGTAAAAGATCGTTAAGTGTGGGTTGTAATGGGTAACTTTGTTTACTAAGATATACTGCTAACTTATGATGATTTGACAATGGTGATGAAAGAAGGGAAAGAAGGTCACTATGGTAAACAACCATGCCATGAAGAAATTTTACTCTAAGAATTGTTGGGTAATGTGTTTGATAAAAATGACATCATGTTTAATATAATGGAATTTGATTAATTATGCTTTAATGAAAGACTATGTTTCTTTTATAAAATCTCAACAATGGACAAGGGATGGACTCCTTTGTTTCCATTGAGTGAGGGGTGAACTCCCTCGTGAAATTTTAATAAAATAAGTGTTTGTTGGTTTTTCCCTTTGGGGTTTCCAAGGAAATATCGATGTTCATTCATGTGCTTGTCTATTTGATTGTGTTGATGATATGGTCACCTTGCATGATGTTAGAAATTAGATCATTTATCGTGATATTAAAGTCCTCATTAATTAAGCAATGTTAATGATGCAAAGCTACAACATAATGCATTATGTTAACAAGTTGCACTAATCCCATTTCCTTTACACAAATAGTTATTCCATTTCTATGGTTATTTCACCTAATGGTTCTTATTATAATATGTGATGGTAATATTAAGAGTAGGTGATAAGCTATTCATAGTATGTTACATAAAACTTGAAAAAATCTTGTGTATTTTATACGATGTATACTGAGGGATGTGACAGCTTGAGGCACTATAAATAGTCCGTTGAGAATGCCTGAATTAGTGTTACCTCATTTGAATACTGAGCTTCATGTTCATAGTTACAAACCTTTTGCAATGGTCTTGTCACTTGTAGAAGAATTGCACTAATGTCGATCAAAGTAATAATTGTTGCAATAATAATTGAGTTTATGATTAAATTCAGAGTATATTTGAAAAGTAGTTTGATAACTAATAATGTGAAAAGAACAATGTTTGACATTACAATGTTGGAAAATGTTGACTGGAA
The DNA here is from genome assembly GCA_034641835.2 of Pinus albicaulis. Taxonomy (NCBI): domain Eukaryota; kingdom Viridiplantae; phylum Streptophyta; class Pinopsida; order Pinales; family Pinaceae; genus Pinus; species Pinus albicaulis. The sequence goes on from CM076575.1 coordinate 880,470,760, forward strand.
ACCTGCATTATAATTCACTATTGAACATGAGAAAGGCCCTATTGTAATATAGCAAGAATTCAATGGGTGAGCTACATTCATAACGCCAATTGCTAGCATCTCTTTATTTCCATCCAGATGATGATCCTTCAATGCTGCAAAAATTATTCTTATATCAATGTCCTCCATAAAATCAGTCAAAACAACTACCAAACCAATTTAAACAAGTTGTCTTTCCCAACAGTTAACCATAAGTCTCTCCTTTTGAGTGAAGCACCTTTATCAAACTTACTTTAATAATGTATGCCCTTACTAAGGAATGCATATTGCAGCAACAAGTTAAATTTTTGGACAACATTGAGCACTCATTTCATTTAATTGAATTAGAGTTGGCCCGTCTCCTTGTGTTTTTAGCATGAAAACCTTTAAGGGAAACCAAGTGCATGCCTATCACTAGAAAATACCCAATCTAGTAGGCAAAACTCACACTTATAAGAGGAAGAGCTAGTTTTCCAGCAAGCACTCAATCTCATACAAATTTATGTGAATGCACTTTTAGGTGGAAACTCAACACATCAAGGGAAAATAAATACCAAAAACAAAGGGTGAATAAAATTGTAGAAAGTATGAAATGGAAGGCACAGAAAATGCAGAAAGTATGAAGTGAAAGGCACTTAAATTGGCAAAGATGAAAGAGTGAAAGAAAAATTGAGTGAATAATAAGCCTGAGTAATCATATGTCATACTTTCCTAAACTTTTAACAAATTAAAAAAATTTATAGATGGTTATACCTCCAGTTTACTTTTGGAAGAGCTTGGAATGGAATTTTGTTGAAGTAGGATTGTAGGAATATTTAAATCTTTGAACTAATGTCAACTTTCACAATATCCAACGTTGCACAAAAGCATATGCCATGAACTCATTTTAAGGCGAAACTAAGTACTTTAAAAGGGAAACAATGTATTTTTACCTCTTTCACCATGCCATGTTTTCATATTTTCATTTTCATGGAGAAAGGGTTGTTGTGAAAAATACCAAATTCTAGCTTGATTTGTGCACAGTGGTAAAAACTAAAATTTTGCCTTTAAAAACTACTCAAATATCCTTCAAAATTGCATTTTTTTGGAATTTCTCCCATTTTTCTCAATTTATCATACTCTGAGAAAAACCCATGTCTCATAATTTTTTATCTCAACTCCACCTGCTTGTAATATTTGCTCAAAAAGTGCCTCTGAACATGATGTTATAGTAGTGGCTATAGAAATTGTCAATTTTTGTAGTTGTTTTTGTTTGTCTTATAAAAGTTGTCTTCTCTGAGTTTGATTTAGTGATACATGAAGTTTTGGACTCTGTGTTGAGTGTTGAAGTATAAACCATGAAACATGATATATGTTGATTGAATATTGAACTAATTTTATTTATTTTTTGAAAAAGGAAATGAATGAAGAAAATTTGTAGTAACTGTCATCATGTTGTTGTTAAATGACAATCTTTATTGGGAAAAAAGACAAACATGTTGCTACAAAAACCTTTTAGAATAAGAAAATGAATTTATGCAAATTGTTGTTGATTTCATTAAATCATATAGTCTTCATCAAAACCAAAATACATGGTACAATTCTTACCATGTGATTGAATGTGTTGAAGTCGAGCATTGAAATAAATTAGTGGATTATCGATCACTGATAATAATTAGTAACCAATGTGGGACAACTCACCGATAATGTAAATGAGTGTCAAGGTACCTAAGTGAATCTTGATGGGTATGAATGAATATATTGAAGTCGAGTCACATGCAATATCTGATAATCAATAGACATTGTTGTATTCCCATTGTTGTCAGTGAGGAGGCTTTCCATTGATGTATGCAAGCTCCAAGGCACTCAAAACGATATTTTATCTTAGTCCCACATAAAGTGTTGAAGTAGATGGAACAATATCTCTTGGAAGGTGGTCCTTGAGGAATACCACATCAACCAACTCAAACATAGAACCAAAAGTGATTTGAAGAACCATAATAAAATATTGAAATCAACATGAAGTTACCGAATTTATTGTGAATTTTTCTCACTAATTGTTTGGTTTTCAAGCAAATCGTGTGTCTAATTGCATCAATAAACTCGTTTTCACAATATGTCTTATTTTTTTCTCTTAACTTTATTTATTATTTCTTTATTCTATCCTACTTTACTTGAGAAATAAAATCTCTTTCAAGTATAGGATTACTTAAAATGGACCCATGTGCGTTACAAGATGACAAATAAAATCATACGCAAGTTTGAAAGATATGCTTTGATATATACCAGGATATGAGAGACTGAATTTTTTTTTAAGATGATATCAAGAACTATTGAAGAAGATAGTTGTGCTCCCGCTTAATGATTTTCTCGAACTGAAGTTCAATTTAGTTGTGATGCCCTTGGTTCACTTGATCATTTGGATAATTTTGTATGTCTTCATTTTCCATGGCATTTAGGTCTTCTACTATTTTTTGATTAGTCTCTTGTGTTAGACTCCTATACCAATAGGTGTCATTTTTCATGATTGACTTGATGAACTATGCAATATGTTCAAACCTTTTTCTTGTTGTAAAGGTGTTCCATATTTTCAAAAAAATCAAAAAATCAAAAAAATTGAAAATTGTAAAGAGGGCATACCCTAAAAGAAAAATCAAAGGGTGAAAAAATAAAAATGGCCAAAAAAGTGAAAAAAAATGAACCCCAAACAAGAAAAGGCCAAGGAAAGTGTGCAAGTCTAAATGCCACTGCTTATTGCTCTGATGTAATAAACAAATTATGTGCAACTTGTATTTTATAACACAATTCATGAATAGTCAAACTGTTTAAGCTTGGCTAGTTCATTTTTCAATTTCATGTTGTAGAATAGAGTTTAATCTTGGCAGATAAGTAGGTAGGTAGAGTTAATAAAAGGAGCTCAACAGTTTAATCTGAGCCCTTAGATGTAATAAGTGTAGACTTAGGTAGGCTTGCCATGTAAAATAAAAAGAAAAGTGTGATAAGGGTTTGCCAGTCTAAGTGCACCCTAATAAAGAAGAGAAAATGGTAGAGTAAGTAAGTAGGGTAGGTAGATGTTGTTGTTGAATTACTTGTGATGAATGATGGTTTAAAATGTTTGTAATCTTTTACTTTCATCATCGAGTGCAAAGGCAGAACACTACATTGGCAGAATTTCAGAGCAAAGCAAGGTCAAAATCATTAACTTCCCATCTCACTTTTTTCCTAACAATTTACTAACTTCCCCTAAGTGCTAAGGAATTTGAAGATTAAAGGGGCTCAAGGCATTTCCTTGACTTTTGGAGGGACCGGACCCTCGGCCCAATGATTGGAGAAAATCTTAGTATTTAAAAATATTCATCATCATACTCATTCATTCATAAAAATCTTTTCCTAAGACAAATCCCATTTTACTTAGGAAAAACATGCAATGATCCATAAAAATCCATTTCACGCAAAGCATAAGTTAAATACATTATTATGGTGTTTTATACTTAGCGCTTTCTTTCATTTTTCATGTTAATTTCTAACTTTATATATTAAATCTTTAGTGGAAATACCTTATCCTATTATATATAATTCCCTTTTATAAATATCCCAAAAAACCTTTGTATTATAATTTTAAGCCAAAGTTAAATACATCCCACATGTTCAAATAAAAATATCCACTTTACAAACCCTTTGGCTAAAATATATCTGTATATATCAACCCCGCCTCCTATGGTAAACAAATCATATCGGTTTATTAACATATAATAAAAACATAAGAAAAAGGCTTTAAGCATATATTTTATATGTTTAAAACGGAAAAATAAAACCTGAAGTCTAAATTCAAATCAAACTTCGAAAAATAACCCATTCATTACCCCCCACCATCATCATACGCAAAGAGGTTAATTAATCATCAGGATTAATTAATAATCTTTCCAGCCAATCGAAATCCTCCTGGAATGATTAATGGATATTAAACGCGTCGGGCCCACTCATTAATTCCTATGCCATCTCCCCGTCCCGAATCACCGTTCGATTGCTCGCTCGGAGATCCACAGCCCTCGTTCATTTTGTTGCACATCCTTCGTCCGATAGATAACTCGCGAAATCAAAGCGGTTTTCAAATAGTGTCCCGACCACGTGTCATTCAATTTGTGGAATCGTTGTCGATTCACGTAAAACCACCCTCCTTCAAAAGTGGTGCGAAATAAACCACTTACCACCTTTCCCCATGACTCATCTGTTGCACAAGATGACGTCATTTATTAAATTAATAAAAAATTCGCCCCCCCAGTTGACTTTTCCGATAAAACAAAAATTCGCGTCATTTTCATTATTTTGTACGCAGTGAACGAATACACCCTCCACGCAGAAAATTCGAATTTCAAATTTCTGAAGTCCGCCAACCTTTGCCTCGTCTGAAAAAATTGCAGTCAAGCATTCAAGAAATCCTTCACCTTATCTAGTACCTATTTAATCACTGTTCAAACACCCTAGTGTTGCTCATTTTCACTTGATTATGCAGTAAAACCCTTTGTAACCCAGTTACGCCACCTGAAGCCTCTGTTAACCAATTCGAGCATGGTTTACCTCCCAAAAATCATTCTAGATTCACTCCACAGACCTCTCAAAATCAAATGAAACCTTTTTGACCTCCCCTGCAAACAAATGCTTTCTTAACAATTTGTTTTGTTTTACAGGTGATCAGAAGACCACATCCTTGGATAAATAGTCTTAATACTAGTCATAAGACTTGTTTACTCCAAGAGTGTTATCAAATCTATTCAAACAGAGATGGAAGATAAAACATGCAGTTGAAAGACAAGCAAAGGAAACAGGATATTAAACGATTTACTATTGAAACAGACAGTAAAAACCTAAACTACACATTGAAGGTAAAAGGACACAGTAAAGAATAGTTAAAGAGTATCAGTGGTTAAAGTGTATCAAGTAAAAGTCAGAGTGAAAGTTAAAATGAAGTTACAGAGCAGTCAAAGGTAAAACAGTAAAAGTAATTACAGAGGCAGTAAAATAGTAAAAAGAGATAAAAATACTTTCACCAACATTGAATTTTATCTAAAGTGAAAGTAAAACAGTTAAAAGAACAAAAAGTGAAAAGATGAAAAACACAACAAGAAGGAACATTTTGCAGAAATTTAATGTTTTATTCATTGTTTTGAAGAAACTATTGTGATCAATCCAAGATGAATTTTGAAAAACTGAAGGAGGTTTATGTTCTTAAGAGGACCATCTACAAAAACCTCTCTCACTTTTCTAACAGATATTATGGTTTTGGAAATATTAAACAATGTTGGAAAGCACTTTTTGCAAAAAATTCCTGTTAAGTCATCATTTTGCAGAGAAGATTGTGGCCAATCAGAAATACATCTTACATAAATAAAGGAGGTTTTGGTTCCTAAGAGACCCATATACAAAAAAACTATCTCAGTTTTTGCACAGTGATTTCATAATGAGAGATACATGCACATCTTTACAAGCTATTTTTTAGACTCTGTAAAACTATGTTTTACACATATTTATGCAGAGCCTTTTGTGCACAGCTGGAGAGACATTTGGGGAAAATGAAAGAGGTTTATCTCACCAACATATTAATATACAATAACCTCTTTCACTTTTTACATATCTATTACGGATTGAGAAATACAAAGATATCATTGGACCCCAAGTTTGCAGAATTGTTGGAGCAGAATGCACAAAGAAAGGAAGTAGTTAGTGACTTGGATGCCTCATCATCAACTAAGAGTTGGATCAAATTCAAATTCCCCTCTTTTTCATCACCTATCCATAAAAAATAGTGCCAAATAGATGCATTAGTTTGAGTGTCCTTTACTTAAGTTCTATTTATGTAAAATAGTTGGAGAGATTTGTGAACCAATCTTGATATTTTTTCAAGATATTTTAGTTTAGAATTTGTATAAAGACTTCACTCTTGGAAGTATTTTGGGTGGATTCTTCTACTTTGCTGTAACATTGATTTTTTGGAATAAAAGTGTTTTGGAGAAACTTCTTTGTGGCTTGTTGGATGATTATTTGAAGCTCAAGACTTTTTGCAGGAGTCATGTGTCAAACTACAGTTCAATAAGTCTTTTCTATCCTATGTTTTAAGTTTTATATCTGTTTATAATATCACTGTGTTCCATTTCTGAATAATTGACATAAAAGAATAAATCAGAACTTACTTAATTGTACTCTGATTTCAATTGTGATTATTCTAAATGTTTTCTTCTAAATTGGTTATAAGCAACGAATTCTTAATTGCTCTTGTTTTGCTAGTTTAAACATTTTGATTACTATAGTAAAGAATTCTTAACTGCTCTTTATTTGTAATCATTCACTTTATTTCTTTAAACATGTTGAAATATTCTTAATTGCCTTTCATCCCTTCAAAATCCATTCCATTCACTTTAATTTCTAAAATTGTTCTCTGTTTGGCTATCTTGCCCTGCAAAGCCATCTTGTGTGTAGAAACTTAATCCAGTAAAGCCATCCTTTCGACTCCATAGCCCAATGGCCTGAAATACTCAATCGTGCCCTTAGTTGGCGGATTCCACTATTTAAATTCAAACAAAACTCTTGGACTTATAACTAGCCTAATATTTTCTAAGAACAAAGCTAAATTTTAAAGAGAGAGCCCTCTCTGGATACAGATTGGCTAGATTCTGTATCTGAAGGTTGGTTTGTGGTTACCTCAGATTTACTTTCCTTTTCCACAACTTCAAGGAAAATCTGAGTGATAACATCTTGAACACATAAATGATCTGATGATAGGCATAGTAGAAATTCCTCGATATTGGGTTCTAATTGTTGCTCTCCATCAAATGCAGTCCATGATTCTTTAGTGTCCTTTGGATCTCCTTCTTCTTGATGTTCTTCAATGACAACAACAGAATATTTTTTTGTAACACTCTTCCTAATCTAATATTAATATCATTTAGATCAAGAGGAGTCGTTAGAAAAGTTTTTCCCTTAGCATTGTAAGTGGGTTGAGGTACTTTATTGTTCGGGTTTGGAAGTGGTTTTGTAGGTAGCTGAGTGGGTCTTTGGAGTGGTTGAGTAGGTGGTAATGGGAGAGGTTGACTTGTGGTAAAATGAGGGTGAAATTGAGGTTGTGGAGGCTATGGTGGTGGGGAATAATATTGAGACTGGTATTGAGGATACTGAGGGAAATATTGAGGATATTGTGGATTTCTACCAAAATATCCTTGCCAACCTTGTGGCCAAGATGGGTTTTAAGGCTGAGGTGGTCAGGGTTTCCAAGGTAAGGGTGTTTTATAGCTATTTTTAGATTTTTGTGCATAAGGTTGAAATTGTGAATTGGTATCATGCATCATACCCAGTTGACAAGGCTGCTAGGGTCCCTTAGGAGCAATAAAGCAAAGTTGTTATGTTGTTTGACTTGCTTCGTTATCTTCTTGGTAAAAAAATTTCAACCTTGGTAATGATGGTAAATCCTTGGTAGCATGTGATTATGCACATATGACACAAATTTCAATATTATCAATTGGATATTATCTCAAAGGATGCTTCTTTCTACACCTAGGATAGAATATAGATAAAGCAACATTCTCAACTTTTTTGTTTATTTTTCATTATTAACATATATATTTGTTCACTTAAATTTCCAAGAATATATGTTTTAAATTTATCTAGAAAATTGAAAATCTATGCTCTACTTATTGATCTTGATGTTGATTTACTTACTCTTGCACTTGTTGAATCCCAAGGGCTCCTGACGAAAAGAGAATCTGCCACTGGGCAGGTTCACCTTTCATTTAATCATTATGGACCTGCAACCTTCAAAAACTCTGGTAAAACTGCGAATTCATTATCTGAATCTTCAGTCCCGAACCTGGGACCTGTGGGTTATGGCCACCACGCTTCCGCTGCTCTTCCATTTCGCCACTTCCAATCTCTATATCTATCCAAATCACTTTAATTCATTCTCAATCCTTTGTAATATCATAAAACAAACTTCGGAATAATGGTACAACCTTTGACAAGGTAACATTATTATCGTGCACTTTGACCAAGGTTTTAAAAGCCTCCGGAAATCAACATTTGAAAGTCTTTGAAAATGGTTCGGATTTCACACATTTAAATATATCCATCAGCTCTGTCGTAAATGAACGTGTGAATGTACTCGAACCCACCATTCAATAATATGTATATATATTTACCGGCCACATTAACACTCATAGCTCATATGACTTATTGACTTTTGTTTTTTAAAACAAAAGTACCAGCAAATGCTAATGCTCAGCCAACATTTTTTAACATACCTCTGTTAACTTCTACGCTGGTTCCTCAAGCGAATATCGTCCAATCTTGAATTAAAGCCCTCCAGAAGCTTTATAATAACGCATGCGATGACCTTGGGATTCATACCATCGGACTTCAAACATGTTAATTAACTCTGCTGCAACTAAACATCGATCATACCTTTTTGCTATCCGCCTTCATTTCCGGTTTCCTCCTTCAAACTTCACGATTCTCTCATGAGCCTCGACAGACTTCCATTGTTCCTTCCGTAATCTGTAATGGATTGTTGTCCCTCCCCACGAGCTACGCGAAACCACTGGTTTCATTTGCCCAAAACCGGTTAACTGCAACTCTGTATCTACGCATTTTGAGCACGGATTTCTTTCTCCAGTTAGCCTTCCAATTTCTACTTCGCCGAGACCATTTCTCTTTCATTCTGCAACGTCAACATTTTTAATTAACCCGATCGATAGTTGGGTCACAAGAGTTCCAAAATTCCTATCGAGTTCTTCTTCACAGAAAGAAAATATAATTTGATCTCTATCAATGCCGATCTTGAAACAAAGATCACAGAGATCATCATTTCTTTTCGAATCGATTACATAGGGCTTAAATACATCTAATCTGTCATAATATTATAACAGCTTCACGTTAAAACATGATATTTGCACTTGGATCGCCATCGATCCTCACAGCGATCGATGGTCGATCAACAACTCATAATGCAGATTAAAACCATAAAATTAAACTATAAATAGGTAACGACCTTAGCAAATAGATACTCAGAATTTTCACAGAACGCATACTTCAATTATATAAAAAAATAATTACAGTTCAAGGCATTTCAGCCTTAGCACACAAACACTCCCTCGATTACATTGTTTTTCTCCTGTCCCTCACACACTACAGGCTCTCGTTTTTTATAGGTTTTTACAAGGATCAAGAAACAGTTACAAAAAACCAATTCGGTTTTAACAAATCTTTGTCCCAAATAAAACTGTTTGGATGCCCCTGCATCAGGCTCACGAGGCACAAAATTTTATGACCTCCTGGTCATATGTCTTCTATAACTGTCAGCAATTCTTCTGTGGAACTGCTCCATGTGATCTTCCTGTAGCAACATCTCCTGAACAATTCTACCCACATCCTCTGTGGAATTGTCCATCGTGAGCTGCAACAAAACCTTTGCAATAGCAGTCCTCCCTGCTACCAGATACCTCACCAAGCTTCCCTCTCTGAGCTTAGTCTTTTGGCATCTCTCTGATTCACTCCTCTCGAACCAATTGAGCACTCCTGCTCTAGGTTTCTGCATCTTCTCACCCTCCTCTGCTGCTACCTTCACAAAACACAAAAATCACAAGTTCGCAAAACTTCATAAAATTGTACCTCTTCGTTCGCAAACTCCTTCTTGCTTCGCACACAAAACTCCTTTCCGTAGGAAATATTTTCCCGCTCTGATACCACTTGATGAAAATAGAATCTGCCACTGGGCAGGTTCACCTTTCATTTAATCATTATGGATCTGCAACCTTCAAAAACTCTGGTAAAAATGCGAATTCATTATCTGAATCGTCAGTCCCGAACCTGGGACCTGTGGGTTATGGCCACCACGCTTCCGCTACGCTTCCATTTCGCCACTTCCAATCTCTATATCTATCCGAACCACTTTAATTCATTCTCAATCCTTTGTAATATCATAAAACAAACTTCGGAATAATGGTACAACCTTTGACAAGGTAACATTATTATCATGCACTTTGACCAAGGTTTTAAAAGCCTCCGGAAATCAACATTTGAAAGTCTTTGAAAATGGTTCGGATTTCACACATTTAAATATGTCCATCAGCTCTGCCGTAAATGAACGTGTGAATGTACTCGAACCCACCATTCAACAATATGTATATATATTTACTGGCCACATTAACACTCATAGCTCATATGACTTATTGACTTTTGTTTTTTAAAACCAAAGTACCAGCAAATGCTAATGCTCAGCCAACATTTTTTAACATACCTATGTTAACTTATACGTTGGTTCCTCAAGCGAATACCATCCAATCTTGAATTAAAACCCTCCAGAAGCTTTATAATAATGCATGCGATGACCTTGGGATTCATACCATCGGACTTCAAACATGTTAATTAACTCTGCTGCAACTAAACATCGATCATACCTTTTTGCTATCCGCCTTCATTTCCGGTTTCCTCCTTCAAACTTCACGATTCTCTCATGAGCCTCGATAGACTTCCATTGTTCCTTCTGTAATCTGTAACGGATTGTTGTCCCTCTCCACGAACTACGCGAAACCACTGGTTTCATTTGCCCAAAACCGGTTAATTGCAACTCTGTATCTACGCATTTTGAGCACGGATTTCTTTCTCCAGTTAGCCTTCCAATTTCTACTTCGCCGAGACCATTTCTCTTTCATTCTACAACGTCAACATTTTTAATTAACCCGATCGATAGTTGGGTCACAAGAGTTCCAAAATTCCTATCGAGTTCTTCTTCACAGAAAGAAAATATAATTTGATCTCTATCAATGCCGATCTTGAAACAAAGATCACAGAGATCATCATTTCTTTTCGAATCAATTACATAGGGCTTAAATACATCTAATCTGTCATAATCTTATAACAGCTTCACGTTAAAACATGATATTTGCACTTGGATCGCCATCGATCCTCATAGTGATCGATGGTCGATCAACAACTCATAATGCAGATTAAAACCATAAAATTAAACTATAAATAGGTAACGACCTTAGAAAATAGATACTCAGAATTTTCACACAATGCATACTTCAATTATATACAAAAAAAAATTACAGTTCAAGGCATTTTAGCCTTAGCACACAGATACTCCCTTAATTACATTGTTTTTCTCCTGTCCCTCACACACTACAGGCTCTCGTTTTTTATAGGTTTTTACAAGGATCAAGAATTGGTTTTACAAGGATCAAGAAACAGTTACAAAAAACCAATTCGGTTTTAACAAATCTTTGTCCCAAATGAAACTGTTTGGATGCCCCTGCATCAGCTCCTGCAATACTTTTCCCTTCCTCTTGATATGTGGTTACACAATTCACAGATTTTTTTCAAATAATAATTGGGATACGTCTCCTTTACCCATTAGATTAAGGAGATAAATCCACTCATATTTGATTTATTTAAGTAAAATTGATTTTAGTGTATCAAATCCAAGTTTATGTAATTTTACCCTTTTAACGTTATACACAAATATTTCTACAAAGTCCTCAAGATTGCCATCTTCCTTTTGACTCATTTTAAGGATTTTTCTTTAATATTATGTTATGTGCAATAGTCTTTATATATTTCTAAAAAAAATATTCCCATATCATCCCATGACCTTACAGAGTTAGTACCTAGACCCATAAACCATTTAAGAGCTATGTTTTTCAATGTAGCCATAAACAATTTCAATTTTTGAGCATTTAATAAGTAACTATAAGAACTACAAAATATTTCAAATTCAAAAAAAAAAAAGGTTTTTGGATCTTTTGATCTCATACCATGGAATTTGGGAAGTAAAAATGGAGGGATGTTTTTCATATTAACATTTATATCAGTATCTTGAATGGGAAATACAAAAGGATCTTCCTAATTGTCATCATCTCCATCTACTTCTTCTACCTCCTCAACAACCTCTTCCACCTCGAGGAGGTGGTCTTCTTCTACCTACAAAAGAAGACATTCATGATATGGAAGGTGATGTGGTTTTTACTGCACCACGTGATCTAATGTGGATGGTATGTGATTGTGGAATTGAAGTTCTTGAATTTTTTCGTCTAATGCATATACCTCTAGAATGCACTCCATAATCAATGAAATTAAATTTATGCAACTAAAAATTGATGCAGCGAAATGAGATGCAATTCAACAACTAAAGAGAGAATTCAAAATGGTGATGTGCAATTATTACCTCTCATTTTACCATCTCTCTTTTCCAAAGTTGTATTGAAAAAAAATCTAAATTGAAGGCTAAATCCTATGTATAATTCCCCTGCAACAGCATAAAAAATGTTGGGTAATTTGATTGTGCTTTAGATTACTTTACATTAAATTATCAATCTACGTAGGTAAACTTGTGAAGTACGTGACTACACAATAACTGATAGGAGTTTAACCTTCAAATCCTAATAGAAGGGAAACAAATGCTATTCTACAAACCTTAGTCTATCAAAAGAAATTAAAATCCTAATCTAGAAAGCAATGGAATCTAATATTAATGAAAGAAATGCATAATCTCAAAGCATTAAATTCAAACATAAACTTCATAAAAGTCTATTGTGTGAGTGCAAATATGATTATATTCTTTAATGCAGTTAAAATTCTATTTATGAAAAGAAGTTCGTTTTGGAAAGGCGCATGCATTAAATTCATGTAAATCTGGACAAGACATTTATTTTATGAAGCAGTTAAAATTTATTTTCTAGGAAACTAATTAATATAATCTAATAAGAGAATAGAAAATTATTTTGAGGAAAGCAATAAACTAAAATCTAGTGAAAGCAGAAGTAATTATTCTAAGGAAACAATAGACTTATTTTGTGAAAGCAAAGACAACTATCTTATGAAAATAGTAAACTTCAATCTAGTGAAATTAAGGACAACCATTTTGGGAAACCAATAGACTTATTATATGAAAGAATTAAACCTAACTTTCCTATGAAATCAATTGAAATTCTTTTTAAATATAAAGAAAATGTAAGACAAACTTATGAAAAAACTTGAAACTTGATTAGAAACCATCAAATGGTTTGTGGTCAATGCTTAAGAGCCTTTTCATGTGAATCCAATTGAAGCCTATGATACAAATTATATGTAAATTTTTATGCAAATGACTATAGAATGAAATTAAAATGAGTAATTAAAATGCTATAAGCAAATTTTTTGGTGTTTTATGTATCTCAAGCACTTGATCTAGACTTATGAGATAAGAAAGACAAAGCTATAAGACTGGTTCTAAGGAAACAAAGTATCTGACTATGCTTGAAACTTAATAAAATAGAGCAAGAGTGAAAATAAATATCCTACAAGATTCATACACCACAAGGGAGCCCCGCAAGTGATGCACGAGTTTAAAAACACATAGAGATATTTACTAAAATCGTCGCAATATACTCATAAAAACTCAATTGTTAGCAAAAGACTATGTCTAATATTAAATTGTAAACTCAACATACAATTCAGAATTACAAAACATATTCATTTGTCTCCTCATCAAAGAGATTACAAATATTTATAAAGCTCTGAAGCAACAATAAACTCAGAGTTTCATTCCTTGAATTATGGTCACGATATCTTAGTAAATTTGTTTAAGAATAAAATCAAATATATTTTAATAGATTTGTGGATATTTAATTAAGCTTATCTACATATCACTAAAGAATAACTCGTTCCAACCTCCTTGTTGATTGGGCATTAGTTGACACATTAGTAAGCCATCAATTCACGTAATCTGGAAAAATATGGTTCAAAGAACCATGAAAATATCTTAGATCATTAAGATTTGAATGAAACCATTTGCGTGGAGCCTAAATTTGATCATTCTACAAAAACCCATGTTTTATTTTTTCAAAGTTCATCATAATATTCTGAGAAAACACATATGAAGTTGACTAGTCAAAATTATTGCTTATTGCCTTTGATCAAATGTTGGAGGTTCAAAAATGTGAGATAGGTGAGCTTTGAACAATACAACTCCATATTGGGGGTCTTAGAGACAAACCCCATGTGCTTGATTTCCTTCTAGAACAATGTTAATACCTCGATCACGAAGGTGGCTACTGAAACTTAGACTGAGGTAGTGAAATTGAATTGGAAAACTATCATTACTAAAGCCAAGAAAATCTTAATTAATTCATTGAAAGCAAAGAAAATGTATGGAAATTAAAAACTTAATGCTTATAAACTTATCAGGGCTTATTACAAATAATTATGGTGAAAATGACAATGAATAATTGAAAGGATGATCACAAAGGAATGACTTTGACAGTGAGAAGAATGGCAAATCGGCGACCCAATAATCATTATCATGTGACGAGCCTCTTTTCCATAAATAATGGAAGCTAGAGTGGCATCCTCTCAAATTATGGTGGCCAAAACGAGAAGGTCAAATCTTATCACCAAAAAATGATCACCTAGTCATTTCTAACTAGGTGGATAGAAATACACCATGTGAATTTAATTTTACCATAGTAAAACCACTTTCACTATAAGAAAAAATGTAATAAACCACCTTTAGTAAGTTATTTTTTATTAAAACCCATGAGAATAATTAAATAAACCGTTATTTATTTAGTTTTATTTAGGAATAATTATTAAATCATTGTTTGATAATTATTCCTTGACACATTTGACTAAATCACCTAGGAATAATTAAATAAATCATAGTTTATTTATTTTTCCTTAACTTCATCCTTGGAATAATTGTTAAATCATTATTTAATAATTATTTCATTTCACACTTTTCTTGTTATTCGCGAAAAAAATTAATAAATCCTGTTATTTATTAATTATTTCTAAATAAAAATATTTGACCATTTTAAATATATTTTCCCTCTCCAAAAATATAATAAATTATTCTAAGTGGTTAGATCTAGATTTTGGTCAATAATATTTTATTGTTCTTAATTTTCAATATTAACTCAATACTTTACTATAAATAACAGGGTTTTTCATTCATTTTTCACCATGATCATTATCATTGTCAACATTATCATCTCCTGCTTTTTGAGCTCCCATTTTGAGTTCTACAATTGTTTGGATTTTCACACATTTGAGAGAGGAAGATTTGAATACTGAAGCGATAAGGACATCAAAGGACCCATCCCACTGAGGGGGACTTATGAACCTTTGTAAATCTCCTTCACCAGGTGTCATTAATAAAATATTTATCTTTCAAATTTTTTCCATGATTAGGTTATTACATCAGATTCATTTTTGTTTTTTGTTCTTTTAGTTTGAATACATCTATTTTTCTACAGATTTCTCTCACACATTTGTTGCAGATCTGAAGTATAAGCAGCCAAAATTGTTGTTAGGGTCACGAGTCACCTGTGACTTAAGTGAAATCTAGTTGGTACACCTCCCAAGAAATTTCATACTAACATCAACTTCCAAGTTGAATAAATTTTGTATATGGACTCTAATCGAGGCAATTCATGCACCTTTGGAAAGGAATTTGTGTGTAAAATAAGAAGAAGAAAAATGTGTTTCCCTAAAGAGGCAAGGTTTTACCTACAAAAAATGACATTTGATACCTCAAGCTGCTCCTAAAATGTTTCAAACTCCAATTTTCCAAACTGGGTCCCAATGGTAAAAATGGTCATGTGAGTTTATTCCTCCACTTTTTCCACACTTAAAGAATTGATAAGGATGAGAAACAATATAATTATCCTATTTGTATCAAGAAATATGTTATGGTAATTGAAGCACCACCATCAAGAGATTATTATCTGCAAATTGGGCATGGTATAAGTTCTTGACCCCTATCACAATATGAATTCTTAGTAAACTTTTCATTCTTCTTTCATAATTAAGCTATTTGCTTAAGGATTATACCATGAGGATATGTAAAATAGGGGATAACATGTATCCTTGTTATAACCCTCTACAGGCTCTAAATAAAGCTAAGGATCATCCATTTACCAACGAGGAGATCTAAAAGTTCCTTATAAATTTAGAGATCCAACCTATAAAACTAGGGCTAAATCAAAATTGATGGAGAATTGTGAAAATGAAGCTATGATACACTTAGTTAAAGGAAATATCCATTTCCAATTTTAGGACCATGACCTTCCCCATTGGATTTACTACAGTGAATGACCTCCTTGACAAGGACAATGTTGTCCATGCTTTTCATTTTCCCAATGAAGCTTCCTTGATTCTAGAAGATTAACTTGGGGAAAAGAAGTTTAAGAAGATTGATAATGATCTGGGGATAATTCTATATGACATATTGCATAGGGAAATTGGACAAAATTAAGCAAATGAAGAAGGGTTTACCTCTTTCAGGATGAAAGTTAGGAATGTAGATTTGATGCTTCCTCTTATACAATTTAAGAAACATACATGAGTTATCATATTGACTAGATTATATTTTATTATATTCTAATACCACCTATAAAATTTAGTTATGAATTCATTAGCTCTGGGAGCCTAATCTAGATAAAAAAAATTGAATAGCTACCCAAATTAGTAAGGGAATATTCTCTAGTGAGGCCTTTGCTTCCTCTCCACACTCACAATATTGATCTAAATAAAGGGATACAAAATGAAGATCGATGACCTCCTTGATCTAATAATAGGTGTTGAGTAGATCCCATTGGTGGAAATTATGCTTTTAACATTATTATGCCTTTTATCCTACCTATGAAAATAGTATGTGTTTTCGTCCCTTGCCTTCAGTAAGAAATTTCTAGAATTTGGATCAACACTCTTCCTCTAATTTTAAAACATCTTACAGTTATAGGGAGGCATTATTTTCATCCATTAATAGTTCAATTGAAATGATCCAATTCAGGATTACTCTGAATTTCCTCCAATTCTGACCTAGTGGAATTGGATTTGGAGCTTTGAGCCCAAAATTGGGATTTTCCCCATTCTTTAAGAGCCAATTTAGTCCTTTTTATATTCTACTCCCATATATGGATGAGAAAGGCCTCAATCCAGTGAAAACGGGCTCAAGACACGTTCTTATACCTAAGATAATGAAGCCAAAGAGGGTGAAAGTGAAAAGGGAAAGGGGCATAGTTTTCAAGAGGAGACAAGATCATATCAATAGGATGATGGCCTAAACCACTCTAGGAAAGGATATGAGAAGAGAGAGAAATATTTTCCTCTTGGAAGGCACTATGAAATTGAAATCAGACTAAGCATGTAGAAATATTTATAGGGCCACTCCTTTAGTTAGAGCAAGTGACTTCCCTTTTACCAGCTTCAAATTGATAAAATCTAAAGAGAAATAAAATTCTTACATCCTTTCCCTTAAAGGATTCCTAACAAAATTTCCTCCTTTATTTTCCCATGAGTGTGTTGTAGTATTGAAATCCCCATGAAAATACAATTAGAGCCAAAGATAAACTACTTAAGGGAATTGAGGGAATCTAAATATACAACCTTGTGTGGATATTCAATGGGCATGTAGACACTAACCAAATTACAAATATTTTCTAGTGGGCATATAAATTATACTAGTAGCTAGCTAATTTAGTGAAGAGTGTACCTCATAAATCTTGAAAAGGGAGGAATACTACAAAGTGAAAATCCCTCTAGAAGCCCCCTAGAACTTGTGACATTCACTAAGATGCCACGCCTAATAATATTTTATTTTTGGAGGACCATTTCCTCCATCCCTATCTCCCAAAGTAGGACAATTTCGGGTTTCTCCTCTTTTATCAAATCTCTTAATAATGAGACTTTTCGTTCACTTACCAAACTCGTACAATTCTAGGTGAGATATTTCCTTGTTTACTAGCAATTTTGGGCTTTACTCCTTGGGGAGAAATGGATCCACATTGATTCCTAGTGCTTCTAGTTTCTTTGATATACATGATTTTAATTGTTGGTTGAGTACCCAGCTCCTTGTCTCTATTAATTTGTTCTTCCACTCTATCCTGGTTTGTTTATATTTCCATTTTCTTGATCTATTGACTGATCGCTAATTCCCGGTGTACTTTGTCCTTCTACCTCTAATCTATCGATGACAAGAAAGGGAGGTCAACTAAGTAAATGACTTTGGGGGGAACTGATGGAATAGTGATAGGCTTCTTCATTAGGATCCATGCCTCTTGAAGCATGGGAATGCACATGCTCATCTTCCCAAATGGGTAGATCTAGGGAGTTATCCCCCTATAGAGGAACATGGACGTCTTCCAAAGGGGGAAATTCCTTAGATTTCTTTCCTTCATATGCTTGAAATTATAGATTTCGATCAGTTTATGTATTTTTAATTTGTGCAAATATTTAATATCTATTACCTTAAGTGTTATTTTCACTTCCCTTGTTGATGGAGGGTGATTGGAAACCTGATACATGTTTTGAGGAAGAGGCATTTTGGATAGGGAGAGTTGTTGGTTGTACAAATTAGGGAGCACGTCCTACCTAATGTTGGCCTTTTTCCATCTAGGTTGCTTCCATTTCTCCCCTTACTCCACTTGTCCTGATTTTGAAACAACTTTAGGGTATTTTTTTGTGAATTGACCACACTCATGACACTCCTTACACTTGAATGAGATATGATCATAATCCATAGTATAAATAAAGTTCCAATTGTCTAGGGTAAGTTGAATCGCCTCTAGCAGAAATTTCTCAAGATCCACTTTGACATAGATCCTAGCATAGGTAAACAATACATCTCATGGTTCACCGTAATAAATTTATTTCCCCTACAAATTACCAATGTTTTGGATTGTGTCCTCATTCCAGCAATGAAGGGGAAGATGTGGATACTTGGCCCAAACTAAAATAGTTGACATAATGTTATTTTCTGAATTGAAGTTAGGGTTCCATCTATTTAAACAAAGACCACACTTTTGAATATCATATCATGGTATTCCTTTCCTTCAAATAGAAAGGAATAAAACCCCATGCCACATAAGGAGAGATATAGTTTTCCTTTGATCAATGGACGCCCTCGTTTATCAACCGATGTATCAAGGAGTTTATGGGGAAGGCCAAACCTTATTCAAATCAGGATTTGTGAAAAGAAGAACTGCAACCTTGGATTATGCCATTTGAATAGGCACTTTTGATATCTCATCCAACCATTTGACGAAAATGAAAGGGGGAGTGGGGGTTGACAGATATGGATATGGAGGAAACAAGAGCAAAGAATGCAGTAATTTCCATGGGAGGGGAGGGGAGATACAACTCCTCCAATGGAAAAAGTAATGGGATATGCACATAAGGGAGGATTTTATGGTTCTCATAAAGCTTGAAAATCCCTTCTAAAATACAAATATAAAATCCTAACCCAATTTTTTTTTTGAATTTAAGTTTACAAATTATAATTCAAAAAAATATAGATCTAAATAGTCATAGCATGCTCTGGTATGTTGATAGGGAAATCAGACTAGTGGTAGGCATTGATATTTTTACCAATAGAGTTTGAGATCCAAAATTTAAACCAAAATATACATAAGGTCTTACCCAAAAACTATTGAAATCTAGCCAACTTGCATATTCACATTGATAATCTAAAGATAAAGGAAGGAAAATGTTGAACCAGGAGAAAATCATGGAGGTTGAGTGGAGTTAGAGGTTCCACCTCAATGGGTTCATTTCCTTGTCATTTTGAGCTCCCTAGATCCAATAGGATGCCCAAGTGGGCCACAATCCTTTCCATTATATAGTTTAGGTTCTTCATATGATGTTTTAGCTCATCCAACATGAGTAATATCTCCTCTTCAACAATTTTTCATTCCAATAACACCATTTCTAATCAGGATTCCATATGCTAATAAAATTTTAGTGTATGCAAGTGTTGATTTTACCTCCCTTGAGTGTTTATAGTGTCTGGGATCCATGTTGCTACTTCAACATTGATATCCTTGTCTAAGTGACAATCTCTCTATCCCACAATTTCTTGTTTTGCATCATGGAGTTCACTTTGGATGGGTGATGGAACCTACTCCTCGAACTGTTGCACCAAGGTCTCCACTCTCCCCCGAGCTTCATAGCATTTTGCACCACACTTGTGTGATCCCTTTAATGGGGCATTATATTGACTTGTATTTGACAGTGAGATTGGTATCCAATCCAATCAACGAATAAAATACTTTAAACTTTGGAGGGTGTTAGTAGAGACAACACTAGTGCAATTACAATTTTCTGACTCACACTTGATAAAGCTTCTCCCTGGAGCAAGTGGACCAAAGGTGGAAACCCAAAGTTGGTGAGTTGGACTGAAGGGCGATGATGAAGGAAAGAGCTCTAAGAGTTGGCCACATGACTAAAGTTTGCAGAGTATCTCACAGAGAAATCCTTCCCTTCAAGTGGCTTTAAGTGCGGGAGGAAATTCCCCATTAAAACAATTATCCAACATAAATTTGACATCATCATTTACTTTGTTAGATCATACTTCCATAATTAACAATTGCATGACGAAGGTGGTTTAAAAATAGAGGCAACTTATCGTAGTTATGAATGTTGGAGCCCAAGTGTTAATTAGAAGATTAAAGGGAAGATGTAAATGTAAATTTCAATATGTTATCACTCAATAATTTCTCAAGGTTAAAGAAAGAATTTACCAAGGTAACCACAACCCTAATTTTAAGCCTTAGGATCTAGCCTTCCTAATGCTCAGAGAGGTCTCTCTCTATATGATTTAACTTTGTTGATTATATTTTATTTTAGGCTAGTTATATGAGGCAAATTGGTTTTGGGGTTTTGATTTGGTTTGGTAGGGAAATCACTTACTTAGATGGATAGCTATATATTTGTATCCCATTTGGGAAAATGGATTCAATATGTCAAGCAGTCAGATCAGGATCAAGGTCTAAAGGTAAATGTTTACACGGCAAGATAGCAAAGTCACTTCAGATCTTCAAGGCTGATGATGAAATGGTTTTAATCGGAATAAAGAGAAATTAAGGGTTCTTTAATCCGAATAAGGAATGAAAAGGTAGAGGTCAATCGAAATCAGGGAGCAATTAAGGGTTATGTGGTCTAGATATCAGCAGAAAACAATTAAATGAAAATCAGTCAATAACAGAGTGCTTTTAACAAATTCTGAAATAACAATTCCTGATTTCACATTAAAATTTAGAACACATTCATGAATGGATGGAAAACATAAGAAAATCGACAAATAACATGAGAAAATACTTCACTTCAGTGGCCCAACACATGAATCCTGTAATATGATGCTTTATTTCCTGTGATCCAGTCTCCTGACTTGAAATTGATATAAAAACCCTTCAGGTTCAGAAAATATGACTACAAAAATGTTCAGCAATTAATCCACACTCAATACTTCAAATGATGAAGTATTTATACAAATTCTAAACTAGAATATCTTGAAAAAATATCAAGATTGGTTTACAAATATCTCAAACTATTTTACATAAATAGAACTTAAATAAAGGACACTCAAAATTAATGAATCTATTTGGAACTATCTTTATGGATTGATGGTGACAAAGAAGAGAAATTCGAATTTGATAGCAACTCTTAGTTGATGATGAGGCTTCCAAGTCACTAACTACCTCCTTCCTTTGTGTGTCTAGCTCCAAAAATTCTGAAAAATTGGGTTCCAGTGATACCTTTTTATATCTCAATCCGAGATATATATGTAAAAATTGAAAGTGGTTATTGTAGATAAAGATGGTATTGAGATAAACCTCTCTGAGCTTCCTAAAATTCTGCTCCAGTTGTTCACAATAGGCTCTGCAAAAATATGTCTAAAACAAGATTTTGCACAATCTGAAAAATAGGCTGTGAATATGTGCATGTATCTCTCATTCTATAGTACAGAAAATTTCTAGAAAATGTCCCTTCCTGCTATATTTTCATCTTTTAACCTTATTGTTATTTTAACTGTATTTTACTTCGAATAAACTTCATTGTTGCTCGTGAAAGTGTTTTCATCTATGTTTAACCAGTACTGCCTCTGTGTTTACTTTTATTGTTTTACCTTGATTGCTCTGTTTTTACTTTTACCTTTTACAGTAAGAGTGAGTAAAATATGTCTTGGAGAGTTGCTGATGGAAATGTTTTCATCCTCTATTCTGACCACTTGTGCAAATCTGTTTCTCTTTGAGTAAATGATTTCTTTTTGTTCTTTTGCCCGGAATCTTTCGTTAAGTAAAATCATTTGAATTCATTTCCTTGTGAGTTCTTTGGAACAAACAGTTTGAACTAGTATCAACTGTTTTTCCAAATTCTCCTTCTGCTAATAACCTGCAAAAATAAAACAACAGTTAATGAAATCCAGGGTTTTGACACGATGCTTTTTTTTTCACTAGTTTTACTGCATAGTGTAATGGTGGCATGAGGGTTTTAACACAAAGCATATTAGAAAGATTTCTTTCAAAGGAGGCCACAGTGGAAAGGGGAGTAAGCAGAGGCGGGAAGGTAATTTAAATGGAGGGTGTTTTGGGCGAGGGGGAGGAAAAAAAACCACCAGGCGGTTTTCGCATGGTTCATTGGTGGTAAGCGAGATTAGTTCTGAGGATGCGATGCAACGGAACTAAGACACGTAGAGGAGATATAAGTTCTAAAAACCATGATTTTCGCAAGAATTGGGGTTGGTTAACCATCGCGCAATGAAACGTGCGATAGGGAATATCCACCGTTAGATCTGGCGGGTGAAAGCGAACGGCTAGGATGACACAATGAAGTTGCAATGTCAAGTGGCGTGGGGCGAGGTGATTTCAATGGTGCAGGAGATTATTATGTATTAAATTAATATTTAATACATAATCGGGGTTTATTATGATAGACGTAGGTTAATGTATTAACAAAGGGGATGCGGGTAAATATGATAATAGAACTCGTGGGGGTTATGTATAGTGGGGTCGGGATATATAACATGTGGGGAATATTACACCATATGTTAAAATAAAAATATGGGTTGGGAATATAATATATGCGGGAATTATATTAATACGGGATAAAAGGTATATAAAAGGAATTAATACATTATGTTAGTGTTAAAAAATGAAATGAATGCGAGATAAAATACACTTAGGATAGTGTTAAAACATGATTTTAGGCGAGATTTTGATAGTGGGGGCCCAATGTTAACATTTTACACTTGAAAACTTAGGATAAGTGCATTTTTAGGGGTTTTTTACTTTTCCAAAGGTGAATATGCATTTTGACTTAGGAAAAGGGGTTTTAGTAGGGTAAAATGAGTGATGTTAAGGGAAAAGGGTTTTTTATGAAGGGGAAGGGTTTCAACGATGTGGAATCCAATATCTTGGTGCCAATTAGTCATTAAGAAGTGGGTCTGGTCCCACCAAAAGTCAGAGAAATGCTCTGAGTCCTTATGACTAAAGGATTTAGTACTGGAACACATTGTGGGGAGGGAAATTAGTAATATGCCAAATGATGTTTATCCATGCCTTGTGAAACTACTTTCTCCCTACCCATAATTTATTCTACCATTTTTTCCTTTATTTGGATGCATTTTGGCTTGCAAGCCCTTTTTATTTTCCTTTTAACAGCAAACATATTTAATTCTAACCTTATTACTTCCAAGGGCTCAGATTAAATTGTTGAGCTCCTTATTGTTCTCTACCTAACTACTAATCTACCAAGATTAAACAGTTTGGTTAGATCTTTATTCTCTATCTGTCAACATGAAATTTAAAGCATGAATAATCAAGTTTGAGTTGTTTGATTATCATGGATTGTGGCATTTTAATAAGCTGCACGCAATCTAATTTGCAAAAATTAAACTAAAGTAGTGGAATTTAAACTTGCAACACTTTCATGATCTATTTTTTATGGGGTTCATATTTAATATTATTTTTTGATCTTTATTTCTTTTTGTCCTTTGATTTTTCTTTTAGGACATACCCTCTTTTCATTTTTAATTTGGGAATACATTTGCAGAAAGCAAAGGTATGTATAATATTTTGATATTTTAACAGAGTCAAATCAAAATTATGAATCCTATATTTATAGGACCCTAACACAATTAAATGCACATCTAATGAAATTTAAATGCCATGTAAGGTATATTTTCAATGGAGGGAAAGACGATTAGGAGATATTTTTAAGATAACATTAAAATATTCCCCTCCAACTCAAAGGGTTAAGGATTATGTATGTGGATTAAGTGAGGATTCGGGGCTGTCTTTGGAGAGAATTTCACTTAGGGAAGAGCGTGAAGGTTGTGCAGCCTCCCTACTGCCATGGCAAAGAAGGTTTACTATTTTGTAAATATCATTTGGGTTAATGGAAAGGGAATCTGGATTCTAGTCGTATATGTGTTTATTTCCACTATGTTTTGTTAATTGCAGCAATTTCTTATTATGTACGACAACTTTGTTATGTGGAGTAGTTTATTGGTTTTGTTCGTTGTCCGTGTAGTGTGTTTATTGTAGTTGGTCATGTTTTTATTTATGTAACATGGTTTAAATTTTTATTTTCTTTTTGGAGGCCCTCCTGGCCAAGAGGGTGCACCAAAAAATTCACCAACCATAAATATCTTGGTTCCCCTCTCCAACCAAGTGGTAGCAGCGGTGGAGATAATCCCAAGTGAATGAATTTGTGGTTGGAAAGGGGTTGTTGGTATGGCCAGCATGCAACTTCAATAAGAGCGCAAAATTATTGGTTCTTGGCTTAAAAAAAAATTGTGTTTATGTTTGATAACGAAGAAATGGTAATTTCGGTTGGCTCCTTGTTAATCAAGTGAAGAGTCTTGTTCTTCCATTGGATTCTAATTGTTAGTGAGGATCTGGTGGTGTTTTCTATATGTAGAGAGAGGTTGCTAGGACCATTGTGTTGGTCGTAGAAGGAGAAGTATATGGCTATGGGAAACATGCCTATGATTTGCATAACTGATTATGAATCTTGAAATTTTTGGATTCATGCTACGATGCCAAGCTACATGGATCAAAAATTGTATCCTCAAACCGAAGTGGCAGCGAATAAGGAAGTTTCCACTGGGAACTCCAATAGTAGTAGCATGATGGACACGCGTTGGTCCAACAATAATAACAAGCCTTGATATTTTCCTGGTGATGTGGACAAGCAAGAACGAAGACATTTCTTCTATGGGACCATGCAAGAGGAGAGAAATTGCATGAATGGAGAAGGCTTCATAGTGCTGCTACATATTTGGAAATTGACCGGAGGGATGGACATATTATCCACAACCCCGTGTAGTAGAAGAACCCAACGATAATGGTGACCTGGAGCAAGGGTCGTGTGAAAACCTGCGGGGTTTACATCGGGGAAGGATCTAAGGTGGTGTATGGCTATTGCGCAGGGAGAGAGGAGTGTCCTGAGTTTTTTAGTGCCTTTATAAACACGTTGTAATGAATTGCATGTAAACTCCATGTTAGTTCTTTTGGTGGTCAGATCATTGAAGTTGGGTGTTTACAATAATCATCATAGTCATCATCGTTGTTCCACGATAGATAAGTAGGAAAATTATCCACGCAAGGGACCACCTATAATTTGACGTGTCGAGAAATGAGAATAGGCTTGAGAATAATATTGGGTCTATTCACCTTTCAGAATGGCACACTCGTGGCCTTATTTCCAAAATTGATGGGTTAAGAGCAATTTGTCCCAAAAGTGAGATGGTAAATATACCTTTTGATCATTTTTCATCCTTAAAAGAAGATGTTGGGTATAATAACAGCGCAAGGGACAATGAATTGTGTTAGGGAGCTCCACCATATAACACAACCCATAAATTTCTACAATGATATTTTAAAATTTTTGTTACAGGCCATTTTATTGTTGTTTATTTTGTTTTCTAGCCCACAAAGAGCCATGCAGTGCAGAAAGGGAATCTGGGCAAAGTATATGGCCAGTCTTTATTAAGACTCCTACAAAGTGTTTCTAACTAGTCCTACGCAAACCAATTGACACATTGTATTTCAGCTGCCCCACAAAATCAAAAGATGTAGAGATAAAAAAATTTGCAGCCAAATAACCTAGTAGAAGCATAGAAATCCAACAACTCTCGCAAGTGACAACATGCATAGAATATGAGAAGAAGAAATGGGCATGGATAGTGGAAGAAGGGAGAGTAGCAGAGAGATGAATTCAATTTGGAGTAGTTAGAGTAGAGTAGAGGAGGAAGAGAGGACATGGGGTTTTGCGAGCAAGAATATGGGATTCCCATAGATAGAGGATGAAGTGCATAGAAAGGGAGCACAAAGTAGAGTAGAGGATGAGGGAGAAACCCACAGTTCAACATTCAAAGGAGGCTTGGGATCATGCAGTGACAACACAAGTGAGTGTGGATGTCTGCCTGTAGCTACTTGAGACCAACCAAGATTTGTGTCGGAGCCATATTGGAGCCTAGGTGTTAATTAGAAGATTAAAGGAAAAGTTTAAATGTAAAATCTAAATGTAAATTTTAATGACATGTAAATTTCAATGAAATTCACATGTAATGAAATTTAAATTCCATGTAAGGTTCATTTTCCATGGAGGGAAAGATGGTCAAGAGATATTTTTAGGAAAACATTAAAATATTCCCCTTCGGCTCATAGGGTTAGGGGTTATGTATGGGGTTGAGTGAGGATTTTGGAATGCCTTTGGAGAGAATTCTACATAGGGTTTTTTGGAAGGACGTGAAGGTTTTGCAGCCTCCCTACCGCCATGGTAGGGAGGGCTGCCTATTTTGTAAATCTTGCTTTTGTTAATGGAAAGGAAATTTGAATTCCACTCATATATGTGTTTATTTCCACCTTCTTATTTTTTAATTGCAATGATTTCTTGTTATGTACAAAAAATTTGTTATGTGGAGTATTTTACTGGTTTTGTTTGTTGTCCATGTAGTGTGTTTGTTGCAGTTGGTCGTGTTTTTATTTTTGCAACATTGTTTAAATTTTTATTTTCTTTTTGGCAGCCATCCTGGCCAAGAAGGTGCACCAAAAAATTCCATTTGATGGCACACGATATTCTGATAGACCCGGTATTTGTTATGCAATGGCCAACAAAAAATTTCTCGACATCATCCCTTTTAGCAACACCCACGAAATGAGTGAAGTCTCACCCAAGATGCTAATGGGTGATTGTTGGAACCAAGTTTTTGTATTCTAACATGACTATCTATGACCTATGACATTGGACTCCCACCAATATATACTTTACCATCGCCCTAATACTGCACTGCACACAGTGCTTTAAGCCCCTTGGTTCACCAAACAACGCACAAGTCAAAAGCGACAATGCGCAAGAGGTCATAGTAAGTTACACCATCAACCATTAATTCATGATTTTGACAATATCCAATATCATATCATTTACATAGAAAAAATTTTATCTACCAATATTTAATTTCCTTATAAAAATCTATACCATTAAACACATTTACAAGTAGCCGAAATTGTTATAAAAATACTTAACATGCAAAAAACCAAAACGATACAAACAACATCATAAATTGAGACATCAACACGAAATGTAGAGGGGGAAACTCAATCTTCCATCACATTATATTATCATTAAGTAAATAGGTGCTATGAATTATGATACATTCATGAGACCAACAGGCTCACCATTCCTTCAAATACACACCATGTACAAATAGGGAACAAAACTCATTGTGTGAAACTCAGATATAGATATAAGCATGAACATATCAACTAGGTTTCCCAATAGCTACATACTCTAACATACATTCCTATGACTACTGACATACAAAATTAGACATCACTTAACTAAGAACAGGCTCCATAGTTCCACTCTCTCCTTTGTCGAACCTGTGTTTTTCTTCAGTGTTCCTTCTTATCCTTGCCTGGAAGCCCTTTGAATCTTCTCAGCCCTCTACCTGATTTCTCCAATTGTCCGAAAAACCATTGGGATATTTCCTGATTCCATCTATGAGTTGGTCGATGCGTAATAATGGCCCTTCAAAACATCTTCCCGCCAAACTTCTCCACTTTTTCATTCCTCCTTCTCTTGAAAAATATCTATAACCTCATTCCTACCATGACATCCTTTGTTGGCTCCATCCTACTACAAAATCCTAACTATTGATATTTCCTTGTATGTGTCTCCCATCCTCGGGCGTCGCTACCTCCTTCTTGTGTGGCGTCCACCTGCATCATGCCTTACCTCCTATTCCAACCCTATGTTTTGCACCATACATACCTTTCTCACTCCTCAATCCTTCTACACAGTCCCATACTTAACAAAAATAAAAGTAAAAAAATATGCGCTCCAACAATGACGAATCATGGCATAGTATGTATTGTAGTGTTTGTTTGGAGTCATGCATGTGAGGGGTAGCATGGCATGTCCTATTATTGCTAGGTAAAACAACCATCATACCACCCTCCTGTAAAAATTTCATCTATTGCAACAACTGGAAATTATTCTTCTAACTTTAAATTTAATTATGCATTTTATTTGCAATGACAAATAATGAATAAAATCACAACAACCATTTTCACCATAAAAATATTGCAGAACATAAAATACTGGAAATTGATAAATTCTAGCACGCACACAAGAATTTTAACATAGTTATTTTTGGACAAATGTCCCAAAAAAAACCCAATGTGGGAAAATCGGTGCAGCAAATTAGGGTTTTATTATAATTCTTCAACAACAATTCTTAGTACAATAATTTAGATGCTCTACTAGCAATCTAATCTGAGGAAAATATTGCAAAAAATAATTGTGAGAATTTTCTCACAATCCACCACTAATTTCTTCCCTCGATATTAACTTCCTATCCTTGCATTGGAGCTTCTGCGTCACTTTCTGTGCAGTGCATGCGCAAAGGCTATGTGGAATTCTTCCTTCCTCTCACTGCCTCTTCCAAGAACTCGAAAACTTCCTCCTGGAATACTACTACCCTCCTCTATCACCTTCTACTCACCCTCTGGATCTATCTTCTCTGTTGAATCACTGCCACTGAGAAAATTGAACTGCCTGGGCAACTGAGTATATGTGTTGGTGTATTCTCCATCTACCCATCAACTTCTTCTTATGATCTTATGTTGGAGCACAAATGGCCAAGATTAAAACATAATCGATGGCCCATATTAATTCCATGTCGATCTGTGTGAGTTTCTAGATGATTATCACCTTATCTTAATTAATATTGATTAATTAACCATATTCCCTAAGTTTAGGCTTAGGAAATATTTAAAAATTGGTTAATAATCTAATTGAGACACTTCTAGGTGGAATTTCCATAAACGATTTTTGTGTTTTGGATATCTCATGTATTCTAGCCTCTCCACAAAATTTCCTGGTTATAACATATTTGATGCTACAAAAACTAACACTCCCTCTTAGTAAGGAGTGTGTTCTAGTGCTTCACAGTCTGCCACAACACTGTGTCTCTGCATCAACTCTTGTCACGTTGTTGATGTCTGGTTGTTGCTTCCCACCAACCACTGTGCAGCTTTGATATGAGTTGCATTTGTGTTGTTGATGACCCTATTGAACTGTTGCCAACACTGCATCTGCATTGCAACTCCCTTTCATTTGTTTTTGTTGCAACTGAGAATCATCCAAAGTAACATGTCCCTGCTACTAAACTGGGTTCTCCACCATACCCATCTGTTCTCCGAAATAGAAGGAAATTAGCTCTCCTTAGAGCTTTCATGAGTGTGTCTGCAACCTGCTCTCTTGTGGCAACATATTGTAGCTGAACCACCCCACGATGTACACAATCTCTAATGAAATGGCATTGAATATCTATGTGCTTCAACCTGTCATGAAACATAGGATTCTCAAAGATATTTATGCAACTTTGATTATCACAATAGACATTAGTCACTTCCATCCTCTGCCTAAACAAGCTTACTAGCAGCGTTCGAAGCCATATAGATTTTCATGTAGTTGTGCAGGCTGCCATATACTCTGCTTTTGCAGATCTCAGTGCTACTGACTTCTGCTTCCTAATACACCAAGAAACCATCCCCGATCCAACACTAAAGCAATACCCAGAGGCACATTTTTTGTCCACTGAACTGCCTTCCCAATCTGCATCTATGAACCCACATAGTTTGATGGCATCCCCTCAAGTATATCTCAACTCATACTCAATTGTGTCGCGCACATACCTCAGAAGTGCCTCGTTGTTCGTCTCTACCATGAACTGACTCGAGGTATTAAACGCGAATAAAATATCTGGCCTAGTATTGACCAAATACATGAGAGACCCAATGAGTTGTCTATACAAAGCGAGGTCAACATCCTTGTCATCCGATGCATCTATCTTATTCCAATTTGTGATCATGGGCGTAGTCATGGGTCTGAAATCCTACATTCTGAACCTCTTCAAAATAACTATAGCTTATCTTCCTTGTCCAAGGAAGATCTCCCTATTCTTCTGCCACACTTCCAATCCCAGGAAATAGTGCATCAACTCCATATCCTTCATGTCAAACTCTACTATCATGTTCCTCTTGCAGTATTCTATGAGCCTTGATGATCTTGTCAAAAAGAGATCATCCACATACAGAACTAGAATTAGTGGCTCGCCCTCTACCATCAAATAGTACAAGTTGGGATCTGCATCACTCTTGATGAATCCCATCTGCTGCAAATAACTAAGAATCCGACCATACCATGCCTTGGGAGTCTTCTTGAGCCCGTATAAAGATTTCTTCGGTCTGCACACATGAGTGTGCCTTTCATGAATCTCAAATCCCTCTGGTTGTTCTATGTACACATATTCCTTTATCACCTCATTCAAGAATGTTTTCTTGACATCCATCTAGTGAATCTTCCATCCCATCTGAGTTGCTAGGGTTATAACTAACCTGATAGAGGTGTATCTGGAAACTGAGGCGAAAGTCTCCCCATAATCTATTCCTTCTTTTTGTGCATACCCATTTTCCACGAACCTAGCCTTCTACTTCTCCACACTTCCATCTGCAGTGTGCTTGATCTTGTAGATCCATATAGAACCTACAAGTTATTTGTCTTTCGGTCTTGGAACTAACTCCCAAACAACATTCATCATGATAGATCTATACTCTTCTACCATGCCATCTGCCCACACCTGATGATGTGTGGATTCCTGAAAGCTGGAAGGTTCTGCAACCTGAGCCACCAATGCTTGGTACCTATTAGGTTTTCTGCGATGTCTTTTTTTTGTCCTAGGAGTTCCAATAAACTCCTATGCATCTCTCAATGTCTGACGAACTTCTCTATTGGCTCGACCACTAATGGTGGGAGTTTTAACCAGCTCCTCCTCATCTTATACCTGTTGTTATGTCTATTGAGAACTCCCTAGATATCCTACCATTGAGGAAATATTGGTACTAGTCACTGTAATCAATCCCTGTGATTGTCCTCATGTCGGTCCCACTGGCTTCCCTGCTACTGGACCAAAGGAGCTTCTGCTAACTGATTTTGATCACCTGTAGGCATCTCACAAGATCTCATAAAAGCTCGGTCCTCCATGAACTTCACGTCTCGTCTCACTACAATATTCTTACTGATAGGAATGTATATCATGTATGCCTTTGAGGTTTCGTTATACCCAACGAGAAACCCCTTCTCTGTAATCTAATCCAATTTGGTACATTTTTCATCTAGCACATGGCCATAAACCACACTACAAAAAACCCTCAAGTGACTAACTTTTGGCTTCTTCCCTATGAAGACTCCTTCTGGCGTTTTCTTCCCCAATGCTCTATGAGGAGTCTTGTTCTGAATATATATCATCGTGTTACATGCCTATGCCCATAAAAATCTGGGAAAATCCTGGTCATATAACATAGCTTTTGCAGCCACAACTATGGTTTTGTTTTTCCACTTCGCTACCCCATTCTACTGAGGATTATATGGAGTTTTCCATTCTCTTTTGATGCCTTCCTTCACGGAAAAATATATGAAGTTTTTATCAATATATTCTCCACCATTACTTGCGCGAAGCATCTTGATCTTCTTCCCTAACACATTCTCCACAAGAGCTTTAAACTCTCTGAAACTATCAAAGACCTCTTCTTTGGTCTTCAAGAAATAGATTCAGGTTTTCCTGGAATGATCATCAATAAAGGTGATGAAGTATTCGACACAACTAAGAGCTCTAGTGGAAATTAGGCCACAAATGTCTAAATGTATAATTCCTAACACGCCATCTTCTCTATTGTCACTTCTTGGGAATGTTTCCTTAACATACTTCCCAAGTACTCATCCTCTGCACACATCATCGTGTTTCCTACTAAGTTATGGAACCCTATTACAGTTTCTCTAAGCACCTTGAGTGCTCCATGGTGTAGATGCCCCATTCTCCTATGTAATAACTCATTCAACTCCTTCCCACTATTATTGTCACTACCTATGAGTGCTAATGGAGAGTCAAATTGCAACCTGTAAAATATGTTGCTTCAAGCTCCAATTTGTCTTACCTTCTTCTAGCTTGAGTGTTTGACATACACTTTCTTCAGTACAATGTGGACATCATACTTCCTATCCTATAGCTGGGATACTGAAATCAGGTTCGTACCCAATCCTGGCACATGCAATACATTTGTAGTGATGGTGCTAGCTCCTGACTCCCTCTAAAAATGTATGGTACCTCTCCCTACTGGAGTACATTTCGTTCTATTTCCCATAGCAATCTGGAAGTCCATCTACTCCTCCTTCTAGCTAGATAAATATTCTCCAACCCCTGTCATATGAGTTGATGCTCCACTATCTATATACCAGACACCTTTTGAAGTTGATCCTATCAAGCAAGCAAATTTGTCCTCCAACCTGGAAGATAAATATGAATCTTCTTGAATTTTAATTATGTCCATGGTCATCCTGAAGAATTTAGTGTGTTATTCCTATTTCCTCCCGATGCTAATTCTGTTAAAAATTCTCTACACCCAACTAAGGAGTCTATTTAGCGAAAAACTAAGTTGCAACTGCTCCCTCTAACAGCTGGAATTAATAATCCGGGAAACTTCAATTTTCCTACTAACCAACAACTGGAAAATCAAATTGCTTCCCTCTGTTATCACTCAGAAAAAGTGAAACATTATTTGACATGGTCATAGAGTCAATTTTTCACAAGTTGGTAAAGGAAAATTTGAATTTTTTTTCATCTTTAACCTATCCTAAGGTTCAAACCCACCTCCATATAGGTCACATCATGTCCCATCAGTCATCATTAGGTGTCAGATTCCATCTCCCAAGCGTTTAAATCCGAAAAGGACATTTTAGCCAATTTTTCCTCTTTTCGTAGCGTTTTACACTGTAAAATAGCAATTTTCGCTACGAAACTGCCTAATAGTTTCATAGCGAAATTGTCAGAAAAAGAACTAGCCATGCTACGAAAAATATTTTTTCTGCTTGTCTTGTCAAATCCATTGAAAGGTATCGGTTCGCTATTAGAGGAGATAGGGTGGATGTCATTTGAGTCAGTTAGGGTTATTTCAAAGGTAGAAGATCATGCCTGAGGTCATCATTACTGTTTTTTAGCATGCATGAGTCATGATTAGGACATGAGTTGTCATCGAAACCATAAAACATTACCCAATTGAGTTTTTTTTGTCATTCTCTGTTTTATCCTTGCATGTTATTGAGTTGCTGGAGAGTTTCTTCACCAAGCCAAGCTAGTTGCTGGCATTTTCAAAAGTTGCAGGTGTCATTAATCAAGTGAGCCTAAGAAGATATAAAATCACAATGGCTGCAAGAAAGAAGACTAACAAAGGTGGTCATTGCCTTAGATATGAGCCCATGGACATGAATTTTTTAAATGAAGACCCAACTACCTTGGAGATATTCAAAAGAACAAGTTGTTTGCAGTTCTGTCAAAGATTGCAAGGGTGCCATTTGCAGGTTTCAAAGGATTTTTCTATAAGTTTCAATGGGACAGCTTCAAAGGTGGGAATGTTAAACCTCACAGTAACACCAGAGACCATTGCAGCAACAACAGGAATCCCTAAGGGAGGGGAACAGTGGTTCAAAGGCATCAAATTCACCATGTAGGACTGTAAATAATTTATCAAGCCAAAGCATAGTGAAATTGATCTCACAAATGCTATCCCAAGCAGCTACATGAAAGACAACTTCTCAAAGTTGTTGCTAATTATTCAGAAGTACTTCACCTGTGAAGGGAGGTTTCACATGGTCTATTCCTACCACCTTAGGATTCTACTGCATTTTGTGGGTAAGAGGTCTCTTTATTTTCCCTTTTACTTATACAGAAGTCTAGCTAAAATGTCAGATAAGGTCCAAGTTAAAAAAGAAGGAAATGAAACTTATCTCTTTCATCATGGTTTGATCAAGTTGTTGGTGTTAGAGGAGTTAAAGAGATTAGGCAGAGATTGGACATCCTTTCTGTTCATCATTGGTTTTGAAGTAGATGTTTTCACTCCTAAAAGAGTTCCCAAAACTAGAGATGTTTCATCACCTACAATGGCAGAGTAAGTTGAACCAATGATCATAGGGACAAACCTTTGCAGAAGGTTGATACACCTAAAGCTACACCTACAAAAAAAAGCCAACAATTAGCAAACATGAAAGAAAGAGAGTTACAAGGAGCCAAACAATGGCTAAGGGTAACTTAGATTACATCTTGCATGCCATTGATATTGAAGAAATTCCCATTGTCCAAGCTGAAGACATAGATGAGGGAGGAAGGAAGCTTAAGAAAGGAAAAATAGCTAAGAAGTTAGAGTTTGCAGGTGATGATGCAGGATTCATGTTTCAAGCTCGAAAACCAATGACAAGACATGCAATAAAGGTCTTAGAAAGAAGCAAAGAGGCTCAGAAGGTCAGTGAAATTGTTCAACCACCACCAAGCATCATAGACCTCTCCTCACCTGCAAAAGAATTTCTGGTAATCAAACAAAAGAAGGGCAAAGATAAAATCACAGAAAAGATAGAAGTTGAAGCCCTTAAGGAGTAGTTGAAAGATGCAAGTGAAGAGATATCAGCCTTGAGGAAAGAGGCAAAGAAGCATAGAGCTGAAAGAGTGCAGTTTGAACAAATGAGGAAGATTTGGGAGGATCAAGTCACAAGTGTCTCAAAGACTTTAGACAACACAGAAAAACTGATAAAGTGGACTCAGCCACTAAGAAGAGAGGTCAAGCACATCAAAAGGGTAAAACTGCACTTTTAATCTAAGAATAGAACATTGAAGGACCAAGTCAAATATCTTCGAGAGATATTAGAACTGATTCATGAAGAGCTGGAAAAGAAAGGTTTGAAGATGATTGTGGTTGAGGAGCCCATTGCTCAACTGATCATAAATGAAGAGGAAACACCACAAGAGCTATAATTTGAGGTTGAATATGCTTCAAAGGGTTCATTACATGCAGAAAATCAAGATTTTTCAGTAGGAGGTCATTTTGTGAAGATAGTTTTGAAATGTGAAATTTTTGCACTTTTACACAGTTTCGTAGTGTTTCTTAGGCTTAAAGTCAGGAAAATGCTATGAAAAAACCTGTAGTAGCCTTTTTTCTTTCTAAAGTTACTTTTTGTAGTTTTCAAGGAGGGAGATTGATGGTGGTGATGTTTCATGACTTGATTTACATCATGGAACAGCAAAGGAGCAAAGTTATTGGGTGCAGAAGCCATTTTTTCAACGCTACCGAAACTCACTACGAAACTGCCCTGTTTTCGTAGCAAGCATTTGTTAAAGGTTTTGGAGCATCCTAATGGCAGTTTTGGACAGTTGGACTCCTCCAACATGTCAAGGGAGCTTATCATCAAATATTTATGACTCGAAGGAGGTGCTATGAAGACAGGTCATCAGCCAAAGCAGCTTTGAAGATAAGGGTCAAGCAATCCTAAAAAGTAGGGTTATGCTCCACAAGTCTAGGAGGGTTTTTAATATGTAAAGTGTTCATGAACTCTATCATGAGTATTTCGAGCATGTGATGCTTATTTTGTAACTTTCATATAATTTTTTCACAAGATAGGGTAGAGTTATGTAATAAATAGGAGTTAGAGTCCTATTAGGGAATGTTTTCTTTAAGGTGTAGTCGTCAATTTTCAGTTAGAAGTCATGTATTTCAGTTATGTGTTGTGTCATAGGATAATTTGATGGTCTAGCCACCAAGCAGATCATCCTTATTGTAAATAAGGTCTATTTAAAGACAAAACATCGAAGTAGTTAGGGGTTTGAGATTTTTTCCACTAAATTACTACTTTTATGTATTTGACTTATATCAGTAATACATAGGGACTTTATTCTTGACAGACCTGAGATTCTCATGAGGTTTTTAATGTTTTATTGATCTATATATTTATGTTTGCCACTTGCAGTATATTTCATCTCTATTACTCAGAATTCATAAGTTTATGCTTTGACTTCCTTTAGTGATGAAATCACTGTGTTTTCCTATGTTTTATGTGTGAGTTGCCTTTGTTAAAGACCTCTCTCTGCCTCAGCTTCCATGTCAAGAAACCTTGCCACTGAAACTACTGATTTTTGAGTCCATAAGCCCAATGGTAGCAATCTTGCATTCTTTTCAACCTGCAAACATAAAAAAAAAACAAGTTACATTTCCAATAAAGTTAGCCATCTAGCACCATCATTATTCAATATCATAAAACCCCGTTGAGAGAGCCCTCTCAGACTAAAGAGGCTAAGCTTCAGTCAAAATCTGGTTTGAAACAGTTACACTGAGTTGTTTGATAAGCAGCCAATCAAGTACAACTTTTTTATAACACCCTCAACAACTCGGCCTGCCTGTCAATGATCTACGTTTCCTCGAGAATTTCGACTTGCTGGCCGTACTGATCAACGAAATTATTTCTTCTTCTTCTAAGATTCCTGGATTATCATTTAAGCTATGATACCATGTAAAAATTCTGTCTAATGCAGCAACTAGAAATTATTCTTCTAACTGTAAATTTAATAAAGAAATTTATTTGCTATGACAAACAATTAACACAATTGCAATTTTCACCGTAAAAATATTGCGGAAAAATATTGGAAAGCACACACACAAGAATTTTAACACAATTATTTTTGGACAAATGTCCCCATAAATACCCAATGCGGGAAAATTGGTGCAGCAAATGAGGGTTTTATTATAATTCTTCAACAGCAATTCTAAGTACAATAATTTATATGCTCTACTGGAAATATAATCTGAGGAAAATACTGACAAAAATAATTGTGAGAAATTTCTCACACTCCACCGCTAATTTTTGCCCGTGGGATTGATTTCCTATCCTCACGCTGGAGCTTTTACGTCACTTTCTGCGCAGTGCTTGTGCAGAGCCTCTCTGGAATTTGGCCTTCCTCTCACTGCCTCTTCCAAGAACTGGAAAAATTCCTCCTTGAATACTGCTACCCTCCTCTACCACCTGCTACTCACCCTCTGGCTCTATCTTCTCTGTTGAATCACTATCACTGAGAAAATCGAATTGTCTGGGCAACTAAGTATCTACGTTGGTGTGTTCTCTATCTACCCATCCACTTCTTCTTACTTCCTATAATCTTTTATCGAAGCACCAGCAGCCAAGATTAAAACTCAATCGATGGCCCAGATTAATTTCTTGTCGATCCGTGTGATTTTCTATATTATTTCACCTTATCTCAATTAATACTAATTAAATAACAATATTACCTAAGTTTAGACTTCGGAAATATTTAAAAATTGGTTAATAATATAATTGAAACACTTCTATGTGGAATTTCTAGAAACGATTTATGGGTTTTGGAGATCTCATGTATTCTAGCCTCTCCACAAAATTTCTTGGTTAGAACATATCTGATGCTAAAAAAAACTAACACCTCCCACTTATCTCATCCTGCCTCACCCCATATGGGAAAATCCTAAACCTTGAATATATATATATATATATATATATATATATATATATATATATATATATATATATATATATATATATATATATATATATATATATATATATATATATATCTTCAAATTAATTTAAATGAATCTTAAAATTAAAGCATACTTTAATCAATCTAAAATTGAAAAATATACAGAGTTTGTGACTATAAATATCTATATATTTAGATTTAAATTTACACTTTATGATAAAAACAAAAATTAAAATTATAACCTATAAGGAGAATTTGAACTAAAAAAAAAGACATACATGATCCAAAACATTAAACTCGCTTAAATTCAATGTTATTCCCAACTTAGATGATAGAATCTTTTGTTACAAACTATAATATTGATAACTTAGATCATAGACTCTTTTGTTACGCACTATAATCTGAAACATAATTTTATTCACTTGTGGTATTTATACCAATTAGAAATAGAATTATTAAAAATGTTGTAAAAATAACAATGGTGATTAGAGGGTGTGTGTACATGGCATCAAAATAACCAATGTTAACCGATGATGTTAACATGTCGATAATATCTCCCGCACGGCAAGTGTTGAGCCCGATGTCTATTGCTGCTATGTGTAGAAATTGTACAACAAGAATGTATATCATGGATTCAATCTAATCTAACAATGTACTAAAGTTAAATACTAAATCGCTTCTACAAATAAATTGCGGAATTAAAAACACAATCGCCAATCACATGAAGCAAAGAATAATCAATCAAGCCAAAACACAGATAATTTCTCAGGGAAAGCTTGCTGCTCAAAACCCCACTATCTTCTATTGTATATTCAACATGGAATCATGAAACAATTACATACAACTCTTCTCACAAGAGCCCTCTTGTACTCAGCTAATTGTCTTACACTGTCTCTGATAAAACTGACCAATACTTAGCCAATTTACTGCCTACAGACAGCCTGCCTTGCTTGCGCAATCCCTGATGAATGCAATCCCTATTATTTTTAGGAATTTTGGCCTTCCTTGACTGCGCAAGTATCATGGGCACTCCAATGGGTGTTTGGTTGCATGGGTGCAACCCAATAATCCTACAACTGATAGTCAACTTCCCTTTCACCTAGATCTCAACTGGGTCTCCACTAGATCTAACATGCATGCAGCTAATAATAGTAAATCCTCAGTTGCATATGAGATCACTGATTATGAATTAATTAATATTTAATTCACTTGATCTCTCACTAGTGTATCTAACAGTTACAACTAGCACAACTAACTTTAACTGACTTAACTGTGTTAAACTAATTACAACATGCATTAAACTAATGCATCACTGCACTTCGAACTTTGTTACAACTAGAATTACTCTGCATGCCTCACCAACTACCTCTAACTCGAAATTCATGAGCTAACTGATTTTATCACACTCAGTTAACTATTACAAGTTATTTTGAGATTATATTACATTTTATTGTCCATCTTAATTAAAGGATAACTAAAATAGACATGCACCAAATTTATCCCACACCAGTGTAGGTGCTATTAAGACTTGTGGTCCCACCCTAGTGTAGGTGCTGGTTGGACATCCCGGTCCCACACTAGGCATAGGTGCTGAAATTTCTTATTGAATCTCAACACTCCCTCTCAACAAGAAAGGGATTATCCTTCACCCTGATCCTGCCTCTATGGTATTCGAATTTTCTCCTGGTGAGTGCCTTCGTCAGAATATCTACATCTTGATCTTTCATGGGAATGCACTAAACCAAAATTATTCTCCTCTACACACAATCTCTAAGATGGTGGTACCGGATATCTATGTGCTTGGACCTATCATGAAACACAGGATTAATCGAGAGTTTAATGCAACTTTGATTATCACAATGTATCACTGTCGGATCCATCTGAGAACCAAACAAACCAACCAAGATCTTTTTCATCCAGATAGCCTCACATGCAACTTGACTTGCTTCCATGTACTCTGATTCCATTGAACTGAGTGCCACAGATCGTTTCTTCCTGTTTTACCAAGAAAATGTTGTTGGTCCTATGCTGAAGATCCCTCCTGATGTGCTCTTTATGTCTGATGGACTGCCCGCCCAATCTGCATGCGTGAAGCCTTGAAACTTCACTCCCTTTTTCCATCTATACCATAGACCATACTCTGATGTGCCCCTCACGTATCTCAAGACATGATTCCCCACTTTCCAAAAGAGCTTGGTAGGCTAAACCATAGCTTGACTCATCTGGTTAACTGCGTAGCAAATGTCCGGTCTGGTGTTCACTAGATACATCAGTGAACCAACTAACTGTCTGTAGACAGTAGCATCCGCTACCTCTCTAGAAGTAGCATCCTCTTCCTCCAATTTTCTGGAAGAAGAGTATCCATGGGTTTGCAGCTCTCCATGTGAAACTTACCCAATATATCTTTGGCATACTTGCCTTGAGAAACAAAAATTTCACCATCCCGCTGCCATATTTCCAAGCCATGGAAATAATGAAGGAGTCTCATGTCCTTCATTTCAAACTCCCTTGCAAGATCCTCCTTGCATGAGTGTATCATCTACTCATCACTAGTCAAAATTAGATCATCAACATAAAGAAAAATAATCAATACTTTACCCTCAACCAAAATATGGTACAGGTTTGCATCAGCTTCACTTTTGGTGACTCCCAGTTCGGTGAAATAGTTTTCTATCCGAGTGTACCAAGCACAAGGTGCTTGCTTCAG
This sequence comes from Pinus albicaulis, assembly GCA_034641835.2. Taxonomy (NCBI): domain Eukaryota; kingdom Viridiplantae; phylum Streptophyta; class Pinopsida; order Pinales; family Pinaceae; genus Pinus; species Pinus albicaulis. The sequence goes on from CM076575.1 coordinate 880,511,157, forward strand.
CCCATAAAATGCTCTCTTCAGTCGCCACACATGCAACTCACTATTTAAGATCTCTAAACCTTCAAGCTGCTCTATGTACACTTCTTCCTCAATCACTCCATTGAGAAATGAAGTTTTCATATCCATCTGATGAATTCGCCAGCCCATCTACGTTGAGAGTGCAAGGATGGATCTAATGGAAGAGTACCTTACAATAGGTGCAAAAGTCTCATCATAATTGACCCCCTCGATCTGTGAGAATCCCTGGGCCATAAGTTTGTCCTTGTATTTCTCCACACTCCCATCAGCAGCTTGCTTTACCTTGCAGATCCATCTAGATCCAACCACTAATTTTTCGACCAGTCTTGGGACAATCTCCCATGCACTGTTCTTGACAATGGATTCATACTCCTCCACCATTGCATCAACCCAAGTTGGTTGTTGCACTTCTTCCTGAAAGGAAGATGGTTTAGTCACAATACATTTGCTCATAAGAGCCATGTATCTAGTAAACCTATCTAGAGATTGTCTCTATCTGCACTGTGAAGTAGGGGCTCCTACATTCTCCGTAACATCAAGTCTCAATCTATTAGCTTTCGTGGTGTGCCTTCTGCCATTTCCGATAGATGGCTCTGCATGAGTGTTTTCCACCACTCCATGATCCTCCTCATCTGCCTGCTCCACATCTTGAGGCTCAACCTTGGGAACCAAAATTTCCTCCTCTACATGCAAGTCCAGCTCCCTCTCAAGGGACAACCGTTGGCTTTCTCCTCATCAAATTTTATATCTCGTCACACAACAGTCATTCTGTTGTTTTGAAAATACAACCGATAGTTGTGGGGTGTTTCAATGTACCCCACAAAAATCCTGATCTCAACTGTCGATTCCAGCTTCTTCCTGGCATCCTTGGTCACATGCACATAAACAAATGAGCCAAATATCTTAAAATGTGAAACATCGGGTTTCTTACTAGTGAAAGCCTCTTCTAGTGTACTCATGCCAAGTATCCTATGAGTACAATGGTTATGCACAAATACCGCAGTGTTGCATGCTTCCACCCACAAATGCATCGGTAGGCCTAGATCATGCAACATCGCTCTTGCTGCACCCACAATCATTATTTTCTTTCTTTCAGCGGTCCCATTCTGTTGTGGGTTATGAGGCGCTATCAGTTCTCTTCGAATTCCTTCTTTGCTACAAAATTTATTGAATTCGTTAGAGATGTACTCTCCACCATTATCGCTCCTAAGATCCTTCACTTGCTTCCACGACTCTTTCTCCACCAGTGCCTTAAACTCAAGAAACTTTGAGAATGTCTAATATTTATTCTGCATGAAGAAGATCCAGCACTTACGAGAAAATTCATCAACAAATATCACATAGTACTTATGTTTTTCTGTCGAAGAAACAGAGAATGGTCCTCACACATCTATGTGAACTCTCTCAAGGATCCCCGAAGCTCAGTTCTCCTTCTCATGAAAGGTGGCCTTTACATATTTTCCCAAAGTACATCCCTTGCATGTGTCTGACTACGCAAGTGTATCCTTGGGAAAACCAGTAGAAATCTGTTGCTTGACTTTCAAAGCTCTATGGTGAAGATGGCCCAATATTTTGTGCCATAATGCGCCCTCATCCTGGTTCACCACTTTGTCTGCCTTGAACATCAATGTTGCGCAGCCATATACATCCAGCTTGTAGATATTCTTAACTTGAATCCCTATCTTCTTGGCTTGTCCTGTTGTTTGGTGTCGCAGGAAATATTTTCCTTCACTAAAAACAACATCATAGCCTCTATCCTCCAACATTGCAACTGAGACTAAATTTTTCTTCAAACCTGGTACATGCATTACATATTTTAATTGAATGGTTTACCTGACTGCCTCCGGAAGGTGTTGGTACCAATCCCGGTAGCACTATACCACTCTTCATCACCCATTTCAATATGCATATGGGGATCCTACTCCTCCAAGCTACTGAAAATTTCCTTGTCTCCCATCATGTGAAAGGAATCGCCACTATACAAATACCACACAGATCCCAATGCATTTGACACCATGCATGTGATGAATGAGAATTAAAGCTCAAATTGTGAGGCCAAAGCCTCACCAACTGCAAATCGTCCAGCATTCTTGTTCTTCTTCTCTTGTGGATATTTAGTAGCATAATGCCCATGCTCGTGACAGTTAAAACACTTCACCCTGGACATGTCCTGCTTCTTGCCATCTTTGGACTCGAATTTGGAATGGAATTTCTTCCCCTTTCTTTTCTTCGCCTTGGTAGCCAAAGCAAAATCTTCTTCATCTTCATTCTTAGATGAAGATCCATCTTTGGTGTTCTGTCTAAACTCCTCCTGCACCAAATCCGACCACAGTCATTCACAATATGGCAGATTTTCCCTTCCATTGACATAGTCTTGGTAACTATGCCAACTCTTGGGAAGTCCTGGGAGATCCAAAATTGCCAAATCATCATCAGCGACAATTATGCTAACGCTCCCCAGTTCATCCCGACATTGGACAAACTTTGTTAAATATTTTGGCATGGAGTCGCCCTTCTCCATCTATATCTTCCTCAGTTTATCTTTGAGTGCCAATTTCCTATGGTTGATGTTGCTCTAAAATAGATCCTTCAAAGCCTTCCACATTGCATATGGTGTGGTTTTCCCTTGGAGGCTTGAGACAATGTGGTCTTGTACTCCCTCCAATAGGATCCTCCTCGCCTTTGTCACTTTATTTTGCCATGCATCAAGATTTTCAACATTTGTCATAGCGGGTTTAGGAACATCATTGTCAATGAATTCCTTCAAGCCATTGTCTTTGAGTACTGCCTCTATCCTGTCCTTCCAAGAAATATAGTTTGAGCTTCCCTCGAGTGCATACTCCAACCTCAAACCATTGAAAGTCATTTTGATCCTGAATCAGCTGTAGCACCAAGAAAGTATTTCTGCAAATTCGAATTCTATCTAGTCACAAACTCAGCTCCTCCTTCACAATTGTGATTTCCTGTGCTCTGATACCATGTATAAATTATAGAACAAGCATGTATATCGTGGATTCAATCCGATCTAACAATGTACTAAAATTAAATACTGAATCGCTTCTACAAATAAATTGCGGAATTAAAAACACAATCGCCAATCACATGAAGCAAAGAAGAATCAATCAAGCCAAAAAATAAAATAAATTAAAAAATAAAAAATAAAAAATTAATTTCTCGGGGAAAGCTTGCTGCACAAAACCCCACTATATTCTATTGTATATTCAACATGGAATCATGAAACAATTACACACAACTCTTCTCACAAGAGCCCTCCTGTACTCAGCTAATTGTCTCACACTGTCTCTGATAAAACTGACCAATACTTAGCCAATTTACTGCTTACAGATAACATGCCTTGCTTGCGCTGATCTAAGGCTCATTTTTATCTAAAAATTAAAAGTGCTCAAAAATGCTTCAAACCTGAACAACTAGATAGATTTCGTCGCCAGGATTCTGGTGCAACTCTTTTCATCAAAATCTGAGTTCATATGAGTGAGTTATGGTATGTTGTTCGTTTTCCAAAATAGGCAAAAAAGAAGCAGAACAGGTACAGGGATGATGTGGAAGGTATAGTCAACTTCTCAGAGAATATTCTCCAGATTCAGCCAATGGAAATGTGCCAAGTGTTCTAGTCGGATTCGCCGATGATGACTAGGAAGGGAATTTTTTTTTTATCCTAAGTCTAAGGGTGAATTTTATTCTTATTATTGGTGCAGGAATTATTGTTTTCTATTTGGAAATTTGGATCAGTGGGGATAGGCCACGTGGCACAGCCAAGGGCTGCCACGTATCCCCACCCCATGGCCTTAGAAGCTGGAAAGTCAAATGGATTAATATATATATATATATATATATATATATATTGAAAATATTATTGTTTAACCTAAGGAAGGAAACTATATATTATATTCCAAGTTCAATCTTGAATCAGATAACCATCACCCTATCACCACGGTAGGTTCAACCCCTGAGGCGTTCTGTAAATATATGTAGCAACTATTAGCAAATCTCAGGAAATCACCATGGTTTGACTGAGGTCAATTATTCAAATCGTTCATGTGGTCCCAGCATAGCCACTTATCTATCCTGGTGTGGTTCTTAACCATAATGAGCTTTGCTTCCTGTTAAGCTTTTTTCATCCGACGGTTGGGGGTCTTGAGGGGAATAGCCCCCTCCCATGCGGCCAAGAGCTGAGGACCAAGCGCTACCACAAATTAAACAGCAGAAGTTAAGACGTGGTTTAACCACGATTTAATGATCATTAACGCTCACAACGCTTAAAGTAAATCCGCACTTATCTTATCCACTAAGCGCACTTAACTCCTAATTAACCCACGCTTAGCTTGGTGGAATTTTAGGAAGCACACCAAAACTGGCGGATTTTCTATTTCTAGAAAGTTAACTGGCAGTCTCCCCAAATTTAGTGGAGAAATTGGGGGAAATACAGTTTTTGCCATAACTGAAGCAATTTTCGCCCAAAAAAAGTTCAGGAAGAGGCATTCTGGGCTAATTAACATGTTGGGAACTCAATGAAGCAGGTTGCAGAGGCAGAAAATTTCATCTACAATTATTTTTGTGCATTTGAATATTTTTGAAGGTGAGGGCCACCCGGTGTTGGGGGCATTGCTAGAGCATCCAAAATTCAAATTCAGCAAAAAAATAGTCATTTCTAGGATATTTTGATGTTTTAAACTCATTGGAATAGGTTCCAAGAGAATTTTAAGCTTTTAATAAGAATTTGAGCACACTTGTAGCTAATACAAAGGCCGACACTATGAAGCTAGACCAAGGAGATGTAGCCCAGGAGGGGTGAACTCCTTTATCAAAATTATGTGTGTTAAGCTCTGTTATGTGTGTTTTTTGTGTTTATAATTGCTTCTATTCAATCATTTAAAATTATTCTTTCTAAGCTTATGACAAACACAAAATTTCACCAAGTAGATTGATTTGGCAATCACATGCTCGTAGAAAAACCCATGAAGAATAAGTAAAACTAAACAAAGAGAAAAATATATCTGACATGATACTAGCATAGAAATAACTAGCAATCATTTCAAATCAAATTGGTATCAAAGCACAAGGTTGCTCGCTTGTTTTAGTTGAAGGGTTTTAATAGTTGCAATTTTTGTGATGCTTACAAGGTTGATATTGCAGAGAGGAGAAGGGAAGATATTGGTAGCTATTCATGAGTTTAGGACAAGAAGGAAGAAGGTTGAGAAAACAACATGCTCACCCAAAGGACCACTCAAACCAACACCTAAAACACCTCAAATCCCATCTCCATCAGTTGAGATTGAAGAGGTCCAAATTGCACAAGAGGCTGAAGTGATTGAAGGGGTACAAGCTTTAGAGATTAAGCTTGAATCCAAAGCCAAAATTTCAGGTTATGAAGAGACTCATGAACATTCTGAAGAAGAGGATGCTAGGAGAGACTTCAAAGAAATGCAAAGAATGGTTAAAATCATGTATGAAGCATTCATTGCAGAAAAAGTTGGAGAAGGTTCAAAACCTCCACATGGAGAAGGATCTTCAAACAATAAGAAGGATGAAGAGAAGAGCTCGAAAGGTAGTGGAGGAAAACCACCTCCATGTCCACCATATTCATCTTCCTCATCTTCATCAACATCTTCATCTTCCACATCCACCACAACAACTCATACCCACACTCATTCCAAGATCCCAAAATCAAAGACTCCTTTACTCAAGTTGGACATCAAGTTTGAACTTCCCACATACAATGGAGAAGTTAATGTTCAGAGGCTAGACAATTGGATTCATCAATTGGAAGTATAATTCAGAATTCAGAATCTACAAGAGGACGATATAAAAATCCAATTGGCTTCATTAAGGCTAGAAGGAGCAGCACTAGTTTGGTGGGAGACAAAGACACAAGAAGAAATGTGAATCCATGTTAAGATTTCCATTTCTTAGGTCCAATTAATTTCTTCCATAAAAAGAAAGTTTTGTCCATTAGCCTATATGCAAAAAGAAATTATGATTTGGCAAAAATTTAGGCAGCTCAAAGGCCAAATTGTTCAATAGTATACACAAGAGTTTAGGAAGAGGGATTTATTACTTGGAGTAAACTTGAATTCACAAGATACACCCTTGAAATATATAGGAGGTTTACATTCCTACTTGAAACACAATATCCTTATGTTTAACCCAAATAACTTAGATGAAGTATGTGTGCAAGCCATGCATCTTGAAGCAAGGGGGAAAAAATTGAAGAGGGTAGTAAGAAGAAGCCATTCAAGGGTAAGGGAAAAGAGAAGGGAGGAAAATGGAAGGGAAAGAAGAATGCAAGTATTAAGAAAGAAGGGGAGAAAATTAAATGCAAACATTGTTCCAAAGAGGGACATGATGAAGCCCACTATTGGAAATTACATCCCAAATTAAGACCAAAGAAACCAAATAACAATTAGGGAAACAAAATACAACCGTCACTACACAAAAATATCTTGGATCCGATTCAGGAGATGAAACCAAGATAGTTGCCATGGTTAACAAAGGAAAGGAAGCCATAGCCAGTTCTAGTTCCTCAAATAGTCACAACAACACTCCAAATGAAGATACAAGGATAGAATTATTCCATGTTAGAGTAATTTCCAATCATACAAAGATTGATGCTCTCTTTGATATGGGGTCACAAGCAAACTTGATTTCAGAAGACTTAGTTAAAAATCTTAACCTTGAAACTACACCACACCATAAACCATACCATTTTGGATGGATAGTCAAGAATTCTAATTTACAAGTTACAAGGAAATGCATATTTAGATTTGCTATTACTGTAAACTTTGTTGATGAAGTCGAGCTAGATGTGGTTCCACTTGACATTTCTAGAATTATCTTGGGAAGTCCATATTTGTATGACAGGAAAGCAGTATTTTATCACCATGAGAACAAATATCATTTGATCAAGGATGGATTGGAGTATATTGTGAGAGCTCATCGCAAGAAACTAAATATTTCTTTAGTTAATGCAGGTAAAATGAAGAGGCTAGTAAATGCAAGTAAAAATTTTGTGCTTCTCATGATCAAGAAAAAGGATGATGTTGACTATGAATATTTTTATGGGTGTGATGAAAAATTGAAATCTGATTTTTTTGAAGTGGTAAGTCAGCATGGAGAGATGTTTCAAGAACCAAAGGGGTTACCACCCAAGAGGGGAATTTAGCATGAGATTCAGCTGCAACAGGATGTTCCACTTCCAAACATTGGTATGTATCGCATGTCAATTATGGAAAGTTTGGAAATTAAGAAGAAAATCCAAGAATTTTTTAGCAAAGGTATCATACGCCCATCTACTCCGCCATGTGGTTCTCCAATAGTTTTGGTTCGAAAGAAGGACAGGACTTGGCGCATGTGTATCGATTTTCGTGCACTGAATAAAATCACGGTAAAGAATCGCTACCCACTCCCATGTATTGATGATTTGCTTGATCAGTTAAAGCATGCAAATTATTTCACTAAGTTAGACTTACGAAGTGGTTATCATCAAGTTATAATAGTTGAAGAGGACATTTGGAAAACTAATTTCAAAACTAGACAAGGATTGTATGAGTGGTTAGTTATGCCATTTCGCTTAACAAATGCACTAGCAACTTTCATGAGAGTCATGAATGATGTACTTAGACCATTTCTAGATGAATTTGTCATTGCTTACTTAGATGACATACTTATATTCAGCAAGTCAAGAGAAGAACATGTCATGCATGTGAACAAGGTACTTGATGTCTTGAAGAAAGAGCAATTGTTTTTAAATATGTCAAACTACGAGTTTGGTAAGACTTCATTGGTGTATTTGGGACACATTGTTGGAGGAGGTGAGTTGAAGATCGATTCTTCCAAAGTTGAGGTCATTCTAAATCGGCCCAAGCCTAATACAGTTACAGAGGTAAGAAGCTTCTTAGGAGTGGCACAATATTGGAGGAAATTTGTTGCTAATTTTTTGTCCATTGCAGATCCATTACATGCATTGACAAGTGTGAAGAAAGTCTTCCATTGGGGAGATGTAAAACAGAAATAATTTGATGCTTTGAAACAAAATATAAGTTCAACACTGGTTTTAGCACTTCCAGATCTTAGATAGCCATTTGAGATCCAAACAAATGCAAGTGATTATGCTATGGGAGCAGTGCTCATGTAGCATGGTAAGCCTATCTCGTTTCATTCTGAAATTTTTAATGGAGTTGTGACTAAATATCCTGCCTATGAGAAAGAGTTATATGCATTGGTACAAAGTGTAAAGAAATGGAAGAATTACTTTATGGGGAAAGATACCATTATCCATACTGACCATCAGCCATTGCAGTACTTACAATCATATTCAAAGTTGCAGCAATCAAGACATTTCAGGTGGATGGGTTTTCTACAACAATTTCACTTGGTTATCAGGTACAAAAAAGTAATTTACAATAAGGTACTTGATATGCTCTCTAGGCCTGTTATAAATTCAGCTATTATTCTCAAGCACAATTCTATTATGCATGAAAGTTACATTGAACAGTATGTACATGATAGTGATTTCAAGATGTGTATGAGAGCTTGAGTAAGGGAAACCAAAGTGAAGAGTTAGATTATCATGTGCATAACAGTTTGTTGTATCACTTGGGCAAGTTATGTATTCCACAGGGAGAAAGAAACAATATCATAAGGGAGGCGCACACATCATTGATTGCAGGAAATTTCGATGTAGGCAAGATAGTAGAAAATATCCAAAGGTATTGTTATTGGCCACGCATGAATGAAAGTGTTTCTCATTTTATTAGAGGATGTTCTTTATGTGCAACAAGTAAGCCTAGCAATAGGAAACTTGGTTTGTACATACCACTTCTGGTTCCTTCTCATCCTTGGGAGAGCATCTCAATGGATTTTGTAGGAGGCCTTCCTATGTCAAGGAAAGGTCATGATTATTTGTATGTTGTGGTAGACAGGTTCAGTAAAATGTGTATTTTGATGGCATGTAAGAAAACTATTACAGCTGAACAAACCACTAATCTTTTCTTTCAAAATGTCTAGATCCATTTTGTTCTTCCTACTTCTATTGTAAGTGATCGAGATTCTCGATTTTTTGGGAATTTTTGGTCAAAATTATGGGACATGATGGATACAAAGTTGAAAAAAAGTATAACATTTCATCCACAAACAGATGTTCAAACAGAGGTGGTAAATAGAACCGTTATTCATCTTCTAAGAGGCTATTGCAGCAAGCATCCCAAGTTGTGGGATGAAAATTTACACTACATACAACATGCATACAATCGGGCAAAACATTCTTCCACAAATATATCACCATTTGAGGCATGTTTTGATTACTTGCCAAGATCGCCATTAGACTTCATCTTTGAGAAATATGTCGCTATAGACGGTCATAGTGACATAGATAAGGCAGGAAATTTCATTGAGAAAATTTAGTTGGTACATCACACAGTGCAAGAGCAACTTGAAAAGAGTCAAAGCAGCTACAAATCAAGGCATGACAAACACTGGGTTGATCATAAATTCCAAGTTGGTGATGAATTTTGGTTGTACATAAGCAAGGAGAGATTGCAAAGGGAAGGTAAAAAGCTCAAACCAATCCGTTATGGTCCGTTTAAAATTCTGGAAAAGGCTGGTACAAATGCATTCAAGCTATATTTGCCTCCTTATATGCCAATTTATTATGTCGTTAATGTTGAGGATTTGAGATTGTTTGAGCCTCCTTTGATTAATGATCAAGGAGAGCATGTTCAGCTGCCATCAATAGATTATTTCTCGCCAAAATATCTTCATGAACTTCACCAAGATCTCATACTTGACAAAAGAATCAAAACTTCAAGAAGAGGGAATGTTGAATACCTTAGAGCGGGACTCAAGGGTCAAAATCCTTCAAAGACAAAATGGTTGGAGATTGGAAAAGTGAGGGAGTTGTAACCTCACTTATTGAACAATTGATAGTATATTTTGGGGTCCAAAAGGCTTCTAGTGGGGAGGAATGATCTATGGATCAATTTTAGCTAAAAATTTAAAGTTCTCAAAAATGCTTCAAACCTGAACAACCGGATAGGGTTCATCGCCAAGATTTCGGCGCAACTCGTTTCATCAAAATCCGAGTTCGTATGAGTGAGTTATAGTATGTTGTTCATTTTCCAAAACAAGCAAAAAAGGAGCAGAACAGGTACAGGGATGATGTGGCAGGTGCAGTCAACTTCTTAGAGAATATTCTCCATATTCACCCAATGGCAACGTGCCAATTGTTCCAATCGAATTCGCCGATGATGGCTAGGAAGGGAAATATTTTTTTATTCCTAAGTCTAAGGGTGAATTTTATTCTTATTATTGGTGCAGGAATTATTGTTTTCTATTTGGAAATTGGCACCAATGGGGATAGACCACGTGGCGCAGCCAAGGTCTTCCACGTGTCCCCACCCCATGGCCTTAGAATTTGGCAAGTCGAATGGATTAACAGATATATATATATATATATATTGGTGTTGATTATTGTTTTAACCTAAGGGTTGAAACTATATATTATATCGGTTCTAACCAAATCTGGAGCAACCACTAACCAATGTTGACAAAGGTCTAACCTTGGAGGCGGCTCTAAATATGGCGTTAAGTTTCCTTTACAAACTCTTGTAAAATATTATGGTCGGATCGGGGGTCGAAAACCCGACTTGCTCCACACAAGTCGGACGTGTTACCGGCTCATCTACCACAATGGTTCTTAACTATAATGAACTCTGCTTCCTGTTAAGCTTTGTTCATCCGACGGTTGGGGGTCTGGAGGGGGCCAGCCCCCTCCCATGCGACTAGGTGCTGAGGACCAAGCGCTACCATGAATTAAACAGCAGAAGTTAAGACGTGGTTAATTAGTGATAAGACGTGGTTTAACCACGATTTAATGATCATTAGCGCTAACAATGCTTAAAGTAAATCCACACTTATCTTATCCACTAAGTGCACTTAACTCCTAATTGACCCACGCTTAGCTTGGCAGAATTTTAGGGAGCGTGCCAAAATTGGCGGATTTTCTATTTCTGGAAAGTTAACTGGCAGTCTCCCCAAATTTAGTGGAGAAATTGGGGGAAATATAGTTTTTGCCATAACTGAGGAAATTTTTGCCCAAACAGAGCTCAGGAAGAGGCATTATGGGCTAATTGACATGCTGGGAACTCAATGAAGCAGGTTGAAGAGGCAGAAAAGGTCATCTACAGGTGTTTTTGTGCATTTGAAGATTTTTGAAGGTTAGGGCCACCAGGTGTTGGGGGCATTGGCAGAGCATCCAAAGTCCAAATTCAACAAACAAATAGTCATTTATGGGAGATTTTGATGTTTTAAACTCATTGGAACAGGTTCCAAGATAATTTGAAGCTCGTAATAACAATTTTAGCACACTTGAATCTAATACAATGGCCCACACTATGAAGCTAGACCAAGGAGATGTAGCCCAGGAGGGGTGAGATCCTTTATCAAAATTCTATGTGTTAAGCTTTGTTATGTGTGTTTGTTGTGTTTATAATTGCTTCTTTTCAGTCATTTAAAATTGTGCTTTCTAAGCTTATGACAAACAAAAAATTTCACCAGTCATTTAAAATTGTGCTTTCTAAGCTTATGACAAACAAAAAATTTCACCAGGTAGATTTATTTGACAATCACATGCTCATAGACAAACCCATGAAGAATAAGTAAAACTAAGCAAAGAGAAAAATATATCTGACATGATACTAGCACAACAATAACTAGAAATCACTTCAGATCATGCGCAATCCCTGATTAATGCAATCCCTATTATTTAGGAATTTTTTCCTCCCTTGACTGCTTAAGTATCTGGGCACTCCAATGGGTGTTTGGTTGCATGGGTGCAACCCAATAATCCTAAAACTGATAATCAACTTCCCTTTCACCTAGATCTCAATTGGGTCTCCACTGGATCTGACATGCATGCAGCTAATAATAGTAAATCCTCAGTTGTATGTGAGATTACTGATTGTGAATTAATTAATATTTAATTCACATGATCTCTCACTAGTGTGTCTAACAATTAGAATTAGCACAATTGACTTTAACTTACTTAACTGAGTTAAACTGATTACAACATGCATTAAACTAATGCATCACTGCACTTCGAACTCCGTTACAACTATAATTACTCTACGTGCCTCGCCAACTACCTCTAACTCGGAATTCATGAGATAACTGATTTTATCACAGTCATTTCACTATTACAATTTATTTTGAGATTAGATTACATTTTATTGTCCATCTTAATTAAGGGATAACTAAAATGGACATGCACCAAATTTAGCCCACACCAGTGTAGGTGCTGCTGAGACATGTGATCCTACCCTATTGTAGGTGCTGCTTGGACCTCCTGGTCCCACAGTAGGCGTGGGTGCTGAAATTTCTTGTTGAATCTCAACACTATGACAAGACCAAATGGAAGAATAGGTCACCTGGCCCATTATTTACACTCCTTGCACACTTCATTAAATTCCCATGTGATGGCATCATACCATGCTCGACTCATTGGTTCATCATTTCACCTCATCATCGCATGGAGTGGCTTACCTCAATTATGGATGAAGGTGGCGTCACGGATAGTCGACGTCCTTCTTCAGGCTCATCATTGTTTTTAGTATTTAGTTCTGCAAGACAATCATTGGTACTAGCTATACCTTCTTCTTTTGTCGTGTTTATGCATGGGTGCCATGCCTACCATTCTAATAATATCTACTCATTCTGTGGTTTGCCCACATCTTGGTTTGCTCTGGTTTTCACAGTGGTGGAGGATCAACATAACAATTTGTGTATCGGTTGGAAATATTCAACCTCCCTTGTTCGCATGGTGGCTTTTGGGTTTCAATTGGCCTCCCAGGTTAACATTCATGTTTTGACTTTCACAAATGGTTCTATGTTTCCTCACGGTCTGCAAGTTATTTTGGTCAAGTCTCAGCCTTAGTATAAATCTCTGATTGGTCTTCAGTAGCTCCATTCTTTGAATTCAGGCCTCGACTACATCTCAATGGTCAATGGATCTTGGGTCATTAATGCTCACGGCTTGTCAGGGATGCCTTTTCAATGGACCCTCCAAAAATCCCTTCCTCCTAATTGGGGTCTTATCTATTCCCTGTTGGTCATGGGCATCACGATGATTGCAAGCTTAGGGTGGTGGTCAAAGGCCCTAGATGGGGGTTGTGGGCTTACGTTCTCTGGTCGGCAAGCAATTGCAACTCGTGGTTCACGTACTTTGGCTACTCATGCTCCGTCGATGCAGCTCCTACATGGGTATATACGCTCTGGTGGGAGGGTAATTGGAACGTTTTGGGCTTTGGTTGCTCGTGCTCTGTCAGTGCGACTCCTTGGTGTGGCTAATCCTCCATTACCTCATGTGTACAAATTCCACGTTCCATAACAGTCCTATTTCCTGTCTTAAATGATCAGGGGTGGTCTCTTTTTGTATTGGCTCTTGTTGGATAGCTTTATAAAACAAATCCTTTGTGTTTGTAAACTCTTGAAGTTTCGTGTGGACTCATACATTTTTTTTCTTTTTGTCTGTGGAACATATTAAGCGAGACATATGTAATCTTAAGCTTCATAATTTATGCTACTGGACTTGTTTCCCTGTGGGCAGGCTAGTAGTACAAAGAACCATCTTTTATAATGCTCTCCTTTAGTAATAAAATAACGAACCTTCAAAAAAAAAAAAAAAAAAAAATTCTTGAGAATTGAATTTATAAGAGTCCTATTATACCTAAGTAAAAAACCTTGAGAATGTTTCTTTATAACTTGTTAACAGAATATTAATATAAATGTTGATTTATTATTATTATTATTAAAGTAAAGAACTATGGTCATATTCGATTTCGTTTATTTGTTTGACATAAAAATCTAAATATATTAAATTATTAAAATAAATCAAAATATCCCTGGGCGGGTGATTAGACGTGCAAAGCTAGAAGGCCACATGGCTCCTCCGCAGCTGTGTAGCTGGCCTCACCTCGAGGTTGCACCTGCCTCCAGCGTGAGAGCCATAAATTCACCTCGCTAGGTTCCAGCCTCATTCATTCCATGGCACCTGATGCATTCAATCTGGTGTACTGTGCATTCACTCCTACCTCAACCACATCATAGCATTCTCTAGTCGTTTATGGGAAATGGAGCCGACTCCTTCCCGCATTCGATCCACGCCTCCCTCTGCTTTTCTCTCCGGCTTGATCTGCAAGCTCCTGCATTTAGTTCTGCTTGCCCCAGTTGTGCTTCTGCCCTTCACGATGTTGTTCCTCCACCCACTACTCATCTGCCTCCCTTTGCACATTCATTCCCTCCTCTGCATTCCTAGCACTCCATCAAAGTTATCCCTCGTCGCCACTGCATACACTGTCGTAGGGGAGGAGGTAGAGGTTCTCCCTCCTGCCCTCCAATTTCGGCCATGGTGGAGCACACAATGGCCTTCTTGGTGGCCATGGACGCACCAGAGGTCTCTGACCCCCAGATGCTCTCGACCCATCTCTCAATTTGTATTATGGAGATTCAACAAAGTCACTTCGGCTCTAGTTCTAGGAAGCAGTCATGAAAATCCACTCTCTCTCGTTCATCTTCCTTGCTGCCTAGGAAAATGGTGGCTCTTCCAGTCAAAAGCATGGAGGAAACTTCTGAAAGTGGAGGTAGTAGCTCTGCTGAAGGAGCCTGGCAAATTGATAATGTAGAGGACATAGGCGCTTGCTCTAGCTCCACTCCAGAGCAGGCTCCCCAGCTCTCCAAGAAGGAGGATGCGCTCTCTAATTACGAGTGCTACATTGTGGAAGAACCTCCTCGTATGCAGCACCATGATGCAAAGGACCAACAACTGTAGAGCCTTGGCTCTCCTTTTTTCAATATTTTCATGCCTCACTATAGTTTGTTTGTTTATTTTTCTTCTGCACAACAAACTTAGTTTTTTTGATACTCTGTTACTAGTTGGTTTCCCCATGAAGGGTAGCTCTTTCTATGACTTGTTGAATTCTCTATGGGTTGGTTTCCCCCCAAAGGATAGCCCCATTTTTGAATTTTTGAATTGTCTCCTTCCGACAAGGGTGGGCTAATTCAACAACCCCTGTCATGAAGCTTGAATGTACTATTTTTGGTACCATATAATAGAAATTAGCCATATATATATATATATATATATATAACACAATTTTTATAATAATAATTATATTTTTTTATGATAAGAATTGTGAATTAAAAGGAATTACATATATAATATAATTTTAAAATAATTATAATTATATTATTTATAGATTTATTATAAATTTATATTACTTATTTAGAATAATAATTTTAATAAATATAATGTTTTTTAAAATTAAATGGCCAAATTTAATTAAAAGAAAATATATATATATATATATATATATATATATATTAATTAATTAATTAAAAAATAAAAAATAAAAATAAATAAATATTATTATTTAGTTTTAGATTTTTGTGATTCATGTTGATTTTGATAATGTCTTTCGAATTAATCATATTATAAGTTGTTGATTTAGATTTCGAATCATTTAATATGATTCATCCTCAAATAAAACTGAAAAAATCAATCAATCAAAATATTTAAATATCATAAATACATCCAGTTCCAAAATTATTAATATTATATAAAATATGTTAACATATACAACATTATCATGTTCACGAATAAATTAGGTGTCCATTTTTATTATCTAAGAGATGTTCATATGTATATTTAAAGTGATTACATTTGTTGAAGTCAAAGTACATCTTTCATGAAAGACGAGATTATATAAAAATAATGATTATGTAAAAAATTATATAAAAATGATGAAAATTATATAAAAATTATGATATTAAATATTAATTATAAAATCTCGAAAACGTATTTATATCAAAATTTGGTAAGTACAGATCCTTGAGTAGGGTTGACTATATGGTGGAAAGGTGACGACGCTTGGGGCTTCATTTCCCATGTTGAGCCACCCAAAATTCCAGAAGGTGTCATTGTAATTTCTGTATTATATTGGGAATGTAGGCAGGTTGTCAATTCAAAATTGATTTACTAAGTATTAAAGTTAGGTATAAGGGATTTTATTTACCAAATATTAAAGTTAGGTAGAGGAGACATCCCTTTCAAGTTGTTAATGTTGATTTTTTGTTTTGGAGTGTTATGCAAAAAGATTGTACATAGAAAGTTGTCATGGTTTTTGTCTCTTTAGAAATTTATGTGTCCATATTTTCAATGTTAATGTTCCTTAATATTAATGTTTTTTAAATCAAAATTGGTTGTCGTTTTATATCATTAATATTTTGGTAAGTTTATCATAACCGGCGGGATATTAGGTTGAAATAGAACTTTAAGTATAAGAAAGATATGAGATATATATTTATTTATTTTTAAATTGGTTTTTTTTTTTTTTTTTTAATTTTTAAATTTGAGGTGGGAAAGCCATTAATGTATTAAGTAACATTGAGTATATTTATTATTAATTTTTTGATAAGTTTGTCATAACCTCGAATATTAGGTTAAAATAGAACTTTAAGAATAAGAAAGATATGAGATATATGTATTTATTTATTTTTAAATTAGGTTTTTTAATTAAATTTACGGAAAACACGTACACACATATATATATATTATATATTACTTAATACATTAATTGTTTTCCCATCTAAAATTTGAAAATTAAAAAACCTAATTTAAAAATAAATAAATACATATATCTCATATCTATATATATATTCGTAGTTTGATAGTGTAAGCCATTAATGTTCTTAATGAATCCATTGTATAGATTTGGGGTGGCCTTTCGTTGACGCATATGGCTCGCTTTCTACATTGCCTCGAGTTTGGAGCATGGTGGTGGTGTCAAGTTCACCCCTCTCTTGCATTTAAAGCACATGGTGATTCCACTTGGTGTCTGGCATCCCTTGATCCTCATTAAAACGGTCGGAGCTCTTAACATGACCATCAATTCTTCTAGTTGTGTGAAGGTGGTTATTCCACTCAGCTTCAAAGCCTTGCATTTGGTTTATCTGCAACTATGGTCTAAGAACAAGGGTGGACTAGTAGAGGTGGTCCTGGGCGAGGCCGACTTCCCCACCCTCCCTAACATGGGCACAGGGATGAACATTTTTTTTGCGGTATTTCGCACCGCTTCAGAAGAATGGTGGCAGATGTTGAAGCATGTGAATTATGTGTCTTGGGTGACCATATTTGGGCCTTACGCAACATCCTGGGACACCATTACCGAGACCAGGAAGATACTAACATGTTGTTGGAAGGAAATGTCATGGCCCTGGAATGTCATTTACATCATGTGAAATATGCTTATCATTGAGTTTCCCAACTAGTGGGCATGCAGCTTCAGGGTTCTTAATCTCTCTCTTCTGATACAATGGATGAATCCTTGCTTTCTCTAGTGCATGCAGACGCCCCCCATGACAGGCATCGTAGCCCCTCACCACATCGACGTTAGTTATGCAGCGAGTCAAAACCCGTCTCTATCAATTTGGGTCCCTCTTGTGGCAAAAGCAGTAGTCACAACAGCCATGTCAGTGGTCACGAAGGCCATGTCAACGACGCTCTAAGTTTCCGGCCTCCTTGGGGCTCCCCCTATTAGATGATCCAGACTACTACAAACCATGCCTCGTGGTTTAGGAGGACCCCCTTAAGCGTTAGCTGGCGTTGTTGGTCTTTCAAGGTAATGTTGTTATATGTCTTATGTTCTTCGCTTTAGTTATCGTTTTGTATATTTTGTTGTAATGTAACCAAAGGGAGGCTCCCTAGTTTCTCCTTTGTGAGTAGAGACCTCCCAATATCTGCTTCCATCATATATTTCCTCAATCTCAAGCCCATGTTCATGGTCAGTCTTTATTGAGCTCTAATGCTTTGAAGAATGTACTTTCGTGTAATTCTACTTTAATACAAAGTATATATATAATTTATTGTCATAACCCTAGTTTCTCCTTTGTGAGTAAAGACCTCCCAATATCTACTTCCATCATATGTTTCCTCAATCTCTGGCCCATGTTCATGGTCAGTCTTTGTTGAGCTCTAATGCTTTGAAGAATGTACTTTCATGTAATTCTACTTTAATACAAAGTATATATTTAGTTTATTGTCATATATATATATATATGCTAGTTGATGAAATTTTTATATTAGTTAAAATAAAATAAAAAATGTTTAATAACCATGATTGTTGACTTATAAGTAGGGAAATCAGACCAACAAAAAAAGTGGTGTCTTAATCCACCTTTTTTTTAGCTAAACAATCTTAGTTGAGGTTATACATAAGGAAACTATGTATAAAATAGTAATTGTCCGTTCTACTATATCTAGTCATCAATTCAACATCACAACTGTAGTTTTTGTACGAAATAAACAAACAAAAAAAGGAAATTAATAAGAATAAATATTAATGTCCTCATGTGAAGCCTAAGCATTAACATTTTCATCTTTTGCATACCTCGTACTCAAAGTCTTCTTGGTTGAATTTGTGACTTTGCTATCCACTCCCTTAACTTGAAGTTGTAGCTCATTTAGTTGAAGAAGAATCTCTTGGTAAGCTTCATTCCTCTCCATTAGGAATTTATTAATTATTATCTTAATTTGTCAATATAGCTCCATAATTTTTAGATATTTAGTGTCTTTGTTTATGGTGTTTCCAATATCTAAAACCCAGAGTGAAATGGCCTTTTTATTTTTGCATCACACATTAATCCCCTTTCCATCGGTGTCTCTACTTCAGTGGATTCCATCTCAAAATGAACCTCTAGTTTAGTCTACTCCCAAAAAGTGCGGTCGAAGATGAAACCCCTATTGGGCATGAGACACAGGTTGATAGCGTCTTCCACTTCGTCCTCTTCTGCGATAATTGTGACAAGTCATATGTCTATAGTTTAAGATAAATAGACCAAAAGTATTAAGAAGGGAAGAAACCCCTTTCTCGAGCCTAAAAAGAAGAAACAATAAAGAGCAACGTAAAGCAATACATTGGTACCACACTGAAGGCAAACATATGCAATTGCCTAGTAACAAGGCATAGAAAGTCCAACTCACCATTCCTTCACTAGCCATGGAAATCATAACAAAGTTTAGGTATCGAAACTAGTGAAAATAAATAATAAGACTAGTTTTCATCCCACAAACAAAATTTATGACAATTATACCTTGATCCTCCACCTCTAATATCATTAAATCTGACATGTTACAACTTATTTATATATATATATATATATATTAAAAATATATATAATATAATATATTTAACTAGCCCTAATTTCTAAATCATAGAAAACGTATCCACATAGATCAATGTCCACTTTCTCATGCTTCATATTAGCCTTACGTTGTGCCGAAATTTTTGTTACCTGTATATGTTAAAATGCTGAACTCTATTCCCAATTTCCCACCAATAATGAAGTTAAAGAAACAAAGCTTCGTACTCATACCTATTATACATTCCGGAAGACAAATATGTGTGCCTATGCCTTTAACAAAGTCAATTAATATATCACTACTCCATTGGAAAATTTCGGACTCGCAACCAACAAAGGAGGAAGATTAGTTAGAATAACTTTGTACTTATACCTGTCACAAGACCAAGCTTTGTACTTGGTCCGTTTACAAAGTCAATCAATATATTCCCCACTTTACTTTATTATTTTTCCACCATGTTATTTGGAGATATTTTTGTTGCTTTTTTATATAATATATATTCTCTTTCTAATGAGTGAGAAAAGTATTTTGGCACTAAAAATTGTTGACTTAATTTTTCTTATTACAATCTTCAAATTTTGATGTACAAGTATATGTTTTTCTGCAAATAAAATTGGTTGACTTTTATCTTTACAAAATTCTTTTTGATTTTGAGTTGATAATATGATTTCATTTTGTAATTTTACTTTCAGAAGTCCAAAACTATAAGATCTTATAATTATGGTTTTTTTCTAAACCATTCTTCCATTTCTACCAATTTGCACTGTATGGCTACCACTTCATTAAATTGCATCAATTCTAACTTTGAGTTTGTTAATAGCTCGAGGGAATTGTGTTATTTTTTTACCACTACATTTTGTTGGTGGGAGGCACTCAACATGCCCTGCATGGCCACTATCACCTTGTTAATTACATTATTGATGTGCACGATGAGGAACCTCGATTCTCCGTTACAAGTTTAACCGACGATAACACTTGTATGCATGTGTTTACTCTACCTTCGTTTAACAAACATTTATAATAAAATAAAGTTAATACTTAAAATTAATTATCCAAAAATATTATAACTAAATTTTGTTATACATAGTAATAATAATAATAAAATTTTAAGTTCAAGATTAAGTTATACATCAAATTGGTGTATAAGATTCTTTTGTTTGTGGGATAAGGGACCTATCTTCTTGTAAGGATTTGACTACTAAAGTGTATGGGAACCTACATATTCTATTCCACTTTGAACTTGAAACTATGGCTTTTTTTTATGGAAAAAAGACACATTAGACCCACTCAAGTTGTATATTATATATTTACACACATAATTTTATTTAAAATATATATATATATATATATATATATATATATATATATATATATATATATATATATATATATATATTTTTTTTTTTTTCATTTTAATAATGAATCATTCATATTTGTAACAAACATATGTGTATATTTGAATTAAAAAGACTAATTTATTTGTGAAAATTTATTCATCCTCTTCAAAACATTATTTTTTCTTTTATCTAATTTAAAACAAATTACTATAATAAAAATTGAGATTCTTTAAAATTATCATTATTAATAACTAACCTAGATCTATCTTAACTATGGATCTATCAAGCATCTAGAGGAATCAAATCTCTCAAAGTGCAAACTTCTTTGATCTCTCTCGGCCCTTGACAAATAGGAATTAAGATGAATCTATATATCATTTATTTATTATATTTACTTTATTTTTATTTGATTAAGTCAAAGTCTTTACATAACATAACAAGACATTACAACATCTCTTTAAAGCTAAAGAACACTAA
The DNA here is from genome assembly GCA_034641835.2 of Pinus albicaulis. Lineage (NCBI taxonomy): Eukaryota > Viridiplantae > Streptophyta > Pinopsida > Pinales > Pinaceae > Pinus > Pinus albicaulis. The sequence goes on from CM076575.1 coordinate 880,532,196, forward strand.
CATAATTATTTTTTCACACTCAATAGAGTCACATTTGTCATTTCCAAAAGAGAGAAGTCACAGAAACATACATCTATGTGTTCGTCTCTCAGCTTTTGATTAGTCATTGAGTCATTATTGTCCCAAAAATAAAAGAGAAAGATAAATAATCTATAAAACCACCACCCATATAGATATCTTTATTGTATTTGATTACAAATGAAATAATAACATTTATTAAAATTATATATATAATTTATATAATAATAAAAAAGCTAAATTAATTAATTATATATATATATATATAGTCTAATTTAGAGAAGAAATAGTTTTTTTCAATGTGTGTTTTTTATTTATTTTTTATTTTATTTTTTGTGTGTTAGAATTCGAGTGTCCCAGGGATTTTTGATGTTGAATTCAACTTTACATTCAAAAAAGTAAGTTAAATAATAAAGAAAATCACAATATTACTTGAAATAGTATCACGAGGCAAGGAATTGAACCGATGACTTCACATCAAGAAGTGTCTTAACTCAACACCCTATCACCATCTATCCAAGACCCATAAATAACTACACCTATATATTTATAAAAATAGATTATTCTTATTTCTTTATTTTTTTTAACAAACAATAAAACTAACTATCTCTAGATTTAGATTTCCAACAATTTCTTAAAATATCCATCTTACATAAACATTCATTTTTCATAATAACATCCATTTTGCAGTCATATTTGATCATATCTAGAAGTCAAAAATGAAAAGTCATTACCTACTTCACTATAGACATATTATCCACATGAAGTTCCAATCCTTCCCTAGAAAGGGTATCTAAGTTGAGGTTGTTTTTATAATGGTGTGGTTTAAATCAAATTTAGAAAAATGATTAGAATTGTAAATTTTAATGGTTGAGTATGTATAATTAAAATATTTTAAAGATTTGTTAAAAATTAGTTGTATATTTAAAAATATAATTTAAATTATATAAATTTATTTTATGAAAAATTATATTATTAAGTTTAAATAATAAATAAAAATTGAGTTGTTTAATTTTTATATGTTATGGTAGTTATGAGGTTAGTTTAATTAGTCGAGTATCTGTAGCATAAGCATCATGCTATGAGAGGTTGTGAGGTCAATTCTTCTCAACACTCTCAAGGTTAGGCTTTGATAGACCATTTATGTGGACATAGTGGTCATCCATCTTTGGAGTCGGTGAACCACATCCAAAACAAAACAAAAACTCTTATATGTTATAATATATTTAGTTAAAATGCATAAATGGATTTAATGCCCTTAGAATGCGTTGGGGTGCTTAGATTATACACACTACATACCTCAAACATGTAACTTATCACTTTAAAATATTTGTATGTTTAAAAATACAATTTAAACGATATAAAACTACTTCACTAACAATTATATTATCAAATTTAAATAATAATAAAACTATGTTGTTTATCTTTTCTACATTTTTGTTTTTTAGTCAGTTGATACAATTTTCGACGAAATTATGATCTTTCTTTATTCAAATACATTTTTAAATGCATAAATAAATTCAATGTCTTAAAAAAAACTAAAATTAAATTATTGCACCTAGGTCTTGTCTAGCCCAATATAGAAGAGATGTTGTAAAGTTATGTTATGTAAACATTTTGACTCTTTAAAATTACATACCAATAAAAATAAAAAATAAATACAATTAAAAATTAAATAAATATAAATAAAATAAATAATTAAAATTATCAACTATTAATAATTAAACCACCCTAGATCCATCTTAACTCATGATCTACTAAGAGAGGGATCAAATCTCTTGAGATGCAAACCTCTTTTAGAGTGAAAAGAACTCAGATCTACCAAGAGAGGGATCAAATTTTCTTCAGTCCAAACCTCTTTTAGAGTGAAAAGAGATTTGATCCCGCTTGGTAGATCGGGAGTTAAGATGGATCTACAGTGGTATATACTACATAGCTTAAATGATTCTAACAAATCGTTACCAAATTTTGAACAAAATTAATCAAAACCTTAAAAAATTAAACTACAACATTGAAAACAAAACTCTAAAAATAAAATGGCAGTAGTCTAACTTATAGACGAAGTAGACTTTTTCATGGGAATCGGGTAAAACAATTTCAAGAAATAATGTGGTTTTCTGTTGTTTAAAATGCATTATTCAACACCCTAAAAAATCCTCCGTGGGGCATTCGAATTCTACAAATTAAACAACTTAAACTCGAGCTTTTAAAAATTTCTAGGGGATTTTCGTTAAAATTAACCAAAAAAAAGTCCTGAAAAAGGTTTTTTTTTGTCTATAAATAATACTACACCAATAAAATGTTTAAATTATCACACTAAAATATATAAGTGTTACATCAAAAGGCGCTTTCAGCCATATATAATAGAAATGGTGTCATGTTTAACATTACTTAGTCCCTGGATGCGGGTGACAGTAGAAGTACGCATGAAAACTGCCTCTCCCACGCTCGAGATGATGAAGATTTGCAGCGTGGGCCTTCATTCGACATGGAACCACACTTCTGCAATCATTTTCATGAGATGACAAAGATCAGGCATAATGAAGACACGCTAAGACAACGTCATCCTCTCCGAGGTACCTCTCTGCCGAAATTTTTTGAATGATCTCATGGACGAATATGAAGCTCGACCATAACTCTACGCACATGCCTACTCATGACAACCGTTACAGCATGCAGCTGTGCGCAAGGCATAATAATGATCAACAACTTTGCATGTGTCACAGCCCTATTAAAGGGAAGGACCTACAACACAAAGTGACTCACAGTCTGTTCCTTCTGGTTTTTCTATTGTTTCAGTTCCTACCCTCCTGCGTGCTCAATCTGCCGCGCAGCCTCCCCCTAGTTCTGCGCTGCGCAAAATCCCCTGGGCTATGCTCCCCCCTGATTGCGCGACTCGCCTCGGCTCCGTCTGCCTTGCTAGTTTCATAAGCCTGGGTGCTCCCAATATCCCGCGCCCCTTGTCGTGCTTTCCCCTTCAGCGCACCTCCCTGTCCACTAGCACCTTGCTGTGCACCTCCCGCCTCGGGTCAGAACTGCTCCTCCCTTCCTCTCAGACCCCTATCAATCCTCCGCTTCATCTGACCATGGCTCCTAGACTGCGCCAAAGAACCATCAAAGGAGGCTAGAGAGGTACGCTCCCTAGTCGCTACCACCAGGGGCCTGATAATCGCCTGGAATACGTTGAAGGCTCCTCCTCGGGTAGTCACGTTAGAGAGGCTCCCCAGAGCCCTGAACTCAACCAGGAGGAGGAGGCCCCCATTCATGTTATGCAGAGAGGCAGAAGCGGACCAAAGAAGTCGACCATTGCACACCAGGATCACCCCTTGCCCCGCAAGACTAAGCCTCTTCCGGCACAGGAAGATGATGGGGATGACATAGATGTTTAGATAATGGACTCGGAAGGAACCTGAACGCAAGTCCCGGATACCGAGTACCCGGTGGCTCCCATCCTCTACACACCGGTCTCGAGGCCTCCGTGTCAACCCACTGCTGAAGAGGAAGTTGTTGCATAGGCGTACGTTTGTCCCATCGTGGAGGAAGATTCAGACAGCAATGATGATGCAGAAGACTCATGACTGCGCTGCAGCTTAGCTCTTCTTAGTTTTTTTTCATGCTTGTTATTATCACAAAACTTCTATTATCACTGGTGCTACGACACATTTTGTAATTTTATGTTTCATGTTCTTTCCGGGTTGGTTTCCTCCACGGAGGCAGCCCCATACCTGCGCAACAAAGGCTGGGATTGGTTAAGCGCAGCTTACCAACTCATCTTGCAACATATGTACTGTTCTATTTTCGAATTAATATAGATTAGCCTCATTTACCAAAAAAAAACATTATTTAGTCAAAATAAAATAAAAATTATAATTAATTAATAAAACATTTTAACTCGATCAAATTAAATAAAACTAAAAGTAAAAATAAATAAATAAGCATAAAACTAATCATTATAATTAAGAATTAAACCACTCTAAGTCCATTTAATTTTGGATCTACCAAATATCGAGAGATATAAAAAAATTTAAAATGCAAATCAAATTTAATCTCTTAACACTTAATAAATTAAAAATTAAAATAAAATAAAATTGATATATATTAAAAAATAAAATATTTAAAGTTAAATATAAAAAATAAAATAAAATATATAATATATAATATTAAATTATAAATGTAATAAGATAAAAATAATACATAAATTTTTATATCTAAGTGGAGCAGAAAATGTATCTAGGTGGAGCAGATTGCAAAAGTCTCATGGTATTTTTGGAGTATTAAAAGTCAATTATCCCCACATGTAACCACATTGGATCTTGCGTTTGGTAAGAAAAGTTGACAATGTGGACCACAACTAAACGCTAAAATATCAAAATCCCCAACTAACACATGACCAACGTAACATTTCCCTATGATGAAAATGATGTCACTCTTTCACTTTTCAATTCCTTCATCTAATCAACGAACTTTAAGGGATTCCCCTTTTATATATATTTTTAAGTATCCATCAGTCAGCTTTGAGATTAAGCGATCGTTGACGGCTTTCTAGTTTCAAAATAATTAGGATTCTGTAATTTAAACTTTTATATATATATATAACTTTAGAGGATTCTTTTTTATATATATTTTTAAGTATCCCTCGGTCAGTTTTGAGATTAAGCGATCGTTGACGGTTTTCTAATTTCAAAATAATTAGGATTTTGTAATTTAAAATTTTATTTATCATATATATATAATTTAAATTTGAGTTAATCTTAAAGTTGATGGAAAAATAATTTATTCAAATATAAGATGTTGTTGGAATTGAGTCCCAAGGGTTAGTTCAATCAGTGGAGTCCTCGTTGTTAAGTACTTTGCCAGTTGGGAGGTCACGGGATCGAATCTCTTTAGCGTCCACGGGATTATGCCTTACATGTATGGCTGACGATAGATCCCCTCGAGAAGGTCTAATGAGATTTTCAGACCGTGGATGTAACTAGGTTCATGTGTGCGGGCACATAGATTCCTGGAAAAATAATAATAATAATAATTGGAATTAATTTAAATTCAATAAATATAAATGTATTTTAAAACAATGTTCTACAAAATGGTTCCTACTTTTTATTTCTTTTCATAAAATTTAAACCTAAAAATATATCAATATATATATGTTCCTACTTTTTATTTCTTTTCATAAAATTTTTAAATATAAGTTAGGGTTACTTTTAATGTTGAGCTTTATAGTGAAACAGGTTGTTGGGCAATTCCTAAAACACCATGGGTTGGAAAGGATCTCTCATGTTTGTGAGAATATGAACATTGAAGATGAAAATCACTTCCTCTTAGAATGCCCTCCGTACGTCCACATTAGATCTCAATTTCATAATCTTTGTTGCAATACCAACCTTCCTAGCCTTTTAACATGTCAAAATTATAGTGAGCTCGGGACGCTTCTCTCCAAACTCTTTGAGCATAGGAGTACAATTTTAAATCAAACTAAATAAGTCATTTCTTTAGGTCCTATAGATAGTGAGCTCGAGATGCTTCTATCCAAACTCTTTGAGCATAGGAGTACAATTTTAAATAAAACTAAATAAGTCATTTCTTTAGGTCTGATAGACCAAAGTTTGGTCTCAGTGGATGTTAACCATCATCATCATCATCAATTTTTTCAAATATAAGATGTTATTAGAATTACACTAAATCCAATCGAAATATAAATGTCTGTAAAGACGATTTTCCACAAATAACTCCCACTTTCTATCTCTTCTCATACAATTTAAACCTAAAATTTGATGAGACTAAACCCTATACAAACTAATTAACTTACACCTAATCTATATCATCATTCTTACTTCTCACTTAACTATTCTCAAAATTGACTCATCACCATTATCCATAAAAAAAAACTTATATTTCTAAAATTACTCACTCCCGATTTGTAAGAACAAGTTTTTCAAATAACTAAATTTTCCCCATATATTTAATTAAAATTATTTGTAAATAATAATATTTAATTTATATAAACTCCTTTTCAGAAATTTCGCTCTAACAAATCTGTATTAAAGGTACGCCTAATCTCGCTTCATGGAATTTTGTACTCCAACAAATCTGAAGCTTCGACCCCTCCTTTTGACTACGATGGTTTTGTTGAACTTTCACATTTTCCCTACGATAAAAAGAAATTATTGTATTTTTATAAATTTGCGCAAAGAGGAAAGGTTACAAATGGTCACTATTGTTGCAAGTTTAATTATTAATTATTTTTAAATAATATATGGTGGATAATTTAATTAATATAGTATTATAATTATTGAATGAAGTTAGAAGTTATATATTATTAATAAATAATGATTTAATTATTACAGTATTATAATTATTGAATGAAGTTATAAGTTATATATTATTAATAAATAAATGTGAGAAGTTTGTTTAGTATTTGCAATTTAAAAATTGTTTAAAAAATAATAATTTATGTTGGTCAATGCTAAATTAATTCTAGTTAACATGTAAATTTAGTTTTATGGTCTTGCTTTAGTATAAATTCATAAAATGACTTACATAAATTTGGTGGGTAGTAATCACTAGAAAGTATACATATTTACAATTTTACTCTTACACAAAAGTGCTAAGAAAGACATAAATAATGGTGAGAAGCAACTCATGGTAAGTATATTTATTTACATCTTATTCTTCACCCTTTTTTTATGCAAAGACTTAAATCATGGTGAGAGATAATTGACCATCAATATGTTATTGTGCTAGCTCAATATGATAGAGAAGTTGTAATGCCCTATAAACATTTTGACTCGATTCAAATAAAATAAAAATAACTCTACATTAAATTAAAATAACTTCAAACTAAAATTCTACCTTGTAATTATTATTATTTTTTTTTGTTGAGTAGTTAAGGTAAACTTCACTTGCGAAGTTACCAGTGGTTTTTTAGGTGCCAGTTTATGGGAATCCATGCTATTCATGTGCAGTATAACCTATTTAAAGAGGGAAATAAAACCAGCCTAGATCCATCTTAATTATGAATCTACCAAGAAGGATTAAATATCTTGAGATGCAAACCTCTTTTAGAGTGAACACAGATTTGATCCCCTTAAAATGCTTGGTAGATCTAGAGCTAAAATGACATCTTTTAGAGTGAACAGAGATTTGATCCCCTTAGATGCTTGGTAGATCATAGCTAAAATGAATCTAGACTCGTTTACCTTAATATGAGTTATTCTCAAGATTTTAATTTTGGATGGTTTTCTTAAGAATTAAAAATCACAGCACAAATATCTAAAAATCATGCATGAATATTATAATCATACCCATAAATTATGGCATAAAATATGTGAGTTAGTTATCTACATGGCATTGTACTATGCAAAGGCCACACTAACTAAGAGCTTAAAGTTATGATCCAATCAAATGTTTGATTTTTTTTAATAACATTGAAAAATAAATATTTAGTTTCAAAGTTAAACGTTATAAATTGTGGTGAGACACCCAAAATCTTGAAACTTGACAACTATAACCTCGATTTTCAAAAAATTCCGTGAGATTTTCTCAAAATATTAGTAGAATTTCTATTGTTTTCTATTGACCTATTTATACTAAAAGTATTATTTTTTTATTATTGTTTACACCATTTAAATTGTAATTTAAAATATTTAATTAGATTTAGAATTTTAAAATTAATTTAAAATAATAATTTTGTTATAATTAAAAAAAAAATCCAATTGAATTTTGATAAAAATAAAAACAAAAAGCAAATTAACAAAACAATAATATAGTTTCAATTCTTTGTATAAAAAGAAGTTTCAATTATCATGAAATTTTAAAGATATATTTTGTTTATTTATTTTAAGTTAAGTTAAGTTAAGTTGGATTAATTTATCTTACTCCGCAAGAGGTAGTAAAAGTCTAGTACAAGTCTATATTTCTCGGTCTATCATTATGGAAATTAGATAAGTATAGAAATAAGTCTATAATCATGAATATCACATCGCTAGTTTGAAAATACTTTGACTAAATACTTAAATCTATGATTGTAGATAATAGAATAAAAACCAGAGAAATGTTTAATTTATGAAGGTTGTGAATTCTTTTAAAAACACAAAAGCAATCTAAAGATATCACAATTTACCATGAGAATTGTTCATGTGGGAGGGTTTTGGTGCTAGATCATCTTTTTTTATACTATGGAAATTCGTGTTGTCTAGTTTTTTGGTTAGCATTGATATTTTGTTGTTCAATTTATTGACCTATTGTTGCAAGGCATCAATGCACAAAATCATTTCTTCTTGGGCTTCATTTCTCTCAACCAAAACTTTGCCCATTATGGTCTTTATCTACCAGTATGAATCTATTTTCTGCATGCATTGATATTGTTGGGAACAAGTGTTGTTAGTGTCAGGCACCCATTATTTGGAATTTTTCTCCATCTCAATGTCTAAAAGAAATCTATGCTCAGCCCATGCCTCATGTTATGCAATGCCATTCTCTTCATGGGCGGTCCAAGTGGCATACTCCTAATAACGGTTGGTCAATGCCCGAGTTCAAGTACAAATATATTTCCTGTTGTGACCTTGTTTGGAGTGTGAGTGACCTCAACGAGGCATTATAAGACACCATTAAGAGGCTAGGAAATAAAAATAGGAGCAAGCTATTTGAACCAACAAGAGCTAACACCCCATGATAGTTGTGAAAAAATTGATATCAAGAAGGAGATGGATACAATGGGAGGGCATAAGCTAGAGAACAGAGGAGGAGCAATGAAGTAGAGAAAGGAGGTCTGGAAAACCACAGGTAGGCTCGAAGGATAAAACACTAGAAGGAAAATGTTAAATAGGAGACAAAGTCCCACAGGTAGGCTCGAAGGATAAAACAATGGAAGGAAAATGTTAAATAGGAGACAAAGTCCCACAGGTAGGCTCAAAGGATAAAACACTGGAAGGAAAATGTTAAATAGGAGACAAAGTCTTCCAAAGTAGTGGAAGAAAAGATAGAAACAACGAACAAGACATGGAGACGCATGAGTACTTAAGCAAAGTAGGCTATGCAAAGAGAGGCAGATAATAAAGTGATATCATTCTGTCATGCCATGAATACCTAGAATCCCCATCCTCAATGTAGGATTGCAACCATTCCATATGAGGTGATATTTCAACTCATGGTAAATCATGATAGAAACCAAGGAAAGCTTGAAATAATTGATGTTCTCATTAGGAAATGGCCTTCTTGCATGCATTGCATTAATCCTTACCAATTTTCCTTGGGCCAAGAGTATATAAGGTTGCATTGTTGGCATACATGAGATCACAACTAATCTTTCTTAATAGCCACTTGTTGTGAGAATCATAAAAGTATGTTATTATAGAGATGTTTTTTTTTTATTTAATGTGTAAATAATAAAAATAGTTGTTTTATAGTGGCACCATATTCTTCTTCTTTTTTAAGTAAGGATTCATTAGATCACTAGAAATTCACATATAGTACAAACTTAAAGAGTCTTTCTCGAACAATGTCCAAATTGAACATGTGCAAAAAACTAAAGTGCTTATCTATCTTATAACTAGTCTGAGGATGACCATATGCCCATACATGGGAAACAAAATGGGCTCATTGAATGCCCTGAAACTATTTTTTATCATAAAATAACTAAATTAACATGTAGATAAACATGAGAAGCTGAGAAAACCTTTCTTGATTCTTGGTTGCAATCATGGCCATTCTGAGAGTTAGCTGCAGGGATCATCCTGGCCTTCCTTCAACCAAGGTGGTCATTCCATTTCAACTAATGTCAAACTGAAGCTTGTGTTTACGCCCTGCTATGGGTTCACCTCGTGTTGCTTATCTCTTGCTACTGCCTGGCTAGTGGTAGCTTGTGTCCTCCACTTTTTTGCACAATAGTCTTGGTTCTTCATAAGTCTTCTCCTCAAAATTGCTCATTGACATTTGTTTTTTAGAGGATTTTTCCTCCCTGTTCATTGGCCCCATCTTCTTGGGACTGGGAAGTTTAGCCCCTTGCGAGATTGAGTCTGGAGGACTCGAAGAAGAGGAATTGTCTAAAGAGTTGTAATAGCCCTAGTAAAAAATCCATGCAATAAAATTTAATAAGGGAAAAATAAGACCAAGGTCAAGGGACACGTATTCCAAGCTGAATGTTGGTAAAAACATCCTAGCGAGTGTTCATTTGGTTTATTATGGCTAAGAGGAAATTGGCAAAGGAAATAGAAAAGGCATTTGAAAAGACAAGATCCATTGTTTGGCATTTATTTATGAAAATAATGGAAATTAGGAGAAAAGGAAGGTGAAAGGTCACAAGTTGCATGTGAGGAGGAAAATGAAGGAAAATAATGAAAATTTGAAGAAATTAGAGGCCTCATTAATAAAAAGGCTTATGACGATTAGTTGGTAACCTTTTTTCAATTCAGTTTTGGAGCTCTCTTTCTCTCTCTCTCTTGGACACTTAGATTTTTCTTGGAGCACTCTAGCATTGGATCAAGGAAAGAAAAGGAAGGACAACGAAGGAAAAGGGAAGAAAAAATCAAGCAAGGAAGAGCAGGATCAAGTGGCTACATTGGGATTACTTGTAGATATTGAATTGCATGTGTGATTTCCTTTCTAGATTTGGTATGCACGGTACATGCATGTGTGTATTTCGTTCTCTTGTTTTCATTGACATGGGAATTTCTAGGTGTGACAGTGTTCTTCAGCCTAGCCTTTTCATTTCCATATAATCATGGCGTGGTGGGTTCTCTTGTATTTGGTTGAGCTGGATTTCTGAATGGTTTCGAAACTAAGTGAGGTGGTCTCTGAAAGAAAGAACACATGACCTAGGAATCCATGGACCAGAGAAGGTGGGATTGCGGTAAATCCATGTTTTGTGTGCCTTGTTAGCCCTAGGAATCCTCGATCACTGAATGGCGGGATATATGGTAAATCTTAGAGATGTGTGCCCTCAATTAGGACTAGGAATCCTCGACTGGTGAATGGTGGGATATATGGTAAAGTCTAGAGACTAGGAAGCAGGAAAATTATTCACAGTGTAGGTGGAGAAATCCAGTGGCATCCATGCTTGTTTAGGGCCTAGTGATCTGGTGGGGATTGTGGTAAAGCCTGAGGAAACCTAGTTTTGAGTCCCACATTCATGTTTGGAATATCACATGGGGGATATTGGTTGAAAGAAATATTTGGTCCAACCAGTCTATGGTGGGGTGGTTCGTGGAAATACAATACCTGGTTGGATTTTGCATTCGTTAATAAGAGCTTCTTATCCTTGGTATTTCATGTGTAAATGTATTTGTTTATATGTAGTTTTTATGGTTGTTATATCCTTTCTATTTCTATTGGTTATATGTCGGTTATGAGTATGTTTTATGGCAGACTTGATGTATGGTTCTCATCATGTTTTGATTAGCAAATGAATGTACAACGTATATATGTCTTAAGAGATGATAATGCAACTATTGTGATAAGGAAACAATGCTTATTTACGAATCTCAAATAAGTATGAGACTCGTGCTCAAATCTATTGTTATGACATGTACATTGCATATTTATGACATGTTTGACGAAATTCCTGTCATGGCTAGTAGGGGTTGGATCAAGTAATTGCACCATTTATTGCATTAGTAGCTTTATTTTAGTGTTATTATTCATTTCTAGAAGTTTCATGGAGCTCTGGGCCACTGGCCTGAGACCTGGACCTGAAAAAGTGGATCATAATTTAGGGTCATTTACACAGAACTACCTGGAAAATTCCATAGTCGTTGGCATGTCTTGTCGTGGGAGTGACTAGAAGGCCTCAATCGCATGCATGGCTTGTCAGTGGAGCGGTTGAAGGTCCAGATCAGTAAAAGTTCAAGTTTCCTTAGGGGTTGGTCACTTGGAAGGGTTGGTTGGCTCCTAAAGGTTTTATAGCATGTATGGAAGGTCATTGTATGTAGTTATGTAATCATGTTGTTGTTGATAAGGTATGTTGTTGATATGTTGGCTGAGATAGAACAGGAGAAGCAAATCATCAGAGCGAGGTTGCCACACCGAAAGTTGGGGTAAGAGAAGATCGTCATATTGGTTTGTATGTTTGGCATGCAGGTATTTGGTTAATGGTTGTTATAAGCATTAGGGTTACTTATATGCTTGTCATTCTATTGTTATTGTGGGTACATGTATGAGAGATGTTAGTTAATCAGTGTAATCATATGTATATGCATCAATTAGTCATGAAGTATAGTAACTTGTTGTTATATGCATTGTGGTCATATGCATGATGGTTATAGTCGTTGCAACTAAGATCTTGATGTTATATGTATCGTGCTAATTTGGATTGACCTGTGTAGATGGTTAGGGTTATGAAATTCAGGTGTGAGTAGAATTATTTGTGATATTGTGTTGTACTAATCTAGACTGATTGTGCATATGTTATCGTTATGCATGAATGACAACATGATGCGAACATGTTAGCTATTTACTGTTATGGACATCATGAACTTATTTAATTTGAGTTGATATGTTATGGAGTTATATCGTGCTAGTTTAGATTGATTGCGCAGACAAGATAATCTCCCCCGAGATACATTAAGGTATGAGTTTTCTTATGTCATCTACTTGTTGCTTAAATGTTTGATTATGTCGTCTATTTGGTGTTTGAATGTTTGGTGTCTATCATGTCGTTTATTTGTTGTTTGAATGTTTGACTAGTTACATGATATGAGTTTGTATCTATAATATTACATGAAGGAATGACCTTTGTTTAAGATAGTTGTACTAACATAATATGTGTTGAGATTGTTTATATGTACTTGAGTGTAAGAGGGTGCTAGTTGTAGTGTTATGAATTATGATTGTGAGTTGATTATGACATGGTTATTGGTCTTGGTAAATGTTGATTTCAAATTAATGAACAAGATGTATTGATCTTTGGAATGTGTGAATGAAATGTGGGAATAGTTGCAGGGAAACATGCTTGATATTAACATGACAAGGTAACAATTGATTTGTTTATATAATTAATAGTTGGGTGATATGACAGTACATATTAAGACTCAACTGCAGCAAGGTGAAAGGTAAAAGAAAGGAATTGGGTGAGAATTCATTTGATTATGTTTGGACCACGATTGCGAACGAATGAGTGCTTTGCATGAATACAAGAAGTCTTCTAAACCTTGATTTCATCTGACATCATGTGGATACGTGTTACATTCATGAATATGTATTTTACAGGTATATTAGCTAGTTTCTATTTATAGTTGGATTCATCAAGGGAATTGGAGTCCCTTGAGAGATGACATGGATGTGTTCAGTTACAGGTCAACGTGCCTGGCACAACAAGGTAGGATAACTAGTATATTGTTATGTTTATTTATATACTAATACTTATGTGTTTATAGTAGTATGATACAGGGGATTGCATGATGAAAGAGATTGCCATGAAATATTAAAGAAGGCTCGAGTTGAGATTTCCCTTAGAGCATTGAGAACCCATGGGGATTGAGTCATGGTGATTGATGTTAGTATGTGCTTTTTATCTTTTGTGCTTTGTTGCGCTCAATTTGTGGTCTTGATTGTGTCTAGTGCATGATCATGCCACTTTGTTTAAGGTGTCATATTGCTATTGGTTTTCATGGTTTTCTTCTTGTTTGCTTATTTTCTTGCCTTTTGTGTTTTGAGGGTCTGGGAATTGGTTGGGAAAGAGGAAAGTTAATGGAGTTCAGGAATAGCTAGATGAAACCCAACAGACAATGTAATACCTCGATGAACCTCAGTGCATGTATAAGGGCAACTGAAGGCAAGTGTATGATAGTTAGTTGGATTGGTTGAGTCCATTGGGTAAATGGACAATGGTAGGACAATCATGATAGAGGTAAAGTAAATGGATATGAGATATCAGATGCCTTGGCTAAGTTGGGAACTGTTGTTCTCAATGTTGTGCATGTTCTGCATGTTGTGCACGGATAAAGGGAGTTCTCTTAACCTTAACCTTATGATATTTGGTAATTATGTTGATACTATGACTATGTTGATGTCTATATATGTATACATGTATGTATGTCATTGATTGACTGGGTTGTTAGGATTGTTTTGTGTTAGTGTTTACATGTATATATGTGTGTGTGTGTGTGTTGTTGTCTAACATGGTCATCAGAAACGATTCTTGTGGAGGACTGATTACTTATGCAGGTGAATGGCATGAAGAAGGTGCCTAGTTCATGAGGAATCAAGTGGGAAGATTAACCCTAATAGATCTATTGGGTCAGCATCACGTGGATATGATTTGATATTATGTGTTTATACTATGTTTATGTTTATGTTATGGACAAGCTATGCTAAGGGATACATCAGCAGAATGAAAGTATTATGATCTACGACATGTTGGGACAAGCATGAATAGTGGAAAGGCACTAGAAGCAAGGTTGCTTGGTAGAGTCAGTGTGTGGTCTCTGGATGTGCAGTAATATTGTAGTGTATATATAGTGTGTGTACCTGTTGTTTATACAATGTCATGTATATATGGTGTTGTTTTCATGTTGGATATGCGGTTCTATGTACATATGGTGTTGTTTGCATGTTGGATATGCGGTTCTATGTACATATGGTGTTGTGTGCATGTTGGATATACGGTGTTGTGTACATATGGCGCTTTGTGCATGTTGCATATGTGGTGTTGTGTACACGTTGTGCATGTGGTGTTGTGTACAGGTGGTACTGTGTACATGTTTTACATATGGTATTGTGTGCATGTCATACATTTTGTGTTGTGCACATGTGGTATTGTGTGCATGTTGTACATGTTTTGTGTATGTGCATTGCGTAGTCGTGATATCATAACATGTGTATTTGTTGTATTGTGATATGTGTATGTATACTAGCTATAGGTGTCTGCATTGTATTGTGTTGTACACAGGGTGTAGGTATATGTGTTGTTCCATACACCAAGTTCAGGTGTATGTGTTGTGTTGTACGTTGGGTGTAGGTGTATGTGTTGTATGTCAGGTGTAGGTGCATGTATTGTATGGTGTATATGTCGTGTGTGGTGTATGTGTGTGATGCACACTATGTGTATGTGTACGTGGTTGAAGAGAAGGCACTGGGTATTTTCGGGTGTGGCAACTGATACGGTGTGCATACAGAAAGGACAAAGGATAAAGGTAGAAGCTAAGGATCAATTAAAGGACAAGTATCATTATTTTATTTCATTTTTAATTATGTATGTGATCCATGATTATGGTTTATGATGGTTACATTTGATCTATGATTTTGATTTTGATTGTTTGTGTTTTTAGCTAACTAGATGTGATATGTTTATACATGAGGATTTGATCAAACAACTAGTTTGACTTGTTGTGACAAGAAGTAAACATAATTGCAAGTGTACCTTATTGACGAGCTACCAATGAGGTATGGTTTGAGTTTATTTCAATTTATTTTCGTTCTAATGGGAATTATGTGCTTGGTACAAGAGATCATAAACATGCTCGGTTTGGGTGGTTGAAATTGACTACAAGAATTAGCAACAACAGAAAAATGATTTGGAATAGGCAGCAATATGTTGGTAAATCACTTCAAGAGCAGGACCATTGTGGGACATTGATACCCAAAATTTTCCATTGATTTCCATGAGGATGACATGAATGGTATGTTGGTTTTGAGGAAGGTATATTCCTTGGTTGTTTGACCTTCCGATTTAAGGAACCCTTGCCAAGGAATGGATCGCTCGGGAAAGGGGATGCTGGGGAACTTGGAAGGAGAGTCACTGCATGGAAGGGGGTGACCGGATTTCTCGAGGGACTGTGTAGCAGAGAAGGGAAGGGCAGGGAATGAATTTGTTTTGGTCATTAGCATTGCAAGATGGAATGAGGTGCACATTGGGAGTGCACCCTAGAATAATGAGTCGGTAATTTTTCACTAAGAGGACAACAACGCAGGATCATAATGCTGAACATTGGATGCAAGTTGGACTTTAGCAGTGGATTCTGGACTTCCTGGAAAGGAGGTGAATCTCGATATTACTTTTGAGGGTGGAGGTGTGAGTCTTTGGATTCCCTTGTTGTAGATACATACATCGTATCCTTTTATTTTCTTGTTGAGAAAATGTGCATATGTGTATATTATTGTAAATATTGTACCAAGCTGGATTTATAAAGCTCCATAATAGTATGGTTATTTGTTGGTTGAAGAAAATGTGCATAAATATATGTGGTTTTATTGTAAATACCGTAATGAGTTGTGTTATAAAGCTCCAATAAGTTGTATGGGTGTCATGTCATTATGGTTTTCATGTTGTTATGTTGGTTTGCTTCTCAGTAAGATGATTATTGTGAATACTGCAATGTGCTAAGTTATAAAGCTCCATGGGCAGTATGTTTTGCTTTCAACAGTCTTGTTGGTTGTAGGTGTCATTGAACATCTGAATCTCCTCTTCCTAATCCTTCCTTGCTGAAAAATCCCATCTCTCTGCCGCCCTTAAATCTAATGGTTACTCCTTGTCCCAAATTCAATAAAGCCTTCTGCTCTTGCCTCCATCCCTGAACCAAAAACATTTCCAATTATCCTCCCCCCTAGCCAAAGTAACCCTTCCTTACATTCAAGGGGTTACTGACCGCTTATCCAGGATCCTTGCCAAAAAGAACATTAAAACCTTCTTTAAGCCTCAAAGAACCTTTAGCCAGCTCTTCAGATCAGCTAAGGATCGAAACGACCCCATGTTGAGTTTCCGAGTCTACGAGTTCGCCTGTTCATGTGGGAAGTCTTACATAGGACAAACCAGGAGGTCCTTCAAAACTCAGCTGAAAGAACACATGGCTGATAACATCTACAACCGCGTTTCTAAATCTGTCATAGCTGAGCACTCCCATTCTACCAAACACCTCATTTGTTTTGACAAATCCAAAATCTTCGCCCCTGCCCCATTCCATTCAAGCCGGATCATTCAGGAAGCCCTTGAGATAGAAAAACATCCCAATAACTTTAATCGAGATGATGGATATCATCTAAGTCAATCGTGGAAACCCACCATCCATTTTCTTTCATCAAAATGTTTATCCTCTAAATCAAATTCCAACAATCCTTAACCTCTCCTTGAATTTTAATCTATCTTTGCCTATCCTCCATTATTAAGTTCTAGATTTATTTATTTAATAATTAATCTCCTTCTTTAACTATATTCTTATTTTCACCTTCATAATTTCCCTTAATTTCCTATTTATATTTTCTATCCTAACTTTAACTTGGTTAAAATATTTTAAATTATTTCATGTTAATCCTTTAATTTTATTTATTCTTCTTTAATTTTTAAATTAACTAGAAACCTTTTCATCTTAATTTCACATTTATTCCAATACTTTCATGCTCGCTAACAACTAGTTTCATTTAATTAACTAAATTTATTTGATTCATCTTAATTTATCTGGTTAAATTTATTTATTTATTTAATTTATTTTAATTTAATAATTTCAATTATTTAATTTTAATAATTTTGATAATTTTTAATAATTTTAATAATTTTATTTTATAATTTCATTGAATTAATTTCCTTCTCTTTCACTAATTCAACTTATTTAATTTATTCATTTTCTCCAAACGACTAATAGTTATTTTATTTTATAACTTCATTTCCTTCTCTTTGACTTATTTAATTTATCTAAAGGAATAATTTCAATCACCTCTCTCTTAACTACTATTTACTCTTCCCCTAGCTAACAACTAGATCTCTCCTCTATATAATATGGTCCAACACTCTTCCTATTACATATCAAGCTTTTGCTCCTAAAGATGGGTGAAGTGTTCACCCGAAACGTCGGGCCCTTCGATAAGAATACACAGGATTCCAGAAGCTCTCATCAACATTGAGGACGGTGTTCCCCCAAGGGGGAGGGTTCTGTAACATCCCTGGTAAAAAGTCCATGTAATAAAAGTTAATAAAGGAAAAATAAGACCAAGGTCATGGGACATGTATTCCAAGCTGAATGTTGGGAAAAACATCTTAGCGGGTGTTCATTTGGTTTATTATGGCTAAGAGGAAATTGGCAAAGGCAATAGAAAAGGTATTTGAAAAGACAAAAGACATTATTTGGCCTTTATTTACGAAAATAATGGAAATGAGGAGAAAAGGAAGGTGAAAGGTCACATGTTTCATGTGAGGAGGAAAATGAAGAAAAATAATGGAAAATTGAAGAAATTAGAGGCCTCATTAATAAAAAGGATTTTGAGGATTTGTTGGTAACCTTTTGTCAATGTAACCTTTTATTAGTTCACTTTTGGAGCTCTCTCTCTCTCTCTCTCTCTCACTCTTGGACACTTAGAGTTTTCTTGGAGCACTATAGCATTGGATCAAGGAAAGCAAAGGAAGAACATAGGCAAAGGGAAACAAAGATTAAGTAAGGAAGAGCATGATAAAGTGACTACGATGGGATTACTTGCAGGTATTGAGTTGCATGTGTGATTTCCTTGCTAGATTTGTCATGCATGGTACATGCATGTGTGTATTTGATTCTCTTGCTATCATTGACATGGGATTTTATAGGTGTGACAATGTTATTTAGCCTAGCCTTTCCATTTTCAGATAGCCATGGTGTGGTGGGTTCTCTTGTATTTGGTTGAGCTAGATTGTTGAATGGTTTTGAAACTGAGTGAAGTGGTCTTTGAAATAAAAAACACATGGCCTAGGAATCCCTAGACTAGAGAAGGTCGGATTGCAATAAAGCCGTATTTTGTGTGCCTCAGTATTCATAGGAATCCTCGATTGGTGAATGGCGGGATCTATGGTCAATCCTAGAGGTGTCTGGCCTCTACCAGGCATAGGAATCCTCGATCGGTGAATGGTGGGAGATACGATAAAGCCTGGAGGGTGGAGTCTCTATTAGGACTATGAATCCTCGACCGGTGAATAAGACCTTCTTCTCCTCAGTATTTCATGTGTAAATGTATCGGTTTATACGTAGTTTTTATGGATGCTATATCCTTGCTATTCATGTTGCTTATATGCTGGTTATGAGTATGTTTTATGACAAACTTGGTGTATGGCTCTGATCATGTTTTGATTAACAAATGAATGTATAATGCATATATGTCCTAACAGATGATAATGCAACTATTGTGATAAGGCAACAATGCTTATTTACGAATCTCAGATAAGTATGAGACCCCTATGCTCAAATATGTTGTTATGACCTGTAGATTGCATATTTGTGACATGTTTGACAAAATGCCTGTCATGGCTAGTAGGGTTTAGATAAAGTAATTGCACCATTTATTGCATTAGTAGCTTTGTTTCATTGTTATTATTCATTTCTAGAAGTTTTATGGAGCTCTGGGCAGTGGCTTAAGACCTGGCCCTGAAAAAGTGGCTGAGAATCCAGGGTCACTGGAAAAAAACTACCTGGAAAGGTCCATAGCCATTAGCATGCCTTGCTGTGGGAGTGACTGGAAGGCCTCAATTGCATGCATGGCTTGTCATGGGAGAGATTGAAGGTCTAGACAGTAAAAAGGCAAGTTGCCTTAGGGGTTGGTCACCTAGAAGGGTTGGTTGGCTCTTGAAGGTTCTGTAGCATGTATGGAAGGTCAGTTTGGTTTCATTATGTCATTTCCACTTCGTTAACTATACATGGGGAGTTGAATCACATCATAGTTGTCTATCGTCACATCTTTACCCCAATCGACTGGTTAGCTTAGATAAATGTGGGAGGAGGGTGTTACAAGAGTTGGAGGATGTTGGATGTGAGAGAGGTGGAGGGAATTGAATCCCATGGCTCCAACCAAAACATGTAGAGTTGCTCGAGGCTGGACCATGAATTATGAAATATCCTCATAGAATCACTGGGCTCCACGGGCATGTTTGGGAGGAGGAGGTTGAAGGCCTCTGCCTCTCCCCCCTCACCTGGGATGCCCACACTCTCGAACCATGTCTACTGGCTTCTTGAAATGCGAATTAAACCTACCAACTCCTCCAACCTTTGCTCCAGTATAAACTATGTAGATGAATGAGCGTATGCGCCCCCGCACTATAAAACATGTTTGTGTAGTCCAACAAGAAATGCCAATTCCTTGCCATCTAGCCACCCTAGCACATACAATGCATAGGGCCTATGAAGATGGTAGGCAAGGAGTGTTGCCATCCTTCAACCATAAATGTAGTTGAATTAGATGTCATGAAGGTCTTGAATGCCTTTAGATGCTACTTGAACGCCCAAATTCAGGGTATATTGGTGCATTCTAACTCTTAGATGTTTTTGGATTTTTTGTCAAAAATTGATGACATAATTTTTTGCAAGATCATGAATTTAAGTTGTTTAAAATGCGTTTTTCCATACATAATTGCATTCAAGTTCCTCAAAAACCCTTTGAAACACTTGAAATCTAAAAATTAAACAACCAAATCTTAAGATTCCAAGAAATACTTACTCAAACAAAATTGACTAAAAAAAATATATAAATAAACAAAAAAATTTAATAATTAAACCAAGCTTCTAATATCGACTCCTCAAAATTTTTCAATTAAATATATTTAATTGATTACTTTTTAATCTACTTTTTACAATAATAAAAAATAAATTAAATATATTTGATAATAAAATGTTATTTAAATGGTTAATTTACAATTTAAATGTTTTATCTTTTTTAATTATTTTTTAATCTAGTTGATTCAAAGCTAACAATCAACTAGATTAATGGTTCTATTTCATGCACGAATTTTTATTTGAGGCATGTTATTGAGGGGATTTATGCTATTATAGTTTCCTTTTCATATTTCTCATGTTTTCACATTTATAGGGAAAGGAATCAAGAAGTATACAATCTATCTAACATTCGTGCCTATATGGAGAAGGATCATTGGGTCATAGAGGAAGTGATCAATGGTCACTCAGAGGTGTCTCAATGATGCAGACAACAAACAAAAATCACTATTGTTGAGGTCATCAGTTTCCAGTATATGACATCATTTAGTTGTCTTTGTTACAGTTACTTTAGAGTTGTTATGAACTTTTATATTTATTTTTTTGTAAGCTTGGTAGGACTACATCTTCATCATCATGTCCAAATACATCACCCCGATCGGGGTGGGTAATTGAACAAGTGACTTCACATCAAGGAGTGCCTTAATAATGCACCCAATCACCATCTATCCAAGACCCCATGGACATTATGAACTTTTATATTATCTTCTGGGACAACGACTCTTTTTTCAAGAACATAAGTTTTCTTGGACCCTTTCACGTTGTTCAAATGTAATATTCTACCTTGATTTTAAATATAATGTAGTTGAAATTATTTGTCCTTGTATAGGTTTTGAGGATGTTGTTTCAACTCTGTTTTTGTCAGCTGATAGTTTCATTTGTAATATACCTTGGTGTATATGCAAAATGTGATTTCTTTTTTTTTATTTCACTATGAGTGAAATTTTTTTCTTGGAAAAAACTTTGTAGAAAAGGATTTTATAACTAAATCCCAAATTCACATGACAAAGTTATAAAACATAAGACATCTAGTGACTACCTTGACCTCATATCTACTGCATATGATTTATTTATTATTATTAATATTATTTTTAAAGAAACATGTAGAGAAGATTATATTAATAAAGATGGGATCCGACCCAAACTGTTATAATTCTTCTAAGAACAAGAAAGACCATAATTCCTTCAAGATTTGTGTTAGAACACAGATTATCAACCCAAAACCTTAATAGATAACTCCTTGCTATAATAAATTTGTTCCCATTCCAATTATAAACTTTCGAAAAGACCCCTAAAATCCAGATAAATTTGCATCCCATTCTCAACTTAATTTTATTTTCTTGGAATGGCTTCTCATTATCCCTAGAGTTGCTTTTCGTCTTTTTTCCCACTTGGATCCAACCCAAGTTTTATGTAGAGTTAGTCATATCACCCTTCTTTGACGAACTTCTACTGACATTTTCCTTCTTTTGACCCAAAGACGGATATTCTACTTCTGCCTGATCAGCCCAAGAGGAAGCCTTTTCATTGTTGACTTGTGAAGAAACACTCATGAAGGACTTGAAATTTAAAGTTGTGTTCTTGCCCTTGTCCAAAATTGGATGAACATCCCTAGTAGTCTTTTTTCCAAGAGAAATCTCTAGAGAAACATTTGAATTACTAGTTTTAATTGTGGATTTAGAAACCTCCACACTATTGCTTATCTTTTCTTGTTTTATTGCTGAAACTTCCCGACCTTGAGAAGGATCAATCTTGAGCTCTGATGCTTTTATGTCTTTTTGCATGTAAGCCTAATTGCAGTGAACTATAAGAGGATGCTGCTTTGAGAATGTATAAGGGTTAGAATTGGCACCCTCCCATCATCTTGGTTTTCAACTGTTTTTCTTTGCTTTGATCTTCCCAGCATTGGGACAATTTTCAAGGGAATGCTTAGTCCTGTAGCAAGCTCTACAACGAAAATAGATGTTTTCGTAATCTAGTTTTTGCACCCATGAATAACCAGGTCCTATTAACTTAATCCATTGGCAGGTGCCCATGTCCCTAGGATCGCTTCGAGCAAAATACTTTGCTGAAATCCATTTCCACACAATTGCGAGCATATGTGTGCTTCAAGTAGTATTTTGTGTCTTTGCTTGGGCATTACCAATTGAAGTTAAGGAAGCTATATTCCACATATGCGAAGGATGATTAGGGAGCCTTACCCAAACTAGAGTAGTTGATATTGATGCCAAAATAGGATCGAAGGAGGGTAGCCAAGGCTATAAAGAGAGTCTTTCACATCCCCAGAACCACAGACAAAAATTAGAAATCAATGCAGGGTCTTCAACTTTGTCAAAAACAACGATAAAGAAACATCTTGCTAGAGGGTATATGTTCAAATCATCAGAGATTAAAGGCTTCCAGTGCTTAGAAATCCAAGAATGGAGGTTTACAAGCCTCAACCACATTCCATTGAGCCTGCAGATTAGACTTGCCTCTAATTTTGTTTTTTTGCATCACTTCAAGTCTTAGCCACTAAGGGAACCACGATCGAGGGAAGTTTAAGAACAAGCATCCTAGAGGAAGGAGAGCCAGACACAGGGATCAACATATCATGATACGACCTTGAGGGAAGATCGCAAGAAACATAATTCACAACTTCGCTGAAAGACAGAGGGGGCACCGTCTGATCAGAGCTCTCCTGGCCTTAGGAAGGAGCGACGCTCAAACCACCATAAATAGAAATAGAGGGCAAGACTTACCCAACTGACAATGTCGTAGAGGGACCCTTGACAATGCTAGAAATTGAAGCCGAGTATAGGAGGAAGCCAGTTGTTGAGGAGCAAGGCAAACTCTTGCCTAAAACTAGAAGCGAAGACATGATTTCAGATGCCGAGGAGGGCGTGACTGAAGTATGAAGTGGGACAATGAACATGAATGTGGGTGAGCTCGAGGGTTCAGATGCCAAGAGAGCGTAAAACACCTCCATCTACAAGAAAAACTTGAGAAATAAGGAGGAAGTAACTAGTTAAGACCAAAGCCTAGCTTGCCGCACCAAAAAAAACCAAAACCCCTTCGAGCAAAAAAATAAAAAATGATTTATTTATTTTAATTAAAAAAACTAATTTGTTAAAATTTTTAACAAATAAAAATTTCATTATCATTTAAATTTTAAATTTTATTATTTAAATTATATTTTTAAAAATATAAATAGATTTAGGATTTTAATTTTTTGTTATACAAAATTTACAATCTCTAACTCATATATAACTCTAACCATTTTTTTACATTTTAAATCAAAAATTTAATAAATTAATTAAAAAATATGTAAAAAATTCATCAATAACATATTTAGTTCTTTATTTTGATATGTACACCATCCTCAGATCAATGATTTCATTACATTTAGTTAGATGTCGCTAATGTACAATACGATAGTTTTTTCAATCTTTAATGTTAAAAGTACTTTTACTTGAACATTAGCGACATCTAACTCATTGTATTTTATTTTTACTTTTACTTGTACTTTTTTTTACTCATTGTATTTTATTTTTCTTATAATGATAACTTACAATTCTAAAACCCGGTAACTAATGTACACGCTTCACAAAACATAACACAAACTATCACTGGACATAATAATAAAAAATAATTTTAAATATGATTCTTCAAATTAAACAAAAACGACTGAAAATAGCTTTAAATCTTAATATCCAATTAATTTAGATAAAAGTAAAATTATCCAACAGAAACATCGAAACTGAACCAGTGCACACGGTTCACACAGAGCATCACATCAAAACTATGTGAAGAGAGTTTTTCTACGCAGAATATTGAGACTCAGCGAAGGTCCACCAGGATGGCTGTGAGACAACTAGCTATTAAAATATTATTACGGGAGTGAGGGTGAATGGCGTCGGAGGAACAAAACGCGTTGCGTCGGATCCCGGCAGCGGAAAAAAAAATAAATTAAATGAATAACCGGCATCTCTGTCGAAGCATCATCAAGTGTCTATGTCTGAATCCGATCTTAAATGGCATCCTATAAATATACTGTAGCTGGATAATTTAAGTTGATCATTTAATCGAACGAAACAAGCTTTATTTCCCTCCGAGAGTACGAAAAAAACAAAATCATTGAATGGTTTTCATTCAATTCTCGTCTCCCAAGCTTTGGTTTCTGGCCATCTGCATTCATTTTGTTTCCTAGTACAGCTGGAATTGTTGGTGATATCCCGAACCGATACTTTTTTCGATAGAGGCAGGCTCGCATTCACAGCCTTGAGCTTAACTATGTCCCAGAGATACCCGTTCGGGGTATCTGTTCTTTGCCGTGTTTCGTACGCAGTGTGAGGAAGGGGCCGCAAAGCGAAGAATACAAGTTTTGTGAGCTTGTTCTGTCATGGTAATGTTCGGTTTCTTGTATTTTTACAGTCATGACTGGTAAATTGGACCAGCATTGCTAGGTTTTGTAGCGTTGGAGAGGTTTCAGTAAGGGTTTACTTTGATTTCAGGATCGTATTCGAAGGACATGAGGTCCAGTTCGATGGATATTGTAGCAGAGAACGTTAAAGGGGACAGCCCGTTCGAACATCTTTCGGAGAGAGGCCTTTCGCCGGCATTATGGAAGGGTAATGTTAATATGCCGAGCGAAGCTGGGAATCGGTTGAGCAGCCAGGCTATGTCTAGCTATCATTCGCGATCGAAAAGGTAACATTATACTAAAACCGTAAGCTGATCATTGTCTGGATTCCCGGGAAACTAAGGCATCTTCTATTCCCGGGAAAAAGGTAAGTCTAGAATATGAAATATGTAAGCTGTTAGCAAGCATTCCAGAAAAAAACAAGTGTTTAACTGTTGACTCATCCGAGGTCTGGAATGCCTGTAGGGAGTTGAGTTCGATGTCACATGTTTTGAAGTTTTGGAGGGAATATTAACAATTATTGAATGATTTGCTAACTTAAATTTGAGAAAATGCTTAAGATCTCTGCAGTCGGTGGAAAATAGTACATGCAATTTTCCTCGGGCTAAATCAAGGTGTTAAAGTGGCAAATTCAGGGACTTCATATTCTAGAAATCTTTTTCGATTTTGATTTTGAGCTGGCGAAGCTCAGGGGCCTCCAACGGAGTCCCATCCCTACGGTTATCAGGTACCCATATCCTCACCATGGCATGGGAGGTTTACACAGGCTTCTTATAAAGTTTTGACTGTTATGGTCTATCTGCTTATAATTTTGCTCGAAGCGATCCTAGGGACATGGGCAACTTCCAAATCACCCTCATCCGAAAGGATCCAACAAAGTTGCGTGAAAGAGCAGAGTGAATGGTAAAAGCCCATTAGCCTGTCTTTGCATACCCTGAATAGGGCGGTTTCTATTTGTGTGTGTATTGGTTGGTTGAAGTCTTTTTGGGGCTATTGCAGGCAACTTTATGATCACAGGGAAGTAAGTTTGATTATTCACTTAACATGGTGTTACTATCAACGGAGTAGAATTCCACGGGGACTCCATGAAGCCAAACTACTCTCCTCACTGCTGTTCTGCCATCAAGACTTTCATTGTATCTTGAACTATTGCTAAAATTTATAACATCGGGAATTCAAATGTGGAACCATACCGCCCCTAGCGACATGGGCATCTTCCAATTGACCCTTATTCAAAAGGATCCAACAAAGGTTCTTGAAAGAGCAGAGTGAATGGTAAAAGCCCAGTAGCCTGTCTTTGCATGCCCGGAATAGGGCGTGTTCTATTTTTATGGGTATTGGTTGGTTGAAATTTTTTTGGGGTTGTTGCAGGCAACTTTATGAAGATAGGGAAGTAAGCTTGATTATTCACTTAACATAGCTTTTCCATCAGTGGAGTAGGATTCAACGGGGACTCCATAGAAGTCAAACTACTCATCTCGCTGCTGTTCTGGCATCAAGATATTCATTATGTCTTGAGCTATTGCTGAAATTTATAACATCGGGGATTCATATGTGTAATCATGCTTGATTTTTGATAGTCATCCATGCCTGTAGGACAGTTCTAATGGTCATGTGGGTTGGTTTTGTTTTGTCATTTTGAAGTTCACCATAGATCACATGTTTGGATTTTTGCAGATAATACCTTCATAGCAAAAAACTACTTGGACCATTGGTGAAAAGTTAACTAGATGCAATTAGGTAATGCAGGCAGATCTGCAGGTCCCTGCAAAATGAAACATGCACTGGGCATAATAAGTCCTCCACAATGCACTTTTACATAACAGATTTTTCATCATTCTCTCACAAATGCGTTCCCAGCCTTTGGACTCTCTGCAGTAGCAACCTTCTGTCTTTTGTTTTCTGCAACAGGCTTAAAATAGCGCTTCTATTGGAAAACACAATCCATCCATTTTAAGGCATTCGAGCCTTCCTCTCTTGTGGCATTGGACTCTTCTCGGGCCTCATATCTCGATGATCTCTTTGGCATCTTTCCTACACATATGACTTTATCGAGACACAAACATGCATCACTCTCATAAATGCTAAATTCTGCAGCAATAGCATTGCAAATGATGCAATCTATTTCTTTAAATCAATTTCGTGCTCATTCAGCCATCATGGCTTCATAAATGCCATTCAGCCATTGACTGGTAGACTGATACATAGTATACACCCATATATTCTCACTATGATCAAAACATTCTCAAGAGTCAGAGCCATCACTGTCAAGCTGTCAAACTTCAGAAAACAATATCTTTAACAGGCATTCTTATAAACATTTGAAAAACCATCTACTCGTTTATCAATGAAAATTGAAATAGAACAGAATTACAAATATCTCTCAGGCACTTGGCCTGCTTTCAAGTTCAACCCATCTACCTCTATCTACCTACTCTATGCTGCTAGGCCAAATGCCATGACAGATTAAATGTCTCTATAGTGGTTCCCAATCTCAATCTTTTCGATCTCCATTTATAGATCTCATTCTTTTGGTTTTATTCTTCTGTCTGTGGCAATCAGTCTTCTTGTTTTTCCTTTTGTTCATAGTTTTCACAGCAGTTCAATTCTCGGCCTTCTTATATCCTCTTCATGTACTTAATGGTTCTAGCTCTAGTTCTTCGAAACTGTAACAGTTTCAACCTTGGTGCTCTATCTAAATCACCATGGGTTCTACACATAACAGCTGCAAGTCTGCTTGTATTTGATTCCTTCCAATCTCTTCGTCTTTTGACTGCTATTGATGCTCTGTTCCCCTGTCAATGTCTTGACATCTGCTCTTCTTCTGTTTCAATGCCCACATGTCATCCGTCTTTGCAATGCTCTTGTGCCTGTTCCTTCCTGACAATATCAGGAGGCCTTACAATATACATTGCCATTTGTCCACTCTAACGAGTGGATCACATTTTCTAGTTGGATGTCGGGAAGCATATAAATTTATGACTGATAGATGTGTAAATGACTTTTTTGTTGTTGGCAGATTCATAATTACTTTATCTGATTGCAGAGAATATGACAATAAAACCAATGGATCACATGTTCTGGTCAACCATCAGATATTCAGAAATAGAGAAATTTATGATCGATAGATGTGTAAATGGACAACATCTCTTCTCTTGGAGCTTGCAATAGATAGAGGCCTATCGTGCCTTCAAGTTTTTTTTTTTTTCATATGAGAAACAATCATATAGTGATATGGTAAACCATGAAAATGAAAATGATTGGCAAGGAAGCTACAACATATGGTATATAAACAGAAATCACTAATTAAAGTATGTCTTCTGTTTGGAAACGTCTTTCATAGTTTTCTGTTTGGCAGTGCTTCAGATAACAAAGCAGCCTCTCCAAACTGGGACATATTTCTTGCCAAAGCTGGGAAGACAGCAAGGAAGGTGAGGATATTACTAATATGCAACAGTTATATCCAGTCCCATTTTCATCTATTGCCTACTATATTTTCTAGAATCTTTTCCCTAAACAAGTGTCAAACTTTGAGCAAAGTTCTCTATATTTCCCTAGTAGAAAGAAGGTCAAAAACAAAAAAAAAAACGGTAAATGCTCTCTTTTTTTATTCATAATATTTTGATTATAAAATATATATGGAAAGTTGGTTTCCTCTTTTTATTTGCCAACATATCTAATCCCCTCTTTTTTGTTTTCCTGTATGATTTGCTAGGGATCAGGAACTCGTTTAAATCCAAATGCTAAGGAAATAGCAAGGTGCACACCATCAGAACGTCGAGCTGCATTGGAACAAGATGTGAGAGCCAATTATTATGTTCTTGCTTCCTTGTTTACTGTATTGCAGTTGAAGTTGGAACTTATATTATTGTCAAAGCCAACAATAATTCAACTTCAATCTAGCTCTAGTTTAGTTGGAGTATTAACTGGTGGTACATTGTGGTTTGGATGATTAAATTATATGCCACTCGTTATATTAATCTAAAAAATGGATGATAGCAACACTTAGAGCCAATAAGTTGATAATACTAATCCTAGAAGTTATTGATATTGCAACTAGTTGCAATCTGACGTCAACATTACAATCTGGCTTCAACATTCTATTCTTCCTTTGTGAATTTTGAAACTTCTTTCTTCTATAGATTTGCAATTTCTTACTCCAATTACATTTTCTGTTGTTCTTGCAAAAATTGAGGTGCTGACAAAGGAACCTTTACAATTTTCCCACAATTTTTCTTGAGAAGATGTCCTTTCTTTCTTCTGCAGTCTAATGAGTTATAAATCTCCTATATCTTGCGAGCAAAGTTTGCAGAAAGAACTAGATATACCTCTCTTGGTTGCATTTTCGAGGGTTCCTTGCCTTTTCCAGCCTGTTGTGAACTGTTTCCTTGTGAATTTTGTTGTGTAGAAGGTTTCCCTACTACCATTTTGTTGAGTTTTTTGCATTGTCCACATTCAAATCAACAGTATTTTTTCTTGTAACTTGAACTATTATTGCAGTTAACCTCCAATTTTACACTTAACTTTTGTTCTACAATTTCAAATTTCTCCTTATCTTCTGTTGCAATTGTAAATTTGTTGCCTTGCATAGGATAATTTCCAGGCCCATGTTACATGCTTCAAGCCCATGTTAAATTCTTCAAGGCTGTCTTCAACACTCTGTTTGTGCTGTTAGCCCACACATCTGCACATGGTAATACTAGCATGATTTTGTATGAATACTGATGACCTCTATAGTTATGTTAACTTTGTCATGGTACACCAATGCTTTGGGGTAACCTTGTGTTGAAGTTTTGGAGTTTGATGTTTTGAGTGAGCTACAGAGAGATGAGAGAAGCACACATAATCCAGCATCATCAGATAAATGAGAGAAACACAAGATATGTGAAGGTTATTATATATGATTAAGTTTTAGCTATATGTTTAAATAAATAGGCTGGCTTTATTAAGGTTGGCTAAGATAAATAGGAGGCAGGTTTATATATATATGCTGTTATTAATATTAAATTTGATTAATAATGTTATTATTGTTGTCAATATTGTTTGTGACAACTGATTCTAAATCCATCTTCCTTCTTAATCTTGAAGTCTCATGTTGAGTTTTGGCAGGGGCACTTCATTTTGTTGACGCTAGTAGAATGCTTGTTCTTATTTGAATGGCTCTGTGAAAGCTAATTTATCTTTCCTCTTCCATGGAAAAAGACATATATGAAGAAAAAAAAAAATATACACTGCAAAATGCCTTTCTGATGCCCCTGAGAGTTAGGTCTCTCTCCTTCTTCAAAACCTTAAGATTACAATTATCTAAAAAATCTTCTTATACAGTGATCCAAATTGATCTTGTCAATGAATACTGAAACAAAATTTAGAAGTTACAACTAAGAGTTAGTGATCTCTATTACAAAGTTCTAATCGCTTCACAACTTTTCAGTACGGAACATATTTTACACTTATCCATACATGATAACACTGCTTCAGGTACAGAATCTTCTTCCAAAGTTTCTGCTATGAACAATTGTCCTTCGTGAAGGCATAATTTTTCCTTAGATAGTTTATCAGCCTTCTCATTCTAGTACCCTGAAAACATGTTGAAAATGACAAGGACAAACAGATGTCTTACCTCTCTTTTTTCCACAATCAGAACGAATATTAAAAATTATCTACCTTGTTCATTCTATTTGCCCTAAGCTTTAATTCACCCAGAATTTAAATATTGGATATACCTCTGTCTAATGCAATATTTATTAAGAGAAGCAAATAACTTAGCCCGATCATTTGTGCCTTGTCCACTAGCTGATTTAAATGCAATAAAAGGATTTTCTGATAGGTGTAGAACACCTCCTGCACCACAGATACTTGGAGAACCTTGGCTTGCACCGTACAAATAAACCCCAAGCCATACATTGATCTATATCTGGAGCTTTTAGTACTCTTGGATTCTTCAATGTCACAGGCTTCCAGATCTCTCCCGCAAGCATTTCTCACCTGGTGGCTCACCTGAATTGGCATTATCTCTTTTCCTTGGAATGCCATTTTGTTCCTTGCTAGCCAGCTTTACCATACTATAGTACATCACAGATCCTTTATGATCTGAAATTGTTTTTTCTTTATACCATATATTAAGGCATTCAGAAATGTTTTCCCCATCTCATATCCCCTTTCCATTAGTCAGTTTATTCTTTATAAACATCGGATGACACTTATTTCGAGAGAAGACAATGCACAAAAATATGATCTGTTGTTTCATTATTTAGTTTGCATGGAACAGACCTACCAGGAGCTTGCCATGTCCTCTTATTGCAATTGTTCCATGTTAGAAGTTAGAACCAGTGTTACGGATACCTTTACTAGGGTGGAGGGCACCCGTGGAAACATTTTCCCACATCCCTCTTTTGGGAAAATGTGGGGAAATGCAGGGGGAAACGTTTACGTCCACCATGTTGGGGGGTGTGCTCCCCATCACTCTCCTGGGATGGGGGGCCACCTAGGGAAATGTTTTTCCACATCACCCTATTGGGGAATTGGGG
This sequence comes from Pinus albicaulis, assembly GCA_034641835.2. NCBI lineage: Eukaryota > Viridiplantae > Streptophyta > Pinopsida > Pinales > Pinaceae > Pinus > Pinus albicaulis. The sequence continues at coordinate 880,563,572 of CM076575.1, forward strand.
AAATGTGGGGAAACACATGGGGACCCATTTCCCCAAAGTGGGGGTCTGGATGTGTTTGTCCAAAAGGGGGGTTTCTGAGCATCCCCCACGCCAAAAAAGGGGTGCTCTTGGTGCCCCCTATGAAAGGGGGATGTGTAGGGATCCCCACAAATTTTTGCCCATAAGGGCTTTGCCAAAAAGAAACAAAAAAATAAAAAACCTCACTTTCTCTTTTATTTACTTTTTATTCACTTTCACTTCTTGATGCTCATTTTATTTTCTGTGTTCTGTAGAAATTCTACCAATGGATTCAATACGACCATGTAATGTACTAAATCAAGATACTGAATCTTTCTACAATATTTGCGGAATATAAAACACGTTCGCTCAATCACATGCAAGTAAGAGAAAGAAGTAAATCAATCGCACAACACAAGATACTCCTGGGGAAAACAACTGCTCAAAACTCCTCTATCTCTATTGTATAATAAGTCAAGGAATCATGAAACAATACAATGCATTAAAATAAATCTTCTGGGAAATCACATGAGAAATTTTAGAACCAATGCGTTTCGAACTACTGAATGTAGTTCATCATCAGGATAATGAAGACTGGCTGATCCGACTATCCATATATATATCATGCAGAGCAAAGCAACGGTCAAAACCTAAGGAAAAAAATAGATGTTAAAAAAGGTCAAAAATATAAATAAATAAATAAATAAAATAAAATAAAATAAAAAATAAAAAGAAAAAGAAAAATAAAAATCCCATCCTAAAGTAATAAAATAATAAAAATAGAGACCAAGTCAAATAAATAAAAGAATCAAAATTAAAACTAACAAAATAGCCAAAATCATAAAAATAATAATAAAGACTAAGTCAAAATAAAAAATAAAAAATAAAAAATAACAATAATAATAATAATAAAATAGATTAATAAATGAACTCTCTCTCTCTCTCTCTATATATATATATATAATCAAAATTAAAAATAAAGAATTTAAATAAAAGGATTATAACAATAATACTACCTAAAAAGAAAATATACTAAAACTATGTCAGCAATAGAAATAATATATAAAGTATAAAATAAATAAGTAAACAACAAACCTCAAACACATATTAAGCAAAAATATAGGGAAAACAAAAAGAGAGAAAAACACAAGAGGAAGGACCACTACTGAGAGCAAAGAGATGGAATCCAACAACTGCTAACTTTCCACTTGTCATCCCTATTCAATGTATGGGGCCTTTTCTCAATCTAAATTTACGGTGATGGAAATGCTCAACCCTAGCAATGACTCTAGATTCTTCCATACAAATGTGATGCTTCGTCTTCTCCTTGGTACTATTTCCAACACACCCCAGACTGAGTCCTCTAGTAGTGAAAAATATGGAAGCTGAAGCATTTATCATAGCTGCAAATGAAATTGAAGAAAGGCATCCCATTATCCAATCAACCACTCATTCCTGTTTGAATCAAAATTAATTTAAGATATAGCTAACTGACTTTGCCTTATGTCTTAACCAAATCTGATTTTTAGCATGTAGATTTTCGACAATTAATATCATGATGATAAAGTCTTCTGGACCACTGTATGATCTCGTTGAGGTGATTTCATGATTAGCTGGCAATTTTTTAACCTATATTATATGAAGGCCTTCTTGTATTGCTGTCATTGCCTCGTGGATATGCTTGTTTTGAAGAAAGCCAAAGTGCTCTTCCGAAAAAAATTTTCGGAGCAAGAATGCAGCTGCCGCCTTCTCCATTCCGCTAGCTTGCTACTCCTCTCATGCTGGTGATAGCACACTAGGGTTTGGGGCAGGAGCTTTATGGGTGTGAGGTAGGTAGTAAACTCTCCTGTCCCTCCACGTTAGCCATATGTGATTAATCGTATGATCAATGAAACAGTGGCATCTCCTGACTACCATGAATAACATGACTGATTGGAAATAGTTAATGCCATCATTTTACAGTGCCATTGCAGATTCTGATCCCATGTCTATCAGGATATAATTGAAATCTGAACTCCAATATATTAGTCTGCCAATTAACGACACCCTTGGTCTGCATTAAGAATATTTTTGGAATGCTTGAGTTGATTATGCTGATGTTGGATTGTGTTATATTGTCAGGTTGAAGAGCTACAGGTGCGTCTGGAATATGAAAAATCAATGCGGAATACACTTGAAAGAGCCATGGGTCGAGCTTCAAGTGCCATTTCACCAGGGCACCATCATTTTGCCTCTCAGGTAGTTGGAATTCTGCCTTGGTGCAAGAAGCATACCTAATTTATAATCGCTTCTTGCATGGAAAAAAAAAATGCTATGCTTTTTCTAAAATTTTGAATTATAATCTATAATATGTGTAAGTTCATATGTTTGTAAATGTATCTGTACATTGCCATGCATTTACCAGATAATAAATCAAGGAATATGTTATGTCACAGTCAAAAGAAAAGATGCAAACATTCTTCATAAAATATATACAAAAAAGTTCATTTTTTTATAGAATATTTAAATTTTTAAAATGAAAGTGGTCAAATGGTGTCTAGAATGATTATTTATCATTGCTCTGTCAAGTTTCCAGGATCCAGGAGAGGGAAAATGCATCTGGGGGATGTGTAGAAGCACCTCCCCAATTTTGGGGAACATCATAGGGGATGTTGGGGTTTCCAACATAGGGGATCTCGTCTGAAATACTAGGGAATATAAATTAAAATATTTGAAAACGGAACATAATTCACTGAAGTCTTATACATAACTGTGTGCAAATAACATTCATCATCACATGTAACAATAGTTATCAAAATCATAACTGGTTGAGGTCTGACTAGTGTGGAACCAGATTTAGCTAGTGAACTGGTGTACCAAAAAATACATAAAATGTGCAAATTATATATATATATATATATATATATATATATATATATATATATATAACAGGTCTGATCTATTTTATTATAACACAAATTTACAAAAATACAGTACAGTCCAAATTTCAAAAAACATCCATACTAGGCTATCCTGGTATAACTTCACTGGCGGACAGGACTTGTGTAAATTTTCGAAGATGTTCTATGCTTGATGCAACTTTACTTTTATACCCAATATCAAACAGCAATCACATAAACAAGAAAGTAAAATGCTGATAGAACATACCAATAGATTGACAGAAGACAAGCCAAAAATACACTTAACTTGATCAGCAAAATATGTGTTGTGGTTCGTTATGGCGGTCAACAGGGTGCTTCAACCAGCAAAGTATTTACAAGGTCAGCCAACCAGAATGTGTCACACAACCCTCTCGGACAGCTCTACAACAATCAATCCAAAGTCAACAAAAGTCAACGCTGTTCAGTCAACGATCAACGCAAAACAGCAGCAGCAAAAAGTCAACGCAGCCAAGTCAAAGTCAATGTCCAACCTCGATTTTTGTGCCAGAAAATGCGGACTGCAGAAATCGGAATTTATAGAGAGTTTGAGGTCAAGTTGACCATGCGTTTACCAAAGTCAACACTGGTCAAATCTGCGTTGAAACTCTAGGTCAAAACAGAAAAACCCTTGCTGCATTTTCCCACATGTGAGAGAAGAAGAGCCTCCAAGATGATGATCGAACCAATCAGATGTAGAGAGCGAATGTGTGATGAGTGATGGTGAAAATGACCTCCAACGTTGACCTATATATATCCATCAGTGAGGATGTGTGACACATTTGTTGGGGCTTCAAGCCTACATTACAATTCCGGCCGACCTTGCACATAGGTGGAATTAATTCAAAATAAATGTTCTGCTCATGGGATCAAGATGATCTTTAGATCGATCTTGCACCTCTCCGAAAGAGGAATCCAATAAAAATATTGACATCTTCATCTGAGCATCACAACATGGAGTTTGGACCTAGTTGCCCAAAATTAACATTCCCTTTCAACTAGGGAGAACTCCATCCACTTGTGCCATCAAAACATCGTGCGTCATCCTGCCATAACTTGCTTTGCTGGCTTCTTTATTTCAGAACAAAAAGTGAGTCACAAAGACATCACTCGCGGCTGACAAAATCAGCTCAGAGGTCCGAAACCTCTATAGGACTCAAAGGAGTCTCATACCAACTCGAAGTTGGTTTAACTGACCCGAAGTCAGTTGGAGGTCCGAAACCTCACTAGACTTGATCCCAGATCAAGTGGTTGGACACGTGCCATCCTAGACATAGAGAGTACGACAATCTCTGATGCGTCCATCGGTCTTTGCTACTAGTCTCTAGTTTTTCCCACCTCATTGGCCAAATGAGAGGTACTTCCCATGAGTCCGTGACTCCATGGGTAGGATGCATACGGGACACAGATCAAGGAGAGGTGAACCAACTCAATATCATAATGGTGGGGCAGAAGCATACCAACAAGGTTCGGCAAGCCTAGCCCTGTGGTTGCTTATAGCTCCAAGAAGCTATCTCCAAAGCCCTGTGGAGCTCCCAGAGCTCATCGTCCAACAGGACCCTCAGAATAGGGTCGTTCCGCGATACCAAGATTCTCACGGAAGGTTAGGAACTTGACCTTCCCCAAGGGATTTGTGAGAATATCCGCAACCTGCTCATCAGTTCCTATATGATCGAGCCTTACGACGCCTCGCTGTACCATATCCCGGATAAAGTGGTACTTGATATCAATATGCTTGGATCGATCGTGGAACACAAGATTCTCTGACAAACGAATCCCACTCTGGTTATCACAAAGGATAACGGTGGTATCTAACACATGCCCGAACAACTTACTGAAGAGCTTTCGCAACCAAACTGCTTCACAACAGGCCATACTCGCTGCAATGTATTCGGCCTCAGCAGTGCTCAAAGCCACCGACTTCTGCTTCCTGCTCATCCAAGATATCGAAGCAGACCCAAGTGTGAAGCAACATCCAGATGTGCTCTTATGATCCACCACACTGCCAACCCAATCGGCATCAGTATATCCATAGAGTGTCATGCTCCCGGCAGTGTATCTCAGCCCATGGTTTATCGTGCCGCGAAGGTATCCCAACAGATTCTTGGCACCAACCCAGTGAATGTGATGAGGATCCACAATGTGTTGACTCAAAGTCTTCATTGCAAAACATATGTCCAGACGGGTGTTCACTAAGAACATCAGGGCCCCTACGAGTTGACGATACTTAGTAGGATTTGCTAGCATGGGCCCAGCAGTGCTGCCACTCAACTTCTTAAAGTTGAGCTCTATCGGTGTCGACACAGACTTACAGTCCACCATTCCAAATCTTTCCAGAAACTTCACAATGTATTTTCCTTGAGAAAGGAAAATCTCACCAGTTCTCTGTCAGACCTCCAAGCCTAGGAAGTAATGCATCAGTCCTAGGTCCTTCATCTCAAACTCAGAAGCGAGCTCCCTCTTACACTGATGAATGAGAGGGTCAGCACCTGCTAGGAAGAGATCGTCCACATATAGCACCAGAATGAGAGGCTTTTCTCTATCAACCTTGAAGTAAAGGTTTGGATCAGCATTACTATGAGTGAAACACAGCTTCATCAAGTAGCTATCTATCCTCTCATACCAAGCCTTGGGGGCTTGCTTCAACCCATAGAGGGCTTTCTTCAACCTACAAACATGGGTGTCTCGATCCTGGACTTCGAACCCCAGAGGTTGCTCCACATACACTTCTTCCTTTATCGCACCATGCAGAAAGGCGATCTTCACATTCATCTGATGAATATTCCATCCTTGCGTAGCAGCAAGGGCTATGATAGATCGGATGGTGGTATATCGGGCCACAGGTGCAAATATGTCATCATAGTCTACGCCTTCCTTTTGAGAGAAGCCACGGGAAACGAATCTTGCCTTGAACTTTTCAGCACTACCATTAGATCCATGCTTGATCTTATAGAGCCATTTCGAGGTGACAACAACTTTGTCCTTTAGTCTCAGAACTACATCCCAGACATCATTCTTCATAATGGACTCGTATTCTTCGTGTATAACATCTTTCTAGACTTGATGCTTTACGACTTCTTCAAAATATCCAGGCTCAGATTGTACGATTGTACTCATGGCTGCTAGATACCCTTGGTATCTATTTAGCTTCTTGCTTTTACGAAATGTCCCCCTTGGGGCCATATGTCTCTCGGCATCCTAGAGAGTATCCCTGAGCCATGAGGCTCTTCTCTTCATTGAAGGAGGTGGTCCGTGGATCAATAGGGTCCATCGGTCCTTCAACATCGGGCATCGTCTCATCCTTTGGTTCTTCCTGATTTCCAGACCTTACTTCATGATCTTCCTTAGAGCTCAGAAGATTGATTACTTTCCTGAGGGAAGCATTTTCATCAAAGGTAACATCATGGCATATCTCCACTTCTCTTTGACCAGGCACATAGACTCTATAAGCCTTTGAAGTTTCACTGTAGCCCACAAACATTCCCTTCTTCCCAGAAGCATCCAACTTGCTCCTCTTCTCTTTTGGCACATGAAAATAAACGGGACAACCAAAAACTCTAAAATGAGAGACGTCAGGTTTCTTACGAGAGAAAACCTCTTTGGGAGTTGTGGAGTCTAGAGCGGAATGCGGGCATTGGTTTTGTATGTACGCAACAGTGTTCACAGCTTCTCCCCACAGAAACTTCGGAAGACCTTGGTCACATAGCATGGCACGGGCAACTTCCACAGTGGTCCTGTTCTTTCTTTCAACAACGCCGTTTTGCTCAGGAGTATATACGGTTTTGGTCTCCCTCTTGATGCCAGCTTCTTTGCAAAAGTTATTGAACTCGTTCGTCTCATATTCAGTGCCATTATCGGTCCTCGAAATCTTGATCTTCTTCCCTGTTTGATTTTCCACCAAGGCTTTGAAAGTACGAAACCACATGAAAGCCTCATCCTTCTTCTTCAAGAAGTATATCCAGGTTTTGCGAGAGAAGTCATCTATAAATGTCATACAATAAGAGCATCCTCCCAAGGATGTCACGGACAACATACCAGACGAATCAGAATGTATCAATTGCAAGACATCAGATGTCTTTGTGACACTTGAGGGGAAGGGTGCCCTTGTATGCTTTCATTCGGCACAACACTGACACACACCTTCATGATCATTTTTGAACTCGAGCATCCCTGTCACCACCTTCCTTGCTTTAGGAAGGGCTTTGTAATGAAGGTGTCCAAACCTCTGGTGCCATAGTTCGGTTTGACGGATAGTATCACATGTCATAGCTCCCAGTGGACTTCCTCCAACCTGGTAGAGTGTATCAACTCTAAACCCAATCGTGATAGCTTCCTTGAAACTCTTCTTCCAGATGCGCACCTTCTCATCAACGAATGCCACATTGAAACCTTTGTCTTCCATGTCCGAAATAGATACAATGTTCTTCTTCAAATCAGGTACATATAGTACATCTTGCAAGCGGAGGACTTGTCCTTGAGATAAGTGGAGGGTCACAGTCCCAGTCCCTTTCACGGGGTATGTGGCATTATCTCCAAGGATAATTTTCAGATTAGTATCCTTCTCAACCAAATCAGAAAGTGCTTCCTTAAACCTAGTGAGGTGCCCTGAGGCACCACTATCAATCAACCAGACATCCATAGTGTCGGGTGGAGATGCAGCAGAGAGGGCAGATACAAGAATGAATTCATTTCTTTTATCATCAACAACATTAGATTCCTCATACTTGGAGTTTCGCGACCATTTGAAAGGTTGCCCATTTCCATTGAGACCAGAGGGAGCCTTCTTCTTTCCTTTGAACCTGTTGTTGCTTTGATTGCCATTCTTCTCGTTGTTGTTGTTGTCATCATCCCCAGGAGAATCCTTCTTATTAGGGCATTCTTTAGCATAGTGGCCGGTCTTGTTACATGTGTAACATCTTTCTTTCTTTCCTTGGGCCCCTGCTCTTCCATGGTTCCTCAAACCACCATTGTTCTTCTTCTTAGCACGAGCGGTGAAGGCGACATTACCTTCATTCTTGTTTCCTCTTGAGTGCATCTCGACAATACTTTGTCAAAATCAGGAATCACATTGTTATTGAGAATGGTAGTATTGAATACATGCCATTCGGAGGAGAGACCTCCAAGTGCGGTGGGAACCATTTCTCGATCAGCTATTGTCTCTCGAATGGCTAGAAGATTATTTCTGATTTCGGTCAAGTTCATAAAATAAGATTGAACGGATTCATCCCTGCCTTTTTTTAGATTCTTCAGTTGGTTCTTAAAGAAAATGACTTGATTTGCATTGTTGGCCCTGAACATGTTTACCAACTTATCATACATCTCCTTGGATGTGCGTAGCTCATAGATTTAGGCAACCAGACTCTTATGAATTGAATCCCGGATGATCAACTTTGCTTTGATTTCCCCCTTCTTATACTTTGACTTGGTGTCAACAGGTGCAGATGATGGAGGCTCTTGGATTTTACCTTGCACATAGTCCATGACATCTTGGTCTTCCAACATTAAATCCAAAGACATCTTCCAGGCATGGAAGTTTTCCTTCCCAGTTAACTTGTCATCAACTTTGAAGCTATTATAGTTTGAGGTACCCATGGGTCCTTGACAAATGCTCCTTCGGTGATTGCTCTAAATACAAACTTCACCTTAGCTCTGATTCCATGGAATCGAAGATGTTCTATGTTTGATGCAACTTTATTTTTATACCCAATATCAAACAATAATCACATAAATAAGAAAGTAAAATGCTGATAGAACATACCAATAGATTGATGGAAGACAAGCCAAAAATACACTTAACTTGATCAACAAAATATATGTGTTGTGGTGCGTTACGACGGTCAACAGGATGCTTCAACCATCAAAGTCTCTACACGGTCAACCAACCAGAATGTGTCACACAACCCTCTCGGACAACTCTACAACAGTCAACCCAAAGTCAACAAAAGTCAACGCTGTCTAGTCAACAATCAATGCAAAACAATAGCAACAAAAATGTCAACGCAGCCAAGTTAAAGTCAACGTCCAACCTCGATTTTTGTGCCAAAAAATGCAGATTGCAGAAATCAGAATTTATGTAGAGTTTGAGGTCAAGTTGACCATGCATTGACCAAAGTCAATGCTGGTTAAATCTGCGCTGAAACCCTAGGTCAATTTTTCCATGTGTGAGAGAAGAAGAGCCTCCAAGATGATGATTGAACCAATCAGATGCATAGAGAGAATGTGTGATGAGTGATGGTGAAAATGACCTCTAACGTTGACTTGTATATATCCATCAATGAGGGTGTGTGACACATCTGTTGGGGCTTCAAGCCTACATTACAATTCTGGCCGACCTTGCACATAAGTGGAATTAATTCAAAATAAATGTTCTACTCATCGGATCAAGATGATCTTTAGATCGATCTTGCACCTCTCCGAAAGAGGAATCCAATAAAAATTTTGGCATCTTCATTTGAGCATCACAACATGGAGTTTGGACCTAGTTGTCCAAAATTAACAACTTGGGAGTTATCCAGATTGTTTGTAACCTAGAGAAGTTATCCGAAAATAAAGTATAGGAATGGGCCTGTCCTAAGGGAGACTAGGCCATAACTGGACAGTCATTGTACTTGGAAAAAGGTCATCGTGAAGACAAAATGGAACTATTCCACCACAAGGGAAAGCAGAAATAGGGTATAGAACAAACAAAAACAACATATGAAATAAGCAAAACTGTTATCAACCCAATTTAAACTAGAGACCATGACTAGAGGAATTTGGAACATTGCCTTATTCATTTACCTGCTGCATTGGAACTGAAATTGTAATGTTCCCAATTTTTAGCCTCAAGCTAAAAGGAACATTATAGTTGCACATTTTATTTTTGTTTAATAAAATGGGTAAGGAGACACCTTAACCCTCTTTTGATGAAGAAATAACACACCTTGTGTGAAAGGAGGACAAATAAGCAGCTGAAATAATCACCTAAGGGTGTGAATGGAACCCGGATCACTTGATTTAGTCACCTTTGACTAAAGTCAACAACACTGCCCAAGGAGGAGAGGCTTCCTAGAGAAGCTACGCAGTTTTGGAGGGAAGACACTCACATGAGGGTGGAAACCCTAATTGGTGGGACCATGGTGGAGAAGAGTTCCCTTTCTTTATAAGGAGGAGATGGCAGCCCATTTGGATCATGTTTTGAGTATAGAATTTCGAATAGGGTCTGCAGAGGCTTGCATCCTCGGGCTGTTTAGCAGGGTGATGGTGCCCTCGGGCACTAGGGTGTTCCCGATCGGGAATCCCTACCTCTTCCTCAAGGAAGGATGAGGATTGAGCTGCATTTTCCTTAATCCGGCATTGGCCACAGCTACAACCATCATCTACAGTGTTAGCTCTGCAGCAGAGAGGACGTCGTGTTGCTGGGGGCAGCAAAGGAGGAACTCATGGAGTCATTCTTGTTTGTTTTGTTCAGTGGAGGAGTGGTCTATTCATTGGAGGAGCTGCAAGGAGGATTCCCGGGCTTTATTTCAGATCTTTGGCATGGGGCCAACATTCCATCATCTCCCACTGCGCAGTCCATGGAGGAAACTGCGTTATTTCAGAGGAGGCAGTGAGAGAGGGGTTCTTGAGCTTCAAAGGAGGAGTGTTTTTGAGTCAAAGGGATCAACCCTTTGCTTGGAGACATTATCAGAGGAGGGCAATCAGATTTCAGATCAGCCACAGCCTCATTCTCATTTTGTTCAGTTGCAGTGACAAGTTTCTTGTCACATTTTGTATTCTCCGGCATTTCTAGCAATCTCTCCTAGATTGGCTAGAAATCTAGTATTTCAGCCCATTCCTTTGTTTTTGGGCTATTTCTTTGTATCCTACAACCACATTTGTATTTCGTATATATTCAGCAGCTACTACCTTCATACACACAGCGTAGTCACTGCTCTCCAACATTTTGTGGAGTTGCAGCAACTCATGTATTTTATTGTTCATTCATTGGAGGTTGGTCCTTAAAGCTTGAGTGGGTTGTCCTTCAACTATTTCTTGTATATTATTGCTGATATAATCATATAATGTTGGCTGCATACATTTCCCTCTTATGATGTATTCAAATTTGCAGAGTTTAATGGTTATGTTCATATATTGCTGTAAGCTCTCTCATTGAGTTGTTTTAGAGACCTAGATTGGGGAGATCTGTATAACTCATCTAGAGTTATTTCTTTGAGCTCATTTTCTGCAAGAAAGTTGTATTAGATGTGTTCTAGGGCATCCCAGTGGTGGTTTGCCTTATTTTTGCAGAGGCTTCCTTATACAGCGTCCTCAAGGACCCTATAGCAGAAATTCCTGAAGTGGAATATTGCATATCCATAGGCAGAGTCTGTGAAGGGCCAGCTAGCCTTAGGATCTCTTTCTTCTTTGGAAGGAGACATATCCTGTAAATGTCCCAACAGTCAATCTCTAAAATGGACTTGTGATACCTCACTGAAGAAGGAATTGGAATATCTTAAGATATTCCTGATGGAGCAGAAAATTCCAGATTTGGAACATGTAGAAATAGCAGTATCCAAGGTGATTCCTATTGGAACAGTCTACACAATGTTGCCATTTTTTTGAATGAGCCATGAACACACAATAATCAATGGATGGTTCTGTTTCTCTAGAGAGTCAAGGTGATGGCAAATTTTGTGGTGGTAGGAATCCTTGGCTAGCAGGGCGTGAGCTACAAAGTCCTTAGTGTGCCAATTTAGCTCCACTATTGGAAAGAATTTGTTATCCCTGGTGCGATTGAAGTCTAAATCAGAGATGAAATTGGCAGTGACCTGATTAACCATTGCATCCTCCATGTAGGTCCTTGTGAATTTTGGCATCCTCTTCTACCTCTTGGATTACTTGTTGAAGATTTGGAGGGATGGAATCTCTGTAAGCATTTGTAGCATCTTCCGCATCCTGCTGAGCCAAGTTCTTGTGTTGTCGGTAGCTTGTAGCAGCCTCGTGCATCTGAGTGCCTATTGGAGCCATTTGTTGAAGAGTCGATGATTGGATTTAGTTGCCCGAATTATTGGGAATAGATCAGGTGATTATCTTGACTTGTGGGAACCAACGAATGAAATGGAGAGGCAGCTGTAATTCCTGGCAGTCATAGAACTTACTGCGACAACGCAGCATAATGGTCCAGAGTCCAGATGCGTGTTGTGTTCATGGTTGTAGCCCTCTGCTTGATCCTCCCCTATACCTTCGACATCATTCAAGCAACCTTCCACTTTCAAAGTGAATGCACCCAAAATAGAATCCAGTGGTGAATGAAGGTGGAGATCAGGGTTTGCGTTGGGATATTGAATTCTTTCTTATATTTAGGTCTTGGTAATTATTGCTTTATGATCAATAATTACACATTTGAAAAATTCTCAACCATAATTTCGTTTTTGCGATTGAGTAAGCATTATTAGATTGACATAAGATATATGAGATATTTATTAATGTCTAATTACAATTGATGACCCTGATATATATACATAGTCGGGGTGTCTTTTCATTAATAGACATGTCTTATTGAAAAGACATGTCTTTTCTCTCTTTGTTTATTATTAGTTACTTATTGATTATATATATATATATTGTTGTACATAACATAATATATATTATACATTGTTGTCCGAAAGGGAATACATTCCGCATATAAAACATCAACACTCACTCTTGGCGAGGAAGGTATTCTTCCATGGTGTTCTCCTGTAATAGTCCCAATCACACCCAACCACTTCACATGGTATGGTTAGGACTACCACCATAGTCTCAAGACTACGCTGCAAGTATCTTTGATGTTTCTCCTCTCATAGTAGTCCAATCACACCTAGCCACTTCACATGGCGTAGGTAAGACTTGTACCAGTATACTCATTACTCCCTTAGTCACTACACATGATTGATCGAGGAAACTTGGCCAGAGGGAGAGTCTCTGCCCGCCATAGGAGAAACATCACAACTCCCTCTCAACTAGGGTGGACATTTTGCATCACGCCAAGCTTGTCTCTGAAGAATTCATAACTTCACTTTGAGAATGTCTGCTGTCTGCTCATCTGTGGATATCTACCGAAGTTTCACTACTCCTCTCTGTACCATGCCTCAGATGATATGGTATTTGATCTCTATATGCTTTGACTTGTTGTGAAAGACTGGATTCTCTAAAATCTTCACACAACTTTGATTATCACAGTATATCAAAGTTGGCTCTAACTCTAGATCAAATGACCCTGCAATCAATTTTTAAGCCACACTGCTTCACGACTTGCATCACTGGCTGCTATATATTCTGGCTTTGCTGTACTGAGTGCCACTGACAATTGTTTTCTGCTATACCACGAGATCATACCTGATCCCAAATTGAAGCAACATCCTGATGTGCTTTTCCTGTCTACTGCACTCTTTGCCCAGTCAGAGTCTGTATAACCTTGCAACAACTTTACTTCGCCATCCGAGACATATTTGAGTCCATATCCAATTGTACCATGTAGGTACCTCAATACATGTTTTGCTGCTACCAAATATACATGTCTAGGCTCAACCATGTATTGACTCAATGTGTCCACTGCAAAGCGTATATCCGGCCTAGTATTAACCAAGCACATCAAGGATCTTCTCAACTCTTTGTACATTGTGAGATCAACCAAATTTGAAGAAGAATCACTCAAGAACTTCAGATTCGTATCCATAGATGTGGCCATGGACTTGCTGTCCATCATCCCAAATCTCTATGGTATCTCAACTATATACTTCCTTTGGCTAAGGAAGATCTCATTTGGTCTCTGCCACAGTTCTAATCCCAAGAAATAATGCATTAACCTAGGTCCTTCATTTCAAACTCTGAAGTGAGCTCCCTCTTGCACCCATTTATGAGATTTCATCCCCTATAAGAAACAAGTCATCTACATATAGTACTAATATCAAGGGGCAATCATCATCAAATGTTTTTGGCTACTAGGGCAAATGTTTCATTATATTCTTTTCCCTCATTCCGGGAGAATCCTCTAGCCACAAATCTAACATTGTACTTTTATATGCTGCCATCTGCAACATGCTTGATCTTGTAGATCCATTTTGAAGTCACCACGGACTTCTCTTCTGGTCTCGGAACCGTGTCCCACACATCATTTTTCATGATGGATTGATACTCTTCCATCATAGCATCCTTCCACACTTGCTGTTTTGCGGCTTCCTCATAAGTTGAAGGTTTTGAATCAATGATCTTACTCATTAGCGCCACATAGCTGGAAAACTTGTGTGGTCTCTTGGTCTCTTTGGAGGAGCCTTTGGGAGCTGCATTTTTTTCTGCTTCCTGCAACGTGTTGGAGTTGGCTGAGCAAAGTTTAGAAACATCTCTGGCAAACATCAATGTACAATCCATTGATCTCATTTGTGGAATTGCTGGTTGTGATAAAAATCGCAGATGCATTGATCCTTTCGTGAACTGTACACGTCATGGGATAACAAATCCGAAAAACATTATGCTACAACCATTAACTACATATCAGCAAAACAATTGCTTATATTGGGATCCTCATCTTTGTGTCACCCTTTGCATCAACATTGTTCTCTAGGGACCGTAGTCAACACTGTCCAATTTTGACGAAACTGCTTAATCCAATCCTTGAAATATGGTAGAAAAAGCTTAACATGCCTAATTCTTGATTTTGCTTTGAGTGGAGGGTACATTTTCCCTAAAGTCATGACAGTGGAGTTCAATGATCAAGACCACCAACATCAGGGTACATAGAGGGCTTGGTGCTCTTGATTAAATGGAAATTGCATTACCTTCATATATAATAGAATCCAATGCAAGTGCTTCTATCTTGCCACTCCTGAAATCTTGGAGATTGTTAAGTCTGCTGAATTTGTATGGGACGTGAAATTCTATTTTCTCCATATGGAGTTCAATGAGGTTGAAACCACTCTCAAACATCCTGGAACAGTTAATGTTAATGTTAAAAATCCAAGTAAAAATTTATACCATCTTTTATCCTTCCTTTAACGAAAAATAAAGTAGAATATCAACTTTTAGTTGAGGAATTTAATTTTATTAGTAACTGCTAGGAGGGGTTGTTCAAAACTGTGCACATTTGTAAAAAGAGAGCATGTGAATGTCTCATTTTTTGAGGGGGACATTCCTTAGTGCATTTCCTTGCATCCCTGTCAAAAGGCGACATGGGGAAGTGCCATCCTTGGAGTACCCATGTCCTGAGAGCATGGGGGGCATGCCCCCCACCCTTGGAACATGTCCCTGTGTAATGTTGTCATTCATAAATCATAGGCGCAATGCAAACTTAAAATCTACTTTCTGGAGTGGTTCTTTCTAGAAAGAGACTGTAAGTCACATTAATTTATGTTAGTTAAATTATTTTTTAATTTCCGTGTTTGATAGAGAATACTTCCTAAACAGTAGATGTCCATTCCTGTACCTTGCCTCGTTAAGTATATCCTTCCCTAAAACAAGCTCTCTTCAAAAGATTTCAACAGAACATGGAAAACAAAGTATGCTGCAAGACAAGTCTTTTTTAAAAAGCAGGCAGGAAATTGTGCACAAAAAACTATGTTTAAAAAGAAGCTAGTTGGCTTCTGTTATCTGTTATGTTAACCTCAAGCATACAAGTGAAAGTGAAGAGAGTTTAATGATGCATAGGATTAATATTGATGTATTTGATGCATAGTTTAAAAACTGGCCGGTTTGAAATGGTAATTTGTCAAACTGGCTGGTCAGAGACCCTCAACCAATGAACCGGCAGAAAAAATTGGTTTGGGTCCAGTTGGTACCTAACCAGTACTAACCAGTCCAAACTGGCCTGTTCTGCTCCAAACATTGGTGGTCTGTACGGTGGCATGTGTGGTGAATTGTGGGACTTGCAAGTGGTTTCTAAGCAAACCAGGGACTGTTTCTAGTTCTGTTAGGCCTAGTTTTGCTGCTACTGCTGAGGTTGTAGAGGAGTGTGAGCCTTGAGGAGTCCTTGGACTCTGAGCCAGATGATGTTTATGTGGCTCCTGGTGATGATCCCATGCCTAGTAGCGGTGAATCTGGTGACGAGTTTGATGAGTGATCATGTTAATCAGTGATTTGCAGTAGGTCAATGGCTCAGTAGCTTGTAGCATTGTTTTTGGACTCTAGAGGCCATTTAGGGCTGCATTGATTATATGTTTCATTGATGATATGTATTGCATTCGGTGTGATTTTGATGTATGCACCCTTACATGTATATAGATGAGCAAATTTGGCATATTTTGTCTCTAATGATCTGGAATCATGGTTTGAAATCTTAAAATTAATTATTTTCATTACAAATTTATTATTTATGTATTTTTTTCAATTCTGGTTTTTTGAGTCCAGTTCTGGTTTGAACCCCAGTTTGATAGGTGGTCTGGTTGAAAACTGGGTTCCAGTTTTTAAAACTATGATTTGAGAATCTATTCAGAATGACTTTAAGGTTGAGGCAAAGGGTAGTCATGCTTTTATGATGATGTTCATTTATGAAGTGCTCTTTAATTTTGCCGAGTATTTATGGAAGCACAGACATCCATTTATATGCTTATCCAATTTTGCTTCACTTGTGTGTTTTATAGAAGTTAACATATCCTCAGGTCTATGTTTTGTTAGCTTTCATTAATGTGAAAATATGGGTGTTTACTTTTAGCATTATTGTGTGAACCAAGCATTGTGTTCTAATCAGGTTTTGCATCAAGCTACCCAGTATTTGAAGAGCAGTAGTTGACAATGAGTTTGTGGTTCTCAGAATCATAAAGAGAGGTAGGTGATTGACTTTTTGTTGTGTGATGCAGACAAAGGAGCTAATAACAGAGATATCCATGCTTGAAGAGGAAGTCACTAATCGCGAGCAGTACATTCTTTCTCTCTATCGAAATATTTTTGATCAATGCATAGCTGGATCATTGTCAACACAAAATTCAAATAAAACATCACCAGCACATACGAATTATGAAGATAAAATTCTTCCAAGTACCATTTCAAGGACTTTGTTTACACCAAACAAGTTTCCTCCTCCACACCATTATGTGTCTGCCTCCAACCAAGGTTCTCAGATTGCAAATACACAGTTGCACTCGAAGACAATGCATGCCTCATTATTGAGTACACCATCAACCATGGATGAAAGAATTCAGAGTCCGCATTCTCAATCTGCTTCCAGGGGGCAGGTATAAGCAACACACTTGGTGCTAAGCTCTTCTCAATTAGTTTCCATTCCTATTACATATGATTTTTCTTAAAGTAGCTTGATTAAACAAGTTAAAGCAGAACCCAATACTCATCTGTTTGTTACATGTAATATATAGACTTCGGAGTTATCTAATTAAGGCTTCTGATTTTTTTTTTTGGGTAAGCTTGGTAGGATTACATCTTCATCATGTCCAATATATCACCCTGATCGGGGCGGGGAATTGAACCAGTGACTTCACATCAAGGAGTGCCTTAACAGAGCACCCGATCACCGTCTATCCAAGACCCGTGGACAAGGCTTCTGAATTTTGAATCCTTATCTTTGTTGATATGATCTTAAATGGTTGAGCCTTAGCTATTAACAAAGTAATTGAAGTGTCAATGTTGCAACAGAAGTTTCAAAATTTTAGAGTTCAACAATAGATAAAGTGAAGTGTCCACTTTCTTGCAAACAGAAATCTCTCACAGGAAAAAAATAGAACCTGACTGTTTCTTCACAAAAGTGCTCGGGAACTCTTGTTTAATTTACTCAATATGCTCAGTAATCTCAGATCTGAAATTATAGATAAATCACCGACTGTCAGCATCACTGGGTAGAAAAACTCACTTTGTCACCAGACACTTCCTAGGTTATTCTAGGTTTCTCTACTTGAATTTCAATAATGAAGTGGAAATGAAAACAAAATCTGGCAGCCTAGAAACTTGGGAGGTCCCATCTGGCAGTGTCTTTAAGCAATTCACAGAGAGTGAGACACTAATTGCTCCGCTGATATCCAACAATGGCTGCCTGATTTATAGAGAGGATAGTTCTCGAAGAATTAGATAGCTGAAGCTGTATCCTGATAATTTTATTCAAAACGATAATCTAAGAATATAAATAGCTGTCCAACAGTTTTCTTATATTTTGAACTTCCTATGAGTTCTAATTGTTACATTTTTACCTTGTTTAGCTCAGGCAGCCTTTTCCACAGCACAAGGATGCACGTAGTCAGCTGGTACAGCAGTGGCAGAAGTAGGTGTATTTAATGCAGGTCTGTACAGCAGCAGCAGAAGTAGGTGTATTTAATGCAGGTGTATACAACAGCATTTATGGCAGCAGTTTGCCTAGGTTCTTGTGTGTGGCAGAGTGTGAGGGAGGTGTACTTATATAGGAGATGAGGGCACATGCATGCTTTCTGCATACAGATGCCAATGTTAGTTTATTTTAATTTGTCCACCTTCATTTGAAATCAGTTCACTCCTGTTCTAGATTTAACAAGTTCCAGTGTCTAGTTCAGTCGATCAGTTTGGTTCTGTTTTTAGAATGAGTTTTATTTCTTATAGGGACTGTTACCGCAAAGTCTAGCAGGCCTAGTGCAAAGCCTCACTAGGCGGAGCCAGACCTCGTGGCAACAAGAGATCAGCAACCACTGTCACAGCAACAAGCTTTTTCCAGCTATTTAGTGGTAATTGAACTGCAAGGGAGGCTTCCCTATATACAAACCACCTAAAGGATATTCAACAAGAAGTGTTCAAGGTGATGGATGAGCTCCAACTATTTGGATAGGGTACTGTCGAAGCCAGGAGGGCTAAGATATTCTTTACAAAGCACAAATATTCTATTCTTAGACCACTTAAGCAAATTAGAGGGCTGTTATAAGTTACGGTTTGATATATTTTCAATGATAGGTCATCATATCACAGCCAAAAGAAATAGCCTTATAATGATAAATCAATAAATAGGTATGTCTATCAATAGATATGCAAAGTTTAGGGCTTGCAATGGAGTTTTTATAGCTGAAATATGCATAAAACAACATTATAATGATGATGTCAGCCCTATAATTAGTTTTTTACAATGCAATAAATTTTAGATTTTGCTTTTTACAATTATTTAATGCAATCCCTATTAAAAGGGAAATACCACATCAAGTAGAATTACTTTTAGCAATATTTCAAAAAACCCTAACCCTAACCCTAGATATCTAGATTCTAGAGTTTTAGAGAGGAGAGCGTGTTGATTTTTCAGAGGATCTTCTAAACTGATAATTACTTATGATTTATTTAATTACACAAAAGATCTCAATAGTAGAAACTAAATGCTAGTAGGATCATAAAGAGACAACCAAACAAGAACGCAAGCATTTACCCTGGGAAAACCCACATGGGGGACAAACCTAACAACCTTTTCCTTAGAGAAAATTTTCACTTCAACAAAAGACACACCTAGATTTTCTACTTGATTACAAAGTCAAATTGACTAGCAAAGTAGACTTGGTCAAACCTGGTCCAACTCCCTCCTAGTCAAGTCAAACATTTTCCCAATAGACTCAGTTTGGTTTGTTATGCTAGGGCCGAATTTCAGCCTTCTTTTGCACCCAAAAATCTCGCTCTTGCAACTTTCTTATGCCTCGGAAGTTCGGTCCTTTTTGTCACATGTGCGAGGTCACAAAAGGAGATCAGATCCACATGTGGGAGGGCTGATGGAGAGAGAGAGAGAGAGAACTTGATTTTCTTCTGATCAACTTCGACCTTCCTTATCTTTGTCTCCTTCCCTTGGTAAACATAAGGATACTTGTTTGTGTGTTCCAATTAATGGAGGACGAGTGTCTTTATATAGTCTTCTAGCTGGCCGAATGGGTGCCTTTTTGACTAGGGTCAACTTGACTAGGAGGAGGATTGACTTGGCTTGTTTGGAGCCAAAAATTCAAATATCAAAATTCAAATTCTCTTTTGAAAAGAATATGAAGAACATGCCTTAAAATTTATCTTTTAACAATAGCATGAAGAACATATTTTATATTTATCATTACAAATACATCAATGGATAAAAATATTAGGGAGGTATTCATAATGGCTATCTAGATGTTCTCATGTTGACAAATTTCTCTAAGAAAGGGTTACAATAATTCATCATCAACATCAACATCATCCAATTACTGTAATATTGGTCTCACATGGTAAATCATCAACATCAACAAGTTACCATAATTCCGGTTAGTACCTATGACCTATGGTATATCCTCACCATAATCCTGGTCAGTACTCCTGACACATGGTACATCATTAGCATTAATAGTCACCATAATTCCGGCCTATTTGACACATGGTATACAGACTAGTCTTGGTTCACCATCATTCTAGTCAATATCTTTGACACATGGTGAATCTCCAAAGGCCATACTCTACTCGAGTAATATTGATTTTTTTCCTCGGCACTTCAGAATCAGGCCTATCTAAACTAAGATCACAAACACATTGAAATACCCACAACCTACTAGCACTTTGCACATGGGAAATCTTCAGTAGTGAAATCAATTTAGTGCACAGAGATATGAGCCCAAAGCTCGATTATTTATTACTTCATTAATAAAAGAATCATGGGTTTCTCGCATCAGGTATCATGGCCCTCGATCTCTAATACAACTAGCATACATAGTATACAACTAGGGCTTGTAGTCTGCAACATTATATCTACAATATTCCCACACAGAAATAGGCAAGAACAAACACATAACTTACTTGCTGAAGTAGCCCATCTAGATCAAGCCTCTGCACTTGTTGACCTTGACACGTGGCAGGTCCTTTGCCTCCTTCGATCAACTGATCACAAGGGTTTTGCTACTCCAAAATCATTTTACACTTTAACTCCACAACTCTGCCTTCTCTAAGTGACTATGTTACTCCAAGGGTAACTCAACATAGGCTCAACAAATCTGGCCTCTCTCAGTGATTTGCCACTTCAAATGCCACTGTATAACAAGCCTAATCAAATCTGCCTTCACACAGTGATCTTTTTGCTCCAAGAGTCACAGTGCACAGGGCTTCACAAGTCTGCCCTCTAATAATGGATTTGCTTCATCAAGTCACTGTACA
This sequence comes from Pinus albicaulis, assembly GCA_034641835.2. Taxonomy (NCBI): domain Eukaryota; kingdom Viridiplantae; phylum Streptophyta; class Pinopsida; order Pinales; family Pinaceae; genus Pinus; species Pinus albicaulis. The sequence goes on from CM076575.1 coordinate 880,584,529, forward strand.
CAGGGCAACAATATACCAACAACTCACAATGGGTTTTCCTCATCAAATAACACTGTATATCAGCTCATTTGCGAACAAACTTTGAGATTTATGCCCAGAATCTTCTCACAGTCCTTCTTGTCTCAAATCCAGGGCTTGGATCACTCCCATAGCCCTAACAGACCTCAGATCTGCCCTTATCAACCAACCATCACTGAATGCAAGCCTCATATATCTCTGGTACACTATTCATTCAATCCCCTTCAAGACAGATCGGGGGCCTCAACCCTCCTCTACTAGATTTTCCTAGATCTGAGGCCTTACGACCTTGCTGTGCTAATCTGGGGCCCTTCGACCCTCTCCTAGCAGAATTGAGGGCCTTTTCGGCCTGTTATAGCATACACGGTGGTCTCGGCCTCCTCCATAGTGCTTCTGCCCTCCCTTTTAGGCAAAATAGACTCATGACATCCCCTTTCTAACTCGATCTTGCTCAAAACTCATGGCAGGGATAACTCGTCCAATCTTCCTTAGGTCGAACTGCTCAGACTTCATATAAGTTCGTCCTTCTTCCAGCTTAGCGACTAGCTTTTGTTCACATATTGCTGATTGCTCTTGGTATATGCCTTTGCCCACAATACAACTTATTGATGGCTTATCCTTTCTCGGAAATACCTTCTAAGCTACCCACAATCTAACACTCCCTCTTAGTGAGGAAGGTATTTCCTTCATGCTCCCAGATCCATGACTTTCATTGCATGCTCATGACCGTCCTTGCATGAGTCATGACTTTCCTTGCGTAGCCACAACCGTCCACGTATGTGCTACAACTTCTTTGTACTAGGCCTAGCTTTGTATTGTATGGTGCATGAATATTCTCGCATGCAACATGACTTTTCCAGCATGATCCTTGCTTGTCCTCGCAAGATCTATGACTTTCCTTTCACCACCATGAATGATCTCTCATGGTCCGTGACTGTCCTTGCATGGGCTGAAAGCTTCTCGAAATCACATGAACTTGAAGATTCAAACTTCCATAGGGTAGTTGACAGTCCTTTGTAGTCTCCCTTTGAAGCTAGACTTCTTCTGAGTCTACACAACCTTCACTGGAACACTCTGCTTCTTGTGCACACTCTGATCCATTTGCTCTTCAAAGTAACTATGATACCATGTTGATTTTTTCCTTGACACTTTAGAATTAGGTCTATGTCTAAAACACAATCACAAACACACTAAAATACCCACAACCTACTAGCACTTTGCATAGCGGAAATATTCAGTAGTGAAATCAATGTAGTGCACAGAGATATGAGCCCAAAGTTTGATATTTTATTACTTCATTAATAAAAGAATCATGGGGCTCCTGTACCAGGGATCATGGCCTTCAATCTCTGATACAAATAGCATACATAGTATACAACTAGGGCTTGCAGTGTGCAACATCAGATCTGCAATCTGCCCACACAAATTTAGACAAGAACAAACACATAGCTTGCTTGCTGAAGTAGCCGATCTAGATCAACCCTTTCTGCACTTGTTGTGCTTGTTACCTGGCAGGTCCTTTGCCTACTTTGATCAGCTGCTCACAAGGGTTCTGCTGTTCCAAAAGCCTTGCACTCTTCAGCTCCACAACTCTGCCTTCTCTCAGTGACTATGCTTCTCCAAGGTTCATTGATCATAGTCTCAACAAATCTGGCCTCTCACAGTGATTTGCCACTTCAAATGCCACTGTATAACAAGCCTCATCAAATCTGCCTTAACACAGTGATCTTTTTGCTCCAAGAGTCACAGTGCACAGGGCTTCACAAGTCTGCCCTCTATTAATGGATTTGCTTCATCAAGTCACTGTACACAGGGCAACAATATACCAACAACTCACAATGGGTTTGCCTCATCAAATAACACTGTATATCAGCTCATTAGACATGCTGTTCACAATTGCTTTTGTGAACAAACTTTGAGATTTATGCTCAGAATCTCCTCACAGTCCTTGTCTCAGATCCAGGGCTTGGATCACTCCCATAGCCCTAACAGACCTCAGATCTGCCCTTAGCAACCAACCATCACTGAACATAAGAACACATATTTCATTAAATTTGGAATTAAATAGTGGATCTAGAATTTTAAAATAACTAAAAAACTCAATTCTTGTGATTCCCTTATAATATAAAATTTCCAAATTTAATGAAATGCATGTTTAAGCCTCATATATCTCTGTTACACTATTCATTCAATCCTCTTCAAGATAGATCAGGGTCTCAACCCTCCTCTACCGGATTTGCCTAGATCTGAGGTCTTACGACCTTGTTGTGCTAACCTGAGGCCCTTATGGCCCTCTGCTAATAGAACTGAGGGCCTTTTCGACCTGCTTTATCATACACGGTGGTCTTGGCCTCTTCCTCAGGACTTCGGCTCTCCCTTTCAGGCATGCATGATAGCCCCTTTCTAACTCGATCTTGCTCAGAACACATGGTAAAGATAATTTGTCCAATCTACCTTAGCTTGAAATGCTCATACTTAATATAAACTCGTCCTTCTTCCAGCTCAACATTCTAAGGGTCAACGATGAGCTCTTGTTCACTTATGGCTGACTGCTCTTGGTATTGGCTCTGGCCACAATGCCCTTCCTCATACTTCTGTTCACTTGGTCAAGTAGCTTGAAACCCTCAGCCTGCATACTTCAGGACTCAGCCTGCTTTCACCCTCTTCTTATCCTCAATCCTGTGCTATATCTCCTACATAAGGATTTGAGGGAAGTCAACCCTAATACTAGCCTTTGAGCCCTCCTTCCATAGAGATTTAGGGTCACGACCCTTTCTAAAGCTACAACAGAACTCAACACCTTCCAGCCCTACTCGACCTCCTTAGACTCGAAGTATTTCAGCCTCCTAGGGCTCTCTCAACACAAGAGCGATTACATCTTCTCTTGCACCTCACGTCACATGAATCTCACCTTAGGCTCTTTAAATACTTTTCCTTGGGTCACTCAGGAAAACTTCTAGATCTAGGGTTTTCGCTTCTTTGGGCCTTAGAATAAATTTTTATTTTCTCTTTTGATCCTAAACCCCATCTTGGGTCCAAAACCTCATTTTGGGTAAATCGCCCAGCAAACAACATATTGATGGATTGTCCTTTCTCAGAAATACCTTCCGAGCTATCCAAAATCTAACAAGTAATTTTGGGCTTGATGCTAAATGAGCTCACTCAAACTACTCAACCCACTCAACTGAGTGGTCTCGGGCCTCTAGGAACATTCTTCCTAATTCTGATGAACATACTTGACACAAGAAGAATGACTGTCCTTTGCTGGACCATTCTCCCTAATCTTGGTCAACATACTTGACACTGGGAGAATGTCTATGATGTGTACCATCAAAAGGTATATTATAAGGCCATTTCGCCACCCTCCAACCCACAATTTCTCCTTTTCTCACATTAATTAACATCCTTTTTGGCCATAATGCGTTTAATAGGAAAACTAAAGTATGTTTGTCATGCTTCATGTCCTAATGTGGTCAATGTGCAGGAAAAAGGGCATTTTTGAGTACATTTATGATGCAGAGGCACGCTAGAGGCATCTAGAGGAAGTGTAGGAGGCTTGTCCCATGCATTTGCTCTCTTTTGACTTGAAGTGGTCCCTATAATCACTCATCTACAACTCGAGGCCGACTGGCTGCCAATGAACTCAAGTAAATGCGAGGATCTAAGTGAGCTAGATCCACTTTTCTTGAGATTTTGGAGGGAAGTAGTCCTCCTTCCAAGGAGGCTGCCCCACAATTATCTTTGTATAAATCAATGAGCCCAAGAGCTCATTAGGATCCAAATTTTGGAAGCAAGGAGGGCTACTAAGAGCCAAGTGCTCAAGATTGTCATTTCTATTCTTATTTGCATGATGTATCTAAACTCTATTTTATGTTAATGAAAAATTTAATGTTGCTTCACATCTAAGTTTGTTGCAGAAGGTTATCTTTGCTCAACTATGGAACAAAATGCTCTCAAAAGAATGGAATGCCTCTTCCTTCTAGTGGCCTGGTTATAACACAATTCGATAGCCTACTAGTGGTTAATTTTGACTACATCAACTCTTAATTAGAGTTACAATATAGACTCTTCTAGAGTCTTTTACATCATAATCACGTGGCTAGCCCCTTTTCCATGAATAATGGGGGCTGACGTGGCATCCTCTTGAACTATATGTGTGAAAACATGAAGGTCAACTTTTGAGTGGCATAACTTTTGCATACAGACTTCAATTGATGCGCTTCCTACACCGTTGGAAATATCTATGTGTAGAATAGGATGAAATGGTGCGGCGCTAAAGTGATAGTTTTACCCCAAAAAAACGTCATTTGATGTTGAAATGCACCTAAAAGTTTTCCGACCTTGTTTTGCCAAACTGGGTCCCGTTGGTAAAAACGGTCCCATGAGCCAATTCTTTGACTTTTTCCACTCCAAATGCATCGAGATAGATGACAAACAATATAATGATCCAATCTAGATCATTATAACTTGACCTACTATGGATACAACATTGTCCTCTCTTAAGTTTGTACGAACCCCGGGTTGATAATTAAAGTTGGTAGCCTTGGGAGTCTCAACAATATTGTTGTGATACTAGGGCTCATCACTTTTTGGCGCTGTTGCCGGGGAGGTGTCAAAGTAGGTGTTGTTTCTACTTAGAGGTTACCTTTCTTTCTTTTCCCATCATTTGTCATGCACTAGCATTTCTAAGTTGAAAAAGATAAAAAAAAGAGAAGAAAACACAAAAACAAAACTAGTTCTTTCATGCCTCGTAGGAGTAGGGATAATTAAGGGAAATTTCTACCAAAAACCCCCACCCCATCAAGCAGTCAACCATTCTTCTTCTTTGGTGACTCTGAACTTCCCTCTCTGACCACTAGGGAGTTAGAAAATCCTTTAGGTGAGCAACCTGAAATTTTTGAAGAATTCATAGGGGAGGAAGAGCCCATATCACCTACCCAAAACATGGCTGAAAACGGACAAAATGAGTTATTTCCTATCCGAGAGACCAATGGGGAGGCTTGGATGAAAAATATAAGCCCTACTGCCCTTCCACATTTCCATGGCTTAGCCTCTAAGGACCCTTATTCATTTATGTTTGAGTTTGCTGTAGTTTGTAGGACCTATGACTATGCTTCTGATGAACAGAAGCTGAAGCTGTTTCCCTCCACCCTTAAGGATGCAACCTTGCCTTGGTTTATGAGTCTACCTGGAGGCAGCATCACTACCTGGGCACAAATGAAACAAGCCTTTAATGAGAAGTACATGGACTATTGTAGGTCTAAGGAGAAAAAATAAGTAATCTTTAGAATGACCCTAGGGCCAGATGAGTCCTTGGAAGACTATGAGGAAAGGTTCCAACTCAATTATAGTAGGGCTAAATGTACCCTTGATCCTGAATCACTCAAGCTTTTACTTCTCCGAGGGATTAGGGAGGATGTAATGGAGACCCTTAATATGTTATCTGTAGGAGATATTTACCAACTGACCTATGATGACATCAAGACAGTATTCAAGAATCATTCTAGGGTTGGTAGGAAGAAAGGTAGGCCCAGTCAAGTCTTCTCCCTCTACATCAATTATTAAACATGAGATAGGAAGTATGTTGGAAGACTTCAAGATTGAAATGTTGCATACCTCTGCCTTGCAAATGGATACTATGCATATCAAAAGGAAGCAAGAAGAAGCAGAAAGGGCACTAGCCATATTTTGCCCTAGATGCAATAAGAGACAACCCATAAATGAGTGTCCATTGAACACCATAGTAGTCCTCTCTGTCTGTGAGGAGAACCATGCAACAAACAAATGCCCCTCTCTTCTAGGCTCAAAGGCTGTGTACCAAGGCGTTGAGAATGGCCTGGAGCAGCTCTATTTCATCAACCAGAGGAGGCCCTAATGCCCTCGGCCTTATCAACAGGGCATGCCAAGTGCACAATATCATTCTTACAATTTAAACCATAATGCACCTTTCCAGCCTTCGTACCCTCCAACTCATCCATCTTGGTACATGCCCTTTGCTTGGTCCTATGATCCTCAGTATTCTCTTCATCCTGTCAACCCACCTTTCCAGCCATATCAATCTCAGCCTCCTCAATGGGGCAACTCCTCAAGCAACCCAACCTCCTGCTTTAATGCCTCCTCCTCAACTTCAACCACATCTCCCTCACCACAACCCACCTAAGCAACCTCAAATGCCTGCCCAACCCAATCCGAACCCGAACAATAAGTAGGCACAACAGGTTTACAATGGGGATACATCCTATCCTGCTTATCTGTGGAAATCCAAGAGATCAACCTTTGGTTTGGGAAGGTACTTCCAAATGCTCACCCACCTTCTCCCCCTGAAGATCTTGAAGAAGAGAAGGAAGATAATACCCCTCAAGCCAATGTACCTCCCTATCTTGAAAGGTTGGTCCAACCTAAACAACACACCCCAGAAGAGGTTGAACTTCTGGGAGAATTGAAGAACTTGTGTGTTAAAATACCCCTTCTCCAGGCCATCAAAGATGCCCCCATTTACAACAAGCTTATCAAGGAAGTATGTTTCAAAAGGCCTAGGAGAAGAAGAAGAAATGCCCCCACTATCAATGTTGTTGGGAAACTGTCTGATCTAATGCTTGGGAGTGTGATCTCCCCAAAGTACTTGGATCCTGGTAGCTCAGTAATGGATTTGCACATTAATAGCATTGTGGTCCCTAATACCTTGATTGACCTTAGGGCTGTAATCAATGTTATGACCAAGGAGACTATGCTCAAGCTCATCCTCCAAGGAGCTTAGAGGAAGACCACCACAGTACTGCAGCTTGTAGACAGGTCCACAGTATCCCCTGAAGGAGTTATTGAGGATATGATGGTCTCTATCGACTCTTGGGAGCATCCCATAGATTTCCTTGTTCTCCAGCCCAAAACCAAATTTAATGGTTACCCTCTCATCCTAGGGAGACCTTGGTTGACCATTGCTGATGCCTACATTAGTTGTAGGGCTTGGAACATGACCATCAAGAATGGGCATCTCTCAAAGGTGCTTGTAATGTACCCATTGCTCAACCTTCTATTGAGCATGACTTACCCTTGTGGATAGAGGACGGGGAAGAAGAATACTTTTATCAGACATCCCTCTACCCAGTTTATACACTAGACATTATTGTATGAGGTGGGCAACTTGATGAAGATGACCTTATTGACCATCGCTTACAAAATCAACCTCCCATTGCCATGCCAATTGATGAACTGGTGGAAGAATCCTTGGAACAATTTGAGGGCAATCCATGGATTGATCTATGCTCTGTTGATCCTGATCTAGATCATGCCAAGGTTGTGGAAATTAGCCCATCTAAAACTCTAAAGATCAACCCTTCTCTCTCAGCGGAGCAAGAAGAGAAAATATGCACTGTGCTGAGGCAAGTTCTTCATGCTTTTGCTTGGGACTATAAGGAAATGAAAGGTGTGCATCCCTCAATTTGTACTCATCATATATACATCAAGGAAGGATGCAAACCTGTGCGCCAACCCTAGAGAAGGATGAATACTACTCTTAAGGACACTGTAAAAGAAAAATTGCAAAAGTTGTTGGATGCAGGGTTTATATACTTCATTTCAGACAGTGAGTGGGTGTCTCCTCTTGTCATAGTCCCTAAAAAGAATGGGAAGACCACATTCACATGTCTTTGTGGTACCTTTGCTTATAGAGTCCTTCCATTACCTTTGCTTATAGAGTCCTTCCATTCGGTTTGTGTAATGCCCTTGCTACCTTCCATAGGGAAGTTCTGAGTACCTTTGCTAACCTTGTTCATGACACTGTTGAGATATACATGGATTACTTCACTCCTTATGGATGTGACTTCCAGGGAGCTCTTTCTAATCTATGTGAAGTCTTAAAGAAATGCATTGAGATGAATCTTTTATTAAGTTTCGAGAAATGTGAGTTTTTGATGAATGCAGGGTCTGTCTTAGGCCATTCCATATCTAAGGAAGGGATACAGGTTGACCCCAACAAAGTTGCCATTAAGGACTTTAGTAAATTGGCTTCACCCTTGTTTGGATTACTGGCTATAGATTCAAACTTTTGTTGGATAGACAGATGTCAAGAGGCCTTTGAAGTACTGAATGAGAAGTTGACCATTGCACCCATCCTTAGGGGCCCCAATTGGGCATTGCCTTTCCATATCCACACAGATGCATCAGATAAAGCTGTAGGAGAAACCTTATGACAAGTGGAAGACAAACTGCCCTATGCTATATATTTCATTAGTAAGAACCTTTCTAAGGCTGAACTTAACTATACAGTCACTGAAAAAGAACTCTTGGCTATGGTGCACTCTCTGAATAAGTTTAGGTTCTATATCACTGGATATCAATTCTTTGTTCGCACTGACCATGCAACCATTAAGTATTTAGTGAATAAACCTGATGTCAAGGCTAGATCATTAGATGGTTGTTACTATTGCAACAATTTGAAACTATTGTTGACAAACCAGGGAAAGAGAATGTGGTTGCATATTTTTTGTCAAGACTAATCGTGCTTGCAGATGAGGGGATGGTAGATGATCAACTTCCAAATGAATACTTCTTTGCCATCTCAGTGCTATCTCCTTGGTTTGTTGATATAGCCAACTACTTGGTTGCTGGGAGATTCTCTCATAATCTATCTTTTAAGGAGAAGAGCAAGATTATCAAGAGGAGTGCCCCTTTCACTTGGATTGGGGGAAACCTCTTCAAGTTGGGGCCAGATCAGATTTTGAGGAGATGTGTAAGAGAGGAGGAAGTCTTTCACATCCTTTCAGCCTGCCATGATGGACCCTGTGGGGGCCATTTGGTTGCTAGAAGGACAACCTTCAAGGTTTTACATGCTGGCTACTACTGGCCTACTCTACATCAGGATGCAAAGAGGTACATTGCTAGATGTGATGAGTGCCAAAGGATGGGCAAGCCTACACCCAAGGATGAAATGCCCCTACAACCTCAAGTGACTCTGCAGCCATTTGAGAAATGGGGCATGGATTTCATTGGGCCTATTGATCCCCCATTAGGGCAAAAGAGTGACATCATTGTGTGCACTGATTACTTGACCAAGTGGGCTGAAGCAAAGGCAGTGAAGGCAAAAACTAAGCAGAAAGTGGTTGAATTTATGAGGGAGAGCATCTTCTACAAGTTTGGTTTTCCAAGAGAGTTAGTCACTGATAAAGGGGCACAATTCACCTCAAATTTGATTGAAGACATCATGGAGTAACACCATATCAAGCAAAAGAAATCCAATTCCTATCATCCTCAGGAAAATGGGCCAGTGGAGGTCACAAGCAGAGTTTTGGAGAACATTTTGACCAAGGTTGACAACAACAGCAGAAGGGATTGGGTAGAATGACATGTAGAGGCCACTTGGGCCTACAATACCACATAGCCCATTTGAGGTGGTATATGGAAAGAAATCCTTGTTGTCCATTGAGTTCAAGTACAATACCTTAAGGATGGCAACACAATTGAATTTAGACCTCACTACAACACAACAAGAAAGGCTGCTTCAACTCAATGGCGTGGATGAGGTTAGATTGCAGGCTCTCTTGCACACTGAGGTAGTTCAACTATAGAGGAAGATCTGGCCTGATAAACATATTAGGGAGAGAGCTTTTCAAGAGGGTGATTGCGCCCTCCTGTACGATTTAAGTTTCAAGGATTTCAAAGGGAAATTAATGACAAGGTGGTTGGGCCCATATTTAGTGGAAAAATGTTATGAGAATGGATGAGCCTCTTTCAAAAGAGGAGTTTACTAGTTCAGTAAGCAAGGAGATGAATGTAATTGGGGGTCTCACAACCCTCAATTCATCGAACCTCTGAACAACAAAAGAAGAATAAAATTAAAAAAAAGGAAAAAAGAAAAAATAAAGGGCCTAGGTGAAAATCTCCATGAGGTATCTAAGGCCAACTCTAGGGTTGAAAACTTCCATGAGACCGTCTAAGAGCAAAAACAAATATAATATAATGGAAAGATCCCTAGGTGAAAACCTCCTCTGTGGCGCGTGGGGTAGGCCTGCAGATTGAAAACCTCTTCAGAGGCAGTTTGTAGGTCTAAAAAAGAAGGGAGAAAAAATGAAACAAAAGGAGGAAGCACACAGAGGTAAAGGAGCCCTTACACCAGTTCTGCTAACCATGCACGGTTCCAACCATAGTCAAGGGGACAACAATCGAAGGAAAGGGGTCCACATTCCATTTCTCCATCTCCCAAACTAGCGTTTTGCATTTCCTCCATCATTTCACCCATCTCCCTACACCCCTCCATCATCAAGCAAGCAACTACACTCAATTTTGCCTCAATCCTACAGTGCTATAGGATTGTCTTGAATTGCTACAAGATTGAGATTAACCTAGGGAAAGGGGTCAAAACACATGTTTTCCTTTGGGAAATGACAAGAGAGGTTCACCACACCTCCTTCACCTCTCACCCACACCATTTAATCACTTTCCCTTCCAAAACTCCACCTCTGTTCACAAAAAAACCCTATTTTCACCCCTTCTTCTCAAGCTTCCACTACCATCAGAGTTTCCAATCCCTATCCATAGGCTCACCATGAATTATTCAAGTCATTAAGTGCATTTCAATGTTCATGAAGGTAGTTGTGGTTTTGGAAGGGGCTGTGTGACTGCTACAGGAAAGAAACCAATCCTGTAGCAGCTTGCACAAACCCTACAAAATCAGAAGCAAAAAACTTTTGCAGCTCCAGAATGAAAATTTGGCCATCCTTAAGAATCAAGACGCCACCCTTGAGATCTGAGGAAGCCGTACCATCCTTGAGAGGCAAATGCAAGGTCACTAATCCACTCCAGCATCAACAGATCAAACACTAGAAGAACCTGCATAAAAAAAGAGACTTCATGAGTCAAACACCTATCAAAAAATATCACCAAAATGTTTTGTTTGAATGAGGACTAGTGCATGCAACAAAAACATGGAAGATGACACCTCTAGAGATCAATAGATCGATCACTGGTTCAACAGCAACATGATGCATCTAAAACAACTCGACATCATAGGTAGGCTCAGGTATGACAGTCCTCGCCTCTTCCCTTAAGTGCATATTGGTTCAAAAAAATGTTTTTAGTGAACGAGGAATACGTTTTTATGCGCTGGAGGTGGCCAGTAAACTTGGCCACCCTCGAATAGTAAAAGTGCAGTTCACTCACCCTTCCATGCAATGTGGAAAAGTCAGAGTTGGAGGGTGATAACTACGAGGAGTGGGGCCTACAGTTAAAAAAGGAAATACATGTAGGGGCCAACTCACCAAGCGTGCTGAGCCCACTAGCACAAAAGGAAATAAAAGGACAGGCTCGACTTCAGTTGCTCATTCCCAAAACCGTTCGAAAGGCCCACTAAGACATCAAAGGTCGATCTAGCTATGACTTGAGGTTCCCTAGGGTGCTACAAAGTTGATTTGCAGGTGCTACAAGATCGAACACAGCTGCTACGAGATTACCGGAAGTGCTACAGGATTGCAGAGGAGGTTCTACAGGATCAAGCCGAGAAGTGAAAGAGGGTTTGAATCAACGAGAATCTTCCTCCAAACTCCCACAATCATAAGGAAATCGTCCAAGGAGGGGTAAGTGGCTTCTTTTCTCCTCGCCCTCCATGCAATTATTAAGTGAAATTTTGCTTATACAGGCATCCTGTAGCAAACCCCTGCATAATTGGTTTCTTTTGAAAAATATTGTTTTTTTACACGAGGAAAGCAAGGTGGTAGCAGAGGTAGCCCTTTTGAAGCTTGGAATATAATTCTCCCCTTTGACTAGAAAAGAGGCACCAGCATACTTACCCTACCTTGAGACCCTAGGTTGCTCATAACACAATTCTTCACATTTTTTGTTTTCTTTGAAATAACTTGAGGAAATAGCAGTAGGATCCATGGGGTGAGGTTTCAATAGAAGGGAACCCACAAACACCAACAAAATTCAACAACATCCCCCTGTCAGAGATATCTTCCTAAGCCACTAGTGGATGGGATTCTTTGAAAAATTGAAAGGGTATGATGATGAGATAACCCATGAGTTTGCCATGGCCCTTCACTCTCAAGGAGAAGACAATGCCACCACTGTTATAAAGGGACTTGCCATCCATTTGAATGCAGAGCTCATTAGTAGAGTGACCACCATTCCTTTAGGAGTCAAATGGGGCAAGGAAGATAGAACAAAAGCCATCACAGCCAAGAGAAATTTCTTCCTCCCTGAAAAGAAGCCCGTTGAAGACAAAAATGGAGTAAGAAGCGTATAACATCCTCAAGTACATATCTTGTGAAGGGAGGTTGAGTGTTGTATATGCCTATCAATTTAGGCCGCTCTATGAGCCAAGGCTCCAAACAAAATTGCCCATTCCAAGTAGGTTCACTGTTCCACATTTCCTCCTTTAGTCCATGATCAAAATGAGCCAGAGGGTGAGGGAAGGGAAACACAAATACATTGCCCATCATGGCCTCATAAGGCTCGTTTTTATGAATTCCTTAAGCCACCTCAAGAGACTTGCGTTGTGGATTGATTTTGTGGACATGGATAGGGAGGCCTTCATTGAGACACAAAACCAAACCCTTACACAACATGAAGAGACCACATAATCTAGTGTTGGAGGTAAACAAGAAGAAGAAGGAGAGGCTGAAGAACAAGAGCAAGAGGCTGAAGAGAAGGAAGAAGAGGTTGAAGGAGAACTGAAGAAGAGGAGAAAGAAGGAAGAGGGGAACAAAAAGCATTGGAGGAGACCCTTGGAGAGCCCTCTAGACCTTCGAAGAAGGGAAAACAAATGCAACAAATAAGCTTCTCAAAGAGGAATACAAAACAAGAAGTGGTTGCTACTTTGGCAACCCCTTAGCACACATGTCAAACCCAAGAGAAGGCAACCCATGCAAGGTCCCTTATACTTTAAAAGAAGAAAGAGCACTAGAATCAAACAAGGGAAGCCTCAACCTTCCTCAACAGTCCCAGTCACAATTGATGAATCAGTTAGCCACCGAGAAGAAGAATTGGGACGAGGAAAAAGGAAAATTGAGGAGGCCACCTCCCCTAAAGCCAAGGGAAAATAATCTTTGACACCCATGAGAAGGCCAACCACTAGGGCAGTCACAACTAAGCAACTCAAGGCAAAAATAGAGTTGCTACAGGAGAAAACAAAGCTGCTACAGGAAGGGACATAATTGCTACTAGAAAGAGCAGAGTTGGTACAGGATGAAGAAAAAGTGCTACAGGAAGGGACAACAACACCTCAAGAGGAGGGAGAAGGTCCACAAGGACTCCAAGAGCCCACTCCACAACCTGACCTTGGGTCCTATTACAAATTTATTGAAGGGGGAAGAATTATACTTAAAAAGTTTGAAATTTCCCCTCAGTTTGAGTTAGAAAAAGAGAGAGGTAGAACTCACCTGTGGATGCAAATTGCAAAATCCCAAAAAGTAGAGGATGTGGGCCTCATGGAGGAAAAACTGCAACAAATGGGTAAGGCTTTGGCTGACTTGAGGCTAAAGGAATCAGTTGTGAAGGAACAACTGTAGTTAGAGAACAAGAAGTTGGGAGAAAAATTACATGAAAAAGAGGCACAACTTGCCACCATGGCAAGTTTGTCCATGGAGGCCATCCAATGCAGGCAACCATCCAAATCATATGCCATTTTCCTCAAAGAACAATGAATGCAATTCCAAATCAAAATATTGGCACAATATGGCTCTCTACCATTTTAGGATTATAGGAGCTTCATTGACTTTTGCCAACATTTGAACATTGAGGATAAAGCCAAATTAGTTGAATTCTATATGCACAACATGGTCCTCACAGACATGAACTTTTGGGACCCCAACTCAAGATTGGGGATGCACAACTGATGGCATTGGCATGTTGGTTGACCCATGGAGAAACAAGGGTTAAGGAAGTAAAGAAGGTTATGGCCAAAGAAGCAGGTGAGCCCCTATACATTAGAGTGTTGATTTTTGTAGCATCGGATGTGCTCTAGCCTTGAGGTTTTGCAGAGAGGCTAAGACACATGCAATCCACAATACCCAGAAAGCGTTTTGGGAAATTTCACCCGGAGAGGATTTAGTTAAAATAATTAATCATTTTTAATGTATTCCTAAGTCTAAACTTAGGAAATGTGATTAATTAAGGTGTATTAATTAGGTCGGGTGTGAATCTTCTAGATAAAGACACGGATAAATTCCCAGTTAATCTTAGCCTTTGATTATGTTTTAATATTGGTTGTTGATATGTCAACAAAGGATTATAAGAAGGAGCTTGATGGGCATTTGGAAAACACATCGAGTAAGAGATAAAGAGATTGATTTCTCAAGAGAGAGCGCAATAGTTGCCGGAGGAAGATCAAAGTGATTTCTTGCAGTGAGGGGCAGAGATAGTTTGTCGGAGGAGGTATTCCTGATTTGGTGAATACATTGCAGAGGAGGCAGAGAGAGGTGTAGAAGAAGCAGTGTAGAACCACGTTGGGCAACGTAGAGCCACGCAGAGGCAACGTAGAGCTTCAGAGGGAGTCCGAAGATTTGCTGAGGAGCAGTTGAGATCCAGTACTAGAAGCCGGGGTGTGAGACCGAGAGTTCAAAGGATCGAGTTTCTAGCCAGAAAAAGATCATCCAGGAGGTGTGATGCAGTAACTGCGTAGGTGTGACGCAGAGTTGCGCAAAGACAATGTGGAGGGCTCATCTCCAGTCAGATTAGTACTGGATCTTCTCGTACCAATGTGACGTTATCTCACTAACTTTTTTGCCAGTTGATTCTTTGTATCAGATTGCTCGTTGGGCATTCAAAGATTTGTATTTAGAAACTACTGCATAATAATACAAACTCTCAGCTGCTGCACCGATTTTCCCGCATTGGGTTTTTCCGGGGACATTGTCCAAAAACTACGGTGTATATGTGTGTGTTTATTTCTTTCTTGCTCAATACATCTTTCTGCAGTATTTTGTTATGTTGTGAAGACTGCAGTTGCATTTATTTCGATGTCTATTGTGTAACATCGTAAATAACTTGTATCAAAATTAACAAGTAGAAGAAATAATATCAGATTGCTGTAGTATGGATTCTTATTGTGGAATTTTCACCTAGAGCAGAGTTAATAAGCCCCAAGGCTATCATAAGTAACCACAACATCGTCTCTGCAGATCCCAAATTGGCCCCTCGTTACATGGCAACAGAAGAACACCATCCTCCATTTTGAAGATACCTTTAGGTTGTTCGGGACCGAGGGTTTGCAGGTTTGCCAAAGAATATGGCATGCTCTGCCCCAAAGTCTACAAATCAGGGAATATCACTCCCCTGAAAAGTTGAGGAATGCCCTAGAAAGGATCCTACTCTACAAAAGAATTATTCAAAGGTTGAAATTCAATTGGATAGGGCTAAAACTCATTCCTCCCTTGTTATTGGGCCTACAAGAGAGAAGAGATCAAGCAAAAGAACAAAGGGAGTGGGCAACCATAGAGGCAAATGCAGGATTCTATCCATAGGAGGGCACACCATCTGAGATGCCTTGGGATGTCAGAGAGGCCACTCGGGCCATGCATGAAGTACATATCAATGAGTAAGTTGCTCAGAGGGTGAGCAACACTTTCAGCAGGGGGTGATGATGGGTACCATCAAAAGGTATATTATAAGGCCATTTTTCCACCCTCCAGCCCATAATTTCTCCTTTTCTCACATTAATTAACATCTTTTTGGCCATAATGTGTTTAATAGGAAGACTAAATGGTGTTTGTCATTCTTCGTGGCCTAATGTGATTAATGTGCAAGTAAAATATCATTTTTGAGTACATTTATGATGCAGAGGCATGCTAGAGGCATCTAGAGGAAGTGTAAGAGGCTTTTCCCTTGCATTTACTCTCCTTTGACTCAAAGTGATCCCTAAAATCACTGATTTACAACTCGAGGTCTCCTGGAAGCCATTGAACTCAAGTGAATGCGAGGATCTAAGGGAGCTAGATCCACTTTTCTCGAGATTTTGGAGGGAAGTAGTCCTCCTTTCAAGGAGGCTGCCCCTCAATCATCTTTGTATAAATCAATAAGCCCAAGAGCTCATTAGGATTCGAATTTTGGAAGCAAGGAGGGCATAGGATTAGTTTATTTTCAATTACAAAGTGTTGTTTTTTGCATAGAGTTTATTTTCAAAGTAACTTTTCACATTCTGCAATTAGACTAATGATTCACATTGTTGCAAGTAGCACAGGGTTTACATTCTGCAAATAGACAAGCCCTTTTCATTTCTGCAATTAGCATAGCCTTTACATTCTTGCAACTAGGGTTAAACTTTACATTTGATGAATGCCATTTTCTATTTCTGCAAGTAGAGCAAATGTTTTTCACTCCTACAGTTAGAGTATAACTTTCTTTTTCATGCAATTCCCTTCCTTGAGCTAGCTAGAAGAGTGGTCTTTGTATCCCTTGATATGGTCCATTGCTGGAAGGTGAAATGAATAAATGTTGACCTACTATGCATACAACATTCACCTCTTAAGTTTGTATGAACCCGGGTTGATAATTAAAGTTGGTAGCCTTGGGAGTCTCAACAATCTTGTTGTGATATTGGAGCTCATCACTTTTTGGCGCCGTTGCCGGAGAGGTGTCCAAGTAGGTGTTATTTCTACTTAGAGGCTACCTTTCTTTATTTTTCCATCGTTTGTTTGGCACTAGCATTCCTGATTTGGAAAAGATAAGAAAAGAAGACAACATAGAAGAACAAAACTAGTTCTTTCTGTTGTAAAATGTAACTAGGTCAGTCTTCATGATGACTATGTAATTATGAAAAGAATAAGACAATGATAATAAAAATGTATTTTTGTCTCATGGGTTTCATGAGAAGTATTTTATGTAGATAGACTTCTTCTTGATGTCTATTAGGTTCATGTCTTCTAAGTATAAATAGGATTAAGTGTCAAAGTCATGAAGGATCCAGTTCAGATGGATATGCTCGAAGACCTTATAAAGAAGCTCTCAACAGCCCTCCAAAAAGTGTTGGAAGACAAGCTCAAAATATGGTGGAAACAACCTTCAACAATCTTGGAATATATGTGAAGTAATACCTCATAAAAAGCCAGAGAAAATAAACTACAAGTCGGCCTAAATTTGAAGTTATAAAGTCGGCCTAAGTATCAAGCTGAATGGTCAGCCTAATAGCTGATCAGTCTCCTATATATATGTCTATACTGCAGCTCATTTGGAGAACAACAATTGCGGATTAGTTTGAGGTTGGATAACGTTTAAGAGAGCAGATCTAAGGACAGAATTGAATGAGGATGAATCTGAGGTTGACAGCGTTTAAAGGGAGCAGATCAAAGGACTGAATTGAATGCGGATTTATCTGAAGGGAGAAGGGACTGAAGGATACAGTTTTCGGAAGTAACTGAAGGGTATAGTTTACGGAAGTAGCTGAAGGATATAAATTGCGGAAGTGACTGAAGGATTGCGGAAGTGACTGAAGGATATAGATTGCTGAAGGTACAGGTTGCGAAAAGGTACAATAAGGTACAGGATTGGTGCAGTAAATTTGCGGAAGGTGCAGGAAGGATATAATAAGGATATCTCTGGTTTTATAGCATCTAAGGAAAGAATTTGTAAAAGACAAAGACAGTGATCTCAAGGTGATAGAAAGTGAGGAAGATAAATCAGAGATTTACCTTCCTAACTACATTTCAAGATATTCAGTTACAAGTGAAAATAATTCTGTCTCTACATTTGACTAAGTACTTTGATAATTGACTTGATGAAAGATTAACTAAGTTAAAGAAGAAAATACATAAGCAAGCTCACAAGTAGTTATCAAGAAGAGAATTTTTGTATTAATCTCAAGCCCTACAAATTCTCAACACTTTCATGCCTCGTAGGAGTAGGGATAATCAAGGGAAATTTCTACCAAAAACCCGCACCCCATCAAGCAGTCAACCATCCTTCATCTTTTGTGACTCTGAACTTCTCTCTCTGACCACAGGGGAGTTAGAAAATCCTCTAGGTGAGCAACCTGAAATTTTTGAAGAACCCTTAGGGGAGGAAGAGCCCATATCACTGCCCAAAACATGGCTGAAAACAGGAAAAATGAGTTCTTTCCTATCCGAGAGACCAATGGGGAGGCCAAGATGAAGAATATAAGCCCTAATCATCTGAGCATTCCCAAGAGGGGCGGGGCTTTTCAAAAAGTTGGGTAATGAGAAAAATGTTAAATTCATCCTGAACCATGCCAGAAGGTTTTTTGTGGATGGATATTTCCAGAAGACATGCTCAACTTGTTCATCTCTACTCCAAAGTTTACATACAGTATTTGTAACTTTTTGAAGCCTAGTGTTGACAGCCAAATCCTGTTGAAGCTTAAGCCTCCCCAATACTTCGTGCATGGAGGAAGATTGAGATTTTGAAATAAACTGGCACCTTCTTAGTGAGTGTGTTTCAGGATTCCTCACCCCCCCCACCTTTTTTTTTTGAGCATGGAACAAGATTGGAGGTATCTATTACTATGCCATAAAACTTTAAAAGTACTTTTCCACATAGTTGGAGACGGGCTTCCCACTCTAATCTCTCCAATCTTTCCAAATAGGTCCTGACTCCTGAGTCCTGAGTACTGACCCATGGAGTTGCATCTTAGTAAATACAGTTTTAACTTTACAGGAATCATCCTACAAATATTACTGCTTTAGTTAACCTTTGAGCCCAGTTAAATATGCCAAGCATGCCATTGATGGTGCCGGTGGTTTTGCTAATCCCTCTAATAGAAAAGCCCTTTTCTGGCCAATTTTATTATTTTTATGAGAAAACATAGTTGAGAGACTAAGCTGACCTGTTGAAGAATGAAACATCCCAGTAAGTCTTGATGCTAGGTCCCAGGTATCTTGTGGCCCTTCAAATTGCCATTTCAGAAAGTCGGTCACTTATCTGCTATGCAACCAGCTCTTGTTTAAGTGGAACTGAGCTTGAAAGTGCAAAAGCATTAACCTTATTAATCAAGCCAAAAAGTTGAAAAGTGCCTTTCAATTTTATACCCTGAATGTATTGAGCATATTAGATCGTTGCTGGAATAGAAGTTGCCCTGGAGCATTCCTGTCCACTGCCCTTTCTATCCATTTACCAGCAAAAACAGCTGGATACTATATAGTATAGAGACTATTATTGCTGTGAGAAGGGAGGTAGTAAGGTGTTTTGGTTAGATAGATAGCTGGAGAATAGAAATGCTTTATGTGTTTCATCTAGATATAAAATCATAATCCTGTTTTCAATTGTTCCATTAATCAGCTTAGTCATCCTTGGATGTTAATGTAACTTATTCTTCTTGAGGATTTTATTTGAAATATCAGAGGTCTTTTCACATGTCTGGAAAACTAGTAACATTTAGCTGTGGTCTTGTATATATGAATTTTTTGATGATGGAGTGTTTGTCTAGATCTTTGAGCATGGAATTACTGTCATAATGGCTTTATAAGCAAAAAACTAGTAAAATGTCTCATCGAGCCACACAGATAATTCTGATCTCATTAACTGCAAAATGCGTTGGCACTTGTGTCTAATTTAGTAGATTTACTGTATTGGATTTATTTCTATCATTCTCATATTCACCTCTCAACTGGCAATATGGATGGGCTGTTATGTTATATTTGAAGTCACCTCATCAAGTCTTCATGCATATTTTGAATGTAAAATTTCTTGACTAGTTTCAAACTTTCATGTTAGTAGGAGCTAGTCGCATTTAAAGTTATGGTTCCTTTTGCACCGCTCTCTCTTTTCTCTGTAATTAGATGAAAGCACAAAGAAAAAATTCTTATACAGTTATAGCAGCTGATTGTTTTTTTTTTTTGGTTGATGTTATTTCGACAGACTTGAGGAATATGCATGTTGTTTCATAGCAAAGGAACTTTTTGTGCTTATTGAGGTTTGCTGTGTATATAGAGATTAACTTGATGGTATACTAATTGTTTTCTACAGCAAGTTTCTGAGGAGTACTCTGTTGCAAGCCAGAAGAATGCAGTACCTCGTACCCTTAAAGATTATATCTATGAAGCGCCAAACAGATTATCAGAGGAGCTAGTCCGTTGTATGGCAGATATTTATTGCAAATTGTCTGACCCGCCAATTGTACAATCTGGGATGGTTTTGTCACCTTCTTCATCGATATCATCTACTAGTATTTTCTCCCCTCGTGATGCAATTAGTGATGGATGGAGCCCAAGACGTAAGATAGAGTCTGTCTGTGAGACAACTTTGAAGAATCCCTTTAAAATAAAAGGCCAAAGTCGAAATATAGGTCCTTACAGCTCTATGGTGGAGGTACCTTGGATATGTGCAGACAAAGATCAATTAGCATATGCTACCTCTATGCTTCGCACATTCAGGTAAAGTTCTTGCTTCTCAGACTGGATAAGCTTATCAGAAATGTTAATGCTCAAATCATCACTGAGAATGCTTCTTTGATGTTTGAAGTTTGAACCTTCATATGTTAGTTTTTTAATTATTCCAGTTGCAACAAGTCTTTTTTCTTTGTTTAATAACAAGAAGAAAGATTGAACTTAAACTGAGAACAATTTTGCTTCAAAAAGTGGAAATTCCAGAAAAGTGGACTAACAAAGAATGCAATGTGTTTGATTATCAACTAGGAAGTTTATATTCAATACATTTTTAGCAATTGTTTTTTGACTTTCTATCGTAAGAAATGTACCTTTCATCTGTAATGTTCCTTTCGTAAGAAATGTAAATATTTTACTCACTTGGAATATTGGTTTTCTTATTTGATTAGATCAATGGTGGAACATCTGGAAAGAATTGATCCAAGCCAGTTGCAAAGGGAGTCAAAATTAGCATTCTGGATCAACGTCCATAATGCCTTGGTTATGCATGTATGTGCATGTAGTCTGCATCTTGGATTATAACTATCATGAATGCATTTTTCATTTGTTACGATGCTATCACTTATCATGGTTGCTTCGAGAATGACAAAAATGCATTGGGGTTTGAAATGAACGAGACTATGTTGATTAAATATTTGAGCTAGTAATTAATAATAAATATTTGCAGGATTTTAATTTTTATGTTTTAATGAATACATATCATTTCAGTCCATTTTGTTTGGTGAAAATAATTTGTGTTGTTGCAGGCATATTTAGCATATGGGATCCCAAGAAACATCTTGAAGAGGATGCCTTTGTTCCAAAAGGTAAAAGTCCAGTCATTTCTTCGTATGCTTCAGAATATTTTTCTGGGTCAACATGTAAATATATAATTGTAGTGTCCCCTTTTTTGGTTCTTGTTTATTGGATAAAAATAGAATCTTAGACAAGTTATCCTTATTTCAGCTGTGCTTGATATCGTGTCAATATTCTAGCAATCATGTTGAGCATAAGCAAAAACTGCAAGGAATATGTAGTTTAAACTTTAAACTATGATACTATCCTGGTAACTATGACTATGCTTGTTGTTATCAACCAGAAATACCTTTGAACCAAAGGACCCAAACGTCTTGAGATAACTATTATGGAGTAAAATGTTATATACTTCTTGGGGAGATTACCCTTGGGATGCAGTTCTGAGTTAGGTTTTTCAATAAACACATGAAGAATTGTATTTCATAACAGTGTTGTAGTACTTATCAATCTATAAAACAGTTGGGCTTTTTATTGAATACACTAGTATAGGAAGAACCCAAGCATGTAATATCCCTTCCTAAATTATTTTGGAACAAGTTTTATTTCTACATTTTGGGGGCCAATTTTGGTGAAGTCGGGGCCCATTTGATTTTTATTAGAAGACTTAGGAGTTAGAAGCAAGTTAATTTTACTTTATGTTGTTTTGTTAGTGACATGTGGGGACCACCAACAAATGAAATACACACTCCCTAAGTAACTAGTTCAAAAAGCATAAGTGGGAAAGAGTTGGCTTGGTGGGGGACCCACGAAGGAAGAAAAGGTGGGAAGAAAGGCTCCACGAAAGTTATAAAACGAAGGAAACTCACTTAATTTGGAATTCTTGGCTCATCGATTTTGTCTCTGTAGCTCGAGACAAAAATGAACTTGACCTTACCTTGTTGAGTCGTTCAAACCAATGGTCAAACCAATGGCTAGGGGATGGCAAATGACCTTGAGAACCCTGGCTATGTGGGTGGGTATTTTCGATCTAGAAACCTGGCGTTAACTAGCTATCATGAGAGGGTAAATTCTATCGATGAACCTGGCCTGGGACTCTGTCATATTTACGTTTAGAAGCTGGCCCTATCCTGCCTGGTGAATTCTCAATAAAGAAAATAACCCGGCCTTACTGGCTTTCTGTCTTTCTGGCAATGCTGGCTGAATGGGCAATGGAGCTTTCTTTTCTCTTTTCCGCCGGGTAATGGTTCCGGAACCGCCGGTACTTGTCTGTACCAAGGACTTGTCTTGACCGGCCGGGTGCTTTTCTTTACTTACCTACCTTCTCTTCTAAGCTCAATTGAGTAGTAGGAAGTTAAGGACCTTACCTTCCCTAGCTAGTCAGAATGATCAGAACTAGTAGAAGCGCCTAGTTTTTAGTTACCGCTTATACTCTATAAGCTTCCCTTGAGGGAGACTTTCATTTACTTACACTACGATTATCAGAAGGCTGAAGTGACTGACTAAAGTTTCAAGGCTCCTGGAAGGGTAAAGGCTTGTGGCCCGATGGGCTTGACTTTTGACTAATGGCTTTCGGTGACTGGCTAGAGGTTGGATGCCTAAAGGTGAAGGCTAAAGGATTGAGGAGGCTGATTCATTCCTCTTGTGGGACCTGGCTTGCCTGGTGATGAAGGCGGAAGGATGGCTCCACGAAAGTTATAAAACAAAGGAAACTTACTTAATTTGGAATTCTTGGCTCATCGATTTTGTCTCTGTTGCTCGAGCTATTTAGCCGGGTCACTTGCTGTTTAGCACGAGTTTTCCAAGAGGAGAAATCACCCTTTCTTCGGGGGACTTCGAGTGCCACCCTAGTGAGGTTCATCCATTGTCACCCAAGGGAGTTTCATAGTGAGATTTCTAGCATTTTTATTCAGTTTGCCTCAACCAAGGTTGCTGGGAATTGTCCCTCCCCCGATCTCGCTCCCAAAACACGCTCTGTTCGGGAGCGTGCTTCCGAGCCTGAATAAACACTCCATGTGTTTCTCGGGAGTGTTTCAGGGAGCGCTCAGGAGCGAATGCTCCCCGAGCACTCCCTTCATTAAAAAAGCGTTTCGGGAGCGCTTTTTAAATGGAGGGAGCGGGAGCGAACGCTCCCCGGCGCGGAAAAAAATCAGACGACAAATTTTCCAAATTTTTTTGGGAGGGAGGGGGGGTTGGGTAAATAAAATCCCTCCCCCTCATTGTTGTTATCGTTGTTTGTTAGAGAGCAAGAGAGAGAGCTTGAGAGTTTGAGAGCAAGGAGAGAAGGAGAGAGCAAGGAGAGAGCAAGGAGCAAGCTGCAAGAGAGCAAGATGAGAGAGCAAGGAGCTTGAAGAGAGCAACAAGGAGGATTGAAGGAGTCAGGACTCAGTACAAAGAGTCCTGACTCCTGACTCTCTAATCTAGTTTTTTATTTTCTATATTGCATTTTTAAGTTGTTCAAAAATGAAAACTTGAATTTTTTTTTCAATGTTGCATTTAGTGTGTTGAAAAGTGAAAAATTGAATTGTTTTTTTTCTATGTTGCATTTCCTATTCCCATTTGGCATTCCTCCATTTTTTTTGCAAGCTAGAAACTTGAAACTTGAAACTTGAAATGTCATGGCTATATGGCTAGGGATTTTCTTCATGTTGGTTCCTTTCTTTGTAATAATGGTGTTGGAGAGTAGAAGAAAGAGGCCCATTAGAGAAGAGGAGGATGAAGAAGTGGGTTATAGTGGATTTGATGAAAATCCTGAAGAGGAGGAGTATGCTGAGGAGGAAGGGGAGAGTGGAGAACATGAGGCCACAGAGACTCCAACTAAACAAGACCAAAGTCAAACACCATTGTGGAAATATGTTCAGAGGCAGGAAGGAGGGAAAGGTGGTGGAACCACTAAATTTCTTTGCCCCCATTGAAATAAAGAATACACAGGTTCATACACCCGTGCTAGAAGGCACCTTTGTGGGAAAATGCTAGGGGATGGAGAGAAAAATCTAGGAATCAAAATTTGTGTAAGTGGGCCAGCAACAGAGAGAGAGAAATATAGAAAGGAAGAGGAGGTTGCCCTACATAGATCTAAAGATCTAGGGGTTTCATTGATTCTTATGCACCATCAGGTCCATCACATCATGGACAAAGAAGTCCATCAACTTCCACCCATGGCAGTGGATATGGAGGCACACCTGGACCAAACATCTCCTTAAGGCATAGAACCATATCTGATTTCCTTGACAAAGGGTGTAGGAATGATGTGGATTCAAAAATTTTCCAGTTTCTCTATGCATGTGGGGTGCCATTCAATGTTCTTCGCTCACCTTATTGACATGAAATGGTTTCTGCCATTAATGATGCCCCCAAAGGATACAGGAGCCCTGGGCATGACAAGGCTAGAACCGTGGGACTTGATCATGAAAAAGCTAAAATAAGTAATTCTTTGATTAGAATGACAAATTCTTGGAATGAGCATGGGGTGTCCATTGTATCTGATGGATGGACCAATGTAAAAGGAAAGCCATTGATAAGTGTTCTGGCTGTGTTTGTTAGTGGTGCAATATTCCTTTTAGCATATGATTATTCAGACAAATTCAAGACCGACATTAACATTGCGGAACCATTACTTGAAACAATTGAAAGTATTGGGCCATACAATGTCATCCAAGTCATCATCGATAATGCTGCTAATTGTAAGGCAGCGGGAGCAATTATTGAGGATAAATACCCCAACGTATTTTGGTCTGGGTGTTTGGTTCACACAATGAACCTTTTGATGCATGATATCATTAAAATCAAACAACCTCAATATAAATGAGTTGGTGATTTGTACAAGAGAGGTAAAAAAATGATAAAATTTATTACAAATCATAGCAATACCCATGGGCTTTTCCGTACTCACTCAAAATTGGAGTTGTTGAAGATAGCAAAGACTAGATTAGCTAGTTATTACCTCACCTTTAGGTGCCTTTTGAAGGTAAGAGAGTCATTGGCAGCCATGGTATCAATCTACATTGGCAAGTATTAAAGGACAGGGCAACAACAATAGTTGACAGGCAAGGTTTTGAACAGGTGGAGGAGACCGCCCTTGATCCTTTGTTTTGGGCACGTGTGAGGGAAATTTTGAATTTCACCAAGCCCATTTATCACATGATTCACTTTTCAGATACAAATAAACCAATGATTGGGGAGGTGTATGAGCAAATGGATAGCATGTTGGGACAAATAAAAGATGTTGTTAAGGAAAATGATCCCAACTTGTATGCAATGATTCATGACTGCGTGTGTGCACAGTGGAATAAACTTAATGTTACACTACATGCCTTGGCATATATCCTTATGCCAAAATACTACTCTCCATCTTGGTTGGGCCAACTTGCACCTGGAGGTGGGGTTAGGATCAAACCTCACACAAATCCAGAGGTACGAGAGGGATACATGAACGCATTAAACAAGTTGGTCCCCGTCAGGGAGGAGTGTGCTAGATTGCGCCTTGAATTAGGTAGATACTTCAATTGCACTGGTAACTTTGGTTCTTTCCATGCAATGGAAGACAGAGACAGATTTGATGCTCTCACATGGTGGGAAGCATATGGCGGCATGGGATGTTTGCCAAAGTTGGCAAAAAAAGTTCTCTCACAAGTTGTAAATACTTTTTCTAGCAGAGAGGTGTTGGAGCACCTACAACTTCATACACAATGTAAGAAGAAACAGGCTGAATGAAAACCGAGCATAAAGCTTGGTTTATGTGCATTACAACTTGAGGTTGTTGAGTCATTATTGTGATCGGGCATATGAGGATCAATCATATAAAGTTTGGAACAACAACCCAGAGGATGATAATTTGGAGGACGACACTGTACATATGGAAGAATTGGAAGCAAAACTTTTGAGGGATGATGATGAAGCAACAATAGCCATGCCACCGCCACACACAGGTCCAGTCCCACCATCCAGTAGCAGTGTGGGTGCCAGTGCCAGTGTTCGATTTCCAACTATTGTTCCTTTGCAGATTCAACCTCCACCTACATCTTCACGTTGCCCTCCACTTTCTAGTTATGGTCGTGGTACTCCTGAGAGTACTAGAAGACCACCATTGCCTCGTGGTTTTCACAAATTAGACATCTTGTGGGCATGGCAAGGGGCCAACCAATAGATAAAATAGAGTTGCTGTTTACTAGTATTTTCTATTTTCTAGTAGTTTTTAACTTTTATAACTGTTGAACAGTTGAAACTTGACTCTTTCATATTTATTATGATAATTTTTGTAAACAATATATGACAATTTAAGTTTGAAGTTTGAATTTGAAAGGTGAAACTTTGAAGTTGGCATTTATAAGTTATCATTATGAATTATGAATATGATGCTTCATGAAAGTTCATTTCGTTTCATTTTATAACAGTTCATTTCATGTTAAATATTCTTTGTTGTAATGGTTATTGGTTACACTTAGCTTACAAGTACAACTATGGTGATCAATGAATCAATGATGATAAATGTTATATATTGAATTTTGAAATCAATGAATCAATGATGATGAATGATATATATCAATGATGATAAATTTTATATATTGAAATTTGAAATCAATGAATCAATGATGATAAATTTTATATATTGAAATTTGAAATCAATGAATCAATGATGATAAATGTTATATATTGAATTTTGAAAGCTTGAAACTTTAAGATTGATGATTCATGAGACTCAAGAGTCAATATGTTGTATGTTTCCAACTTGTGGGCATGGTTGATGAAGATTATAACTTCTAGATGATTGATGTTATATGGTTCAATCTATGTTTTTATGTTTTTTATGTCTAATTCATCATTCTACATGCTTTTGTTGACATATATGCATCAAAATATAAAAATAATAATAATAATAATATATATATATATATATATATAAACGCTCCTCGAAACGCTCTAGACAGGGAGAGTAACCATGGCCCCAACAGTGTGTATTTCTGGAGGACGCAATAGTGGTTCTTGTGTGGCCATTGCAGCAGTATTCCAGAGGTCTATTATCGGGAGAATTTTGGAGGCTCAATAGATTTGTAGGCTATTGGGTAAGTTTGAACGCTGGAAGTGGCAACTATATTCAGGAGCTATTTTGCAGTCACTGGGGCTAGCGCAGAGGAGAGAAGCTGGGCACACGTGGGAGATAGTGTCTTAGCCATTGGGGTTGTTGCTTGTCAGGAGAAATAAGGGAAGTGTTGGTGGAGTTGTTTGCTGCATTTTAGGAGTGTTGTGGGGTATTTTTGCTAGTGTTTGGGCAGACTGCATGCTTTAATAGTCACTAGAGAGCGTAGGGCCCTTGGCAGTTGATTTTGGAGGGTCAAGATTTGGCCAAACTATTTTTGGGTTTTGGTCAGGCTGGCTTGAGGAGCCTAGGAGTAATTTTGCAGAATTTTCTGAGCACCATGTTGAGAATTTGGAGAGGTGGTGATTAATTCAAATTCTCTACTTGATAATTACTTGTGAGCTTACTTGTTTTACTTATGTCTTCTCTTCTTAACTTATTATGTCATTCATCAAGTCAATTACCAAAACGCAAGAGACACAAATTTAGGCTTTTCAAGCCAGGGCCAAAACCTCTCCCTCTTGGAGAGGAAAATCCGCAAGGATTTCTTCTTATAGACTTTCAAATGAAAAGTACCATGACCAAGACTTAGACCCTTGACCTATGTATGCCTCCAAGACCTTGTCACTGCTTCTTTGTCAACCTTCAATGCCAATTCTCCTTTTCTGCACCAACCTGCAATGACCCGCACGAACACTAGAGAACTCGGTCTTTGAGTTTAGCTTCAAACACTTCTTCTTGCTTATTTAGATATTAGATACAAGATCATTCGAGATCTTATGCTTCACGTAGTATATCCTTGAAGCTTTATCTACTGAAGACATATTAACTTTCTTTTAATGAATTGTAATTAGGAAGGTAAATCACAGATTTACCTTCCTCCCTTTCTCACACTTTTCGAATGCTCCCTACTTTGGATTACCCACAGACTTTGCTACGCATATATCACAGCCTTTATTCTGCATGTATACCAATCTTTACTTACCTCAGATTGACCGTGCACTACTTCAAACTAATCCGCAACTCTGTTCTCCATTTTCTGCCTCAAAGCAGTCCACTGAACTTCTTCAAATAGGTCTGCACTTCACCACACTTTAACATTGCTTTAACTTCGCATTTATTCCAGACTTCATCTCTCTGAAATGTCTCAGAGACATCGACATCTCTCTCTATCCTTAAGCGCACACTTATACCCTTCCTGAGGACCGTACTTGATCACAGATGTGTCCAAAGTGTCTCCTTCAAATGACCACAAATCCATATATATATATATATATATATATATATATATATATATATATATATATAGTGGCATCTTCCTATAATTTAGGCCGACCTTCCAATCTATGAGAACACCGACTTGTAGGCCGATTCTATCCACTGCATATATGCTGTCCTTAAGGAGATGTTTAGCGGTGGACTTTCAAGGCTTATGTGACAAGGTTCAGAGCATACTTTATTGACTAGACTTTTCATATACATGACTCCTTTTATGACCATAAGACAAATCCTTAGAGGACATCAAGAAGAAGTCATTTACCTAAAACCTTGCTCATGAAACCCATGAGGCAAGCATATAAAAAATATATATTATTATCTTTGTCTTCTTCTTTACATAAATACAAAATTACATAGTCAATATATACATAGTCCTAGTTACACTTTTCAACACTCCCTCTTAACTAGGGAGGTATTTATATAGGTACATGGTCACTTTCAAGCTGAAGAATCTCATAAGAAGAATTAGATTGGTAATCACATCTTTTTAGCATCATATCAACCAGCATTGTCCTAGTGCAAGGACTTGACTAACAACCCCATCTTTCAAAGAGACAATGGGCTACAATGCTTGCAAGACACCAGACTTATAGACACCATAGTCATTGTCGCTCCAAGGTACATACTCCACCTAGGTGTTCCTAGAGTATGACCTTCTTTGGGCTATTCTTTTCTTGGGTAGCGAGCCCTCAAATAATATCAATCCCCGACTACTCTTATCTTGAATGCCCTATCACATTCTCAAAGAGTATCGAATGCCAGATGATTACCCAATCCTCCATTCTGTCTTCTCAGGTGAAGACCAGAATGATGTGTCCTATCCATTCTCTCCACATGGTCTTCATCAAGACTAACGACTGTTAGTTCTGGTCTAGTGCATGACACATGTATTAGAGAATCACATACGTCACTTCCTCTTAACTTAAGAAGGACATACTTCAAGTTTCTTCCAAGTAAGAAACTTACCACGAGGCTCCCTCTTAACCAGGGAACTGCAGCAACAATGGTGAGACACCCAACTGCGCATGAAGAATTCCTCCCCTCGATGTCATGGATTTCGATATTGGGGAATCTTCAACCTTTGGCTTCATAAGGCTCAAATCATCCATCACTTTCATCCACGAGTCATGTCAGCTATAAGAAAGTGAGACATTAGACTTTCTTATCCGGTACACCTTTATGCTACGCTACTTTCCTTTAAACCATCTCCCAAGGATCTTACATCCTTTCACATGATTGGCAGCCCTGCATAAACTCATCCAGATAAACATATGCATATGAACTTTTAAATCAAAAGTTACCTTAGTGATGGTATTTCACCATGACATCTTCCTGTAGGCATCAACATCCTCTAATCAGATTGACACATCTCCTAAAGATATGTCTTGTCAAGGGTCTTCTTCTTTACCAAACTTTTATCAGAGTCTACATATCCTCCCAGGAGATCTCCTAGTCACATATTCTTGGCTTCCAGATGATAACCACCTCTTGACATGGTTGCACTTCATGATCTATTCCTTTCTTTCTCCACACATCTTCATTCCCAGGAACTTCCAATATCCAGTTCCTTGTTTGTATACAACCACCTCATATTCCATATGAGGTAATATTTAATTTCATCTGTTAGTGGCAACTTGTGCACCAGAAGAGATCTTCCTTCCATATATCATATTTCTAAAGATAGAAGTCCATCACCTGCAACCACATGATATGACTTCACAACATCCAGTGTCAGCATATATATATACCTTATACCTTTTCCCTTTGAGTCATCCTGTAGCAATTTTATTGGAATGAAGAACTTCATTCCCTTGACCTGCTTCATCAATATGTCATCACATCCTAATCCCAGAATTCTGTAGCATAGAATTCTCGATGAAACCTTCATGCTTTCTTTCTAACCAGTGAATCCATAGATAATTCCAGTAGAATGTGTCAACACCCATTTTCATATTTGATTATTGAATGATGGTCCTTGATCTTGATGGCTGTCTTCTATCAATGTTGTTATCAGTGAGGTTTCCAGGATCTCCTTCTTCAAGTGTTCCTTCAATGCTTCTATCATGATGCTTTCAATATACATTGCTTCATATCATACTATTTTACAACCGACATAAATCACTTAAAGAGGAAGATGATCTCAATCATAGTAGAGATCTTTCGCTTCTTTTTTCTTATATTTCTTTGTATCAGGTTCTTCCTTACTTCTATGACATGGGCTTCTTCCTTTTTCCTCTTGTCCTTCCCAGATATAGGACAATTCCTTTTATAATTCCCAAGTTCATTACATCCAAAGCATCGTACTTCGTCCATATTTCTCCATATTTCTCCTTTTATTTTGAGGACCAAATTTACCGAATTTTCCTTTCTTCCTGGACATGGCTGCAAAGGCTTAAATCCCTTCACTTGATCTTGTATCAGCTTTGGCTTTCAATCTTATTTCCTCTATTTTACATAGGGACCATAGATCGTGGAATGGTGTTGCTTCTTTCTTCCCATATAAGCTTGAAGTGAAGTTTTCCCATTCTTCCGATAGAGCATTTAGCACCATGGTAGTCATCTTAGTATCAGACATTACTTCGCCCAATTCCTGCAGTTGGTCTCTTAATTCAGAAATCCTCATAAAGTATGAAGTGATTTCTTCTTCTCTTGACAATTTCATTTTGTATAGTTCTTGTCTAAGAGAGATTGCTTCTCCTGTAGTACTCACAGAGAATAGCTCCACTAGTTTCTCATATATTTCTTTTGCAGATTTTAGTTTTGACACATAGGGTATGAGTGAGTTTTTAATGGATTCTATGAGAATCCTTTGGGCTATGATTTCTCCTTTCATGTACTTAGCATGAGCTAGAGCATCTTCTTTTGAGGGTTGAATTGTAGATCCTTCGATGTAGCCCATAACTTCGTCTTCAATTAGAGTCAAATCTGTCCTCTTCTTCCATGCACTAAAGTTTGATGACCCAACCAATTTGTTGCTCTCTTTACAATAAGTCATTTTGACAGATTTAGTTAAGTTAATAGATACTTACTTGAATAGAGTGACTTCCTTCTTCCAACAAATTCCTTGATGATGATGAAGTTAGGAACTTCCTCTTAGATTGAATTCTCCAATGTAGGTGACCTTGGATCTTTGATGATTAAGGATGTCTCCAAAAGATGATGTCTCTTCCAACAATGTCTTGAATATAAATCTTTGACGACAAAGAGTATTTTCTTGATGAGTTGATCCTTTGAATGACATTAAAGATATTCCTTGAAATAGCTTGAGAATATTCCTTGCAAACTGATTTGACTTTTCAAAGAAAACTTTGACCTTGACTTTGATTCTTGCTTTCCTGAGTGCCTCCTTGCTAAGTAGCCTTTGTCTTTTAGCACCTTAGCTTTGATACCATGTTCAGAATTTGGAGAGGTGGTGATTAATTCAAATTATTTACTTGATAATTACTTGTGAGCTTATTTCTTTTACTTATGTCTTCTCTTCTTAACTTATTATGTCATTCATCAACTCAATTACCAAAACACAAGAGACACAAATTTAGGCTTTTCAAGCCAGGGCCAAAACCTCTCCCTCTTGGAGAGGAAAATCCGCAAGGAATTCTTCTTATAGACTTTCAAATGACAATTACCATGACCAAGACTCAGACCCTTGACCTATGTATGCCTCCAAGACCTTGTCACTGCTTATTTGTTAACCTTCAATGCCAATTCTCCTTTTCTGCACCAACCTGCATTGACTTGCACCAACACTAGAGAACTCGGTCTCTAAGTTTATCTTCAAACACTTCTTCTCGCTTATTCGGATATTAGATACAAGATCATTTGAAATCTTATCCTTCACTTAGTATATCGTTGAAGCTTTATCTACTGAAGATATATTAACTTTCTTTTAATGAATTGTAATTAGGAAGGTAAATCACAGATTTACCTTCCTCTCTTTCTCAGAGTTTTCGAATGCTCCTTACTTCAGATTACCCACAGACTTTGCTACGCATATATCACAACCTCGATTCCGCATGTATACCAATCTTACTTACCTCAGATTGACTGCACACTACTTCAGACTAATCCACAACACTGATCCACATTTTCTGCTTCAAAGCAGTCCACAAAACTTCTTCAAACAGCTCCGCACTTCACCACACTTTAACACTGCTTTAACTTCCCATTTGTTCTAGACTTCATCACTCTGAAATGTCTCAGAGACATCCACATCTCTCTCTGTCCCTTAAGCCTGCACTTATACCCTTCCTGAAGACCGCACTTGATCAGGAATGTATCCAAAGTGTCTCCTTCAAATGACCGCAGATCCATATATATATAGTGGCATCTTCTTATAATTTAGGTCGACCTTCCAATCTGTGAGAAGGCTGACTTGTAGGCCGACTCTATCCACTGCATATATGCTGTCCTTAAGGAGATGTTTAACGCTGGACTTTCAAGGTTTATGTGACAAGCTTTAGAGCATACTTTATTGACTAGACTCTTCATATACATGATTCCTTTTATGACTTGAAGACAAATCCCTAGAGGACATCAAGAAGAAGTCCTTTGACCTAAAACCTTGTTCATGAAACCCATGAGGCAAGCATATCAAAAATATATATTATTATCTTTGTCTTCTTCTTTACATAAATACATAATGACATAGTCAATATGAAGACCGATCCTAGTTATACTTTTCGACACATTAGAGGTGGGGTTTTCATCCATTTCTTTGCAGCAGCTACTATGGAACTGCTGGGACAACGCAGAGCATTAATTGGGCAGTTTTTGGGTTATTATTGTTTCACTTGGGTTTTTTGCTTTGCTTGCCAAAAAGGCAAGCCCAGGTGCATTTCTTCCATATATTTGTACTCTTGCCCATTTCTGTAATAAAGTGGCTCAACTGCTTCCATATTTCTAATTGTTCTGGGTGTTTACTGCATTGTTTGAAATTTTATATGGTGCGATTTTGTTATTTTCTTGCATAGCACTGTTTTTCCTATTTTGGAACATTACAGTGGTATCTGGCTCAGCCGTGGGAGGACTCTTAAAGGAGAGAGGAGGATAGATATAATATTACTTACAAAAGGCAAAGGTACCAGAGCAAAGAGAGGGAGCTAGAGATCACTCCAAACATTGAGGACCGTGGAAAGGAGGTGGTAGTAGAGGATATGGGAGAGCCCAAGAGAAAGGAAGAGATGTCCTTTGACAATCTCTTGAAAGCCTTGAATGATTTGGCAAAGGGGCAGAGGGAGATGTTAAATGAGATTAAGATGCAAAATCGGGAGCGGAGCGCCCACCCATCGGGATTTTCTATTTGGCTAGACTTTCGGAGCCTCTCAGCAGTATGGCCACACTTCACCCACCGTGCAACCACCATTCTCTAGTAGGCCAACTAGATCTACGTTGCCTTCTTTCCTGCCCTTAGCACTGGAGGAACAAGTAAGAGCTAATGAGGGAGATTATTTTAGAGTATGGATGTCCATGGGAGAGGATATCAAAGCAACATTATCTTTCAGATATTATTGCCAGCTCAAGCAAAATGAAAGGGGAAGGAGCTATGGAGGCCAAGGCACGCAAAGCTCCGAGTTGCATCGTACCATTGGGAGGATGTTCTTCCCCACTCATGATGGCACTACCAAGTGTGCAACTTGTGCTTGGATGGAGAAGCTGGACACATAAATACATAAAATCATGATTACATATGTCTTTATGAAGACCAAACCTAGTTACATATTTCAACACTTTTGTTGCAAGTGGGTTTCTTGGAGGAAGGTTGGACCAATCTTCTAAGTGGTAGCTTCAATATGGAGAAGGGTAGTATTCACCAAATAGTTGAACCGAAGATTCGAGGCATGTTAAATTTGGACAACTAGGTCCAAACTCCGGGTTGTGCTGCTCAGATGACGATCCCAATATTTTTATTGGATTCCCTTTCGGAGAGGTGTAAGATTGATCTAAAGATCATCTCGATCAGATGAGAAAAACATGTACTTTGAATTAATTCCATTTATGTGCTAGGTCGACTTGGAATATAATATAGACTTAAATGTCTTAAAGAGCATGTCACACACCCCCAAATATGTCTATATAATGGAGAGACTTGGAGTTCATTATACACACATTGTGTGGAGGATTTTCTTCTCTCTTAATGGCGATGGAGCTGCGTTCTTGGTGCTGCGTATTTGTGGAGTGTTCTTTGTTTGGATTGTACTGGGGTTATATGTGACACACTTGGCTGAATGGCCTATTGGAGACTTTGTTGGTAGAAGCAGCTTGCTGATCGCCGTAACGCCACCATTCATCATCTCTGTTTTGGCTTGTCTTCATCGATCTATTAGTATGTTCTATTTGCTTCAGTATTTTGTGCCCTAATCTGAAATGGCATAGAACATGTTCAGAAAATTAACATGGTATCAGAGTTGAGGGGAAGACGATGCCCAATTTGTGTTGAAAAGCAATCTTCGATCTATTGATCCATCACGTGTAACTCATCCGAATTGAAGTAGAGGTAAGACATGGAAGAGGAGACTTGCTGTTTATCTCTTTCAGGGTCAAAGAGCTACAGGAGGTTGCCACTGTGTTTGAGGGTAGATTACACGGTGCTTAAGGATTGGTTTATGGGCGGATTGTCTCTAAAAGAGAATGCCGCAGGCCTCTGAAGCCTCTCTGATGCTTTCCACTGAAAATTAAGGAGGCCAAGGAGTAGAGCTGGATGAGAATGCTCTAGGGTGAACCAGAAGTATTACAAGGTTGTTTTAAGTCTGTTTTTTTGGTGATCGAGTGCAGGAGGATAAGGCCGAGGAAATTAAGGATTGTTAGGGTGAGGTTGCATCTAGAACAGGGTTGAACTACCACAGAAAAACAACCGCAGGCCTTGACGGGAATTCTGGGCAGTTTTTAAGGTTTTATGTTTCTCTGCAGTTCTGAGCTAGAAAGGAAGGGTACCGCAGATATAAGGGGTATTTGATGTTGTGTGATATAATATCACTGTTTGAGGTTGCAAAAGATCGAGCTCTGTTTTAAGGAGCTGTAGGTGTGAACAGAGGATTGGTTCAAGCCCTAACAGCTAGGGGATAGTGCAGCCAGTCCAAGGAGATAGCTCTCAGCTCGGAAAGGAGGACAACTCTAGTATAAGGGTTTGTAATTTCCTAAAAGAGCAACATAGAAGGGCAGCCTCCCATTGAAGGATAGTCGCAAAAATAAATGGGCCAGATTTGAGGTTTGTTAGGCTGTTTTGGGGGCTATTAGGGAGCCGCAGGCCTAACCTCTCCAAAACAGGCCAACGTGGAGCTGTTTAAAGGTTGTCTGCCCAGGACAACAGTCAAGGAATACAACACTTCACCCAGACCAGGCCGCAGCAAATTTGATGGCTCATTGAAGGCTCTATGTGCCCTAACCAACAGCAGTTTGACCGCTGTCTTAGAGGTAAGTTTGTTGTTTTAGTACATATTTGGTATTCTGATTGGACGAAGGGACAACTAGTAAAGTTCTGTTTAAGAGATGTTTTGAAGGGCTGTAGGCTAGTGTCCAAGGCTGTTTGGACTATTTTCATATCCAAATTTAGGCAAAGGATATCACTATAGTCAAAGGTTGATTTAAATTATAAAAACAGGCCACACCTGATAAAGCCACTCCCATCGATACCTCATATCGAGATTGTGTAAGAAGGTTGATGTCTGTCACATTTGAACAGTGAGTAGAACGCTCGGTTCTTGAAGCCTTGAAGATGACTAAGGGCATGCGTAGTGATGGAGTATATATATATAAAGAGAAGCCGCAGTGAAATCTCAGATCTGTTTTGCGTGAACAAGATGCCGTGAGCTGACTGTGTTCCTAACCAGTACTCATTAGCTCAGAATGTCTCCAACCTACATTGCACCAGAATACAGAAAGGAGATCGGATGTTTCCTGTGGCTATGGGCGCAGTTCCTAATTTTCACATCATGATAGTTATATCCAAATTCTGAATGGCCTAGTTTGTAGGTATACTGATGGAAGTTCTAGGCAGAGTTTTTTTTGTAATCTCTACAACTGCGGATTGAATTTCTGTATAAGTGAGGATGGTCAAAGATCCTACTGGTGGTGAAAAGGAAAAACGTTGTAGGTTGCATCCGTAGATCCAAGCTGAAGTTGGTCATAGATCACAAACACAATGATTCCCAAATCTGTGCATAAGCAAGACCATAGTGATATTTAGAAGATGACACACTGTCATTTACCACATGTTCAGGAGTTGTGCACTTATGACTGAGCTAGATTTGCGTAACAGAAAGGTATCATATTAGGTATGGACCAGCATGGAGAAGGGTAAATTCTGTGTTTGGAACATCTGCATGATTGGTTCCTAGATCTGTGCAATTTAGGAAACAAATTGCAGATTTGAGATCTGAAGATCTGGAGCCCTAGATCAGTGTACCATTAACTGTACTTGGGCAGATTTGGAAGATAAGAAGCAGTGCAGAAGTCAAGATATGTTAGA
Source organism: Pinus albicaulis (assembly GCA_034641835.2). Taxonomy (NCBI): domain Eukaryota; kingdom Viridiplantae; phylum Streptophyta; class Pinopsida; order Pinales; family Pinaceae; genus Pinus; species Pinus albicaulis. The sequence continues at coordinate 880,621,421 of CM076575.1, forward strand.
AGGCTGTAAGTTGCAGATAAGACAATTTTAGAGGGCTGCTTGAGGAAGCTACATCAGATCCTCACAGAATAACAGGTAGTCACTGTAAAGTAAGTATGAGTACTTCTGACACAAGTTGAGGCTTGTAGATATATTCTCCTTGTTTGACAATGACATATGTCAGAATATGTATAACCATGAAGCTTGAAATCTTCTGTACTGTTAATGATGAAGAAAACAATGATGACAATTTTGAAGGTATCTATAACCGAAAATGTGAGTAGCTAAATCTATGATTCTATGTCACTGTCATTGTGACAGTGACATAGATAGACACCCATGTTTACAAGATTCATAGTAGCAGTAAGCTTGTGACCGTAATCAGTCTTACATTAGAGCGTAATGATAAACTTGGAAATGTGATATGAGTAGTTTCTGCAGCCTTCAGTCATGTTGTTGGAGTCTTGAACCATGATCAACAAAGCCTGTGAAGTTTTGAACAAATATCGTATATGATACATGCCAAGATGCATCATAACTATATGACAATATATGGCTATGAGTCTTGGATGGCTTTGACTGTGGGAGAATAAGACTCCTTTCCAAGTTGGTGTCTGGGATACCCTCATAGATGTCTTCTCTCAAGAGAAGCTGGCATTAAGAGGGAGAATACATCTGTATATGCTTCTGAGTTTTTATCATTGCTGAAAGAAGACTCTTATGGCTCAAAGTCATATGGCTTCAGAAGGGGAAATTTCGAAAGAATACTAAGAAGCCATATAAATACCAGAGGTATCTAGCTGCCATATGAGCCTAGATCATTTGAAGAAACTGTAAAGCATCAAAGTCTGCAAGGATGCGAGGGTGATGTCTGGGATATGGTTCCTAGACTACAGATCAAAGCTTGATATAAGATCAAACATGGATCTGATGAGAAAATGTGTTGCCTGAGACTTATCTAAGAAGGCACTGATTATTATTGCACCTATATTCTATTATTACCCTTGCTACTTCGCAAGGACGGAATCTCCATCAGATGGATGTGCAGACTGCATTTTTGCATGGTGCGATAAAGGAAGAGGTGTATGTAGAGCAACCTCTGGGGTTCGAAGTCCAGGATTGGGACACCCATGTCTGCAGGTTGAAGAAAGCCCTTCGTGGGCTAAAGCAAGCACCTAGAGCTTGGTACGAGAGGATAGATAGGTACCTGATGAAGCCGGGCTTCACTCGTAGTAATTCTAATCCGAACCTTTACTTCAAGATTGATAGAGAGAAGCCTCTCATTCTGGTGCTGTATGTGGACGACCTCTTCCTGACAAGATGTTGACCCTCTCATTCATTAGTGCAAGAGGGATCTCGTTGCTGAGTTCGAGATGAAGGACCTAGGACAAATGCACTACTTCCTAGGCCTAGAGGTCTGGCAGAGACCTGGCAAGATTTTCCTTTCTCAAGGAAAATAAATTATGAAGCTTCTGGTATGGTGGACTGTAAGTCTGTGTCGACATCGATGGGGCTCAACTTTAAGAAGTTGAGAAGCAGCGCTGCTGGGCCCATGTTAGCAAATTCTACTAAGTATCGTCAACTCGTAGGGGCTCTGATGTTCTTAGTGAACATCCATCCGGACGTATGTTGTGCAGTGAACACTTTGAGTCAACACATGGTTGATCATGACATTCATTGGGTTGATGCCAAGAAACTCTTGAGATATCCTTGGGGCACGATAAACCATGGGCTAAGACACACTGCCGGGAGCATGACACTCCTTGGATATACTGATGCTGATTGGGCTGGCAGTGTGGTGGATCATAAGAGCACATCTGGGTGCTACTTCACAAATAAATCTGCTTCGGGCAGGAAAAGGAAGTCGGTAGCCTTGAGCATTGCTGAGGTCGAATACATTGCAGCATATATGGCCCGTTGTGAAGTCACTTGGTTGCGAAAGCTCTTCAGTGAGCTGTTCGAGCATGTGCTAGATGCCACCGTTATCCTTTATGATAACCAGAGGGGGATTTGTTTGTTATAGAATCCTGGATTCCACGATTGATCCAAGCATGTTGATGGCTGGTACCACTTTATCCGGGATATGGTACAATAAGGCGTCGTAAGGCTCGATCATATAGGAACTGATGAGTAGGTCGCGGACATTCTCACAATGCCCTTGGGGAAGGTCATGTTCCTAATCTTTCGTGAGAATCTTGGAATCATGGAACGACCCTATTTGGAGGGTCTTGTTGGACGATGAGCTGTGGGAGCTCCAAGGGGGTTTTGGGGATAGCTTTGGTGCTATAAGCAACCACAAGGCTAGGCTTGCCGAACCTAGTTGGTGTGCTTCTACCCCACCGTGATGATATTGAGATGGTTTACCTCTCTCTGATCTATGCCCTGTATACATCCTACCCATGGAGTTTCAGACTCATGGGAAGTACCTCTCATTTGGCCAATGAGGTGGGAAATGTGAATAGAGACCATAGCAAGACCGATGGACGCATCGAAGATTGCCGTACTCTCTACGTCTAGGATGGCACATGTCCAACCACTTGATCTGGGATCAAGTTTAGCGAGGTTTCGCACCTCCAACTGACTTCGGGTCAGTGAAACTAACTTCGGGTTAGTATATGACTCTCTTGAGTCCTAGTGAGGTTTCAGACCTCCAACTGACTTTGGGTCAGGTAAACCAACTTCAGGTTGGTATGAGACTCTTTGTGAGTCCTATAGAGGTTTCGGATCTTTGGGCTGAATCTGTCAGCGGGGTATGATGTCTTTGTGACTAACCCACTTCTGTTTTGAAATAAAGAGGTCAGCAAAGCAAGTTACGACGGGATGACGCATGATGTTTGGATTGCAGTAGTGGACGGAGTTCTCCCTAGTTGAGAGGGAGTGTTAAATTTGGACAACTAGGTCCAAACTCCGGTTTGTGCTGCTCAGGTGACGATCCCAATATTTTTATTGGATTCCTCTTTCAGAGAGGTGTAAGATTGATCTAAAGATCATCTCGATCGGATGAGCAGAACATGTACTTTGAATTTATTCCACTTATGTGCTAGGTCGGCCTGGAATATAATATAGACTTAAATGTCTTAAAGAGTGTGTCACACACCGCCAAAGATGTCTATATAATGGAGAGACTTGGAGTTCATTATACACACATTGTGTGGAGGATTTTCTTCTCTCTTGATGGTGATGGAGCTGCGTTCTTGGTGCTGCATATTTGTGGAGCGTTCTTTGTTTGGATTGTACTGGGGTTATGTGTGACACACTTGGCTGAATGACCTATTGGAGACTTTGCTGGTAGAAGCATCCTGCTGATCGCCGTAACGCCACCATTCATCATCTCTGTTTTGGCTTGTCTTCATCGATCTATTAATATGTTCTATCTGCTTCAGTATTTTGTGCCCTAATCTGAAATGGCATAGAACATGTTCAGAAAATTACCAAGGCACCATTCTAGTGGTGGCTCCTAGTTGGATCTTGTTGAAATATGTAACTAGGTTCGGTCTTCATAACGACATATGCAATCATGATTTTATGTATTTGAAGTAAAGAAAAAGTAAATTTATTATTGTTGTTCTTGAGGCATGGGTTTCATGCTCAAGAGATATTTATTTTTAGGTCAAGCACCCATTGAGTGCTTCTAGGGCTTGTCATTTAGTCTATAAGCCAATTGAGACATTGTCATGTATTGAAGACCCATTTGGGCATGTTACATATTGTAAAGGAAAATTGTGAGTCAAAGTAGAGTCAAAAGACCCTCTAAGACCTCTTCATGTGCTAACAATCAAGTCGGCCTTCAAAATGAGCAATTAGCGTATCTAGAAAGTCATGTTGACTTATTAAGGGACTCATGAAAGACTATATAAAGGTGCACTTGGCCTCATTCAAGGACTCACTCTCACCACACACTCTCACCACACTCAAGTTCAATCAAGGAAGAGAAAATGGTGCGAAGAAGAGAAGGATAAGGAGGAAAGAAGAGCAAAAGTTTTGGACTATTTTGGGATTTTACTCTCCACATGTGGGAAGTGTATTAGGGCATCCTTCTGCAACAAGTAGTATTGAATTGCAGTCACTTAAAGAGAGCCGAATTTAGGGTCAAAGGAAGTTTCCCTTACAAGTCGAGCTGATAAGGAGAAGGATTCATCTCAAGCGAAGGAGAAAGGACAAAATCACCATCATTCTCTCACACACGCCACCTAGGGTTTGTACAGAAGAAACTGCTAGGTCGAAGTTGCAGAAGAAATTGCTTGGGTCGAAGTTGTTGGAGTCAAATTGCTGGAAAGAAATCTCATCAAGGAGAAAGGTTGACTTGGTCTTGGAGGGGTCTTTGTTAAGGGTCTTAGGTCTTGGAATTCATCATTTGAAGATTCTAAAAGAAGAGAAGAATTCTTGTTGGTTTTCCTCTCAAGTAGAAAGGTTTTGGCCTTGGCTGATCGCCTACATCCCATGTCCTCTTGTCTCATTGTTCTTTATGATTTGGTAGCTGTTTGATGATAAGAACAATAAATATAATCAAGAGAAAGAAGAAGCTAATCAAGTTAAGTAATAATACATCACAAGCAGTTATCAAAGTAACAGAAATCAACTAATCTAGCTTCCCTAGATTTCTCAACATGGTATTAGAGGTAAGGTGACAAGACAAGGAAAGGCAGTTTGAAGAAGGACCATTAAAAGGAATTTCAAAGGTCAAGGCATCAAAGAGGACATTGAACCATCAAGAAGGAATACTCAAGGGCCGAGTTCAAGGAAATCATCAAACCCTATCCTCATTTTGAAGGAAGATCATAGAAGAGCTCGAAACTCTAGCTCATCCAAAGAAGAGTTCCACATTTGAAGCATTCTTGGGAAGCTCACACATAGTCCAATATTTCTCACAAGGAAGAGAAAGACCTCAAGGACCCTTCCTCCACTCAAAGAAGGACTAAACATCGAAGCATCTTGAAGTCACTACATCCAAGGGAAGCAGGAAGAAGCATTGTCATTATCATCAAGGAATCAAGGTGATCTCCCTTTTCTTGAGTCAAGGATCACTATCAAAACATACTTGAAGGAAGACATTTTCATCAAGAAGACATCTTCTATTATCAACATCATCAAGACAAACATCAAGTTGAAGATTTCGTCATCAAGAATGATCTTCACTTGACAAGTAACTCTATATTTATGTCTGAATCTGCTATAAAAATGACTTCATTTTGCAAGGAGAGCAACAAGTTGGTTGGGTCATCAAATTTCCTTGCATGGAAGAAGAGGTTAAATTTGATTCTCATAGAAAATTAAGTTGTTGGTCATGTTAAGGGTTCAATCACTAAACCTCCAAAGGAAGAAGCTCAAGCTGTAGCTAAATATATGAAAGGGGAAATAAGGGCTCAAAGGATCCTTATAGAATCCATCAAGGATCCTCTCATACTTTATGTCGCAAAGTTAGAGACATCAAAATAAATCTATGAAAAGTTAGTAGAATTGTTCTTTGTAAGCACCGCTAGAGAAGTCATATCTTTGAGAACCGAGCTATACAAGATGAAGATATCAAAGGATGAAGGAATAGCCTCATACTTTATGTGGGTATCAGAAATTCGAGACCAATTGCAAGAGTTGGGGGAAATAATCTTTGATAAAGAGATGACCAAAGTTGTGCTCAATGCACTACCCGAGGAATGGGGCAACTTTGTATGAAGCATCTATGTAAAGAAGGAAGCCACCCCATTTAGTGAACATTGGTCATTGTGTAAGTTTGAAGAAACCAGGTTAAAAGCAAAAAGTGATGTGGGACCAAACAAACAAGTTCAAGCATTTGCTGCCATGGCTAAGAGAAAAGGAAAGTTTGGGAAAAAGAAGAAGATCAATATGTCAAAGATCCAATGCTATGGCTGTTAGGAATATGGGCACTACAAGAGAAATTGTCCTAAGCTCAAGAAGGACAACAAGAAAAGGAATGAAGCCCATATCACCAAGGAAGTGGAAGAACTTGAGAAGAAGAAATCAAAGGAGGAAGTGAAAATCTCTACTATGATTGAGATAATCTCCTTCACTTTGTTCTTTTCAATTTCTATAAGATGCTATCATAATAAGCACTTTAAGTATGATAGGATGCATCATAGTAGGAGATGGTATCATAGTACATACGATTAAAGCAAGCTCATGACGCAATTGTAGAAGCATGAAATGATAGCTGAAATAGAAGTCTACATGGTTGTAGCAGTCGTCATAGAAAGGAAGGATCTCCTGGTAACTTCATTGAAAGCATAAGTAGTACATATGATTGGAAGAAAGTCATCTAGCACGGTAAAAAGAAATCATCATACATCATCATCATTAGGAAGGAGCATTTGCAGAATGAGGATAATTAAGATCCTCCGTTGGAATCTTCATTAGAAAGTTCACCTCTATTGGAAGGGGCAAGTGTCTTGCCGATAATTTGACCTTTTATGGGATTCATTGTTTAGAAGGATGATTGTATGGTGACAAAGGAATACAACATGGTTGAAGAAATTTCAAGTAAGAAAAGGAGAATGTTGAAGGAAGTCTAGATGACCAAAAGGAGAAAAGAGGTATGTATATATTTGATAGATTAAGTCATGTCATCATATATTTGTAGATACCATGGGTAAATGCTCTACCTGATGAACATGATAGAAGAAAAGGGATCTCTTCCTTTGGAAGGATGCATGAAGGAATGGTTCACATGTTGACAAAATGAAGTCAACATAATATGTCCTCATATGGAATATGAGGTGGTTGACAAAGATAAAGGAATTATGAATGGAAGTTCTTGGGGAGCAATATGTGAAGAAATAAAGAAGAGATCGTGAACTATTGTCATGTAAGAAAAGGTAATCAACATCCAATGACTAGAAGAATTGGCCATGACATCTCCATTGAGAAGGTATGAAGAGCCTGATAAGGTCTGTAAAGAAAGGAGACCCTTGACATTGAATGCCTTGGAGATGTATGTACATGATGTTGATGTTGCAAGCAAGATGTCATGAAAAGGTAACTTTGATTTGATGTTCATTTTTGATCTTTGAACAACATCTGGATGGGTTTATACAGGGCTACCAAAAGAGAGTTGTAGATGTCACCTACAACTAGTACTCATGTGGTTGGATAGAAGATCCTGAAGGAAACATGACTTGGAAGAGGTAGCTGTATGAAGAAAAGCTAGATGTGGACTAGAAGATCACTTTCCAATGGAGAGAAGGATGACACGACTGATATGGTTTGAGAAGGAAAGTGATTGGTGGCTGATGCCCTACAAGATGAAGGCTCCATAATGATGAAGATGAAATTCGTGACATCGAAAGGAGGAACTCTACAAGCAGTTGAAGGTACCGTGATCTCCACCAAAGAGCAGAAAGTTGCTCTTGGAAACAAGTCCCAAGTTAAGAGGGAGCTTTCCTTTTATATGAATGAGTTGGTCCTTTTTGGTTAAGAGGGAGTGGCAAATATGGTTCTCTACATCATGTGTCATGCACTAGACCAAGACTAACAACCGTAAGTCTTAGTGAAGGCCACGAGAAGAGATAGAAACATCATTCTTGTCTTCATATTGTGAAGAAAGAATGGAGGATTAGGTAAGCTTTTGACACTGATTTCAATACTCTTTGAGGATGAGGTAGGACATCCAAGACAAGAGTAGACGAAGAGGAAATTCCTTGAGGATGTGTTATTCCAAGATAGGAATTTTCCTAAAAGGACATACCCTGTGAACACCTAGGTGGTGTATGTGCCTTGAGAGACAATGATGATGGTGTTTGTCAGTCATTGGTCTCGCCAACATTGTGCTCTGATCTTGTGGAGAGATAAAGTTGTTAGTCAAGGCCTTGCAATATGACAATGCTAATTGGTATGATGAGATGCTCTAGTTTACCAATCCAACTCTTCTTATGAGAATTCTTCAAATTGAGAATGTCCAAGTACCTTGTATGGATTATGAATACCTCTCTAGTTAAGAGGGAGTGCAGAAATATGTAACTAGGTTCAGTATTCATAATGATATATGTAATCATGATTTTATGTATTTGATGTAAAGAAAAAATAAATTTATTATTTTTGTTCGTGAGGCATGGGTTTCATGCTCAAGAGAAATTTGTTTTTAGGTCAATCTCCCATTGAGTGCTTCTAGGGATTGTCATTTAGTCTACGAGTCAATTGAGTCATTGTCATGTATTGAGGACCCATTTGGGCATGTTACATATTGTAAAGAAAATTTATGTGAGTGAAAGTAGAGTCAAAAGACCCTCCAAGACCTCGTCATGTGATAACAATCAAGTCAGCCTTCAAAAGGAGCAGTCGGCCTATCTAGAAAGTCATGTCGGCGTATTAAGGGACTCATGAAAGACTATATAAAGGTGCACTCAGCCTCATTCAAGGACTCACTCTCACCACACTCAAGTTCGATCAAGGAGGAGAAAAGGGCATGAAGAAGAGAAAGATAAGGAGGAAAGAAGAGCAAAATTTTTGGATTGTTTTGGGCTTTTACTCTCCAAATGTGCAAAGTGTATCAAGGCATCCTTCTGCAACAAAAAGTATTGAATTGCAATCACTTAAAGAGAGCCAAATTTTGTGTCAAATGAAGTATCCCTTCCAAGCCGACTTGATAAAGAGAAGGATTCATCTCAAGCGAAGGAGAAAGAAGGACAAAATCACCATCATTCTCTTACACGTGCCACCTAGGGTTTCTACAGAAGAAACTGCCGAGGTCAAAGTTGCTGAAGAAGTTGTTGGAGTCGAAATTGCTGGAAAGAAAGGTCATCAAGGAGAAAGGTTGACTTGGTCTTGGAGGGGTCTTTGTCAAGGGTCTTAGGTCTTGGAATTCGTCATTTGAAGATTCTATAAGAAGAGGATAATTCTTGTGGGTTTTGCTCTCAAGTAGAGAGGTTTTCGTCCTCGCTGATCGCCTACATCCTGTGTCCTCTTGTCTCATTGTTCTTTATGGTTTGGTGGTTGTTTGATGATAAGAATACTAAATATAATCAAGTGAAAGAAAAAGCTAATCAAGTTAAGTAGTAATACATCACAAGTAGTAAGTAAGAGAAAGCACCTAATCTAGCTGCCCTAGACTTAGATTTGAAGGTGTGAAAGAGTTTTAAGACATAAGTGGGGGTGATATTCTCTACTTGAGACCAAGCCCAATTCATTGTCCAGGATGAAATATCAACCCAAGTGCAATTGTGGTTCACAACTTGGCATCTTGAGGTAAATTGTTGTGGTACAAGATAATGCATCTTCAACGACCATTTATATATTAAAAACCAATATCCTTTTAAATTTTCTGTTTTAGTTTAGCATAATTTACCTGCTGATTTTTCAAGTTTTGTATCTTCAATAGCTAGTCTTTACACCTTGGAGTTGTGAGTTATAAAGTTAAATCTTAGACTAGGATCAATACCAAGTCTTGAGCTTTTAGCACTTTGAGCTAAAATGCCATGAGAAGTTTAAATAGGTTGAATCATTAGGAAATGTTTGCCGAGTCAAGCACAAACATGGAAACAAGACTAAGAGGTTGACAATCCAAAACAAGAAGTAATGGGTTGAAAGACAAGGAAAAAGTTTCAAGTGGGTGATCTAGTCCTTGTTGACAACAATCCCATTCCATTTAGGGTCCATGGAAAATAAGGAATTTGATAATTTTATATTTTACTAAACTCGATGTTGAACCCCCACCGACCCTTGTAGGAGGCAACTGCCATACTTTGTTTAATGGAACCTGATATGTATCTTAGATAAGTAGTTGCATTCCATTTATGTATTGCATATTGTGTGAGCATCCTACTTATTGCATTTATGTGTTCCATATTGTGTGAGCATCCTACTTATTGCATTTTTCATGCTGTTGTGGATAAAAATGCATTTAGTTAGCTTTTTCTTTTCAATATGGATTTTCTATTATTACATAAACGCAAAGGTGACGATCAGTGTCCAGTACACATGATAGCAAACAAGTTGATTTCAGTATTTAGGTAACAAGTCTGTCAGCCCATGGATTGTTGGGGTTCTCATGAACTCCTTGTTCGAGCATATTGATCATTCGCTCTACAGTGAGCACATGTCCACGAGTTGGAGCCAGATGTTACCCACCAAAATGAGTAACCCTATAGGAGAGAATGTTTTATCATATCTTGGACAACTAGCCAACCAACAACCCTACACATTGCTCAGTGATGATGATATGCCACATTCCTTCGTCATCTGCACCAATTATGCACCTCTCACCATCTGACATTCCTTTTGAATGAATGTGGGATACCACTTAGCAAGTACTTTAACTGTTTCACAATCAGGTGCTTTTACTTAATGTTTTGGGCACTCTAATATGGATAGAGGGGTAATTTGGATGATTGACAGATTTTGACTGTAATCTTGTTTTCTCACCTTACCAGGGGGGTTATTCTTTGGCCCTAGTCCGGTGGCATCCTAGTGCATTACTCTTTTGACATAAAATAATTGTGCCCTAATCCAACTAATAAGTACCTTGCTTAAGTCATTCACATACATCACCTTGAACCAATTGACTTAGAACATCTTTTAGGTGATATATACGGGGGAGCCTCTTGTGTGGTGAAATTCCACTAAAGAGCAGGAAGTGGAGTGCTAAGGTGACAGTGAAAACCACCTGATTGTTGTATCTTAGTCTAGTTCTTGCTTTGTGAGGCCTCTCAGAAAGCCTGCTATATTTTGAGGCAACAGGGATCTCTTAAAAAATCAAACCCTTGTTTTTTGATTTATAAGGCTGCTGAAGCTGGTTGAAATGCCCCTTGGGTGACTTCTTAAGGCCACCACAAGGAATTGTGCTTGCAACGTTATGATGAATTTACCTTTCCCCTTTTTTGGCCCCATTAAAGAAGTCAAATCATTTCTCCTTGGTAAATCCAACATGTTTATATCTTTCTTGTAGGTAGAGCCTCAATCATGAGATCTATCATATAGATAAATTGTGACAAATGTAAGTATTTTCATACTATGGTAGTTGGTAAATTTGGTAGCTGGCCTCCCAAGTTCCTGGTATGCTTTTTATGTTTTTTCTCTTTGTTAAATTAGTATATATATAATTTTAACGTTAAATGTTTGCCACATCTTGGTGATTGTATCATAACTGACCGTTGTGTCTGGAACATGACATTGCCAGGCTGCATACAACATTGGTGGTCATTCTGTGAGTGCCAATACGATAGAGCATTCCATTTTATGCTGCAAGACATATCGTCCTTCACAGGTAGGTACCTTTAATCTACTATTTATTAATCTGCCACAGAAGTCTTTTATTTTATTTTATTTTTGCTGGAGACGTGCATATAAATTCCAGATTCATTCTCAATTTGCATTTTGAGTCTTACAAAGTTGCTGTTTCTGAAGTGGCTTGAAACACTCCTTTCCACTGGAGCTAGGATTAAAGCAGGAGAAGTAAGACGCACTTTTGGGCGGAGATATGGTCTTGATGATCCCGAGCCTCTTGTTTTTTTTGCCCTTTGTGGCGGAGCTCATTCAGATCCTGCGGTATGTGATCTTTTCCAGTATCATATAATTTTTCTTATTGTGTTTGTGATGTTTGAGAAACTCCTGTAAAAGACTTTTACCATTTTTGATAACACGGTACACTTGTGATATAGGTGCTGTCAGGTTCAGCCTTTTAGGCTTTCACAATACAGGATGCATGTGTCATTCTTTTCTTCTTTTCATGATGTCTTTGATAAATGTTTCATATTATTAGAGATTTGCTGCTAGACTATGTTTTTGAGACTGTCATTGAATGTCATGGGTGACACTTCAGCTAGACTACCCACTTCAATTGTGGGACCTGTATTTTAGGCATAGCATCTATTTTAATTAAACTGTGAAATGAACCTGAATTCTGTACGTATTTTTAGGTTCGTATCTACACTGCCAAGAATGTGCATGATGAGCTTGAAACAGCTAAAAGGGAGTTCCTTCAGGCAAGTATTGGCATTCAGAGTCACAAGAAAGTCTTTCTACCAAAGATTCTTGAGCGATACGCGAAGGAAGCATCGATCAGCTTAGTAAATTTGCTTCATTGGGTGTCTGAAAATGTAGACAAGCAGCTTCAAAATGCTATCATAAAGTCTATTGAAAGAAATCCCCAAAAGAAGTCAGCCCAGTGCATTGAATGGTTGCAATATAATGGCAGTTTCCGTTACATCTTTACAAGGGATTTAGCTCTAGGGTTGGCATAATATGTTATCTCTTCTAGGTATTCACACCAACACTGGATATATCTCTGCTGGGTATTTGCCAATGCTGTGGATTGTGTGCATGGGAGATCTCCCAATATGATCTTATGATCTGGCTTGCCAACCTCTGTTGAAGTGTTGCGACAAGAACTCCACATTTCCCCAGTGAAATTCACGTTTTACCTTATCTTGGATGGTTTTCCAGTATAATGAGAACTAATAATAGTCAACAAGTGATGACAGCTGTTATCTTATGCACAGAACAGAAGGTTCTGCAATCTATCTATGAGAAATTCCTTCTTTTTGACCGCTAGACATAATTTTGCAGCCTTAATTGGGCTACATTGTTGAGATAGTACGGTGTACGTGTACACTCCTATTTGCTGCTGTGTATCGTTTGCCTTTGTATATTTTACAAACTGATCATGTTTTTCATCATCTGGGAGAGAGACCAAGGTTTCATCAGCAATCTTCTCAAAAGAAAATTGCAAGGTATAATTTTATTTATAGCTATTTTAGTTTGTACCCAAAGATACGGGCTTTTCCTTGATGTATTTAAAGTTTGAACATATTTGATAGGGCTACCGATCAATTCATCTGTCAATATTTATTGTCTGGCTATTTAAAAATGCAACAGTGATCTAACTTTTGCAGTCTTCGCTGTGTTTGCAGTATGGAAAATTTATGCATATATGCTCAAGTGTCGTATAATTCAGACATGTTTTGAGTGAAACTGGAGTTCACCACTGTACATACAGAGTGAAATGTCAGGTGGAGTGTGTACAAATTTCCTAGGGTTTATGGTGAATCTTAAGTGCAGCACAACTGTGACACATATTACTTGTCATCTGAGTTAATGGTGTTTTGGTCGTTGCCTGCAATATCGATATTAGAAGCACATAATAATCCTACATGCTGACGGGCTTTTTGTCATGCGAATGGTGACTGTCATTTGAAAGATACGCAATGTTTCCCTTCAGAATTTTATCAAAGCTAATTCATCTATCATGTTTATATAATCACAGATTTGGGTAGATTTCGTAAATCTAATCACATCCGCAAGTCTAATTCAGAGCATATTAAGGAATGCATGGCTATCATATATTATACATAATAAATTTCCTCCGCGGCCTCTATTTATAGTATATACGACAGTATATTTAAAACTACAAATGTCCCAAATTTGCAATTCTTCTATTTTTTTAGAGATGCTCGAGTCACTACTATATTGATTCACTCGATTTTAATAGGCAAAGCAACTTGCTGCTCCATATTGTCATGAGTAGGGAGCTGGCGAATCAACAAGATCTATTCATTACTAGCAGTAGAAAATTGCTTGACATAGGTTAAAGTTTAGATTGGGTGTGACACAGATTCTTACGAATTAATATACTGGATTATTGCTTTGTGATGATCTTGGTGAACTTGTAGAACTCTTCGAATTTCTGCAGCTAGGATTAAAGCGATGTTTGATAATACACTTTTGGTCTGCCAAATCAGATAAACTGGTTACTTCGAGTAGGGTGTGTTTTCCATATTTTGTTACATGGGGTTATTTTAAAGCAATTAGCTTGCTGAGGCTGTATTTTATTAATTTCTTATTGGATGATCTATGAGAGCAGAGTTATGGCGAAGGAACAATATTAAGAGTTTGCCATTTTATTTGGTGTCTTCATATTCTCAAGCGAAGCAATTATTTTATTGGGTTAGTTACGTATTTCCACAGGACATAAACAATTAGAAATGTTTGCAAACATGATGCTTCTTTTGTTGGGTGAAATTGAACCAATAATGTAGCAGTTATTTCATTCATAGTTGATAACAGCGTAAGATCCTTGCAATAATATTTTACTTTACATACTTCTGCCGGCAATGTGTGAGAGGCACCTGTTGGGTGGGCAACGGGCGTTAGTACATTTCACACCTGCCATTGGCAGTCTAGCATAATATCATCCACAGGGAAGGGTTACTGCTTATATTGGCAATATATCATTTTGATTCTATAAAAAAAAATTACTTATATGATAGGTAAGACGGACTTTAAAGGGCATTTAAATCCTCAAACAGGGTTCAGATGTTGCCCCAGTGACTGAAAATCCAATAGACACGTGCCTAAATTGTGAAATGTACAAATTAACCTGAATTTGTATGGTCCTTTACTTGAAAAATTTAAAGCAGTTGAATTTGATACTTCAACTAGGCTCACTAACTGCCATACACCGCAAACTCTAAACACTTCGCAAAACAGAGAATCTATATTTGAGAACATGAGCAGTTAAATTCTTTCTCAATACATTCACTAATGATGTCTAAATTATTTAAAAGTTATTTGGGTTATTTTGGCAGACTTGTATATGTGTGGGCAATGTACAAGTGAATTTATATCTAGATAGTTGAGGGTTTTTGATGATGATCTTGGAGTAAAAGGTGTAACATCAGAAGTAATATCGTTAACGAAATAAATCCCTTTGGTGTAACAGGTCATTTGGATACCTTAATGGTTGATAACATGCTTCTTTAAATTTAGATATAAAATTAACATGTTGCAATAACATGCTTATTTTAATCAAGATATACACTTGACATGTTTATATAATATTTATCTTTAAATCAGTACATAAACACAGTACTTTTTGTATTTTAATCAAGATATACACTTGACATGTTTATATAATATTTATCTTTAAATCAGTATATAAACACAATACTTTTCACTTTCCCTGACATAGATGAAGGAGAACTTTAAGAGCCATAATGCAACGTAGTTATTGGTGGCCCTACCCAAGCCACACCTTGAAAAGAAATTGTGTGGGATTTTGAATTATTAAGTAACCCCTAGTCCCTCCGATGGATGGATTGCCTTGAGCTACTCCATGAAAGGAAGCCCATGGAGAACTATGAAGAATTTGAACGGCTAGTCTAGATTTGTAGATAGGTTTGAGAACTAGAGGAAAAGGACATAAGATTTTGAATCGCTATTCAAAGAAGAGATGGAGGTCGTTCCTAAAAATTTGCAGATTGCTTGGTTTTCACTGATCCATATACCCCAAACCACAATGAGAGGAAGGGCCTTAATTTTTTTGTGGGCGATGATAATTTAACCATATATTTAAGGCATCTTCTATTGATACACCTTCCTACATAAAAGATGCACCTAATGCCTTTTGAATTTTCTTCCAAACTTCTTTAGAGAGAGCAGTGTAGGAATAAGTGAATTTGTTTTACATTCTTTGCAACAAAGACTAGAGTTCCCAAGCACAAAGAAAGATCTCTTCTATAGACATCCCAAATTGGAGCCTTATTATGAAGTAATAATCACATGAATAATTTGGTCTTAGGAGAACATTTGTAGAGAATCCACAGATTCAACTGATTTTGTAATATGTTAAAACAAAATACTAGAATCTATTCTACAAATTGCAGAAACCAATTAAGATTGCACAATCACATGAACAAGAAAGAGAGAATTTCAATCGCACAATACAAAGATTTATTTGGGGAAAGCCTCAACTGAAAACCCCACTATCTGTATATTGCATTAAGTCAAGAATATGAAACAATACAATGCTTCTCTTAGGATTGAAAGCTCTCTGCACTACTTAACCAATTTCTTGCCTCTGGATGCTCAGCCTTGCTTGCGCAATCCCTTGGAAATTCAACCCCTTTTAATTAGGAAATTCCCAATAATTGATTGCGCAATACATCCAAGGCATCTTGCTGACCTCATGCATGACTTGTACAATTTTCTAATTATATAACCGATAATATACTTCCCTTTAACTCCAATCTCAACTGAGTTTTCTTCAAAACTTACATGCAAC
This sequence comes from Pinus albicaulis, assembly GCA_034641835.2. Lineage (NCBI taxonomy): Eukaryota > Viridiplantae > Streptophyta > Pinopsida > Pinales > Pinaceae > Pinus > Pinus albicaulis. The sequence goes on from CM076575.1 coordinate 880,637,403, forward strand.
AACTATTTATAGCGAATATTCAGTTATCTGATTGATCACTGTATGTGAATTAAATCAGATTTAATTCACTGGACCTCTCACTAGCTCTTCCATCAGTTGGAACTAGTTAAGTTGATTTTAACTCAAATAATTAAGTTAAACAATTATAACTCAAAATAAACTGCAATTGGACCCCCTGAAACTTAGAGAGAACTCTACATGTCTCTAGTTTGACCCCAAACTCGAATTAGTTGAGCTAACTAAGTCTTCCTACCTCAGTTAACTGGTACAAGCTGTCATGTGATGTGGAATTACAATTTCCTTTTAATTTATTTAAGGAAAAATTAAATTAGAAGCATCTTTTTGTTGCCAATTTCGACACTCCCTCTCAACAAGAAATAGATTGTTTGTTATCTCGATCCTACCTCTGTGGAACTCAAATTTGCCTCTTGACAATGCCTTTGTCAAGATGTCACCATCTTGCTCCTCTATAGGAATGTACTCTAATGACATAATCCTTCTCTGCACACAATATCTGAGATGGTGATATCAGATATTAATATGCTTGGACTTGTCATGAAAAACTGGATTAACCGAGAGTCTGATGCAACTCTGGTTATCACAATAAATCACTGTCGGATCCATATGTCGACTAAACAAAACCAACACGTATCTTCCTCATCCGGATGGCCTCACAAATTGCTTGACTAACAACCATGTACTCTGCCTTTGCTGAACTAAGTGCAACTGATCTATGCTTCTTATTGTACCAGGAAACTGCTGCTGGCCCAATGCTGAAGATGCCCCCTGATGTGCTCTTCCTGTCGATTGGACTCCCTGCCCAATCTGTATCTGTGAAGCCTTGAAGTTTCACTCCCTCTGTTCACCTGTACCATAGCCCAAACTCTGTAGTGCCTCTGAGGTATCTCAACACATGCCTATCTGCCTTCCAAAAGAGCTTGGTAGGCTTAACCATAGCTTGACTAAGATGGTTAACCGCATAGCATATGTATGGTCGTGTGTTCACCAAATACATGAGTGAACCCACAAGCTGTTTGAAGATGGTAACATCTACTACTTCGCCTGAAGTAGCATCCTCCTTCTAGTTCCCTGCTAGAGGAGTCTCCATGGGTTTGCTGCCCTCCATGTGGAAGTTCTTCAGAATCTCGTTGGCATACTTGCCCTTAGATACAAATAGCTCACCATCTCTTTGCCAAATTTCTAATCCTAGGAAATAATGCAAGAGCCCCATGTCCTTCATCTCAAATTCTCTTGCAAGATCCTCTTTGCAAGACTTGATGTGTTGCTCATCACTTATCAATATCAAATCATCGACATAAAGTACAATGATCAAAAGTTTACCTTCTATCGCAATATGGTAAAGGTTTGCATTTGCTTCACTCTTGGTGAAGCCCAACTCGATGAAGTAGCTGTCGATCTTGGTGTACCAAGCACAAGGTGCTTGTTTCAGTCCATACAATGCTCTCTTGATTCTGCATAGATGCGACTCTTTGTTGAAGGTCTCAAAACCTTTCGACTGCTCAATGTACACCTCTTCCTCAATCGCTTCGTTGAGGAAGGTTGTCATTACATCCATCTGATGTATCTGCCATCCCATCTGCGCTGAAAGTGCAAGGATGGATCTGATTAACAAGTACCTTGCAACTGGAGCAAAGGTCTCCTCGTAATCAATCCCCTCCACCTAAGAGAACCCTCTGGCCACAAATCTCACCTTATGTTTCTCCACACTCCTACCTGCTGCCTGCTTCACCTTGTAGATCCACTTGGATCCTACAACTGACTTCCCCTTTAGTCTTGGGACAACTTCTCATGCACTGTTTTTGATAATGCAATTGTACTGCCCAAACTGGTTGCTGCACTGGTTCCTCGAAAGAATATGGCTCTATCTCTACACTCTCGCTCATAAGAGCCAACAGCTAGTGTACTACTTTGGGAACCTTCTCTGCCTGTGTTGTGATGTGGGTGCTCCCACATTCTCTCTAGCATTAAGCACCAACCTGTCAGGCTCTCTGGTGTACTTCCTTCCTTGTCGGGATGTCTTTGCATGAGTGGGTGCTTCCACTCTCTGTTCCTCTGCTTGTGGCTGCAACACAGCTTGAGGTTCTCCTTTTGGAGCTAAGAGCTCCTCAACTGCATGCAACTGAAGCTCCCTCTCAAGGGAAATTCACACGACCTTATCTTCATCGAGTTTCACATCTCTTCTGACCACTGTCATCATGTGTGTTGACAAGTACACCCGATAGTTGTGAGGTGTATCCGTGTACACCACAAATATTCCCAACTCACTTGTTGGCTCTAGCTTCTTTCTAGCATCTTTGGTTACATGACAATAAACTGATGAATCAAAAATTTTAAAATGCGCCACATTTGGTTTCTTACCTGAAAAAGCCTCCTTTGGTGTACTCATCCCAAGAATCCGATGAGGACTTCTGTTATGCACAAATACTGCTGTGTTGCATGCTTCAATCCACAATTACAACGATAGGCCCTGATCATGCAACATCGCTCGTGTTGCTCCCACAATAGTTATCTTCTTCCTTTCTGCAACCCCATTCTGTTATGGGTTATGAGGTGCTATCAATTCACGTTGAATTCCTTCTGAAGCACATAATTTCTTGAATTCATTTGAGACATATTGTCCACCGTTGTTGCTCTTAAGAGCCTTCACCTTTTTCCCTGAATTTTTCTCGACAAGTGCTTTGAACTCACAAAACTTTGAGAACGTCTGATCTTTCTTCTGCATGAAGAATATCCAACACTTGTTTGAAAAATCATCTACAAAAATCACATAATACTTGTGTTTTGTTGTGGAGGTTGTCGAGAATGGTCCACGCACATGTGAGTGAACTCTTTCAAGGATCGCCTTTGCTCAACTTTCCTTCTCATGAAAGGTGGCTTTGGTGTACTTCCCCAATGTACACCCTTTGCATGTATCTTGTTGCTCAAGTGCACCCTTGGGAAATCCTATAGATATGCTGCATGATCTTCAAAGCGCCATGGTGTAGATGACCCAATCTTCTATGGCATAACTCACCGATGTCTCGGCTCTGCACCTTCTCTGCTTTTGTGCTCAAGGCAGTGCAATCTTCTATATCCAATTTGTAGAGGTTCTTTACTCGAGACCCAATCTTCTTCACCTGTCCCATGGCTTTGTGACAAAGGAACACCTTTTCTTTTCTAAATATCACATCATAACCATGGTTTTCAACATAGCAACATAAACTAAATTCTTCTTTAAACCAGGAACATAGATGACATCTTTTAATGTGAGAGGAGTACTAGACTCCCTCTGAAAGGTAACTGTACCTATGTTGGTTGCGCTATACCTCCTGCGATCTCCCATCTCGATATGCATCCGGAGATCCTTCTCCTCCAAGTTACTGAAGAATTCTTTGTTTCCGGTCATATGGAATGAAGCTCCACTATCCAAGTACCACACAAAACCCATCACCGATGACACCATGCATGTGATGAGACTGAAATCCAACTCGAACTGTGAAGCAAGTGCTTCATCTGCCGCTCCTCCTGAGGGCTTCTTACCTGTCTTCTTGTGCCCACACTTTGTAGCATAGTGTCCAAGCTCATGACAGTGAAAACATTTGATCTTCGACAAGTATTTCTTCTTCTTTTCCTGACCAGAATCTAATTTGGGATGAGATGCATTCCCTTTCCCTTTCCATTTCTTCGCCTTTCCAACCAAGGCACAATTCTCCTCATCATCAGTGTTTGATGAGGATCCATCTTTGGTATTCCGTCGAATCTCTTCTTGTACAAAGTCAGACCAAAATCGCTCCCACTCTAGTAGCTTCTCCCTCCCATTCACCGAACCCTAGTAGCTGTGCTAGCTCTTGGGAAGGCCTAGAAGTGCTAGGCTCACCAGATCATCCTCGACAACTGTCACACCAACACTTCCAAGCTCATCTCGACATTGAGTGAACTTCGCCAAGTATTTTGGTACCATGTCACACTTCTCCATCTTGATCTTTCTGAGTTTGTCCTTCAGCGCCAGCTTCCTGTGGTCGCTGTTGTTCTGATACAAATCTGTTAAGTAGGGAAAATTTTAGGGGCTAATATTCGCAGGTGGACTAATTTTCCATGCTTTTTACACAAAAATGATTTGCCAATTTTCATTTTTTCTAAAATTATTCGCCCAAATTTTATAGTACAATATTATTTTACCTTAAAAATCGCCAAAATATTATATCAACTAATACAAAATCGTTGGAAATCTAAATATTTATACAAAAATATGAACATTGTTTTTACAATTTGCATGTTAAGGACTAGTAAGATTCGCCATGGTTTATAAACTTTCAGATAAACTTGCATCCTTAAAATTTTCCCTGTTGTTAAGGCTTTCCACATAGCATATGGAATTGCCTTTCCATGGAGGTTCAAGACAATATGATCTTGAACTCCTAACAAAATCCTTCTTGCCTTTGCTACATCCTTCTTCCATTCATCAATATTTTGAGCATTTGTTGCTGTGTGCCTGGGAATATCACTGTTTATGAATTCTTTCAACTCGTTGTCTTCTAACACTGCCTCCATCCTGTCCTTCCAAGCTATGTCTTCCAACGCTGCCTCAATCCTGTCCTTCCAACCTATGTAATTTGAACTACCCTCAAGGGCATATTTGAGTCTCAATCCACAGAAAGACATCCTGATCTGATGTTGGTCCTAAAGAATAAATTTGCAAATTCAATTCATCTGTTCAAAACAAACTTGTATTCTTCTCTTCTATAGTGATTCATACTATGATACCACATAGAAAATCCATATAGATTCAACTGATATTGTACTATGCTAATGTTGGGTGTGGAGCCTGATTATCTTCTTTATTTAGATGTATCACCGCGTTGGACCCCTGTTCTTAACGGAGCAGCAATGCTGCCTGTCGTTTGATCGCCGTTGGGTGGGGGGGGGGGTGATTGCGATTTTATGAGCTCCCCCTTGGTGGGGGTTCGAGGCCGTTGAAAAGTGTAACTAGGTCAATGTTCATATTGACTATGTAAATATGTATTTTATGTAAAGAATAAGACAAAGATAATAAAATGTATATTGGTTATACTTGCTTCATGGGTTTCATGAGCAAGATTTTATCTTAGGTTAATAGACTTCTTCTTGATGTCTATCTAGGGTTTGTATTCTGTTTATAAATGTATTCAGTGTCATGTATATGAAGGACCTAGTTGTCATTGAATGCTCCAAGACCTTGTCCCAAAAGCTGTGGAAGAATGGATTGAAATAGTTCTTATATCAAAAGCTAGAAATATATGGTGACGTCGGTCTTCACACTCACAGTAAAGTCCGCCTACAAGCTAGTGGATGGTCGGCCTAAAAGCAATAAGGCTGCCACTATATAAACACTGCCTTTGCGATCAAATAAACACCAAGTAAGATTGCAGATCTCTCAGAAGGGACACAACAAAATATAATGCAGTCAAATGTAATACGGTCAACTCTGAAACATAATGCGGTGGTCTCTGTATTATGAAGTGCAAATAATACAGGTCATATAGTGCGGACTATTCAAATGAAGAAATGTGGATATTACATATGACAGAATTGCAGATAATACATATGACAAAAATGCGGATAGTTTCGAGGTGTAATGCGAATAAAAGAACATAAGGAAGTGCATAGCTTCAGTGCGGATCTTAAGAAGAAGAAAGCTCAGATATCAAAGGGAAATTAGTGTGAATAACAAGATAAGAACAACACGTACTTCTCTGTGTTTACCATACGGATTTTAGGAGGCTATCACAGAAGGTCAATTGTGATTTTGTTTAATCTATCTCAGCCAAGTTGAGGATATATTACAACGGTTATATATATATTGTTTTGTGATGCTAGAGATAAGCTAAGATCTCGGAGTATACCGTTAAGGGCAATCATATTAAAGGAGGAATTTTCTGAGGTTGGGACAATGCTCATAAGAATAAAAGAAGTCTTAGAGGTGGAACAAAGTAAGGAAGGTAAATTTAAGATTTACCTTCCTTACCACAACTCAAAGAATAAAGTCAGTTCAGTACATATCAGTACAGATTGGTGAAGAAGAGAAGAATCAAGTTTGAAGAAGCTGTGTCAAGGTCTTGGAAGCATAACTGGGTCAAGGCTCTGAGTCTTGGTCATGGTACTTGTCATTTGAAGATCTATAAGAAGAATTATTTGCGGGTTTTCTTCTCCAAGAGGGAGAGGTTTTGCCCTTGCTCTAGGAGCCTAACTTTGTGTCTTGTGTATTTTGATAATTGACTTGATGAAAGACTAAATAATATAAAGAAGAGAAGACATAAGAATCTCAAGTAAGCTCACAAGTAATTATCAAGAAGAGAATTTTTATTAATCACAACCCTCCAAATTCTCAACAGGGGGTAGTGCCACTGAAGCGAAAAATAGATGTAAAATTTCTTTGTAAAATATTGTAATTTCGTAGTCAATCTGGGTCGTTTATTAGGCAAATGATTTGATGGTAGAAGTTATGTTTAACTTATGGTTTTTTTTCCCTAGAAGGCAACCCTTCGTTTCACATGAGGGAGTTGTATTGCGGCTATGTGTGGTATGTGTATTCTGAGCGAGAAAGAGAAAGGGGGACTGTGTGAGAGAGTAGAGGATATTATAGCGGATCTGCTGCAGGTTGTCTCTTCATTTTGCTGGATAATATAAAGGAAGGGCTGACTATTTCTCCATGGACGTAGCCCAAGTTGGGTGAATCACATATATCTGTGTCTCTCTTTTTTTATATGTTTTCTATGTTTGTATTTCCGCATATTTTTATGTGTTCCATTGCTCTGTAATATATAATTTTCTAACAACCGGTATTAAAGCCGAAGGTCTATTTGGTTGATAAACTCGCAGGAAAGAAGGGTTTCTGGTTCGAGTAGGAGCAATGGTGGAAGATGGTAGGTTTAGGGCCGATAAATTTAACAACCAAAATTACCCACTGTGGAGATGCAGATGGAAGATTATCTATATTAGAAAGATCTGTACCTACCATTGAGTAGAAAAACAAAGAAGCCATCGAGTATGAGAGACGAAGAAATAGAGATTCTCGACAGAAAGACACTTGAAACAATACGCTTGTGCCTCGCGACATCGCTAGCTTTTAATATTTCAAAGGAAACGACAACACAGAGTTTAATGACGACACTGGCCAAACTATATGAAAAACCCTCGGCCTCAAATAAGGTATTTCTTATGAAGCATTTATTTAGTATGAAAATGTCGGAAGGTGGATCTGTTGCTGACCATTTAAATGAATTTAATACGGTTAATAGTCAGTTAAGTTATGTAGGGGTAAAATTTGATGATGAAGTTAGGGCTCTCTTATTTCTATGCTCATTTCCAGAAAGTTGGAATGGTTTAGTTATGGCCATTAGTAACTCTGTCTCTGAATCTATTACTTTAAAGTTTGATGATGTTGTTGGTGCCATCCTTACCGAGGAAATGCGACAGAAAATATCTGGTGAGACATCAAGTAATGCTTTGAGTGCAGATACTAGGGGAAGAAAAATGGAAAGAGGAAAGAGCCCATGATATTGTAGTAAGTCAAGGAAAGGCGGATCCAAGTCCAGATCGGGGATAGTGTGCTGGAAATGCGGGAAGAAAGGACACTTGAAGAAAGACTGTAAGTCCTGGAAGGGAAAAGAAGGAGGCACACAACAAGAAAACAATCATGAAGCGAATGTGACAGGTGATGTGTTGTAATATGCTTTGGTTCTTTCTTTAGAAAATATTATTGATGCCTAAGTGGTAGATTTAGGGGCCTCATTCCATGCCACAACTGATAAGAAACATTTTCATGGCTATGTTCAAAGAGATTTTGGACATGTTCGTCTGGGTGATGATAAACCCTGTAAAATCGTTGGAATGGGTAAATGTCTTGTAAAACATTAGAATGGAAACCAATGATTATTAAAGGAGGTAAGGCATATTCCAGATCTGAAGAAAAATATGATTTCAACAGGGCAGTTAGGCGGTGAAGGTTGTGTGACAACATTTACAGATAAAACCTGGAAGGTCACTAAATGAGCCCTAGTAATAGCAAAGGGAGAAAATGTTGGTACATTGTATTTATGCAATGGTATTTCTAATTGTGTTAATTCTTTAAATTCCATAAGAGAAAATGCATCATTATGGCCTCATAGGCTCAGACACATGAGTGAGAAGGGGATGAAGATTCTTCACTCAAGAAATTTGTTGCTAGGTTTGAAGAATATTGATTTGGATTTTTGTGAGAATTGTGTTTATGGAAAAAAGGAGAGAGTTAGATATCTTAGAGTTGGGAAATAAAATAAGAGCGAAAAATTAGAGCTCGTGCATACAAATGTATGGGGACCTGCTTAGGTATCATTTCTCGGTGGCTCTCGTTATTATGTTACTTTTATTGATGATACAATTAGAAAAAAATTGGATTTATTGTATTCAAAATAAATTTGATGTATTTGATACTTTTAAGAAATGGGAAATTTTGGTTGAGATTGAGACATGAAAGAAGTTTAAGTGTCTCAGATCAGACAATGGAGGTGAATATTGCAGCAAAGAGTTTGATAAGTACTGTTCAGAGCATGGAATTCACAAAGAGAATATAGTTCTAGGAACACCACAGGAAAATGGTGTGTCAGAAAGGATGAACAAGACAATCATGGAGCGTGCAAGGTTCATAAGATTGCATGCAAGATTGCCTTTACAATTTTGGGCAGATGCTATAGATACTGATGTTTATCTAATAAACAAAGGGTCTTCAAGTTTCTTAGATGATGGTATTCTAGAGGAGGCATGGACAGGTAAAAAGGTAAACTATTTTTTTTAAAGCCTTTTGGTTGTGGGGCCTTTGTCCATATTAATAAAGAAAATAGAACAAAGCTTGAGGCAAAATCAAATAAATATACCTTTATTGGATATTGTGTTAATGATTTTGGTTATCACTATATGATTATGAAAATTACAATCATTTGGAGTAGAGATGTAATATTCAATGAAAAGGTCTTGTATAAGGATCACTTGCAGGAAAAGAAACAAGAAAAAGAAAACAAAGAATACACAGTGCTTAATGAGATCACATAAAAAGTAAAGGTGCCTGAAAATAATAATAATCAAGAACCATAACAAAAAAACCACCACAACAGAAACATGCACCTCAAACACCTGAAAGTGGTGTTAGAAGATCTACCAGGATAAGTAGACACCTTGAACGATAATCTCCTTCATTGTATTATGTATCTTTGATTGGTGAACCATAATGTTATGAAGAAGCAATGCAGGTAGAAACCAGGAAGAAATGTGAGTTAGCCATGAAAGAAGCGTTGGAATCCTTGGTACATAACCAGACTTGGAACTTAGTCAAGTTGCTCGAAGGTAAAACAACATTGCAAAATAAATGGGTTTACAGGTTGAAAGAAAAAGATGGAGGAAAACATAGGTACACAGCTAGATTTGTGGTGAAGGGGTTTGCACAGAAGAAAGGTATTGAATTTGATGAAATATTTTTTTCTGTTGTTAAAATGACTTCAATTAGAACTATTTCAAATCTTGTAGTAGTGGAATATTTTCATCTTGAACAATTAGACGTAAAGACAAACTTTCTCCATGGAGATTTGGAGGAAGAGAAATATATGCAACAACCACAAGGATATGAGGTCAAAGGGAAGGGAAAATTAGTGTGCAGGTTGAAGAAGAGCTTGTATGGCTTAAAACAGGCTCCGAGGAAGTGGCATCTAAAATTTGATAGGTTTATGTCTGAACAAGGTTATACTAGATGTCACTCTGATCATTATGTTTATATAAAAAATCAAAATGATGACAACTATATTATGTTTTTATTGTATGTAGATGACATGCTTGTTTCAGGATCTAACATGCAGGAACTAAATGTACTCAAAGGAAAATTGGAAAATTCATTTGCAATGAAGGATTTGGGAGCTGCAAAACAAATCCTTGGTATGAGAATAACTAGAGACAAAAAAAAATCACAAATTAACATTGTCTCAGAATGAGTATATACAAAAGGTGTTGGAAATATTTAATATGCAGACACCTTTGACTAGCCATTTCAAACTTAGTACAAAGATGTGCCCCAAGACCCAAGAAGAAATGGATTATATGTCTAAAGTTCCATATGCATCAGTAGTTGGAAGCTTAATGTATGCAATGGTATGCACAAGGCCTGGGATTTCACATGCAATGGGAGTTGTAAGCAAGTAAATGAACAATCTAGGAAAATAACATTGGATGGCAGTGAAATGGATTTTCAGGTATTTGAGAGGTACCACAAATCAAACATTATGCTTTGGTGGTTCAAACATTGCTCTACATGGATATGTTGATGCAGATATGGTAGATGATAGAGATAACATGATGAGCACTACAAGATATGTATTCACTGTAGGTGGAAAAACTGTTAGTTGGGTTTCGAAAATGCAAAGTGTTGCACTTTCACCAACAGAAGCATAATATGTTGTTGCTATAGAGGCTAATAAAGAAATGATTTGGTTACAAAGGTTTATGGATGAATTGGGTAAGAAGCAGGAGATGGGCATGTTATATCGTGACATCCAGTGTGCCATTCATCTTGCAAAGATCTCAACATTTCATTCCAAGACTAAACATATACATCTCAAGTACCATTTCATACGGTCATTGTTGGAAGATGGACAGTTGAAGTTGGAAAAGATACACACTAGCCAAAATCCTGCAGATATGTTAACATAAGTTGTAACTAGGGAGAAACTGAGATTCTGCTCAGTTTCAATTGGTATTCAAGTATGATGATGAAGATGGGAAACAACCAGGTCCAAAGATGAGTTATTTTCCAGAAAATAAAGCAACGGTGGAGTTGCTACAATCAGTCTCCTGGTGGGAGATTGTTGGGTGTGGAGCCTGATTATCTTCTTTATTTAGATTTATCGCCATGTTGGACTTCTGTTCTTAACAGGGCAGCAACGCCGCCCGTCGTTTGATCGCCGTCAGGGAGGTCTAGGGGGGGCAGTGACGATTTTATGAGTGCCTTCCCCCCCTTAGCGAGGGTTCGGGGGCAACGCCCCTAAAGCGAAAAATAGATGTAAAATTTCCTTGTAAAATATTGTAATTTCATAGTTAATTTGGGCCATTCATTAGGCAGATGATATGACGTTAGAATTTACGTTTAATTTAGGGTTTTTTGCCATAGAAGGCAACCCCTCAGATCACATGTGGGAGTTGTATTACGACTGTGTGGTATGTGTATTCTGAGAGAGAAAGAGAAAGGGGGACTGTGTGAGAGAGTAGAGGATATTACAACGGATCTGCTGTAGGTTGTGTATCTTCATTTTGTTGGATAATATAAAGGAAGGATTGGCAGTTTCTCCGTGGACGTAGCCCAAGTTGGGTGAACCACATATATCTGTGTCTATCTTGTTTTATATGTTTTCTATGTTTGTATTTCCACATATTTTTATGTGTTCCATTGCTCTGTAATATATAATTTTCTAACAACTAAAATAAAATAATAGAGTCTATTATACAAATTACATAAACTAATTAAGATCGCATAATCACATGAACACGAAAGAGAAATAATTTCAATCGACAACACATTTTTATCCGGGGAAAGCCTCAGCTAAAAACCCCGCTATCAATATATTGCATTAAGTCAAGAATATGAAACAATACAATGTTTTTCTCAGGCTTGAGAGCTCTCTGCACTATCTCTGAATCTTTCACTCTGATCCAAGCAAGTTTGGTCCAATATTTATCCAATTTCTTGCCTCCGGATGCTCAACCACAATCCCTAGGGAAATTCAACCCCTATTAATTAAGAAATTCCCAATAATTGATTGCGAAATACATCCAAGACATCTTGCTGACATCATGCATGACCTGTATTTTGTAATTATACAGCTGATATTATACTTCCCTTTAACTCCAATTTCAACTGGGTCTTCCTTATAACTGACACGCAACAACTATTTATAACGAATATTCAGTTATTTGATTGATCATTGCATGCAAATTAAATCAGATATAATTCACTGGACCTCTCACTAGTTCCTCCATCAGTTATAAGTAGTTAAACTAATTTTAACTCAAATAATTAAGTTAAACAATTAAAATCAAAATAAATTGCAACTGGACCCCCTAAAACTTAGAGAGAACTCTACATGTCTCCAGTTTGACCCCCAACTCGAATTGATTGAGCTAACTAAGTCTTCCTAACTCAGTTAACTCGTACAAGTTGTCATGTGATGTGAAACTAAATTTTCCTTCTAATTTAATTAAGGGAAAAATACATTAGAAGCCTCTTCTTGTTTCCAATTTCAACAACATTTAAGCTTCCATATTTTACCCCCACTAGAGGGTCAAGGCTTGTCCAATTTTCTTGGGAAAGTGTAGTGTATTTGATTTTAGGAACATAACCCCTAGAAGGGTTTGGGAACCATATCAGTTGATCTGTTTGATTTATTGGGGCCACAAATGAGTTTTTCAAGGCTTTAATATGGGAGTCATAGAGGGGAATGGAATCCCCTTCGAGATCAAGTTCTCTACTAGAGAGCCAATGGGTTTGACTTGTGAGGAAATATTATCTCATGATGTAATTGAGGAAAAATAAGCCATATTTGTTGGGCCATTGTATGAGTGGGGTAGGGAGAAGGTGATTATTTCGACACTTTATCCATGGATTCTTCCTACTTAGAACCCGAGTTCCATCCACTTAGGCCTAAATGATGACTTTTTGGATGGTGGGGCCATTTTGTGATTTTTTTTTAGGATTTCTAATTTAGACCATTGTAGAATCATGGGGTATGAAATTGGCCTATATAGAATAAGAACATAAAGCATTTCCTTGAATCAATCTCCACACCTTTTGACAGCTATGGATTTTGAGAACACATGTTTTTCAAGTCCTCTCCTACCTCCTCCCCAATACTTTTAGAATTGCCTTTTTTTTTCAAAGACCTAGGAACGTCTTTTTGTCTTCGCACTTAGCACATATCAAGAAAAAAGATAATGGATGGATTTTATTCAAGATACGTTTAGGAATCTAGCTAGGAGAGGACCAATAGATTGGAATTACCTTGAGTACAACCTTCGCTGAGACCAATTGTCCCACATGAGAGAGCCATATATTGCACCAAATGGGAATGTTTTATTCATTTTTTGTCATTAACTAGAACCATTCGTTCTTCTTATATTCATTTGGGTTTAGGATAAAGCCTAAGTATTTGAAGGCTTTCCCAATATCCTCAAATTTCAAGGAGAGTTGTCATTAGAAAATTTGGCGGAAATTCCGACGGCCAAATTGTCGCTATTCCGACACATAGTTCTTCGCAAGAGCGACAGTTCGAGGGCGGGAAAAACGTGGTTTACCATACCGTCGCAGTTCCGACGCAACTAAAAAGTGTCGCACTATTGACACTTTTTCCGTCGCTTCCAAACAAGTGTCACTTTTCCGACGTTTCCCAATCCGTCGCACTTCTGACCTTTATAAACTGTCGCACTTCCGACGAAATGTGGTCCGACGTTTAGAACGTCGCTCTTCCGACGTCTGTAAACTGTCACAATTACGACGAAATGTGGTCTGACGTTTTGAACGTCGCTCTTCCGACGTCTGTAAACTATCACAATTACGACAAAATGTGGTCCGACGTTTTGAATGTCGTTCTTCCGACGTTTCTAATATGTCGCAATTCCGACGCTTACAAGACGTCGGAATTGCGACGGTAGGTTCAATTTAAAAAAAAAAAAATATGAAACTTTAAAAGAGGAAAAACGCTATTTTGAATATATTATATGAAATAAAACAGTCCATGAAGTCATTACATTTTCACATCTGAAGATTTGAACCCAAATATCCATCCAGAAAAGTAGAAGTCCCACCCCAGACAATGATAGAAAAATACCCCATGTCACATACAGGGGCATGATATAAAACCCAGTAACGGTCCACATGGAGATTATCGACAATCTGAGAAAGCATCCAAATATGCCCGAGGCATCTATAAGAAAGTGAAATAGCAGTATGTAGAATAGTAAAGCAACAGATAGAGTACCGACGTCCATTGTTCCAAATACAAAATAAAGTACCCAAAATCCTGCAACAGAGAAAAACGCTAATCATGTGAGGAGTGTGATATGTCAAAAATATAAAAAGACCATCAGACCATATCAATAAACCAGCAACATAGACCAGCATCGCTAGTTTTGAAGGCAAAGTGATAAATATTAATCATTTTTTTTTCACAAGAGAAAAAACGTTGTTTTGAATATATTATATGAAGTAAAACAGTCCATGAAGTTATTACATTTTCACATCTGAAGATTGGAACCCAAATATCCATCCAGAAAAGTGGAAGTCCCACCCCAGACAGTGATAGAAAAATACCCCATGTCACATACAGGGACTTGATAGAAAACCCAGTAACGGTCCACATGGAGATTATCGACAATCTGAGAAAGCATCCAAATATGCCCGAGGCATCTATAAGAAAGTGAAATAGCAGTATGTAGAATAGTAAAGCAACAGATAGAGTACGTACCGACCTCCATTGTTCCAAATACAAATTAAAGTACCCAAAATCCTTGAACAGAGAAAAACGCTAATCATGTGAGGAGTGTGATATGTCCAAAATATAAAAAGACCATCAGACCATATCAATAAACCAGCAACATAGACCAGCATCGCTAGTTTTAAAGGCAGAGTGATAAACATTAATCATTTTTTTTTCACAAGAGAAAAAATGTTGTTTTGAATATATTATATGAAGTAAAACAGTCCATGAAGTCATTACATTTTCACATCTGAAGATTGGAACCCAAATATCCATCCAGAAATGTGGAAGTCCCACCCCGGACAGTGATAGAAAAATACCCCATGTCACATACAGGGACTTGATATTAAACCCAGTAACGGTCCACATGGAGATTATCGACAATCTGATACTCTTTAACTGCTACTCTTTGACCTCTTTAACTGATACTCTTTAACTGCTCTGATACTCTTTGACCTTTTTTCATCCTTTTATCCTTTTTATCATGATATACTGTGGTAAATAGGCAAAAATTTATGTAAGGATAATTTTTTACAAAAGTTCCATCATTTCTTCCCACCATTGAACTTCTGGCACTCTGGTCCTTCGCAAATTTCTTAGTGTTTCATCAGCCTCAGTATATCTGAAGAAATTAGACTGATTTGGGAATAAATGATTTACTTCATGCTCAAGATAAAATAAATTATCCAATCTGTCATGAAGGTTTTTCCCCGTAGGCAATGCTGCTGTTGATGAACTGGTTGAAGAACTAGCTTGATTATCAGCATATTTGTCCAATTTTTCAACATAACTATCAAGGTCCATTAGCTTATCTTCTGCAACTATAGGACTGGGCAATCCTCTATTTAACAAAATATTCAATCTTTCTCTGAAGGCAATGATTTCTTCTTGCATATCTGAGCACTTTCGTTCTAAATTCCGTACCAGATTTATTTTAGTAAAAACTCTCTTTATTTCCAGAATTGTTCCGGTCCTGTCCTGAATACCAATTTCTGCAAGTTGATTCTTAGTCTGAGTATTCAAAAAATGTATAAGTCTATTGGCCTCTTCTGGCATATTTCCCAACTCTTGTCTTGATCTCTCAATCTCATCCAGAGCTAATTTAACTAAGTTATTATGTTCATCCATTATTTGAATTGAGGACCAAACATCCTTTATTGATTGAATGATATTATCCCAAAGAATTTCATTTATTTCTTTTAAAGGTTTCTCCAATGTGAGATCCTTTTCCAATGCTTTGACTGCTTTTTCTAATTTGTTCACTTCTCTTGTTTTATCAGCAACACTCATTTTTGAAAGATCATATTTATGTTCTAGAGTGGCCAATTGTTCCTTTGTTTTGTGAAGCTCTATGGCCTGAATGTTCATATCTTCCATTGAATTTGTTAATTCATCAGTGTTCAAATTTGCAGTGTTGCTCTGTGACAATTCTGCTGGCTGATCTGTTGTTGCTGTACCTGTCACTACTCCTGCTGTAGATACTAGAATATTTTCCTGCTTATCTTTTAATGCATTCTCAAGCTATTTTTCAGTTGCAGTAAGTTGCTCATTCAATTTTAAGAGCAAATCCATTAGTTCTTCCTCAGAATTTTGTTTGATGATTTCTGTAGTATGTGGATGTCTTGAGGCCGGTAACTTTAATTGTTTTCTCAGAGCTGCAATATCATCATATTTTATCTTGATCAAAGCTTCAATACCTTTCACATCTTTAGGATTATGACCCAAACCAATGATTATTTCTTCTAAAGTTTTGATTCTATTATCCTTAGCCTGGGAGGAGGCTTTTTCAAGCTGCAACTGTGTATTAGTATTATCCAAAGAATCTTGCAACTTATGGGTCATCATTGATTTATCCGTCAGAGTAGAATAAATCATCTCACCTGTTTGCTTGTGTAGCTCAATTTGATCTAAAGGATGGATATCCTTTGCTAAGACTTCAAAATTAGTCCTAACGTAATCTGCAGCTGTCTGAGGTTGCTGCACCTTGGGATTCAAATGGCTCATTAACATCTTACCCTATTGGATGTCATAAGCTGACATCAATCTTTCTTGATTTTTCGGAGCCATCTTCAAAAATTGGTTGTACACTTGAAGTCTAAGTGGATCGTTCCTGGCCTTTATATTGATGAATGTTCTTTTGATGTCCCAGGCAGTTTTTACCGGAGGTTTGAAAGAATATATTTCTCACTCATATGCCTCCCGTATTCCCTCGTTTTTAAAAATTAGATGTCCCACTACCCGTATCCGTTTGCCGACCGTCTTCTTCCCCGGTCGTCGTGATTTCGAAATGATTCATCTTTGGCGGGAGTTAATTTCTACTTTTAACATCTCATTGCTCGAAGAGCATACCAATAGGAGTAGTTGTTTCCAGCCTTCTCTTTTTGGCTGGGCTTTCTATATTCAGAGGAGTTTGTAAAATAGAAATTTCTGGCTCACTGATCTGAGTAGGAGGAATTTGTCCTTGACCTTGTTCTTTAGAAGTCTCTGGTTGCTCTGTCATTATGAATTTTTCAATTATTTGTATATCGGGCTCCTTTTCTTTTCCTTTAGATTCTACTGCTACTGTACTAATCTCCTGCAAATTTTGTTGTAAAGTCCTGGCTGAAGAAGATCCCTACACCTGTCCAAAAGATTCTAGGTCAAGTATCTTTTTCAAGATCTTTCATTACATTTTCAACATTGACCTGCTCACTATCATTTTCAACCAATGTCCCTTCTGTCCATTCATCCATATTAGCATATTGTTCTATTTCTGGGATTCTTTGATGGATGTATGGTGATTGTTTATTTTTCATTCTTCTATCACAGATAAAGTTGTTTGGATCATAAGGCACCCAGTAGAAACTCTTTTGTAGTATGAGATAGTCTTCTAAAATCCTTTCGGCTTCCTTTCCAGCTTCCCTAGAGTTACAAATGAAGGGACCTAATTGGCTCTTGATCCTGAGTTGAGCCTTTTTCTTTGCATTTCAAAAATGAATTATATCTGAATTATTCATCTGCCTGAAATATTCTAATGCAAAGAGTCTCATTGGGACATACTTGGGCAGTTTGAATGGGCATAATTCACATCCATATATCCCGATCTCTGTGTAGTTTTGATATAGGTACCAGTCACCTATCTTGTAATGCTTTGAGAGCTGAAGGATTTTCTTGATTTCATTGTTAATTCTAGGAGGAGAGACTCCTATCAACAAGGTAGTTGCAGGATGAACAAAAAGGTCGACAAACTCATTATAGGAATAAGGAGAATCAGAGGAATTGTGAGTAATGGCAGACCAAAAGATGACTGACCTAGGATTCCATTTGGCATCAAGTTTCTTAACATAAAAAGGGAAATTTTCTGACTGAAAGTAAATCATGAGATGATATATGACAGAAGAATACTTAAATACTCTCTCATTCTCAAATCTCATGAACTGATCATGGATTTTGTTAGCAATATAAGATGCAAAATCGTACTTGACAGCAGGAGGCTGTCCAGGGGTAAAAATGGATAACAATTCTAGGGTTAACTGATCAACATACTCACTAGTATTGAAGCCCATTATGGAAGATATCATGTTTAAAATAAGTCTACCCTCATCAGTAAAGAAAGTATAACCATAAGGGGGAGGGTTTTTAGGCTGATGCTCTAGTAACATGAAGGTTTGGCATAGGCGGTTTAACTCTTCATGGGATAACTTAGTAGATTTCTCAAGTAATTCAACCATGGACAGGGTAGTGAGAGCTTGACCAGGTTGGAATTGTAGCATTTCATTTATGAACTGAGCAGTTATTGGGAAAATGACATTTTGACTTGGGGATAAAACTGCTCGTTGGTTGGGATCATAATTTGCGTAGCAATAATGGATTAACTCAGGAAAAATATGGACTGAGGGGAGAAGGTACATAGGAAGATTTGATTCCCAAAGTCCAAAGATGTCAGAACCATTCAAATAATTGTCTCTGCAGCGGAAAAATATTCAAAGAGGATTCTCACTGAGAAGCAAGTCCTTAATTTGAAAATCCATATCGCCTAAAGGCAAATAATCCAAGTCCTTGTGAGGGGCATTGATGGGCACGACATTCAGAGCTACAGGAACTTCCATTTCTGGTTCTTGTGGATTCAGAAATGGAATTTCGGGGTTTTTGTGAAAAAGGGGCACAATTACCAGTTTTGGGAATATAATTGCAGTTCTGGGAACGAAAAAGACCAAACTGAACTTCTTTTCAGACCTTAGTGCAGAATTAAAACTAAAACCAGGATTTTTTACAGAGTTTAGCGGGGAATTGGAATAAATACCTGTTTACGGGAAATGAAACATGTTTAAACAGGCACTGGTTATGACAGAAGAACCCTGAAATACTCGGCTTCAATTCTCTTCAGCAAGGTAACGGTCAGCAAGCGTTAACAATTGGTTTTTGAATTTTGTTGCATGGAAGACTGGCTAGCGCACGGAACAATGAAAATGACGCAGACGCAATTTGTTTTATTTACAAAGTCAAAAGGGTGGCGGGTTTTGATTGATGACGTCAGCATGTACGATGGTTTCGTCACAGAGGGATAGGGGCGGATATTTGTTTGGGCCGCTCGTGCAGTGGAAATCCGGACCCGAAAAAGATTAGGGAGAATTTGATAAGAAATTCGCGTCACAACTCTCCCTCCGTACGCCAGCCAACTTCGGACCCGAAAAAGATTAGGGCGGAATTCATTTGGTTTTCGCGTGACAAAATTGGCCGACGTCAGCAGGCTATTTTGGAACGCGAATTTGGTTTGAATTATGGTTTATCGCCGTTTGAAGTCCGACGGGCTCGACTTAAGAACAATTTTGTTTGATCCCATCTTATAAAATTTGTGTTCGTTTTCTTTGATAATACACATATTTATAATAAATCATGGGAATACCACACTAGTAAACATGTGGAAAAGTTATATAAATTATTGAGAACAATCATTTTTATGTAAAAATATCCAAATGCTTTTGGGAAATAAGAATTCGAGTATTTGGTTCATATTGTTTTAAAGGAAGGAGTGAAGTTGGAGCCTCAAAAGATGCAAGCTATTACAAAATGACCTATTCCTAAGAAAATCAAGGTTCTTAGAAGATTTTTTAGACTTGCATGATATTATTGATCATTTTTTAAGAATTATGCATGCATTTCAAGTCCACTCACAATCTCTTGAAGAAAATATCATTTATATGGAATGATGAGGCTACTTTGGCATTCTCTCTTTTAATGGATGCCATGTCTTCTACACCAACATCGGTTGCACCTACTTTTGGTAAAACATTCATAGTAGAGTGTGAGGCACTAGGGAAAGGAATTTACGTAACATTAACACAATAAGGGATATCATTGGCTTTTAAAAGCAAGGAATTCAAAGAAAATATTTGGTGAAATCTACGTATGAAAAATAAATGGAAGCAATATTACATGCAATAAAAAATGGGGATAGTATATCACTCGGAGGTACTTTAAAGTCAAGATATACCATGATAGCATAAAGTATTTTTTGAAGCTATGGATTTCATTGGAAGATTAACAAAAATGAGGAGAAAAAATGAAAATTTTTAATTTTGAGATAATCTGCAAAAAGGATAAGGAAAATTTAGTACATGATGCTCTTTCTAAAATAGAAGAGGCCTCAAATTTATATCCAATTACATTTTCTATTCCTAGGTGGCTAGAAGAAGCTTGCCATAATGGAAAAATGACAATAGTATTAAACAAAAACTAAAATTTATAAAGGATGGGATGAACTCTATGGAGCATTGGGAGTGAAAGAGAGATATACTTTGGTGCAAATGTAGAATATTTTTATGCACGCAAGCATATTTGAATAAACAAATATTAAGGGAGTCCCATGTCTCTCTGATGGTATGACGCAGGGTTCCTTAAAACATCTCAAAGGATCAAAAAATATATTTTTGGAAGGAATGAAGAAAGATATTCAAAATTTTGTAAGAGAAGGTCAGGTTTGCATAATAAATAAAAGAGAGGTAGTAAAATCTCTAGGGTTACTTCAACCATTCCACATACATATTCAAAGACTAAAAGATATATCAATAGACTTTATTACAGGGTTACTGAAATATAAAGGTAAGTATTACATTTTTGTGGTCATTTATATAGACAAATTTTGTAGATTTTTTTTGTAGAGCTCAAAGTACATAAACAATAAGCCAAGTGGCAGAAGTGTCCGTGAAAGAAATTCATAGTCTTCATGGTTTTCCTAAAGTAATAGTAACAAGAAACTTTTGGAAATAATTATTTAATATGAGTGGAGAAACACTAGCCGCCATGAGTTCTACATATCAAACACAATCAAATGGTCAAACAAAAATAGTTAACAAATGTTTTTAAGGTTATCTACAATGTTACTCTTTAGAAAAACAATCTTAATGGATGAAGTGGGTTCCTCAAGGAAGAATGGTAATATGATACTATCATACTACCTGTCACACATCTACTAAAATACCATGATGATGTAAGTTTGGAATTTAAAATTTTTACATGTTAAAGACAAATAGTCAAAATCACTGACAACTTAGTATGCCATAATTAATAATCATTCCCTGTTCACTTTTGTTAATAGGTTTATGTCACACGATGATGCAGGGGCATTAGGCACTAGCCAGCAATGTAGGAGGTTTTTTCCACATGTTGTGTCTAGGAGGGTTCGAAAACATTTGAGTTGTAATAGCTAGGTGTCAATACCTCAGCTGACTGTATTACTTAGACTAGTTAGAGTTGTAGGAGTCTAACAGTTTCAGTTAGTTGAATTATTATAATTAGACCTTTTGATTTCTAGAACGGTCCTCTTAGAGGAACCGAAGAGCCATATGTTATGTATATAAATTTTAATTCCTCGGATGAATAAAAGTAGAGAGGGAAGAGGAGAGTAGAGAGGGGATTTCTGCAATAAACCTCTGTGTGTGAAAATTGTTTCCAGTTAAATGATTTCCAAGCTTAGCTGCCATTGAATTATCTCGAACTGCTAATTGTGAAGAATTATTTAACTGTGAGGCGATTGGGTACTGATAATTCCATTCTTCTGTCTTTGAATTCCTGTAAATTGTTGGATAACCCTGTGAACTCACCCCACCCGAAGGCGAGGTCTGTGTAGAGAACCGGGGTCGTGAACACTGTTCAAATATAAAAATCCCGCTTAATAAAGAGATAAGATTGTTGTGCTTTCGGAACCTGACTTGAAGATTGGACATGAGTTAACAAACAAAAGGATAGAGGAACCAGACTTGCACCCGTGGTCAAGCCCTGTACCAAAACCACGAGCAGAATCACAAAAGCGGGTTGCTCATATCGCACCGCTTTTGCGTAGTAGGCGGTATTTCCTATTCGCGAGCGATTCCATAGGGAATGTGACACGTGGCGAAGTGACCCCCGGAAAACCACCGTTTAACCCGCACCATCGCACGTTAAAGCCCGACGTTGGAAGCCGAGCGAAATTGCCAAGAGTCGTTGATTTGGAGAAGGGCCATCGGACGGTGGTCGCACGTTGAACTTGCCCGAAGGTTAACTAAGGTGTGCGGAGGATAGCCAGGTACGATACAAGTGTTTGATTGGTTATTGATATATATAGGTGGGGCCGAAGTATAATGAAATTGTTTAATTAAACGATTGGCGGATAATTAGCATAATTCTGGAGCGTGATTGTTGTAAGGCTGGGTGGTGAAATATAGAGCCGAAATTTCATTACAAGTTATTTATTTAAAAATAAACGTGGAGTATAAATACAAAGTGTTGAAAGTTAAACATTGGTTATAAGGCTTGGAGATAATATAAAGTCGGGAATATAAATTAAAGTCCAACCATTGTGGATGGTATTTATTTATCAAATACTACGAATTTGATAAATAAACCTGAAGAAAGAAGAAGTCAATGAAGACCCAGGCTGGAGGAAAAGAACGGGGTAAACCAGGGGAAAATGCTGACATAGCGATTGTAGACACACCAGCTCTCCTTAGGGGTCCAATTTCAGTTTTGTTGCGTCACACGATGATCTCTCTTCTCTGGCATTTACTTGTATTGAAGATCACTATTCTAGGAATAAGGAGTTATTTTCTCCAAAAATAACCCTAGCCAAACATTGACAATGCATCAAGGATATCTTTTTATGCTTCATAAGTACATATGTTCTACTTCTAAATCATGTCTTGGAAGTGGTTGTTTTGCTGGAAATTATTCACCAGTTGGTTTCATACCAAAGTCTTTTTCTCATTTTCCGCATCCAATACATGAAAAAGATAATGGTTTAAAACAACATAAATATTTGAAATTTTGCAAGAATTGTCTGGCACACTTTGAATATGAATTTTGAAGTCAAGTGCATGATGCTGTATAGGATCAAGTGTCATTTGAATACCAAATGTTTCACAAGAAACTTCTCAACATGCTACCCTGCAGTAAGGATTAAATGACAATATTGCATCAACTATTTCCATAATAAAAGTGAACCTCGGCCATAAGACTAAACAACTACAAATGTTGTAGATCTAACAAGACCACACAATCAAATGTATTCCACAAGGCCAATACCGTATGAAAAATGAAAAGGAGTTTGCAACCAAAAATACCTTAGGCAACTAATTCAATTAGATACACCAAACCATCAGCAAAAAGGAAAACCAGCCTACTTGGCCCCAATATTTTCAACTTGGTCCTCTAATTCAACCAATAAAAAGGCCAAAACCATAGCATTGAGATACATTTCATTACACTGTCAATAACAATAAAATTTGACTCAGCCATAACCCTTTCCTTTTAGACCACTGGGTAACAAATATGTTTCCTTTCACCTTTGAGTTTTCAAATTATGCCTACCAAATTTAAGACATTTAAGAGGGGGAACTAATACAACGTTAAAAAGAAAACCAGAGCACACATCTACAAATTACCTCCTTAGCTACTGTCACACCATCATTAACTATTTTCTGAGAACCATGCTTGCTCTCCAAGACAACATTTTGCCCTTCGCCCCAAGGGTGACTCCAACAAGATCAGCAAGTTTGTTCACACCGCCTGCAAGACAAATTGACAATGCTTTCAGTAAGTGTGCAATTGAATGCCGGACCATATGCCAAAACAACCCTCCATGAAAAATTAAAATAACACATTAAAATCGAATATAAGTGGACAAGGAAAGATCCACCGCAGTGAAGTTTCACGTGCAGGTGACCTTTCTTTAAACATAATTTTTTCTCTGACCTGCAATTTTTTTGTCACTGAGCCATCCTTGTTGAAGTACAAATCCTTTTCCATAGCTCTTGTATTAACTACCTTCTCTCTGTCGCGTAATCTCAGAGTCCCTCTTCTGCTTGAGCGATTAAAGGAAATGGGTGAAAAAACTGAAAGAGAAGACAATTGCCTGCCATAATTATCAAACATTGCACCCAACTTCTTCCCCTTTCCATTGTTACCCAATGAGGTAGATGTGGAAATTGTTGTCATACTGCCCAAAGTAGAGGCCATCTTCTCTTATGCTAAATATAGAATTACAAGATCTTCATATTAGTATGAACCTTAAAAAACATGACTCCCATTGCTAAAAACCACTTTTAAGTTGTAACATGCAAACTAAACAACTATCGCAACTTTTGGCAACTTCTGGAGCATTAAGAGAGAAACAACCAAAGAGAAATACAACCAAAATCCTCATTTTAATGAGACCAGACTATATATTTGCATTAAGATAATAGAAAGAAATCACGACTATATTAAGGCCAGCACAAAAGAATCTTTAACCAGTGTCTCTCATGGCCTTCAGGTTTCCATGCTAGAGGTTGCATATTTTTAATTTAAATTCTTGACCTCTCGTGCCCATCTATGAATGCATCCAATGGGATATCTACATCAAATGCTCCTTTATATCCCCAAAAACAAATTCCCTACTACAAGAGCACCAGTATTGATGGATCACCCCACACCATCGCACCCACTAGAAACGGTGAAAAAGGAAACCCGAGAAAACTTCTGAAATATCTCAAGATGACTATATGGGTGGTTCTTATGAATCAACCAACCATTCATAACATGCTCATCAATCCAAACCATGAGTATTATGTGACAATATTCAAGCAGGCACTGAATCAGATTTCTGAAGCTATGTTAGAGAAACCCTAAACTCTCACCGAAAATAGGTGAAATGTGGCACCACTCAGAGATTGACATGTGCCAATTGGTACAAGTGGTAGACAATTGGCATGCTCAAACAACGAGGTGATGCAGGAATGACATGAGGGAGAAAATGTCAGAAAAGCCCCAAATCTGGAGAACTAAAGCTCATCACCAACCTGAGATTGACAACTTTACATGATGTAACCTATGAAATCGTAAATGGAGAAATCATAGTAACAATAAAGTAACCTATGTAATAATAAAGTCGGATTCATCCTAGGAGTGGTAATGGAAGAAATCATAGTGAACAACAAGAAACATGCAGAGTTGCTTACAATCAAATAGATGAAAAAACACATACAAAAAACCTAGATAATAATCATGAACAAGCTTAATATTGAATTATGAATTGTAAAGGAACTTACAAAATGTGACATTACGAACCTGGTCAAGCGCACAAGCAAAAATATCCTGGACATGACCCCGGTTGACAAGTTGTATTGCTCATGATGCAAGAGGATTTGTACCTGCACTGCCAAGTCAATCAAAATCCATCATTATCTATACAATAAATACAAGTAATCGATGTAGTATTTTTTACTCTAAGATGCATTCTTATGATAATGTTAGAACATATGTTGAAAATGTCAAAACATACCTGAATAAGCTCCTCTTCGTTTCAAGAAAAATTTATTGGAGTCGCATGAACTTGGAACAAGCCTCCCACGATCTGAAAGAGTAGAAACTAAGTAAACAATGAATTTTTTGTTGCTACGTTGGATCGAGGGAGGTTTGCTCCAATATTAAATCGCTCCAATAAATTATTCTCTACTAAACAGGGCCAACCACGTGAAGGTGGAAGCTCTTATGGCCCCTCCCCCCCCCTCACATCACTCTCAATTCCCCAATACCCAATCTATATTTCGTTTTTTACTTTCATGAGCATAAAAAAAAATATTCAATAACTAGTAAAAAAACAATTCAACAAAAAGTACGCAAGGAAACATTGCAATTAATGCTTGACATAAAAATAGTATGATAAATGATTTTTTTATATAACGCAAAAAACGTTCCAAGTATGGTCATTGGTAACGTTTGTCTTATAATAATACAATATTTTACATTATCGAATTTTCTTTTTCTTCTTCCTATTTTTAAAGCTCCTAATTATATCATCAATATCATCATGCTCTACTCCTGTTTCGTGCCTTTCGACCCGCACTGCTGACCTAGTTGCATAGTCACGATGTTTGGTCTCATCTAGTGACGGAGCATCGCCTACAAAAACAGATAATATTAAATTTTAATTGTCAGTTTTTAAATATCATTGAACTAGTTCGGTAATATTAATAAAAAAAATTGCAATGAGATTATTTACCTGGTGCACCAGTTGTCGGCGCTGACCTAGTTGCGTAGTCACGATGTCTGGTCTCATCCAGTGACGTGGCATCGCCTACAAAAACAGATAATATTAAATTTTAATTGTCATTTTTTAAATATCATTGAACTAGTTCGGTAATATTAATAAAAAAAATTGCAATGAGATTATTTACCCGGTGCACCAGTTGTCGCCGCTGACCTAGTTGCGTAGTCACGATGTCTGGTCTCATCCAGTGACGGGGCATCGCCTACAAAAACAGATAATATTAAATTTTAATCGTCAGTTTTTAAATATCATTGAACTAGTTCGGTAATATTAATAAAAAAAATTGCAATGAGATTATTTACCTGGTGCACCAGTTGTCGCCATTGGGACTGTTGCCCTGTCTTCCTCTCTGGTGGTAAGATCCTCAAGGGAAACATTCTCTGTCATTTAAACAAAAAACGTTATAAGGAAAACCATCAAGGTATAATTAGAAAAAATTATAAGTGGAAATTAATTACCGTCACGGCTCTCACTGATAGTAGCATTTTCGGCCTGGTCCCTACTACAATGATCAGGTTGCACATGAGGATCATCTACATTTGGCTCTAAAACTGGGTTATTTGCGTCGTCGATAGTGTTGCTCCCCTGATTTAAACAAAGTTGTTAGACATTAAATTTATGGATGAAAACAAACATATTGAAAGGTTAATGTTTTAGCTTATCAGGCATTCTGGATCTTGGGACCTGCCCCAAGCTTCTGCGACGTTCAACTACGGCTTGATAGCCAAAATGGAAAGCGATATTTTTATCTTCCTCTGTAGTTTCTGTTTCGAAGTCATCACCCTACATTACATATGATTGTGTATTTTTAATCATATTTGATAGGATTACAAAAACGTTGGAAGACGATACAATTAATTATAAGATGTTTAGCTACTTAATTACAATTCTTGCGGCCAATTTCAAGTAGCCGCCCTGGCCTAGCTTGTGATGGCCCTTTTTTTCAATCCTAGCTTTGGTTGCCTTTGAGGTGTCAGGCAACCTAGCATCAAAAGATTGAAGTCATATATGACGTAGCACACTTTTATTTTAGACATAGAGAAAATTAAAGCTATTGAATTAAAGTTGTAATTTACCTTGCGGGTCCAGTTGGCATTTTTCCTTCTTTCTTTGCCCTTTTCTCTTTTCCGTCATGGATGAGTGCTCTCCACTCACTCTCTGGAACTGTGAGAGGATGCTCATATCTAGGGTTAAATTGTAATTGCGTCCTATAGGTGTCCCTGGTATATTTCAAATATTTGCCGACTACCCGAGCCACCGTTGTTCTGTCAAATATGCCGACCCCAAAAAGGGTTTCTAGATAATCTAGAAGTTCTTTTTTCAGGTTGGAACTCTGGGAATTCCACACTGTGCGTATGGTTGGGCCAAAAATTACCAACGCATGGCTCTCCAGATACCTATAGAAATCATTGTTTCCTACACAGAAAAAAAAAGATATTATCATTAATTTAAAAATAAAAATCGTGATAAATATGTTTTAGATAAAGTACATGAAATAGTTAAAATATTAAAATTTACCTGGGAGTTGTACATGCTTTATAGGGACACCTTCATCGTTCACCAACAACGTGCCATTAATGGTCCCCGTGGAGCTAACACGTGTAGCTCCAGGAAACGCAATAATGTAGTTGGCCATATCAGCCTCATCATTGCCAACACGTTCAGCGGTTGGCTGGGTGTCTGCTTGGGCAGGGTGTGTTTCTTGGCTGGCACCTAAAGGAGTAGAAGGTGTACGAGAGGGTTGTTGGGCAATCTCTTGCCCTTATGTCCCACTACCACCAACACCGAATTCAGCAAGTGCCAGAAAATGCTACATACAAAAGAACTTTTTGTTAGTTTAGTCAATGTAAAAATTAAAAATCAAACTATCACAATTCATCTCATGCAGAACAAAAAAAATATCCTTTTGACTTTTAATTATTACCTGATATGTTTCTAGCTGGCTCATAAGTTTTTTTATCCTCTCTTATGTTTCAGGTGTTTGAGGCGCGTCTATCAAAGTATTAAATTTCGACCTTGCATCTCGTGCCTTTTTTCGCAACAAGAACACTGGAGATAGGGATGAAGAAAGTTCTTCCTCAAAGAGGGAATCATCAGGCGTACCATGGCTAGGTGTCTGCATATTTGAACAAAATTAATATTATTTCAATTATGTAAATAACTAAAATACCTGAAGATAGAGCAATGCTGGCACTTTACATGTTCTTCCGCCGGCCTCTTTCCGCGATCATCCCATCTCGGGGTTGTTCCTGCACTGCTCTAATCAGTCTGCCACATTGCAATAAAATTATAAATGTAAAAACTTGAAAACAATATCTAACTTGAAAACAAAAAATGAAAACTGAAATAATTTCTAATAAGACACCGGAAGATAGAGTTAGAGTTTCAAATATGCCTTGCATTGAATTCAATCCTGGAAACATGTCATTGCACATTAAGGCACCCAAACAAGAGACGAGTTGACAATGAAGACCTTATTGAATATATTGTTGGAGAAACTTCTAGTAAACTTGTTGTGAAGACCTTGAGGACATTTTTGGAGCAACATTGTTGAAGCTGATGGTATAGCATTGTTGGAGACGATCTTGAAGGGCCTTGAAGTGAAGCTTTGGAGCAACTATTGAAAAATCCTTAGAGCATTTAAGTAAGGCACTTTCTATCTTCCATCACCTTTTTCCTTTCAATATCCTTTAAATGATTTTGTTGATATTTAATGTTTGAAATCACGTTCTAATTCCTTGATTATATGTGTTTGGGGACTAGAATAATTTTACACTAAACCATGCAAACTTAAAAGTAACTTAACAGATCCATAAAGTAATAATAATCATAATTCCTAATTTCCTATTGTACGATATGATGCAAATTATTCAAACATGAAGCAATGAAGACATGCAATGTCTGAATTTCAAGATTGATGAACCAATATAAGAAGTTAGAATCTACAACTTTGATTCAATACTCTGTGTCCTAACTCCAGGAAGGAATCTAGTTTGTAGTACAAAACATGCATCATGTATTATCAATTCTTAATTGACAACAACTAAAGGTCATCTACATCATCAATTCCTTCCCATTTTGTGTTTTTATGTTATATTCCTTATAAAAGTGTCAAATTTCTCTCAAAGTAAGCAACCACTGAATAAAATTAAAAAATAGTTGAGATATGATTGAGAAATGGTCATTTATTTCTTGAAAGGATCTTCACAATTTCTTTGGTTGTTTTTCATCTCAAGAAACAAGAAATGACCTAGGAAACTATCGTGATGTAATATAAGAAACAACACGGTGCAATGGCCATTTTCAAAGCCAAATGATGTCCATTGAGGACATGGCCTTTATTTGGTTCCTGTTTCATAGGAGTTTCGGGTAGAAATGGAACTTTTTGTACCATTTCCAGTAGTAAAAAGGGAAAACCTTCTTTTTCCATGGGAAATAATTTACCTTTCCTTTTTCAAGATAATCTAAATCACAAAAAATATGAACTATACTGCACACATTCTTGGATAATGTGAAAGTGGAAAAGGAATACCCTACACAAGTGATGCACACATGTACACTTGAAAACTAATATATTTTTGTAGTTGAAATGCAATGCTTGTTTTCATTTAAATGTAGGGTTTTTAAAGCAGGGAGAAATAATGGCTGCTAATTTAATAAGCGTTTCTTTGGGAAAAATTTAAATCTTGTATTGGGTGATGAAGATAATAGAGGGTTTTGAATCTTGATTCTTGACATTGTGTTTAACTTGAATAACTCAAATGATTATAAATATCAGTCGATGAGTTCTTTTTTCAAGTATGTCACTCAAAACTCTTATGTCAAAGCATTGTATGATGGCTAACATTTGCTTGTTTCCCTTTATTCAGTTCAATGTAAAAAGTATATTAATATATTGGAGCACAAATGATAACTACAATTGTTTGCTCTGCAGTATATCCAGCCCCAAGATTATGAAAAGTTTTCTCAAGTGGAGCTATTTGGTTAGGCTGTAGGGTCAACCCTCTATAGGAGGAAGGGCCTGCAGTAAGAACTTACCATTTTGCAAGAGCTGAGGGCGAATGCAGGGCGAATGCTGCTCTGCAAGAGCTCAGGGTGAATGCTGAGGGCAAATGCTTTTCTGCAAGAGCTCAAGGCGAATGCTGTTCTGCAAGAGCGAAGGGCGAATGCGCGCGTGATATCAGACATTAATGTAGCACACATGTACATTTGAACACTAATAGATTTTTGTAGTTGAAATGCAATGCTTGTTTTCATTTAAATGTAGGGTTTTTAAAGCAGGGAGAAATAATGGCTGCCAAATTAATAAGAGTTTCTTTGGGAAAAATTTAAATCTTGTATTGGGTGATGAAGATAATAGAGGGTATTGAATCTTGATTCTTGATATCTAGAGAGAACCCTACAGCCTAACACAATCCAATGGAATTGACCAAAAAAACCCAAATAGAGTCAACCCTACTATAGGAGGAAGGGCCTGCAGTAAGAACTTACCATTTTGCAAGAGCTGAGGGTGAATGCTGTTCTGCAAGAGATGAGGGCGAACGCTGAGGGCGAACGCTGAGGGCGAAAGCTGAGGGCAAATTCTGTTCTACAAGAGCTGAGGGCGAATGCTGTTCTGCAAGAGCGGAGGGCGAATGCGCGCGTGATATCAGATGTTAATGTAGCTATTGCGACGGATACGAAACAATAAAATCATTTTTATGTAGCGTGCATATAAGTTTCGTATTTGTATTTAGCGCGCATATAAGTGTCGTTATACTGACGGTAGAAAAGACGTCGCTATTGCAACGAAGGCCTCCAAACGTCGCAATTACGACACTTAGACATTGTGTCGCACTTGCAGTCGTCGCAATAGCGACGCGTTGGGCCATAGTGTCGCCAGTGCGACGTCTTCCTCCAAACGTCGCAATGGCGACACTTTTCTAAATGTTGGTATTGCGACACTTTTCTATAAACGTCGATATAGTGACGGTTTCGGGCGGGATGGAAAAAAATTGGGGAAATTTCCGACATTTGGTCAAAAGCGTCGGAACCAAGTGTCGGAATTTCCGCCAAATGTAGTAGTGTGTGAAATTTTATTTTATTTTGGGACAGTAAATCCATAAAAATACATAGTGGATTTGGAGTTGTTTATACACATGCTTGTGGATTTGCTGAAGATACATAGAAGAGCCTCCAAGTGCTCATCACACTTTATATTTGCTTCACATATCAATATATCATCAACAAAAAGTAAATGTAAAATGAAACGAGTATGTAGAATGATTCCTTTAGTTGAAGCATAACTACTACATAATTATCAATTTGTTTAATCCTTTAGCCATTAAGAAAAAAATAAGCAACAAAAAAGAGCACCCCACCCAAATCCTCTATTTGCATTGAAAAAAGGAGTGGTTGAGCCATTATTTAGCAGGGAAAAGTATGCAATGCTAATGCAATTCATGACCTAATAAACAAAAGCATGACAAAAGCCCAAACAAATAAAAAACAACCTAACGTATAACTAGTTGACCTTGTCAAAGGCTTTTGAGAAATTGACCTTGTATGCCATTTATGGTTACTTGTATGAATGGAGTGTAGACCTTCTTGTGCTAGATTAATTGCTTGGGGGTTTTGTCTCCGTAATATTCCTTTTTTTGATAAGGTCAAAGTGGATGAAATCAACGCATGGTATTTATTGTGGTATTCACCCATGGTATCAGATGGTATCCGTCTTTGTTTTTCGAAAGAAAACAATAAAATAAGATACATCTCACCTATAAAAAGGGATAACTCCATGGTGACATTTGTTGGTGGATCCATTCAGGGTTCACATTTGTGCTTTAGTATTTTCACTTTATTGTTCATTGAGAAGTCGTGTATGCTAAAGCCGGGGCTCCATTATTTGCTTGTATTTTGGGCATGTCTTATTTTCTGAATATTAATTGAAATAAGAGCTGCATTCTACTAGATCCCTTCTTAAAATATTTTATTTAGAACACATTATTGTGGCAAATCTGTTGATTACTTCATCATTTGAAATCTTACAGTGAAACAGTTATTAGCTAGTTTTCTGACCAACCTAAAAGTTTTATTGCAAATCGATTTTGTGAAAGATCTAAGATTTTAGAGAAACTAGTATTGGCTGATCCTCCATAATCATCCTAGCTAGGATCTCGGTGGTTCTCAAGAGCAATCGTAATTGGCTCATTATTGCATTATTGTGAAATGTTCGGGAGAGTAAAATTATTAAAATAAGGAGCCAAGGTTTAAATATTTGAGAGGTCGAATTCTGTTTCCAAAGGAGAAGGGATTTTGTCTATTGATAAATGCATAACATACCAGCTCCGAGGCAGAATCTGAACTTCCAGAACTCGGAAGAGCTGAGTTAGTGCCATCAAGCCAATTTTATTATATCTGTTGCAAGCTGAGAATCAAATTTCGGCATATATCGATTGTCATAGTGTATTGCAGTCGGGGATCCACTCGCGCAGAGGGAGAGCTATTACGCTGTGAAGCATCGAGGGAAACATCGACGGATCAAGAGGGAGTCGGACCTGTGACAACGTCCCCCTCCTGTCCGCTGAATGACTATGGCTAGCACATCGTGCGAGCTTCTGCCTGCAACCAACGACATAGCCGATATCACAGATCCTTGCGGGATCGATGTTTGTCGACAGGGGGCAAGCCAAGGCCGCAGAGTCTCAGACATTGCAGATCGGTGGGATATATGACCCGCGTGCTGAGGGTGCCGAGGTTGATTGATTGAGGTGTAGGTGAGACTCGAGACCGTTTGCCAGCCAGGGATCTTACACACTTGTTGTTGAGGCTGCCACCTGTAAAGGACCAAGACAGTCGAGCCTCATATAATCTCCGGAGTAGCCACGAGTTTGGGGAGCCTGCGTCATTGCGGGACTCCTGCCTGCAACCTGTGGCATAGACAAGGGCAACTGAATTATATATCGTAGCCGAGACTGGCCGAGTCTCTTTCCAGATCACGTGATCTTATGCTTTGTGCAAGTTAGTGGAAATTCATGTAATCACACTGGGGCCTGCTTAATATAATTATCAGACATTTATTGTGGAGACTCGAATTTCTTGGTTGGGAGCAACCTGCAGCAGCTGAAAAACGATCAAAGCGTAAGACTTCCAGATGTGAAACAACTGGAGGATTCCGAAGCGAAGGCTAGAGCAGCTGTGGAAGAATAAAAAGCAGCAAAACTCCAGCATAAAATTCAAAGACGCACACATTCCATTGATCGCTTGCAAGGGAAAGATTATGTTCTCTTGATTGGCATATGAAGATCCAGGTCCTCACCTGGCAGGATCAACGGAACAACGAATTCCCTTTCCCATCTAGCTGAATTTTCCGGTCAGAAAATATTAGTGTGGAAATGGGGTGCAATGGGAGCATGAAAGATGCCTAAGCCATGTTATACTTATGAAATTTCTGAAGGTTTCGCATTCAGAAGGGGTTTGTGAAATTTTTGGAGTTTGGAAATTGAAAGGGAGTGAACATTATTTAGACCCAATTATTTTAATATTTATAAGGGCCAAGAACAAGTTAATCTGCATTCCTTTGGAAGGGGGCCCAAAGATGGAATTTTTATAAAAAGGGGCAAATATTTTTTCCTAATAATTTATTGATAGGTAATTTTTTGGTTTCACTTAAATTAGAATAAAAGAGGAAGGAGTTTTTAATGAGAATTTTGAGAAGTTGGATTGTCTTGAAGAAATTTTGGAGAACAACTAGAAAATCCTTGATGAACTAGTGACGATATATGGTAAATCTTTGATGAACTAGTGACGATATATGGTCCTTTACACAACAATTCCTCCTTAGATCAAAATGATGGTAAAAGCAACAAACCATTTTCGAAACGAGTCTATGTCATTCTACCATCGAAGCACCCATGGAAAGTGAAGGAAGGTTAAGCTCTTCATACTTGGATCAAAATTGCAAGAAACAAAGTCAGGTATAGACCTTCATAAGTTGGAGGAATTAGACACATGTCTGTCCAAGGTGGGGCAACCAGAATGGAAGAAAATTAGTTGGGCTCTCAAGCCATCCATGCTTGCGTTAATACAACCCATATTTTGGGAACATCTTTGTGAAGAGTTCAGGCTAACAACTTCTTCTTGTCTTAGCATGATCCTGGCTTTAACATCACCACTATTTCCTTTAATATGATAATGATCTCATGAGGGAGGTATTGCAGTTGATTGTAGAAGCCCTTTAGGGGTTGAACAACATCATACTTCCTACTTATCAGAAGTAGTGCAAAATTTTAAAACTCATGGTGGAGTTCAGCTTTGGCACATTCATGCTGAATCTGGAATGTGACGAGTTGATCTTTCAGCTGCTCCAAAGCTTTTACACCACCATTATATCAGCGCATCTAGATTGTGTTAAAAAAAGTATACAAAAGATTGTGTCTCTATTCTTAGAAGGATATGCTGACATCTGCAAGATACTAAGATCCAAATTGTTGACCATTTGGAGGAAGGAACCACAGGTATCACCAACTTCCTATGATCTAGTCGAGAAGTTGTTCAGGAAAAACATAAAATTGCTCAAGAGAGTGCTGACTAGGAAGGAGTTGAGATGGATTGATAGAGGAAGCAAGAACAAAATCTGCAACAAGCATGAACTAAGGATGAGAGGACTATGCTTTATCTGCAAGGGACCTTGGGCCCTTAACCATTCCTGTCTCGGTGATAAGGAGGTAACAAAGGCAGAACAAGAGAAGATTCCTTCAGATCATGAGGAGTCATCTGTAGCTGGGTTTATTCATCTTTAGGATGGTGAGCAACAACGTGAAATTATTCAGGGAGGCTTGCATGATGACAAGCATTTGGAAGTGCATGAGGAAATTCTACCTAGTGGTATTGATGAGGTAGACTCCAATACCATTGAATCCGTAGATCCCATTAGAATTTCCATAAATAATATGAATTGTAAAGTATAGATAATAGTCCACTAGTGCATCTATGTTCGACAGTTGAAGATGATGAACAACATATTGCCTTCGCAAATGGAGGAGACTAGGGATATTTGAGTGAGGAGCCAACCATAGTGAATCAACATGATGAGCATGATCATGAGGAGCAACATGACAAACATAATGTGAAAAATGAACCATTCCTAGAAAGCCGATCAAAGGCTCAAGTTGAAATTGTGGTCGTTGGGCATCCGGTGCAGACAGGTACAGAGACATTCAACAAGGAACCAAAATTTCCAGTAGAGAACCTTCGGGAAAACATCATGCATTTCAAGACATATATTATGATGTTGAAGTAGAGAGTTTGGACATTCCGAGACATTGTCTTACAGGAGAATAGAAAAATTGAGGAGCTCATAGGGGTATGTGCCAAATTAATGACCAAGTTGTCTAATGTTGAGGAATGACTCAAGTCCCTCTCAAGGCAACAAGGGGAGTACAGTTGCGAGTTCCAGAGCAGCCTTCTATAGGGGTACATAGATAAGGCTTGCAACACTACCAACCCACCTTTATACATTGGAAAGAGTAGGGAAGAGTTCTCCATGTGCCTCATGTTGGGTGACCGAGCGGAGTAGCATGAATTGAGCATCAAACAACATCAACATAGTATATTTACAGATACTCATCCTTCCCCAAGTACGGATTGACGAGAGATTATGAGTTGGTATTCTATTGATGGGTTGATTCCTTGGAGGATACTCACAGCCAAGGGCATATTGCAGCTTGGGCCCTTTGGTGCAGGTAATGATGAAGGGCTAAGATGGTACCATAACCCATAGGTCCCAAGATTTAGGTGGCATTGGGATCCAAGAGAATCCATTGGGGGCAGACTTTTCCAAATGATTGTTTGGGTTCCAGGTAAATCTATTGAGGGAAGGATTGGTCGAAGGATTGTTTGGGATCTAGGTATCGAAGGATCCATTTAGGACCATTCAGCATGGAGGAATGGAACAATACCCCGGTTGTGTGGGATCCTAGTATCAATGTACAAATTCTTTCGTTGTGGATAGAAGTGGATTGCTTGAGAACAAGCAATATTTGGGCAGGAGGATTCGTAACATTCCCTTTTTTGATAAGGTCAAAGTGGACAAAATCATCCCATGGTATTTACCATGGTATCCGCCTTCGTTTTTCGAAGGAAAACAATAAATTAATGTCCATATAACCTATAAAAATGGATAAGGGCCAGATAGAGATCATCTTGAACTTTTCTATCTATTTGTGTTTTGTTGGGAACTTGGTGTGGCTAGTTCTAGTTAGATCCCGGGACAAAAATCACGTGGTGACATTTGTTGGTGGATCCATTCAGGGTTCACATTAGTGCTTCAATATTTTCACTTTCTTGTTCATTGAGTAGCCGTGTATACTGAGGCAGGGGCTCCATTATTTTCTTGTATTTTTGGCATGTCTCATTTTCTGAATATTAATTTAAATAAGGGCTTTGTTCTTCTAGATCCCTTCTATGTTTAGTGTTTTATTGAAAATATTTTATTTAGAACACCTTAATGTGCTAGATCTGTTGATTATTTCATTGTTTGGGATCTTACATCCTCTTAGAAAATCCATTTGATCTAGGAAAATATGGCATGAAAGGATATCTTTGAGATGGCGTACAATGATGTTTGTAATGATTTTGTAAATTGAGTTGCATAGGGAGATAAGCTTAAACTGATAAAAAATATAAGCCTGGTTGTTTGACTTCATGAAAAAGAAAAAATTGAGTTGAAAGCAACAAGTGTGCATCATGATGATCTAGAGTATTCAACCACTTTCAACGTATTTGTGCCCACAATTTCAAAACATCAAATACAAAATTTTGTAGAGAATCCATCTCGTCTCAAACTTTAGTCTTTTTGGAAAGTATGCAAAATTGTCTAAAGCTCCTCCAAAGTAACTGTTGACATGATCTAGGGGTTTCCATATTCATAAATAAAATTGGGAAAGTGGGAGGCCATTTGGAGAATAACATCAATAGTAGCCCTCGACTCTTCCTTGAAGAAGTTCTATAACTAGGCAATTCCTTCTTCAACTAACTCCTCAAATGAGGAGCTTTTAAAATGATTGGCTTTGTTTAGAGCCTAGATTGTGTTGATGAATTTTCTATTGTTTTCCAATCGTTTGAATAATTTGTATTTTCATCCCTTGCTTGGAGCTAAATAGTTTTGCTTTTAATTCTCCATTCTTGTTATCTAAAATATTTTCCTTTGATGCCCTTGTTATTTTAGTATGTCCTTCTACTGTTTCAATAGAGACCTCATTACATCACTATCCAAAGTTTGTTTCAATTGATATTTAATGTCAATTAAGTCTTTATTATCCCTTCCTTTTCTTCTTGGCTCAAGGTATTGCAACTGCTTTTGATTTTTTTAATATTTTCGTGGAATTATAAGGGATGGGAATTTGGGGTGCAGTGATCTAAATGTCTCCAAAAATCCCTTATTTCTTGTAGAAAAGAATGGTCCTATGACTAGATGGGGTTCCTCTTAAAATAGCTGGGATGCGACGAGGGAGCTAGTTCTAGTAGAATGGGGCAATGGTTTGAGTCTTTGCTACAAGAGACCCAATTCCTTATCCAACGATTTTATTTTAGCATTCTTTTAGGAACACATAATTTGTCAATTTTTTTTTCCAATGTGGATTCCCTCATTCTTGTGTTCCTCCAACTAGGTGATAGCTTTGCTTGTTGAATGTCAATCATGCTAGGATCATTTTTTCCATAAAAAAACATGAAAGAGGATCAATTGAAGTTGCAAGTCCCTATATTTCACTTTCTCTTGGAGAAAAAATAAAATCCCCTCCAAGCACGACCTGACTAACTTTGATAAGAGGATTTTCCATAGTGGACTCCTAGAAAAGTTTCCTTATTGTATAAGGGTTGTAGAGATTTTTGTATAGAAACTTAGAATTTAGTTCTGAGGACTAAGGATTGTGGCTAGACCCAATTTAATAACCAAAGCATTTGTTAACTTTAGGAAATTATTTTCCAACCCATAATTTCTTTGCTTGATCTTCTAGATGCATCAAATGTCATGAAGTCCTAATCTAGAAGTGTGGAGGAGAGGTATTGTGTGGATTTTGAGCTTTTCAACATTGTTTCTTGGATGAAAATGATTGATGGCTTATGCATTTCCATGTAACTTTTACTTTCCAGTATTTTTTTAGGGTTTTATGCCCCCTACAATAAAGGGAGAGTAAGATTATTATGCGACATTGCTTTCAGAATATGCTCTAAGAGCCCCATATGTGGAATGTTGTTTTCTAGATCTAATTTTTGAGTTTCCGTGCCATTTAAAAATATAATGGAAGATCTCCTTCCCATTTGGGAGGGTTTCTCATCCCCATTGTCATATGTGCCTAGTCTCCCTTCTACTCCATAGGTCAGAGTGTGAGATCCTTTATTTTTCAATCATAAGAAATATTTCTGGCTTTGGATTGGGAGTAGGAACGAAAAGACACAAAGCACTGAAGAAGGGGTTAGGTGCAGGGACTAAAGGAGGGGAAAACAAATGGGCACACGTAAGCATATTATTTGAGAGGGGAATTGGAATCAAAGAGGATGCCTAAGGGATAAAGTGTCGAGACAATTTTGAAAGAAGTCTCCTTCCTCGAAGAGTTCATCCCTGAGGACTAAAATATCCATTGTATCAAACTTAAGACTAGAGTTGTTTTAAGAATTTTCTAGGGATGAGTTTTTACATTTATTACCTGAAAGAGGATCATCAAGCACTTGCATTATGGAGTGTCGAGCTTATGGTTGTGGAGGTGCAGAAAACTCACCATGTCCAGGGTCGAGAAGGTCTTCTTTGCCCATGAGACTTTAGGGGGCGTCCTAAATTGCAAGGAGGGAAGAATTCATGGCATACTGATCCTTTTTCACCCAAATTTTTCGTTTTGATCTTTGAACACAACCAAAATCCAGGGGCTCGTATGAATGACATCTACACACTTGAATGAAATCCCCTCGTAATAAACCTCCTATTTGAAGATGGAATTTCCATGCTTGATGGTGATTGTGTTTGTTGATTATTTGGAGCCATTGATTCCCACCAAGATCATAACCATTCCAAAATACCTAAATGATTTATATGAGTTATCCGCCTCATAAAAAAACCTTAGTAGGTTCCAATCTCCTTGAATATGTTGTCAGACCAAAGTATGAGAGGCAATCCCATGAGCCTTAACCAAATCAGGATGGCTTCCAACTTTTATGATTTTGCATTGAAATCATCCTTTTATTTCTTCAAGAAAAGGGCTTATGAGCCCTAATACTAATGGGATTTGAAAATTTTGTTAGCATCCTCTTGAGATTTTGTAGTCCACACCATTCAACCCTGAGCCAAGATCAATAATTTTTGAGAATAATATAAAATTCCCAAAAAAATTTATGTTATCCATTTTTTGTCTGTGTCCATTGAAATTCACTTACTATAAATTTACCAATTAGAGCCATATTCTCCATTCTCAGAATATTGTGGAGCTTAATACCTTAAAATAGATTTAGTTCTTCCCATCATCGCTTTAAACACCTCCCATGTTTTTGTGTCTGTTCCATTACTATATTGATGTGTGGATGTTAAAGTTTAACAATAAACAAGGTGTCCACCACTCAACATCACCCAGGTGAGTTGTTGCTTGATAAAAACCCATGTTGAATATCTTGCAATAGGATTTGTGTGTGAGAATACAACATTATCTGGCAACAGATACGACTTATTAAGGATAGTGGAAGCGATTGACTCCCAAGGAACATGAATGATCGTTTTCGTGCCATCATGCACTAAGGAGGTTGTAAGAAGAGAGCTTGAGGATAGTACTTAAATTGAATTATATTCACAAATGCCACCATGAAAATAAATCGCCTCAGATCCAATGTGTATTTTAACAATACCTCCAACCCTTGATGGATATCCCAACATAGACTTTTGCTTTCGAATTCTGATTAGTGGGAGATCACAAAAAGCCCTAGACAATATCCAAATTTGGAAATCCTCCATGGGATAGTTAGAGTAATATATAAGATAGTCTTCCATGACTTAGAGAACCAGAATCGAGATAGATAGAAAACACATGGTCAATGAAATCAAACTCATCTCCATCACCACCTAACACTAACCACAGAGAAAACCTAGAGAGCTACAAAAACCCTAGTCATAGCTAAGTGCCTCCATTTTCCCTTTTTATCCCCTTATGTTGTATAGAAGATATGTGCAATTGACATTTTATAATTTTTTTAATAATGATTTGGCTTTGAATTCTTGATGAATTGTCCATTTTGTTTTTCATCTTGTTCTGTTAACTTATTACATTCATAAATAATACTTTTATTTTAAAAATATATATTAATAAAAATACATGATAACATTAATTATACTAAATAAAATTTTATATTCTCTTAAATAATAGAAATAGCACTATCAAATGGTATTTTTTAAACTGACATGATTTTTTTTTTAATTTCTACTTTTGAAAACATTTTTTTTTTCATTTTAAATTAAAAATATCAGTATATTTGACTTTATACTTACTTAATGGTGCACACTAAATCTTAATGTATTTATAAGGTGCAATGCTTAAAATTGGAAGAATAATTTGCAATTATTATAAGTACTCAATACACTTCAAGCATGACATGTTTCAATGATAATAAAATAACGATGTTTATTGAACGCCACAAATTTGTTTATATAGTAGTTTTTTGTTGGAATCTAGTGATTTAAAAAAAAAATAAGAATGTTGGAGTGTTTGAATCGTTTTTTTAATGGTGAAAATGGATTTAGCATTATCAAAAACTTTTTGGGCACCCAAAATCCTAAAGTTAACCCAGATTTTCAAAACATTTTGCTAGAATTTGTTTTAATCTTGCCAAAATTTCTATTATTTTTATAACTAATTTATAAGATTTTGTACAACTCTTTTGCCAAGATCCCAATTTTGTGTTAGAATATAATTTATTAGAGATATCTAGGGGTAATCAACAATGCAGCAATATAAGGACCCTATGGCATCAAGAGGGAAAATTGTTTGTTCATACCCATAATTTAGGGTTGTTGGTACATGTATATCATTGTGATAGTTTATTTAGGGTGCATAACGTTTAGTTAATTAATTATATAATTAATAATAATTTTTTTGAAATAAAATGTTATTGGTTTGTGTAATTAAAATTATTAAAGTTTATTTGAAGACTATAATTGATCAAAATTAGACAATGGAATTTTTATGTTTAATTTAAAACTGGTTGGTTAATAAAATATCAAAATCTGGAGCCTAAAAAATGTCAATAGTAAATTGATTATATGAGCTCAATTTTATCTAAACTAACATAATAATATTTATAAGCATTAGTTTGTAATAATTATATAATTTTAATATTAATAAGCTTATATAACATACGAATAAATTACAAATAATTTGGTAATTTAATCGAGTCAAAATGTTTACATAACATAACATAACATTACATTACAACATCTCTTCCATATTAAGATGGAGAGTGCCTCTCGGTGCAACTAGCTTTCTAAATAAAAAATGTCAATAGTAAATTGACTATATGAGCTCAATTTTATCTAAACTAACATAACAATATTTATAAGCATTAGTTTGTAATAATTCTGTAATTTTAACATTAATAAGCTTATAAGCTTATATAACATACAAATAAATTACGAATAATCTAGTAATTTAATCTAGTCAAAATGTTTACATAACATAACATAACATAACATTACAACATCTCTTCCATATTAGGCTGGAGAGTGCCTCTCGGCGCAACTAGCTTTCTAAATAAAAATAAATACATGATGTTTGAAAATACTTGTCTATTGCAATTAGTAGTGTAATACCTCTAGAGATGGTTCTAATAGTAATAGCTTCATCAATAACATTATCCAAGTTCAATATTCAAATGTATCTTGTCGTAATCATCATTTTACTTGATGTCCCTTTTATACCCATAAGGGGAATTTTGTGGTAAAAAATGGGCCTCAAAACAAAATTGTACTAACAACATTAACCTTCAAGGAACCAATAAGATTCAAGAGATGAAGTCATTCCCTATGTGTAAATATTTTTGAGGGAAAAGAAGATATATATATATATATAATTTTTTTCTATTGTATTTTTTGCTTCTTTCCTTATAGATTTACTCAAATGTCAAGTGTAGACATTTGTTGAATGTAGAATTAAAGTATGCATCAAGTACCCACTTTGCATACTTTTGAGTAGACCACATTGAAATAATTGAAAATACATAAAAAAATATGTTTCTTGAAAAATACGAAGAAACACATTTTTTCATTTTTTTTTTGGTGTGGGTTTAGTCAAAAGCATGTAGCATAGATATTTGTTGGATGCAAAATTTAATTTTGCATATAACAGGTGATTACACTTGAAATTTGATTAAAGTTATAAGGAAATAAGTCAAAAATACATTTAGAAAAAAATAGTTTTCTTTCTTTTCCTTTACAAATTCGTAACTCTTGTTTTATTATTTTCATTAGGAGGCCCATTTTGGACCTCAAGATCTTGCTAATGTTATATATATATATATATGGAATATTTCCTTCTAATCCCTCAATAATGCCAAGCATTTTGCATGGCTTACTTGTCCCAATAATCACCCCCTAACACACCTTTTAGACATTTCTTTATGCCATTGTTAATTTTATGTAACTTTATGTTGTATTAGTAAGCTTTCTTAGATGTGCATTCCTTGTTGTTCAAAAACCTTATGTCTATTGAAAAGAAGGATGCCACAACTCCTCTTGGTTACCATCCTTTCCTTCATCTTGTTCCACTTGTCTATGATTGACATCCTTTCCAAATGCCTTATGGTCAATTTGAAATGTTGTGAACAAATCACAATGTTAAAATTCATACTATAATTGATTTGTGAACATAAACTATTTGATGACCACAAGGGAAATTGTAATCTCAAGGGTGTTACTAGTACAAAAAAAGACCGCATTGAAATATATATCAATATTTACTATATCCATTGGATTCTTCATGGTGATAATTAGCCTTGGGAATAGGTCCCAAGGTATGCATGAACTTATTCATGTAATATTATTGTCGATTGTTTGTTTGACCCTATTTTTGTACACAATATTTTGTGTCAATTGCAGGGTCTGCGTTTCTTAGTATTGTTCCACAAAATACAACTTTTTTTCATTAGTTAAAAATAAATCTTGGAAATCAAAATCATGGAGGGTGGGGGGTGGTAGGTTTGGAAGGGAACAAACTTGTATATCGTGCAAGTTGCACTACAACTTAGGTGGGAAAATTCTCCTTATGCATGGCCTACTAGTGGGTATGAGTAGCTAATTAGGGGAATTTTGAGGTTAAAAAAGGGTCTCAAAATGGAAAATTTACTAACAAAATAACCTTTAAGAGAATCAATAAGATTCAATATGATGATTTCACCCCTATGGGCGAATATTTTTAGAGAAAAAAGAAGAAAACTACACTTTTACTCATATTTTTGACTAATCTTCTTATAGGTTTACTCAAATTTCAAGTGTGTACACTTGTTAGATGTGATCACTCGTTGGATGTAGAATTAGATTTCACATCCATCAAGTACCCATTTTTCATACTATTGAGTAGATCCACACCGAAAAAAATTCAAAATACATGGAAAAACGTGTTTGAAACACACCTTTTCATGTATTTTGATTTTGTTTCAACGTGGATATACTAAAAAGCATCAAGAGTGGTTATTCATTGGATACATAATCTAATTTCGCATCCAATGAGTGTACACACTTGAAATTTGAGTAAACTTACAAGGACATAAGGCGGAAATACAATTAAAAAATGTAGTTTTCCTTATTTTATTTTAAAAATTCATAGCTCTTATTTTATTATTTTTACTATTATTTTATTATTTTCCTTAGGAGGCCCATTTTAGACTTCAAAATTCCCCTAATGTATTAACATCTAATGGTGATATTCTTTTCTCTTCCACAACTTTGTATACCATGGCATGTAGAAATTTTTCAACATTACTAATCCTATCATGAATATGAGTGTCTCTAAGCTCTATCTTGATCCAACAAGCATGCTTTATTGAAACACATCATTGAGTGCAAATCTAATGGTGATATTATTTTCTCTTCCACAACTTTGTATACCATGGCATGTAGAAAATTTTCAACATTACTAATCCTATCATGAATATGAGTGTCTCTAAGCTCTATCTTGATCCAGCAAGCATGCTTTATTGAAACACATCATTGAGTGCAAAGCTCATGGTTGTGATCCTTTGAGTAACTATAAATAAAGTGAATAATACACTAGTTGGTTGGTCCATCTATATTAGAGATATGATCTAGTCTAACTAAGTGTCTTGAAAATCAACTTTTATAGGTTTAAGGTATCAAGGGCCTTGACATTGGATATAAGGAATGTAATAGTCTAGTACCATCTAATTGAAAAGTAATCATTTATTTCTTTGGATTAGTTACATCACCATTTTCCAAATCCTACTCTATTCACAATAACATAGGATAGGGATCTCTCTCATCCACAATTTCAATGATTTTATCCACCTCCAACTAACTATTTCATAGATGTCTTAAACTTCCTTTTCCAATGCCCATTCTATTGGATTTGAGCAAACAAATAAATCCAATTCCATAAAATTATGACTGGGTTACCTCTATCTTGAGCAAGTGATGGTATTTTGTAATTATATCCCATCTTTATAGGTGCATTCATTACTGTTTGAATGGATTCCTTCAAGCAATATTTTAGTTCCACTACATCAAACCTATGTGTTCCTAAGCTTGGAAAGTACAATATTTTTTTATGCCATGTTTGTTGGTTTTAAGTAGCTCATAGTTGACATTTATAGGAATCCAAGAGTACTTTTATAGGACACAATAATTTTGTGAAGGTTTTATGAATTTATCTCCCACATGCATACTTGGAAAAGGGATAATTA
The DNA here is from genome assembly GCA_034641835.2 of Pinus albicaulis. Lineage (NCBI taxonomy): Eukaryota > Viridiplantae > Streptophyta > Pinopsida > Pinales > Pinaceae > Pinus > Pinus albicaulis. The sequence continues at coordinate 880,682,397 of CM076575.1, forward strand.
GAGACCCTCGTAGAAATTTGTTGAAAGGTTTACCTGGTAAAAATCTCCCACTAGAGGGCCTTCTAAAACTCCTTTTCCAAGTAGAGGGAATTCATTTTCACGTTGTCCTTCCACTTTGCAACTAGTAAAATAGGATTGTGCATTTCCTATCTTGGATTTTATTAGTTATTGAATTTGTTCAATATGCATTGGTATATATGTTTGAAACTATGCAAAAACTAGAATGTGTTAAAAGCTACAATATGGGTATTTTTAGGATATCTTGAAATCTATTATATCTTCATAGTTTACTTCAATGCTTCCCTTAGAATTGTGATTCTTTAAACTGTTATGGATATTCCTCTGGACGAATTTTCACAATATATCTATAATAGAATATTTTAGAAAATTTGAAATCTACAATATGATGGTTTATTTCTCCTTAGATTTTTGGATATGTATATTATTTTTTATTTAATATACATGCAAATTATAATTATGCAAAAAATAGAGAACAATGAAATGAAACTAAAAAACCACAAATGACACACGATATACCCTGCTCTACTCTCTTTTTCTGAATGGAAAGTGGATGCTAGTACAAAGAAGAGAGGCATGTGGCCCGTGGGATGCTACAATTCACAAATCCCATAAATTTACTCTATTCATATCCTATCTCGGCCCCTTTGCTCATCTATGGAACAAAACACACTCAAATATAATGAAACCCCTTTTACTCCTAGTGTCCGGGTTATAACATAGCTCGATAACCTACAAGTGGTTAAATTTGACTCCTTCAAATCTTATGTAGAGTTAGAATATTTACTATTCTAGATTATTATTCATCATGGTTACAATGCTAGCCTATTTTACATGAGTAATGGTGGCTGATGTGGCATCCTCTCAAATTATGGTGGTAAAAACGTGAAGGTCAACTTTTGAGTGACATAACGTTTTCTTACAAGCTTTGATTGAGGTAATTATTTCATTGTTGGAAAGGTATCTAGGTGTAGAACCAAAAAAATTGTGTTGTTATCAAGCATAAAATTTTACCCCCTAAAAAATTTTGTTTGATGCTCGAAACTACTCTTGGAAGGTTTCAAACCCTAATTTTCCAAATTGGCCCACACCAGTAAAAATGGTATTCCTGTTGGAGAATCTAGTAGGACAGCGATTTAAACAATTCTCCTTATCCTTCAATAATTACTTGTGAACTTTAGTTAGCTTCTTCGTGTTATTTATTACATTTTATTCATAAAATATTTATCAAGAGCATAAACCATAAATATCATAAAAGACAAAGGACACAAAATATAGGCTCCAAGGCAGGAAAAAACCCCTCCAAGGGGAAAGCCCAAAATAATCTCTCCTCTTCTTATAGAATCTGATCAAATGAGAAGTCCAAGAAAAAAATACCAAAGCCAATACCTCCTCCAAGAACCAAGTCAACACTCTAACAAATAATCCTTCAAGCAAGCACTATTCAACAAGGGAAATGAAAGTTAAAACCTCCTCCAATCTACTTCCAACCACAGTTTCAACGCTTTACTTTAGGTCTAAAATTTTGACTTGCAATTTCATCCCCCAAAAAACTGCAGAAACCATAGATTATTTGCACGTGTGAGAGAAATTAAGCTTCGAAATCAGAATTTTGGATTCTTCTTAAGATGCATCCTTCTCCTAGACCTTCACGTCTTTTCTTCTTCTATTCTTTCTTGAGATTGAACTAAAATAGTGTGTAAAAACGATTCAAACTATCCTCCATTTTATATTCTTATGATGTGGTTGATTAGGTCTCTCCTAGGTCGACTTCTTTTTGGTAGGGTCGACTTGATCTTGGAGGTACTTTAGGATTTCTAGACTCAAAAATAAATTCTTTTACATTTTACAAATTTCAAAATAGGGTCTTATACAAATGATAAATACTTTCTTGACTCAAGGAAAATATACTTTTTGACTTCCCTAGGAGCGTGAAATTCATGCTTGAACTAGATGACCATTTAAATAGAGCATGAAACCCATGCTTAAAATAATATTTTTATTTTTTATTTTTCTTGTAACATAAGATATAGATAATGACAATTACGAAGACCGAGACTAGTTACATTTTCCAACAATTACAAGCCAATTCCTCCACTTTTTTCACTTTGAAATCATCAAGATGGATGAAAAATATATAATGATCCAATCTAGATGACACCTCCCCATTTTGGGAGGCTTTTGGTCCCCGGAATATTCTATTGAATAAGGTGAGGAAAAATTTCCTCCACCTCTTAGGTGTACCATTTAGAATTTCTTGGATGCTGTCCTTTCAATCCAATCTTCAAAAGGTCATGCTGCTTCTGTCTTGTAGTTTTGGAACTTTTCTACAAAATTGTATGTTCTATGAAATCTACTTGATCATTTGGTGCGAAATTCTCTACAAAAGGTGGGAATTGTTCCTATTACTTATTTAGCATGGAAGGCTCATAGAGTTTCAGATTCTCTACATTCACCACTTAAATGTGCATGTATGGGGATAAATTGAGTCTATACGTGTTATCTCCCACTGTTTCTAGTATGTCAAAAGGACCATATCTCAAAGCCTTTATTTTATTACCAAGACATTGTAGCCTCTCCTTGTTCAATTGTAACCTTGATCTGTCTCCCACCTTAAATGAATTCTTTGTTCTATCCTGATCATGCCTAGAATTATATAATTTTTTCACGTGAATCTTACAATGTCTCCTGTACTTGTATATGGATTTTCTTGATCCTTTCAACAAACATTTCTACCCTTAAGGAGTCCTTTATAAGATCCTCCTTCACTCCACCTTACTTCCCATATGAAATATTCAAAGGTGAAGGTGAAAATTATTCAAAAAAAGTTTCAAATGGGTATTTAACAGTAGAAGTGTGAATTGTTATGTTATAAGAGTGTTGTATATATACCATATTTTCATCCAAGGTCTTCAGATGATTCTAATTGTAACCCCTAAAAAAATGCACCAAAATTATATTGATTACTTCTACTTACTCATTTGTTTGAGGATGACATGATGTATACCTCGTACAAGTCATGTCCATCTTCTCCCACAATGTAGTCCAAAATGCACTGCGAAATATTGTGTCCTTGTCTAAAACAATGCAGCTCGATATCCCAAATTGCACCCAGACCTGTCCAAAGAACAAGTTCACTGCTTCTTGTTCAATGATGGTCTTTTTACAGGGCATCAGGACACACATATAGCTAAACTTATCAACTATCACAAACAATTATTCATGTCCCTTCCTAGTTGTTGGTAAACCTCCCAAAAATTTCATGAAAATTCTTTCCCAAGGAAGAGTAGGTACATGTAAGGGATGATATATATCTTGTTTCTTGTTACTAAGCTTACTGGTACAAAAAATACTATATCCTCTTATAAACCTAGTTACCTATTCTTGCATCTTGGCTCAATACACATACCTTTGTAAGTTGGCCACTGTCTTCCCTACACTAAACCGCGTTACAACATTGAAGGTGTGAGCCTCTGTAATTAGTTGTAGTCACTCACCTTTAGGTACACATAAATTATATAGCTTGTAGAATAACTCTTCCTAGAGATGGTAGTCAACTGTGCTATCATGATCATGCACATGACTCTAGATCTACAACTGCTGAAACACCTCCGTGAAGTCCTCATCCTCTGAATATGCCTCTTTGTATGCATCATGAGTGAATCGGTCTATGAACATCAAAATATTAAAGATGTGTTCTTTGACGTGGTAAACTTGAATACATGCTGACCAACTTGTTTATTCCGCCCTTCTTATGCTTGATCACTAATGAAAACCTTGTAAAAACCCAATCCACTTGTAATGCCTTATTTTTTGTAGCTTACTCTGGGTTCATAGGTATTGTAATGGTTGGTGATCTATGGGGATTATTGTGTCGTTTTCCATAAGGTAGCGTTTCTACACTTTCACATCTTACACCAAGTAATACAGCTACTTTTCACATGTAGGGTATTTAGGAACTACCCCATGAAATACTTTAGAATGGTAACATACAAGGATTCCTCCTAGCATCAATATCGCTCCCATAACAAACTCACTTGGATTTATCTCCACTAGGAAGGGATACTACAAGTTTGATAATGTTATAATTGGTTCTGGACTAATGTTATTATTTAACTCCTTAAAGGCCCTCTGATGACCCTTTCCCCATTGGAATCTCTTTCCACTTGCTATTATTGCGTGGAGTGGTGCTTCCACTGCTAGAAATGAGGCTATGAATTTCCATAGGTATTGTGCTACTCCAATGAAACTCCTAACCTTAGAAGAATTAGTAAGTGCTGACCACTTCATGATGACATCCATATTGGAAGGAACTATATTTAGCTCTCATCCACTTATCACATACCCTAGATACACCAAAAACAATTGTGCTCACACTTCTTGAAATTTAGTAGCAGTTGTGCTTCTTTAAAGTGTCTATCTCCTGCATCAAATGTGAGATGTGCTCCTCATATTTAGAATTGTATACCAATGTATTATCCAAATAGACAATAAAAAATGAATCTATAAAAGGGAATAAAATATCATTCATTAAAATCATAAATATAGCTAGCGCATTTCATAGGAAAAATGACATGACTAACCAATCATACAAACCTTGCTTGGTTTTGAAGGTGATATTCCAGGTATCTTCTTATCTAACTTGAACTTGGTGATAGCCAAAATTAAATTCCAATTTGGTAAAATACTTGTCTTTCTGCAACTAATCCAACGAATCATCGATCTTGGGGAAGGGGTACTTGTTCTTGAGCATGATTTTGTTTAGTGCCCTGCAATCAATACACATCCACCAAGTCCCATCTTTATTTGGAAAAATGATGATGGGTGACCCACACTGTGATGCATTTAGTCAATTGGCACCATGTTCCAATAGTTGTTGCAACTAATTATTTACCTCACTCTCTTTAATAACATAGTAGCTATACAACCCAATGTTTGACAATGGTGAGTCTAGTAATAGCTATATATTGTGCTCCACTTCCCTCCTGTGTAGTGTCCCTTTAGGCTCTTGGAACACATCCCTATATGATTATATAAAATATTCCAGTTGCTATTTTTGTTTCTTATTTACACCTCCAGGGATGCCTTTTCTCTTATTGAATCTTCTATGGACTAAATTTATCTTAAAAACAATAACACATACTCCTTGCTAGAATTGATCATTTTTTTGGTTTGGATGGCACTTACCAGTGGAATTTTTGACTTTCCCATATGCTGCTTTGATGGTAAATTATTTTCCATCCTTTATGAGGCAATACTATTTGGATATACGCATGAATATTGTATCATGAATGTAAATATAGGGATTGGAAAACACCACCCCACATACATCAAGGGGAAACACATATAGTTCTACTTCATAAATAAAATAAGCATTAATGGAAAATCTATTTTTTCACTATTTTTTTTAACTTTTATTTCCTAATCCTTATCTACCCATCCTGATGGATGCAGGCTTGGATGATCACAAAATTCCAATCCCAATTTGTTGACTACATATATTGAAATGAGATTTGAATGTGATCTTGCGTCAAATAGAGCATCAATATTTGTCCTTTTGACCTATATCTTTATATAAAAGAGTTTGGTATTTTCATTCTCTTCCTATTACTGAAGGCTACTTAGATTCACCTTCTTATTAACTGATGTGTAGACAATATTGTCATCCATGTCTGAGTTTATATCAATATTATTTCTTGAATCAATAACCATGAGGTTCTTCTTCTTTGCATCATTCCTTTTTTTCTTTATGTTAAGCTCTAGATGTCACTTCCAACACTTCTCCTCTGTATGATTTCTAATGTTACAATGGTTCAAGTGGTTGCTAGGATATTTGCATTGATGTGTAGTGTTTTCCATATTTTTATTCCCCCCCCCTTTCCACTTCTTCTTCTCATCCGTAGAAGCATCCTGACGCTCCTTCTTATTTTACCCACTTGATTTCCCTTTCTCCTAGCCTATGTCCTATAGGTACTATGCCTATATACAAGCCTTGTCCACTGATATAGGTTTGAACAACATCACTTGCTTCTGTAAATGGCGGTATAGACCCCCCATATAATTGGGGAGTACACTTTATAAACTCTATGCACTCTTGTACACTCTGCCCCTTCTTTTGTTTAAAGTAATGCCACTAGATCCACTAGTGCTCTATATACATGATAGGGTAAATTTTTTGACTTTATGATGGTTTTAAAGTACTCCTAGTTAGTCACTAGAGGATATCCCTCCAAACTCAAGGTCTTCATGTGGCTTTCCCACCAGGTCAGGGCACGACTCTTTAATTTCATAAGAGAAAAAAAAATCTTCTATTCTTTCTCTATATGATGTACACTAAAATACACTTATAATTGCTAAAATTAATGGTTTAGATTCAAAGCGTCAATTTCACCTCGATACAACTTGATATCAAAAATTTCTCCCATTTTGAATAGGGATTCTGAATGATTCATGGCACTCAAACTAGGTTGATATTTTTCGGGTTCTTTCTTTAGTTCCTTCTATATTTCTTCTCAATCTCCCGATCTCCCCTATGATTGGACCTTTGCATTAGAATCTCCATCTTCATTGAATAACCTAATATTACTAGAAATATATTCCATGAAGAGGCTCACATTATGGTTTATATGTGCAACTTTTGCTTCTAGCCGTACAAACCCATCTTCTATACGATCGGGAGGGTTATTGAAAAATTCGTCGCCCATGACTAGGATTTAAGACTTTTGGCTTAACCGATTTAGATCCACTATAAATCTCCAAAAAATATATAAAGGGATCAGATCTAATAGTATTATATGATCCATAAAATTCTGTTAATATTCCACTAGACAATTAGTCACAATATATCTAATAGAATATAATAGAAATTCTGAAATCTACACCATGAGGGTTTATTTCTCCTTAGAATTATGAATATGTAAATTATTTTTTATTTAATATGCATGAATATTATACTTATATAGAAAATATATAAAAATTAAATACAAGTCACAAACCACTAATGACACAAGATATACCCTAGGAAGCCCTTTTGAGAGAAAAATAAGCTAAAATGTCACTATAAGTAAATGACCCTCTAGAGGAGGTTATAAAGGAGGTTTTTAGTGTTATAAAATTGGACAAAATTGTCAAAATTTTTTTTTATACAACATCCATTTATGGATACGGAGGTTTTGGCTGAGCTTTTAACGAAAATTCAACACAACTAAAAAAAAATGGGCGGTCGGAGGTTATTACGAATGTTTTTTTCATTGGTGTGCTACTCGGGCTAGAACGCACCGATGTGTACATTTAGAAGGTGGCTCGGGCTAGTCGAAGGAGAACGCATTAGGCCATCAAGGTATAAAAACGCACTGGGCGTAGTGTTGGTGATATAATGCACGAGGCTGTTCTAATTGATCTAGGGATTTGTGTGGTGTCCATAGGTCGTCTCAACGCACCAGTGCGTAGACTTATAGAAATGCACTGGTGCACAGTATCACACAAATGCACCGAGATTTATAATTGGTATCGGTATTTGTGCGGTGCCCATAGGTTGTACAAATACACCAGTGTGTAGAGACACATTAACGCACCAATGCACCATATCACACATACACACCGAGATTTATAATTGGTATCGGTATTTGTGCGGTGCCCAAAGGTCGTCCAAATGCACTGGTGCATAATTCCACATAAACACACTGGTGCGCAGTACCGCACAAACACACCGATATTTTTAATTGATTTTGGTATTTTTGCGGTGCCCATAGGTCGTAGAAACGTACCAGTGCGCTTCAAAATACAAACGCACCGATGTACAGTAACTGACGCGCCGGTTTTCATTTTGTATTTTTTAGAAACATCGACCTGTGACAGTGCAATTATTGTGATTGTTTTAAATTCATTATTCATCAAAATTTGACACATCTTATAACAATATTCATATTAATTAAATTTTTATTAATGCATTTGAATGTGATGTTTGGATTAATTTGTTATATCATATCATAATTATTGTGATTTTTTAAAATTCATTATTCATCAAAATTTGACACATATATATCTTATAAAAACATTCATACGAATTAAATTTTTAATAGTGCATTTGAATGTGATGTTTGGATTAATTTGTTATATCATATCATCAAATTTCACATCTCTTTATTATAATATTTAATCATCCATAAATATAATCAATGGTGTTACATTTCAAAGCGACAATGGAGAACACAATAGAATAAATTAAAACATATTTTATTATATATATATATATAAGACAATCTTTGTCATACAACATGGGACAGTTATTCATATCCGTTTTTCTTTCAATTCGGACACTATGTCCAATACATTAAACAAAATGTCTGATTTAACAGGATAATATTTCAAAAAATACAACGTCTTGCTTTGATATCCAAACATAGTGATCATAATTCTTCGCTAGAACTGTTGTCACTGCTAGAGCTACTTCCATGACTTGGTTTATTTTTAGGAATGTTTTGTTCACTATGCTGATTGTTTTCTTCTTTTTCACCTCCATCTACAAACATAAAAATAAACTGTAATGAGTGTATATACATTAGTGAGAATCACGAAAATTTCAATAATAAATAATATGCATCAATGTAAATCGAAAATAAATGATGTACCATTGCAACAATTGACTCATAAACTATACACATTCTTTTAAAACCATGTAACATGCCATATTTCAAGATTTCATCTGTTGGCATAGTTCCATACTTTGTTTCCTGCAAGTTTTATACCCCATAAAAAATCATATATTTAATATAAAATAATTTTTTGTTCTATTAATTATAGACGGAGCTAAGTAAAACAAGATCGATAGATGCTTACATATTCCACAATTAATTTCTGATATGCCAACATATACTCACAACCCATATTACCCAATTTCAATCAATTCCTCTGATGGTTCTTCTTTGTATGTTAACACCTGTTTGAAGACATTCAATGATGATTTTTGTAAAACAACTTAAAAAATACAAAAATGAAATCTATTTAAGTTGTTATAAGGAAGTAATAATTGCTCACAAACTTAGACATCAACCCTTTTCTTCCTTGTCGTCCTGTTTTATGTGCTAAATGGGTTCCATTTTCTTTTCTTTTCTGCAACAAAATACTTGAAAATTAATATTTAATGCTAAATTGTTTATTTATTGTAACTAACGATCGAAAAAATCAATGATTATATATTACATTTGAAGCACGTTGTTGTTGAGATGGCTCCTCCTGCGATGCAATTTTGCCCATTTCTTTGACCATATCCTTGTACACCTTTTTGGACATTCCTACTGGCATATTTCTGATATCAGCTCGTTCATCTTTTGAGATATTCATAATCTTCCTGAAAATGTAACATGACAATAAATTATTTAATTTTTATATTGATTTATGAAAAGTAAATATAACAAAAGTGATATTTATAAATAATTCTAGACAAACATTTAAAGGAATATTACTTTTTCATTCCTTCTTTTTTGTTGTTGTCTTTTTTTGCTATTAAAAGTCTGACATGTCTCATTGACCAATTCTCTAGAAAATCTTCCTGTAGTTTAGATAAAATTTGGTTCTTGGAATCATTGGATTGGTTTTTTTATTGTAAGTGGAAAGAACGTCTATATATTTGTTCCACTAGATCCTTCAAAATTTTGTAAAAGTTTTTCCCCCTTTCGTTAACCTCCAACACCACTCTAGATGAGCTAAGGAGAAATTCATTTTCATTTGCATGCTCTATTTTTTTCTTTTCTTAGAACAACATTTCTTTTCTGAGTTGTTGGTCCCTATAGAACATTAAACAGATGTGAATTAATAGATTGTTTGACACAATTTATCTAATAATTTTAAGTATATTATTAATGAAAATTAAAAAAAGAAACTCATATTGGATCGATAGTATTTTTTCATTCACCTGATTCATCATTTTTCAATTTTTCCATCAAGTTTTTATGCTCTTCTGGTCCTAGATCAAAAATAATCTTATCGAACATTGTCATTTTGTGGCTCTGCATGATATACAGTAAACAATACATATTAGTTAAACTTACATATAGTTCAAAAATAATATTTTTTGTAAAGAATTTACAAAGAACTTGTTTTTTTTGTTTTTCTTGATGTGTTATAAGTATTTTTTTTCCTTGATCTCTTTTCAGTCATTTCTTTATCAATCTGAAACCTGTACCATATTATTCATTAATATATTTATAAATAAATTGTCAACTTTTCAGGTAAAGAAAAAAATCTCATGAAACTGGTGCGCCATTAATTCTATACGTACCGACCTCAGTGCGTGGAGGTATTATAAACGCACCGCAAAAACCGTATAATAGACCGTACGGTTCTCAATCTCAACAAGGAGCATCGGTACGTTACATGTTAACCACCGCATCGATTAACATAGAGAAAATAATAAAATCATCGAGTGTTAGTTTTTGTAGCATAAACCGGTGCCATATTTTACATATGGCGCACTGATAATATATATATATATATATATATATATATATATATATATATATTTATTTTTAATCACAGTACTTTCGCGGTGTGCTAGGTTACGTAGGGCGCACCGATGAAAAAAATCTGTTTTTTTTTTAAATTCACGCAAGGGCTGACATGGATTGGGATCTGACTATGCAAGTTGTCCCATGGGTTGGATGTCTTAGACCTATATTTAGCAATACAAACCCTATAAATCTAAAATGAAAATCCCTAATTCTGAAATCACAGAAAGAGGGAGAAGAAAGGGCAGAAACAAAAAGAATGTAGGGTTTGTTTCTAAAATGGATTTTTTTTTTTTGGTGTGAAACATCACATTCGCGGTGCGCCATATTGAAATAGTGCACCGATGACATATTTTACATATGGCGCACTGAGAAAAAAATATTTTGTTTTTTAATTTTTTATAACAGTACTTTCGCGGTGCGCTGGAATAATCTAGCGCACCGATGTGCTAGGTTACGCTGGGCACACCGATGAAATTTTTTTTTTTTTTTTAATAAAAAAATTTCATGGAAGCGCTGACATGAATTGGGATCCGAGTATGCAAGTCGTCCCGTGGGTTGGATGTCTTAGGCCTATATTTAGCAATACAAACCCTATAAATCTAAATTGAAAAGCTCTAATTCTGAAATCACAGAAAGAGGGAGAAGAAAGGGCAGAAACAAAAAGAATTTAGGGGTTGTTTCTAAAATAGATTTTATTTTGTGTGCGAAACAACACGTTCGCGATGCGCGATAATGAAATAGCGCACCGGTTCCATATTTTACATATGGCGCATTGATAAAAAAATATTTTGTTTTTTTAATTTTTTATCATAGTACTTTTGCGGTGTGCTAGGATAATCCAGCGCACAGGTGCGCTAGGTTACTCCGGGCACACCGATGAAAAAAATCTTTTTTTTTTTTTTTTTTTATAATTTCATAGAAGGGCCGACATGGATTGGGATCCGACTATGCAAGTCGTTCCATGGGTTGGATGTCTTATGCTTATATTTAGTAATACAAACCCTATAAATCTAAATTGAAAAGCCCTAATTCTGAAATCATAGAAAGAGGGAGAAGAAAGGGCAAAAACAAAAAGAATCTAGGGTTTGTTTCTAAAAATGATTTTTGTTTTTTTTTTTAAAATTTGTTTTTGAAAACTGCAGAAAAAATTAAAAAACAATAAAATTTGATTTTTTTATTTTACTGCGTAAAAGAAAATGCAGAAAAAGTAAAAAAACAATAAACTTTAATCACGAGATCGTTTGAAATTCTATGCTACAGGGTTTGAATCACTAGGGTTTGGAATTCTGATTGTCTGAATACTTCTGTTCGAACGTATTTCCCTGCTTCATAGTGCTCTCGTGCTCTGTTTTCTCCAGGTATGTCTCCTACAAATCTCTGACTGATTTTTTTTACAAAAATAGTGAAATAATGAAAAGTGTTTAGTATTTAAAGAAATTCTTTATGAAATTAGATTTTCGAAAATATTTTTCTGCCCATTTTTCAATTTACCGCTTCTTTTTTTCACTTAAAGAAAATAGAGTCGCGCTTTTTTTATTTGCGGTTATTTGTCATCGGTGCGTCACGTAATAGCACCACACCGGTGCGTCTGTTTATAAAACGACACCGGTGCCATATTTTACATATAGCGCACTAATAAATAAATATATATATATTTGTTTTTTTTTTTTTTAAATTTTTTATCACAGTACTTTCACGGTGCTTTAGGATAATCCAACGCACTAGTGCGCTAGGTTACATCGGGCGCACTGATGAAATCAATTCTGTATTTTTTTTTAATTTCACGGAAGGGCCGACATGGATTGGGATCCGACCGTGCAAGTCATCTCGTGGGTTGGATGTATTATACCTATATTTAGCAATATAAGCGCTATAAATCTAATTTGAAAATTCCTAATTCTGAAATCACAGAAAGAGGGAGAAGAAAGGGCAGAAACAACAATAATCTAGGGTTTATTTCTAAGAATGAATTTTTTTCTTCTAAAAACTGCAGAAAAAGTAAAAAAAAACTATAAACTTTGATTTTTTTCTTTTACTGTGTAAAAAAACTACAGAAAAATTAAAAAAAACAATAAACTTTAATCACAAGATCGTTTGAAATTCTATGCTATAGAGTTTGAATCACTAGAGGTTTGGAATTCAGATTGTATGAATACTTCTATTGGAATGTATTTCCCTGCTCCACAGTGCTCTCGTGCTTTATTTGTTTCAGGTATGTCTCTTGCAAATCTCTGGCTGATTTTTTTTGCAAAAGTAGTGAAATAATGAACAGTATTTAGTATTTAAAGAAATATTTTATGAAATTAGATTTTTGAAAATATTTTTCTGCCCATTTTTCAATTTACCGTTTTTTTTTTCACTTAAAGAAAATACAGTTGCGCTTTTTTTATTTGCAGTTATTCGTCACCGGTGCGTCACGTAATAGCACTGCATCGATGCATCTGTTTATAAAACGACACCGGTGCGTAGTACTATAAACACACCGGTGCGGTGCTCTGTACATTAGGACCAATAACAAGAAGTCCATTTTTAAGGCACCGAAATTACTTTTAGGTGTGTGCACCAAAATTTATTGTTGATTTTGCTCAAATGCAGGGAGAAAATATCATAATTATATCAAATGGACAATTCTTCAAAATCAAACTTGTTCCATAATATTTCTCAAAGTCCATCGCAGAGTTCTCCCTATCCATCTCGAGATGTAATATTTACTTGAGATTTTATTTATATTTTCATTATCTAATTGAATTTATGTTTTTTATCCATGTCAATCATGCATAAATTAAATTAAATTTATAATGTATACAAATTTGCAGGTTCATGCAGATTCAACATCGAGTTTAGATGCACAAAATATTCAAACAACTCGAAAACGTCAAAAGCTCTTATGAGGAGCTGCATATCGCAAGGCACATTTGGTAGATGAAAATGGATAGCCGCTTCACCCTGCCAGTTGTAACAATATTGCATCTTCTAGCCACAATCCCGGGACAATGAAGGTAATAATTATAATTTTTTGGTATATTAATTAATGCAATTATTTCAACGTTAAGCCAATTTATAATCATGCAATATTGTCAACGTGGTTACTAATTGCTATCATATATTTTTACTAATCATTTTCAAATATATTTTTTTAAAATTATTATGATTCTAGTGATGATGAGCGACCTACCTCCCATCTTCTGTTGCACCCCACGACAATCTCAAATCGGGAGAAGATTGAATTAAGAGGAAAAAATCGGAGATGAACGATACCAAGAATGGTTGAATCAACCATCGATTCAATTCCCGCTACATCCAGATTCACCAATTAGGAATGACTAAAACAATAGTAGTTCTTCACAAGCTGGCAATGGAGGCAATCAAATAGAGGTTGGTATGGATGATTACTTAAGGGATATTACCGCCATGGAGACAATGTTGTTAGATGCATTCCAAAATGATGATCAGCTAGGGGATGATGCTCATATTGCTGACACCTTTTTCGAAAGCCTTAAATTTGCTTCCACCACCTCTCTCTTTGGACCTGGCGGTCAGTCAAAGTCTACCTAGTCGGGGACAACGATGTTACTATACAACTTGAAAGAAAAGTTTGGCTTGTCGAATGCAATGTTTCTCGGAACTTTTGAGGTAAGTTACCGTAAATTACTCCCTTATATAAGTTTGAAATATAATCAGTACACTGCAATGAACATTACAAATGGTAAATTTTATGAACGCTAATAATTATATCAACATTAATGTACATTTATTATTATATTTTTCCATGATCACCAACTACAGGTTATTCAAAGATAAGGTTCTTCCGAGTGATAATGTCTTGCCCAGTAGCTGCAAAGAGGAAAATAAATTGTTGAATATGTTGGGTGTTGAGCACATATCATATCATGCATGTCCAAATAATTGTATTCTATATAGAGGAGAATATGCAGACAAAGATATGTGTCCGAAATGTGGGCATGACAGGTATGATAAATCAAAAAAGAAGGGAAAATCATGTACTAGTCCTCCTTTTAAGATATTGAGGCACATGCCTATAATCCCAAGGATTCAAAGGATTTTTCATTGCAAATAATTAGCTATGTTGCAGGGATGGCATGCCTCACACAGAAGGGAGTTGGGAGTTATGCCAATTAGGGGAATTTTGAGGTCTAAAATGGGCCTCCTAAGGAAAATGTATAATCAAAATTCACTTTATGAGAACCAATCACATTTTAGGAGATGACAGCATCCCTAATGGTTGAGGTGGCATTGCTTGAGTTAAAGGTACTTGTTACATTCTCAATGGTGGATAAACTCATGGTTAACCATGATAGTGCTCTAAGTACTTTTAAAGTCATAAAGTAAAGTACCAATAATAAATGTCATTTCACATTTTTTGAATAAAATATTATTATTTTCATTTCACATTTTTTTAAAGAAACAATGCATATCCTTACATAATCTTCATGGATTTACACATTTTTCAATAAATATTATATTTGTATATTTTCATATATTTATTTTTAAATTATATATTATTTTTATTTTGTTATAAATCAAATCAATTAAATATTAAATATTAAAAAATACATAAATAATATATTACATTTATTATATTATTTTATTTTATTTTTATATAATATATTAATTACATGTTATTATATAATTTAAGTAATATAAATTTTATTTAATAGTATATTATACAATTATGAATTTATATTTATAATTTATTTTAAGTTATTTAAGTACAAATGAAAAATGGATTATTTGTTCAATGCTAATGACATTTTATTGAAAAGCTCATTCTTATTTATAGTCACATCAATACAACTTTTTTTATTAATTTTATTTTGGTACACTTTTTCCATTGAATTTAACCATGTTTACATGGATTGTGGTGCAAAAAGTAAAATGAAAATTCATAAATATTATTTTATTAGTTTAGCTATTATTTTATTATTTCCTTAGGAGGCCCATTTTAGACCTCAAAAGTCCCCTAATGCGAATCCCAACTGATTCAATAGCCATGAAGCTTATAGAGGATACATGGCCTGAAAAATTCAAGGATGAAGTACGCAGTCTATGACTCAGCATAGCCATGGATGGCGTCAACCCATATTCCCTCCAGAACAATAACTATTCTATTTGGCCTATAGTAGTGATCAATAACAGTATCCCCCCATGGTTGTCCGTGAAGAATGAACATCTTATGTTGGCTCTCATAGTCCCTAGTAGAATACAAGTGAAGAATATGGATGTATACTTACAACCACTGGTAGATGAAATGAAGGAATTATGGGATGGGGTAAATGTATATGATGTATCAAGACCCATCGCAGCAGAGAGGAGTTTTATGTTGTATGGCATATGTGCTTACACGATGCATGATTATCCAGGCTTAGGAGTTTGCTCTGGTAAATTACTTGTTTAATTTATTGATTTGTTTATATACATAACAATATTATTTCACATATTAGTTATTTAATTCGTTATAATATTTGTTCTGATCTTCATGATATTCTTTATCATGCCATGCATATTAATTGTATACAATAATCTCACAGGTCTTGTAACAAAAGTGTATTTTGGATGTAAATGTTGTGGACCTTCTCTGAAAGCTAGATGGTCCAAGGACCTACGAAAGCTAGTGTATGATTGCTCCAGGGTATTCCTCCCAAAAAAACACCCTTACAGAAGAGCATCATCTGATTTTAATGGTAAACGAGAGAGAACCCAAAGGCCTCCAATAACGACACCAGCTGAATGGCTTAGAGCATGTGAGAGAGAGAAGGAGAAGGAGTTCATAGAAATGTTCGATTCAAATGGGGAGCCTATGTTCGATGATCTAGAATTATTCCACACCTATGTTGAGAAATTTCCCATTCGGATGAAAAGGAAATCTATCTTTTATAACCTCCCATATTGGGAGCATATTAAGATTACCCACTTATTAGATCCCATGCATATATTTAAAAATGTTTCATCCTCTTTATGGAGGAACATATCATTGAAACAAAGTGACACATTGGATGTTAGGAAAGATCTTATTACTTCAGAAACTAAAAAAAAACATTGGCCAAGATGATTAAAAAGTACGGGATCAGAGGCAAGCACTGGTCCCTCTAATTCATGGTTTTTCAAAGAAGGTGATGTCCCATGGATTTAAAAAAAAGATGATATTTCTTTGGAAAATGAAGTTATAATGGGTGTGAGGGTGCCAACTTCATACAGGTCTTCACTACGGCGTTGCTTCACTGTGGATGACCATTTGTCGAGGTTGAAATCACATGACCATTTGATAATTATAAGAGTACGTATAATGTCAAAAGAATGATTTTATTATTTTTTGTATTAATAAATTTTATGCCATGTGGGGATCATAAAAAATAACTAATTTTGTATATTATTGCACGTGTTTATAACTTTTTAGTGTCATTATCCTTTGTTCGTGCGTGGGTGTGTGAAACATGAATTCCCTCAAGACCTAAGACGTGCAATATCTAAATTATCTGCATTTGTATGTTGGATCACGTCAAAGGAGATTCATGTGGCTAGCATTCCACGGTGGCATCAAGAGATAGTTGAGATTGTTTATATGTTTGAGAAGGAACTTTTGACGAGTTTCATGGACTTAAAGGTTCATCTTCTAATCCAACCGGTATATGAGGTTGAATTATTTGGGATGGTTTCTTGTCGTTGGATGTTCTTCTTAGAGACGTACATGAAGAAATTGAAAGGTTTTGTTCGACAAAGGGAAAAACCCGAGGGGTCTATGGTAGAGGGGTACATAACTTTTGAATCTTTATATTATGCCAGTGAGTACATCAATAAGATTGACAACAAACCAGGTGCGGTGATTTGGGATGATGAAAGGGATGAAGAAAAAAGAGAATGGGAGTTGCTCCAAACGAGTGGAAAAAAGCGCTTGATAAAGAGTAAGCGACTTATAATTTTTCAAATTTACACAAAGTTAATATTCATGTTGAACTTCAATATAATGTATATTTTGATCTCTAAGTACTATATAATGTTGGTTTTATTTCATCAACGAATGCAGAAATTGAAGCAATCAATAAATTTGTTCTTTACAATTATGAAGCGACACAACCGTGGGTCGCATTATACGAAAAAAGTGGATGAAATGGGATAGTGACAGGAAAGAATTCAGACAGTTGAATGGTAGAAGTGTGCCTTATCTCGATCATTTAAAAGAAAATATGCCAAAAATATGCCCCAAAATTTGGGTTGCTGACCAAGTCAGAGAGAAATATGGTGCAACCGGTCATTACCTGCGTGCTGAAGAGGATGCGCTAAACGTAGGGATTGGGTGCAGCAACTCGGTAATAATATTTTTAATATATATGTAAATTTGAAACTTATAAGACATCTATATTTCATATTTTAACTATTGGGTTATTATAAGACACATGACACTGATTTTTTAAAGTTTTTTATAATAGGTGCATTTGTTCCCATCTATGTGGGCATATGGACACCATTTTCGCACAGAAAATGCCGTTGCTGGAAACATCACACAAGACTGTGGAGTGGAAGTCGAGTTCGATCAATATAGTCAATCCAGCCACCATGATCAAAACCTAGTACGAGGGACGTTAGGTTACGTCGGAAAGATACAAGCGATCATTGAAGTGGATTTCTCTTCTTTCCAATGTGTTATTTTTAGGTGCAAGTGGTGGGACACCTTTGATAAGAATAATGTAAAGGAAGATCGCAGTAGTAGGCTTATATTTATCAACTCTAGAAAGATGTGGGATGAAGCTAAGGAGCCCTATGTTTTCCCCAAACACTGCAACCATGTGTTTTTTTAACCCAGATGTGTTGGATAGGGATTGGTGGTTCGTATTAACACATGACCCTAGATCAAAACATATTTTTGAGAACAATAGTGTTATCATGCCATGCGAGCTGGAAGATAATGAGGGTGATCATGAGAACCGAGAGTGATATGGTACATGTGTTATTTCATCAATATTTATACTTTTTAAGATGGGTTTTTTGAAACATTATAATATATATGTATTTTGAATTAATTGGTAATTTGCATTGTGTTAATGTTAAAATCAATATTTCACTTGATAATTTGCAATTATGTTGATCTCAAAAACAATGGTGTACTGTATAATTTAGTTCTTTTTTTGTATCTAAGATCATAATAAAATAATGATAATTCTAAAGTACATGAATTTATTTGCATTATTTTCTAAATTTTATTATGTTACAATAACTCATATTATTCTAGATTTATTATTTTACAATTATTTAAAATTTTACAAATTTACAAATTAAAAAATTTTAATAAAATCATTTCACATTAATACAATTAAAATTTTACAAATATTTTACATACAATTACAATTAAAATTAGAATTAGAATTAGAATTACAATTTTACAATTTCACATACAATTGTAATTAAAATTAAAATTACAATTTTAGAATTTTACATACAATTACAATTACAATTACAATTTTACATACAATTAGAATTACAAATATTACAATTTTACAATATCATGATCATTTAATATTAAATTAATTAATAAACATCACGTTCATGATAACCATCATACAAACATCATATTTGACTAAAAAACACATTCAAAATCGCTAACATCCTCGTGATCATGATCATCTAACAAAACACAATTAACATTATATATGAACATCATCACAACACAAACATAAAATATATATCTCATGTCAAATAACTCATGCTATCACATACACATCTATCTGCAAGCTGCACATTAAATGAACATATCTAACATGACCTAACAATATACACATCATGATGATCACCAACATGTAGATTAAGTACAACTGCAACATGAACATAAAATACATGGACCATATATATATATATATAAAACTGAATAATGTAAAAAATATACAACTGTACATAATATAAATGTCATGGATCAACTGGTGTTACAACATCAAATATAACTGTACTAGTCTAGGCCTGCTCAGTCAATGGTGCAGCCTCGACGGTTGATAGTCCAGCCTGCTCATGATCATGAGTAATGCTGGATGCTGTAGTCTGCTGACTGGACATGGCTGATGGTCCAGCATGATTTCCATGATAAATGCTGCTAGATGCTAGTGGAGGCTACTCATCTGGCGTGGCATGAGGTGAACGATCATGAGATGATGAGTTGCTACTCATGGACTGTCGATCACGTGCTGCATCTCGACAATGCCTATAACGTGCAATGGTGCTATGCAGCCACGTAACTAAGGTCGTCGCTCCTACGACATGCCGCATCAGTTTGTAAATGTCACACGGCATGCCTCTCCACATCTGTAACAACCTACCATCGACCTGTATGTCTCTCATATGAGCGGGCCTGATGCCCGCCTCAACAATCAATGCAGTGAGTTGGTTGCCCAACTCCATCCTATATCTTCTATCAAGCCGACCCTGATCGTCATTAGGGTCCACACCTGGATCATGTGGTGGTGACGACATGTCCACCATCAAAAGACTCAATGTCTGCAAAATATATACAAGTACACAACAATAATTAGACAATTTCATTACACAATTTAATAAAAAAAAGTTAAAGAACATGTTAGAATAAATTTAAATAAAACAGTAATATTACCTCTATCATCTGGCGGCTCATCAGTTGTGAAGAGGATGTTGGCACACCCTCGCCAATCCAAAACCACATAAGGATAGTGGACCATAATGAAGGGATGCTCATCGACACTGGTTAGAAAATCCAGTGCATCATTCGATATACTCCCTAGAAACAAAGTCTCGTCCCTCTTGGGCATCATCTGCCCCCAAATGTGCATCCGTGCTTCGAACATTGGCCTGTGAGGCTACCGAAAAAAAGTAGGCCTTGTCTTTGGAGACCTCTCAAAAAATAAACAAAAAAGCTCTGAAGAAAAAGGAAAGTTGACCCGCCCTTGTGCATGATCACGACATCTATCTAAGTCTGTATAGAATTGCCACAAAAAATGGCAGACCACCTGATAAGTCGTGGATCCTATACTAAAGAATAAACATAATATAGAAGAAAGCAACTAATGTGTTTCCCGTCACTGGTGTTGTGTGAAATGGTCGAAATGAGAAGTGAGAGGCACTGCACCTCCTCACTACCAAATGCACCGATATGTAATTGACCTCCAACGACCTGAAAATCTGAAGGAGACAGTACTGATGCTCCAACGTATCTCTAGGAGTACACCAACTGACTCCCTGCTACATAGCCAACTGGAACCTATGGGAATCAGGGAAAATTCAACCCTCTCCTCGATAGCCCTATAATGAAATATATATCCTCCTTAGTGGGCATGTACCACTAGTTACGACGAACCCGGAAAGCCTGTTGGTGGGAATTCCACCTTCGGATAAATGTCTCAAAACAAACCATGGCCCTTTAGGGAAGTAGCCTCCTCATAGAACTTGAGGAGGCCTACCTGCCTTAGCAGCCACTGGGTAGCTACTGTAATAGGGCGAGGGTATGAATATCTCTCCCTCTCTCGTGCCTCCCACAGGCGAACCACGTTATACTGCTCCGCCTATTTTTGTTGTTGTTCCCCCTCTTCTCTCCTTTCATGTCTTTGAATGATTGAAATATTAAATGAAATTTTTTTATTAAATGAGACATGTATTTAGAAATATACATATATAATTTTTTTTGGAAAAAAAAAAACAGTCGGTGAGCCAAAAAAAATAGTCATGCACCAGTCCCGATGCGTCTTTTTATGGAGCGCACCGGCAACGGTGCACCAGATAATATGCAACACACTGGAGGCGGTGCTCCAGAAATTTTTTAGCGCACCATTGACTGTGTATGGTGTCAGGAGTGCAGTGCGCTGACTAAACTATATGCCCTAGGGCGTATAGTTAAGTCAATGGACAGACCTCTTGCCATCATTACATAGTCAACGGTACGGTATTTTACCAAGCCGCACCGTTGACCCTGTCGAAATATGGAAAGTGGTGAGCTGAAAAAAATACCTGTACTGGGGCCGATATTTTAGTCAACGCATCACGTTGCCACTATTCCACTAGGTCAACGGTGCAGCCGGGTAACCGACCGCATCACACTTTTAAAAAAAATTTAAAATAACATGGTACGCCTTCGGTACCACCCCGGAACCAGTGCCTATACCGTTAGCACCGGTTTACCCGGCCGCACTGTTGACCCTGTCAAAATGCGGAATGCAGTGTGCTGACAAAACTACCCACCCCGGGGTGGATATTTAAGTCAATGTACCGTTTTGCCGCTATTCCACATGGTTAACGGTGCGGCCGGGTAAACGACCACACCACACTTTTTAAATTTTTTTAAAATAACACGGTGTGCCTTTTGGTACCACCCCAGAACCAGTGTGGAGACCATTAGCACTGGTTGCAGTGCGACCTGTAAATTTACAGGCAGCATCGCAAACCGGTGTGAGCCAAACGGCTTGAGCGCATCGCGCGACATTTTTTCTTTTTCTTTTTCTTTTAAATGGTTAATTTTAAGGTTATTTGAAATTATAATCCAATAAAAGGCTTAATTATGGAAAAAAATAAAAATACCTATACATTTGGCCATCGAGGAGGCATATTGGCTATAGAATTTGCAAAAGTAAATTTGTCCACTGTTTTTCAAAATTCAAGCTAGATATTGCTGGGCAATGCACAGCAGCAGTGCGTGCAATGGGTGCAATGGGAGCACCGAGGTCAGGGCATCTCAGACAAGGATAGAGTGCACCAGTGCTTGAGAGCTCTAGAGCACTGAGAAAAGTGAAAAATGCGGTTTTTTGGCTGTAATTTTTTATTTATTTAACCTTGTTTCGGTGTGCGGGGTTTTTATGGATGCATCGGTGCGGTTTCTTAATACCGCACCAAGAGGTTTATGTTTTGGCGCGCTTTTTTATGATGCACCGGTGTAGAAGAGTTGTAAAGCACTGGTGCGCTACAATAATATAATGCACCTGGTGGGTGTGTACGGAGTGCACGGTTTCCAGTGCGCCAATGTTTTGTGTGCACCATTGCTTTCTCTTGTTGAGCGCACCGGTGCGGTTTACGATGATAAGCGCATCGGACGAAAAACATATGCAAAAACCTCTGCCCACCAACCTACTCTAGTAACCTCCACTAGAAATGGATGTCTGGGGTATTTTTATAAGGGGTTCCTCAAAAACATCTGCTAGAGGGTCTTTTCCTTATAGTGTGTGAAGCTACTTTACTCTCTTTATTTGAGTCGAAAATGGATGCAAGTACAAAGAAGTGAGGCTTGTGGCATGTGGGCTACTACAATGCACAAATCCTATTTGTTTTCTGTCTCTCTATTCTCTCTTAGCTACTCTACTCATCTATTGAAAAAAATTCACTCCAATAGAATTGTACCTCTTGTCTTCCTTGTTGTCCAGTTTTAACATAACCCAATAGCCTACTAGTGTTTATGTTTGATTTCTTTAACTCTTAACTAGAGTTACAATATGTGATCATCTCGATTATTATTCATCACGATAACATTGTTACACCATTTTTTGGTCATCTAACCTACTATCATTAGATGGACCCAAGTACACCAAGTAAGACCAATTTTACCCTAAGTAAAATTGCTTTCACTATGTGAAATAACTTAATAAAACACATTTATTAGGTTGTTTATGGTCTAAACAGGGAACCCCAAAAGGAAATATTAAACAAACCTATATTTGTTTGATTTTCCTCAAGGAATAATCAATTAAACAATAATTTAATTATTATTCCTGGTCATGTTTAACCCAAAACAAATAAATTAATTAGATAAATCTTTATTTGTCTTATTATTTTCTAGGAATAATTATTTAAATCTTATTTAAATAATATTCCTTGTTAAATATGACTAAATCACCCATAAATAATTAAATAAATCATTATTTATTTAATTATCTTTCAACCACTTCCTTAAAATGATAGATAAATAATTTATTTATTTATTATTCACAAATAAATGGATTTGACCCAAGTCAAATACTTTTTCCCTCCAACAAATGTAATAAAATATTCCATAAAAGGTGGATCTAGATTTGGTTAATGTTATTTTAATCATGCACCAAGATCTAGAATGACCCAATATTTTGTTATAAATAGGAGGGTTTTTTCTATCATTCTTCACCTTTTGTTGCCTATTATATCACTCTGGATCTAAACTCTTGGTCTGACTTTGAGCCATTATCATTGTCATATTTTCCATTATTTGCTGTGTGAGCTCCCTTTGAGTTCTATCTTTGTCTGGGTTTTCTACACCAACAAGAGAGAGAAATACTAGATCTGAAGTGCTGAGGACTTTCAAGAATCCATCCCATTGAGGAGAATTGGAAAAACCTTCTTGTTTTCCTCCCAGGTGCCCTTAATACAAAAATTCTTTCAAAAAATATTGTTCTTGTCTTGTCTATTGGATGTATGGAGCAAAACCTTATTTTTACTGCTTAATGTCTCTCTATGCATAGATCTGGTTTTTGCAGCACTTGTCTTGATCAACTAACTACAGATCTGAAGATATTGGCAGCCACATTTGATGTTAGGGCTATAAGTTATGCGTAGCTAAAGTGGTTTTTTTTTCGTACACTTCGACAAAAGATTTATACTAACAACTGGCGACTCCACACGGGTTTTCAATTACGACCGCTGTCATTTTTCATATTCCTGCATATCCAGCTACTTCAGACCCTAGGGTTTCTTTTCAGCTTTTTTTTTTCCTATTTTTATGTTGTTTTTCTCACATAAAACCCTAAAAAATTAAAATTTCTAACTTCCGCACGTTTCTGGCCCTATTGCGCAGGTGATAGACATTAGTCGCAACTGAGACGACAACTTTTTCGGAAATCTGCCGCCGGGACACTCGGAACTTCAGGTTGCACTTTTCAGCCCAGAACCTGCGACTTGGACTCCAGGTCGCACTTTTCAGCCCATTATCTGCGACCTGCATAGAAAACAGGTCAGAACCTGCGACCTGCTAGTTTTTCTGCAATTTTTTTGGGGTTTTCTGAAGCTTCTGTAAGGGTTCTCCAGCCTCTGTCTCAGCCCGTTTAGACCTGTTTATGATCTGTTTTACTCATCTAAGTGGGAACCTAGCCCCCTAGGGCTTTAATACCCTCCAATTTTTGTGGAAGAGTTTTAACTGTTTCAGGTGTCTGTTTTTTCAGAGTTTCAGCCACCCCTTTTTCAGATCTGATACCTCCTTTTCAGATCCCTTTTATTTAGCTCTTCTCCCTTTCAAATCACCTCCTGAATTTTTGTTTGGATCTATCTTTAGGGCCTCCGCCTCCTCCTTGTCCCTTCTGCTTTTTGCTGATTTCCTCCTTTTTTCCAGCCACCTTGCCTCTACCTCTTGGCTGTGTTCTGCACCTCTTTTCAGTAGGTTTCTCCTTTAGATCCCTGTCCCTTTCGACCCTAGATCTATTGGCCTCTTTGTAGTGTGTTTTAACTAGATTTTTTCCCTCTGTTAGACTAGTTTTGAGAGACCCACCTTTTTGGGTTAGATTGATGCATTGTTAGCTGTTAATTTTTTGTTATTTCAGCATTATATACTGTTCTCTGCAGATTTATTTTCAGTTACACAACACACTTTTTCTTTTGCTCTCAAAACGTCAGGTTTTAAAAATTAAAATTAACGCACGCCACACACTCAATCTAAGCGAAGAAGAGCCTGGTTAACACTGCCAGGCAAAGACTTTAAAACATTGTAAAATCACCTGATCCTACACCTCCCTGCCTTTGTTGGTCGTTCTTCTTCCCCTTGTGCCGTGTTTGTGTTGTCACCATTGCGCCCCTAAGGTGCACATCCCACAGACTTCTTGGCCTTCACCCTCAGTTTCCGGTCGGTCGACCTACTCCGTCCCGCCGTCGTCGAGTTAGTCCTCCTCCGAGTCCGCACTCCGACTCCTCTTTTGATTCATTGGGTTCTCCTTTTACTTCTGGTTCTCCCCCTGTCATCTTCACTATGTCTGGTCCAGGGCCTAATGCTAGCGGGAGTCCCGGCCCTAATGCCGGGACTAATACTAGCGGAACCGCCACAGGAACTACCTCGGCTGCCCCCTTGATCCCTTACATGGCAGGCCTCAGCCTCCCCGATCTCAATCAGTTGATCAATGACCCTATCCGCCACGATGTTGGTTGGCCTTCTATGCCAACCAAGCTCCCCTCCGACATCCCTAAGTTCGAAGGCCTCGCTGGAGAAGATCCAACCACTCATGTCCGATCTTTCCACATGTGGTGTTCCTCCAATTCCATTACCGATGATTCCATCCGTCTTCGGTTGTTCCAACGCACGCTTACGGGCGAAGCTTCTAAATGGTATGTTGACCAGGCCACCTCTTCCCATACCACCTTTGCGACCATTGCCCAAGCCTTTTTATCTTATTTCCAGCTCCCTCTCCGATACGACACTGGTACAGAGCTTTTGACTTCTTTCTGTCAAACCTCTTCAACCCGCCTTTCCACTCATGTCCAGGAATGGCGGAGAAGACGGAGCTTATGTCGAGCTCCCACCTTCGAGGATCGGATTTATATGGACTGGTTCCTTCACACTCTCTTACCTCCCATTGGAAAAGATGTCGCCTCTCATTTCCCTCAAACAGAAGAAGCCGCCCTCCAAATCGCCTTGAAATATGACCTGATCTACACTCAGTCTGGTTATGTTTATACCGTCCTTCCTGACCTCCCCAGGCCCGATGGCGCTAACGCCTCGGGGGCATCTCATTCCGCTGACGGTATCATTGGAGCCCTTTCTCATCCATATGCTCAACCTCCTATGGGCTATGGTCCCCCTCCGGGAGGGGCAGCACCTCTAGCACTTTTCCCCCTCCAGGTAGCATGTATCTAGGACACGTCATGCCTTATCCTTTTGCCCAACCTCCTGCTTACCTCAATGTTGCCCAACCTAACCACTATCCTTATCCGCAGCCTAGTGCTCCAGCTCCTCCAGCATATGCACTTCCACCTCCCTTGCCTTCTCAACCCCAACAACAACACCTACAGCCCCCTCCAGGGCAAGTATTTGCACAGCAGGGCTCGACTAATCCCCCTTCCTCTCAAAGAAGGCGGAGAGGCAATCAAAATCAATCTACCCCTAGTACTCGTGGACCCAATCCTCAAGGTACTGACCCTAACACTGCTAACCAGCAACAGGGCACTCAGCCCAAGCCGGACAGGCCTATTCGAACAAATAAGCCTTGTTCGTGTTGCAGTGTTTATGGTCACTACACTCACGATTGTCCCCTCTTACCACATATGCGGCAGATGTGGGAGTCTCAAGCCACATTGCGAGGACAACATGCCTCCCCTCACGCTCCCCCTAATGTGTCCACTACTCAACCGGCTGTGTTTACCGATCCTTTCCCCCAGCAAGGATTCGTGGCTGCCCAACAACTTGACGGACAGGTCGCCACTCAACCTTCCCCTTCTGGTTCCTCCGATTACCAAATCCTCATGATGAACTCTGATCCACCCCCAACCGTCGACCTTCACCTTCAAACTTGGTCTCGCCAGTACCCCAAGCCTTCAGCTCAGTCTGCCCCTGAGTCCCCTTCTTCAGGTTCTACAGAGCCTATTTCGACATCCAATGGCCCCTTACATATCCCTCAACCCAAATTTGAGGTTCATCCCAAGATTCCTAAGGGACCATTACACCGAAATGCTGCTTCTGGTAGAGTTGCTCATTCGTATAGCATAGTAGATGATTTGGCACAATCTCCTGCTGCCATTTCCACATTGGAACTCCTCCAATCGTGCCCTTCCCAAAATAAGGCTCTGCTTTCTGCTATGGGCACTGTAGATCCATCTGACGACCAAATGATCATTTTCGACACCCATCAATCAGAACATCCCCCTCTTCCTGCTTCGGTCGCCTTCCAAATCACAGTCAAAATCCGGAACGCTAACGTTTCTCGGTGTATAATTGATGAGGGGGCATCCACCTGTGTGATGTCCGCTTCATTTTGGAAGCAACTCGGATCTCCTGAGTTGGCCCCTTCCACAATCACCCTTGGAGCGTGGGACGACCACGCCTCCCAGCCCATTAGCCTTTTCCGTAATTGTCCTATCACCCTTGCGGGTAAGACTGTTTGCATTGACGTCGAAGTCATCGACGTGCCTCTAGATTACAACATTCTCTTGGGGCGAAGCTACACCTATGCCATGTCTGCTGTCCCATCCATGGTTTTTCGCAAGATGTCTTTTCCTCACAATGGAAAGATAGTCACTATCGACCAGTTGACGTATCATGAGCCAAAGTCTCAGACCTCCCCTGAGATGACAATCTCTTCTGTAGCCAATAAAAAAACCGTCGATTCCCTGACCAGTGTCTCTCCTGGCGTCTACAAAGACTCTTCTTTGCTTGGAACCTTCCCTGGTCTTCCTCCTCCTCCTATCTCCGACCCCAGCTCATCGAATGTTTGCATGATGCAATCGTCTCGGGCTGCTCTCAAGCAACCTGCTTCGGCTAGTCAGCAACCGTGCTCTCCGCAACCTGCTCCTAGCCCTTCACCTGCAACTAGTATTCATGAGCCTCTTTACCCTCCTGGAATGGTTCCTCCAATCCTTAGCCATTTAGGAGCCGTCCCACCTGGCCATTACCCCTCTGGTCAGATACCGTTCCTAGCTCCCCCACCAGGAGTGTACACGGTACCTGTCATGGCCACCCTCTCTCTTCCTAACCTGACCCTTGGGATTCCCATCTGGTACCATGATCCTCCAGCCGAAACCTTGCCTGGTCAACCCAAACCTTATATTGCTTTGACCTCGGTTCAAACGATCCCCATGACTTCTCCCGTTGCAATAGTGCCTCAGTCACCTCAACAGGAACCACCTCCTGTTGCGACTGCTTCGGGTAAGAAGGGCAAAGCTCGCAAGGGGGCATCAAAGGACAAGGCTGCCCCAACAAACCCTGCCCCTCCTCAGCCTCCAAAGCATACCATCCAGTGTGCTTTGTGTGATGTTGTCGGTCACGCCACCCATACTTGTCCTGAATTTCTTCATCTTAAGCCCATGGTTAATGTCGCGTTCCTTGAGTCCACGGTCCCGGAAGCCTCTATTCCTTCCACAACCGCGACCAAGAACCCCAAGACTATTCACACCAACCACTCCTGTGCTTTGTGTGATCTCCATGGCTATTACACCCACCTTTGTCCCCACCTCGAGGACTTCCGCACCTCTCTAGCCGAGGTCCGCCAATTCGAGGCCAAGCGCAATGAGTCCACCTCTCCCATATTTGCGCATTTTTCTTTGGCAGAACTACCAGACATGACTGCTCCCATTGAAATTCCCCCTCCTGATGTCGAGATGATGGAGCCTTCGTGCAGCATTTTATACCTATCATCATCCATGAGACCCTCGAGGACCATTCCCTCTGAATCGTCCCCTGTTGTTTCGCTTGACCTTTCTTCAGTGATCACCCTGGGCCCAACATCGGTAGATCCTTTCTCTGCTTACTCTTCTATCACCTCTTGTGACGATGCGCATGTGAATCCCTCTTCTCATGATGATGAGTCAGGTAGCTTCGCCACGTCAGGTGGTCTTTCTTCCACCAGTCACCCCATCTTCTATCATGATGACGACATTATGGAAGGAATCACCTCCCCTGACTTCATCTATTCCCCCTTACATCGAACCCATGCATTTGAACCACATACACCTTGTGGCCATTACATTAATACCCAATGTTTGGGTAAGGGGGCACCCATATTTGAGAGAACAAGAGAAGCAATTCTCCACAACTCTCCTAGTGTATCTGGTCGTGTCAACTCTAGTACCATTATTCTTCCACATTTAGAAGAACCTCTAGAGTCCCATATCACTTCAGTTCACTCTAAGGACCATACCCCTTATCTTTCCCTCATCTTACATCAACAACCCAGTCTCTTCGACATTATTGTTGACCAACCTACAGGTTTTCTAGGAGAGCATCAGTTCATTATCTCTAAATCCTCTCTTTGGGATAGTGACACAAGGTATGCCAAACCGGAAACTTAAAGTCCATTTTCTTCATATATGCAGTACTAAAAGATATTGGTAATCCTCCATTTCCTTTCTCAAACTGCATAACCATAACAAAAACAAATGGCACACCACATCATTAACATGTGTTTAGATTTCTATTTTTTTAAATACATTTTGGCATGACCATAACATGCTTGGGGGCACCTATGCCCCTCAACCGTAACCCTCCTCAAAACCAAATTTCTTCACTTGCAACACTCATACTAGGGGCACCATTTGGCCTCCATACTTATCCCTGCTCGTGTTGATGTTTGTCGTGAGTTACCATCTTGTACTCATGTTTTCATGGTCCCCCATGGGACCTTTTTCTGTGTGGTAGCACCATCGAGTCGCCCTTGTTTAGAGCATCCAAGTTGAGTCATCATCGCATTCATGGAGTCTATCCCGAGTCCCTTTGTACCCCGCTATAGTCCTCCATCCTTCATTGCTTAGTCTCTCTCTTGTGTCACACATTATGGCCGTCAGTCCCACTGTCCCCTATCCCTTATGATACTGTGTCAGTCGCTGCCATGTCATTCATGCCCTTTATGCTCTAGCAAGGGAAGTCGTCCATTCGCTACTCAGTCCCCTTCATTCCATCATCATCATTAGTATTAGTCTGTCCGTCGCGCTACTATTTTCTCTCATGCCTTAGTTGAGGATCTCTCATTACCTCACCTATGGCGGACCTCCTTCTTTCGACATCAGCTCCTTCATTCCAGAAGACAAGTCTAGAGGGCAGTGTACCTTGGTTCCAGCTTCCACTCTTGTTCGGTGCCTTGGATCAGGAAAAGGGATCTCTCACTTCCCTTTTACTTGATTGTTTCTCCACTCCAGCTCCTTTCAGCATGATCGAGATCCGTATGCTTGATGGTCCAGTGATGAAGCAACAACTATTGGTGATGCTCGGGTGTGTGTGAGATGTCTCAGCCCTCATGAGGGGGTGGCCCTGCAGGTAGCCCCCCACATACCCGGATGACCCTTCATTGCAGCCTTTGATGTAGCTCCATATATTTGATGATGTCGGCCTTAGCCGCTTGCAGCGCCTCTTTGATTTGCATGTATCAGTCATATTTTGTGAGCCCTTCCCCGCTCATTGGGGGCATTTGGGTTGTATTTGTATCTCATGTACTCAGATATTATTGTATAAGTCCTAGCTGTTATCCTAGGCACAGCATGTATGTGAGATCCCTCATTGGATTTTTATCCGGCTCATGTTTATGCCGGCTGTACTTTATGGTTCGATCCCTTGTTTACTGGACACACTATTCTTTTGTACTTTGTCTCGGCAGGCATAGGTATGCCTCCCCCGCCGCCTTTAGAACAGGTACCCTCTCATAAAAAGAGACTTGTTGCACCTGTAAGTCTCGTCTCCTCAAGGTCTAGTTCTTCAACACATTAGTCTACCTCACATTTCTCTCTCTGACTTCCCTTTTGATGTCTGGTGATTGAGTTCTTACAACGTACTTCGATCATACGATTTGCTCCTAACACTCGCACGCTGGGGGGCAATCTGTTACACCATTTTTTGGTCATCTAACCTACTATCATTAGATGGACCTAAGTACACCATGTAAGACCAATTTTACCCTATGTAAAATTGCTTTCACTATGTGAAATAACTTAATAAAACACATTTATTAGGTTGTTTATGGTCTAAACAGGAAACCCCAAAAGGAAATATTAAACAAACCTATATTTGTTTAATTTTCCTCAAGGAATAATCAATTAAACAATAATTTAATTATTATTCCTGGTCATGTTTAACCCAAAACAAAGAAATTAATTAGATAAATCTTTATTTGTCTTATTATTTTCTAGGAATAATTATTTAAATCTTATTTAAATAATATTCCTTGTTAAATGTGACTAAATCACCCATAAATAATTAAATAAATCATTATTTATTTGATTATCCTTCAACCACTTCATTAAAATGATAAATAAATCATTTATTTATTTATTATTCACAAATAAAGGGATTTGACCCAAGTCAAATACTTTTTCCCTCCAACAAATATAATAAAATATTCCATAAAAGGTGAATCTAGATTTGGTTAATATTATTTTAATCATGCACCAAGATCTAGAATGACCCAATATTTTGTTATAAATAGGAGGGTTTTTCCTACCATTCTTCACCTTTTGTTGCCTATTAGATCACTCTGGATCTAAACTCTTGGTCCGACTTTGAGCCATTATCATTGTCATATTTTCCATTATTTGTTGTGTGAGCTCCCTTTGAGTTCTATCTTTGTCTGGGTTTTCTACACCAACAAGAGAGAGAAATACTAGATCTGAAGTGCTGAGGACTTCCAAGAACCCATCCCATTGAGGAGAATTGGAAACACCTTCTTGTTTTCCTCCAAGGTGCCCTTAATACAAAAATTCTTTCAAAAAATATTGTTCTTGTCTTGTCTATTGGATGTATGGAGCAAAACCTTATTTTTACTGCTTAATGTCTCTCTATGCATAAATATGGTTTTTGCAGCACTTGTCTTGATCAACTAACTGCAGATCTGAAGATATTGGAAGCCACATTTGATGTTAGGGCTATAAGTTATGCGTAGCTAAAGTGGTCTTTTTTTCGTACACTTCGACAAAAGATTCATACTAACAAACATGGATAGCCCATTTTCCATGAGTAATTGGGGCTAACGTGGCATCCTCTTTAATTATGGTGGTCAAAGCAAGAAGGTCAACTTCCAAGTCGTAAAAATTTTGCATACAAACCTCGATTGAGGTGATTCTCGCACCGTTGGAAATGCCTCTATGTGTATAATAGGAGTTAAATGTGAAATGCTCAAGTGGAAAAGTTTTACGACCCAAAATATTCCGTTTGATGCCTCAAAATGCTCCCATAAGTTTTTAGTCCCCAATTTTCCAAATTGGGCCTCATTAGTAAAAATGGCTGTGTGAAATTATTCCTCCTCTTTTTATACTCCAAAAGCATCAATATGGATGAATTAAAATATAATGATCCAATCCAAATCAATTCTACTAGAAGAATCTTGTTTATAGAGGAAATGACACTTCTATGAAATATTCCTTATGTCATGTGTTGTGGATCTGATAAATCAGTTGATTGATAAAATATTGAAATATTGAGCATATCCCAACGATTATTTTCCCAAGATTTGCATAACATTCTTTGACTCTACAACAACACATTGCACTATATTAGGCTACCAAAATTTAGAAACACGAGTTTATTTATCTCATCTAAGGTTGGGATCATTCCACCTTGTGAACTATGCATGAATTTCTTCTACCATTGCAAGGTCCTAAATCACATAGTTGTATAAAACTATACTATATTAATTACTAGGGAAATATTCTTAATTTTTCATATAGGTTCAGAAAGAAACAAGTATCGTTTTACATCCTTTTCATTTTACATGAAAACTAAGACTTAACTTGAATATATATCCACCTTGTGTTTTTTCCATATTACTAAAGGGATCTCTAATCAAATCGAATCCTCTTGGACTTCACAATATTATAACATTATGATTCTAGATAAAGGATATGTTACCACGCCCTTGATTAATTCTTAATTAATTTCCACTACTCCCACTATTATTATCATTATTTACTCTTAAAATTTGATGACTATTGTTAGGAAAAATACTGGGGGGGGGTGGGGGTGAGTCAGTATTTTAAAAACTTGATTTAATTTTCTTATTCTGATTTCTGTACGTGACTATTCTGAAGTAAACCTACGCATGTATGTGACTGTAATGCAGAAAACTAGCGTATATCTAGTCAACTTAGTTTTTCAGTCAATTTTATGTTGAACCAGTATGTTAGTACTTCATCAAAATTATATATACAATAACCATGTGCAGTAAGAACAAAATAAAGCAACACATATGAACACCATGATTTTTAGGTGGAAACCCAATGTGGGAGAAAACCACTGCTATTGTTGTCTTCGTATTCTTTTTATTATGATAGAATAATTCTTACATCCTTGTAGTGGCACATACTCATACCATCACACATGCACCCACCTGCAGAAGGATACAACCTTCTCTCATTCTCCAACTCCTACTAGAAGGGAGCTTCTACCTCTTGATTCAAAACACCACAACTTATAGGCCACATTTCATCAAATTTTCAGATTGGACCCACTACCATCATTTAATCCCAATACCAAATATCAAAACTAAAACTGATCACTATAAAAAATCACTCAATCATTGAACCAACCGAATAAACCAGTCATTGAACCAACTGAGACCCAAATCAATCAACTTATATTCAAACAATCAAAGTAGTTAGATCACTGTAACCATAATACCAATACTAAACCAAAACACTACATCAAATCACTGAACTAACTCAAAACCCTGATTAATGAAATGCCAGAATATATATGCTACTTTACTTTAGAAAATACACGTGTATACATGACTTCCTTGAAGCATACCTACGCACAAATATCAAAATATTGAATCCTAAAACCGAATCACTGTCATTATGGTGATCATCAATTAGGAATTCATTGACAGACATCAGAAGAACATTAATACTGATTAGACTGATCAAACATCTTATTCAGCAAAATAGGCCCCCAACACAATCTAGTGACTCATCCAGAATCACTTTGGTCCAGGATCCTGCATCTTGTCTTTCAATGCCTGAATGGAAGTTTGGAATGGTTGAAGGACATTTGTAGTCTACGTTGCGGCGTTCTGTGCTTCCTCGACCAATTTATCTATTGTTAGCCCGATGGATGCGAGGCTGATACTTCTCCAGGTGTGTTGTAGGCCTATGGGGTCACCATAAATATTCTAGGAAAGCTGCAAGGCCTCCTCAACCCAAGGATGCATTATTATTTCGATAAACTGCATCGAGTGTGTCGATTTTTCTTGAATGGCGTGGATTTCCTACAATTGAGCCAATATTTAGTCTGACACCAAGGTTAGCGCAATGAACCAGATCTCGTTAAAATTGTTCCTTGGCCCACAAATATGTCTTCAAATTCTATATAATGGTGTCATCTTGGACGAAGGTCAAAATGCCCATGGCTTCCTCCAATAATTTGCTGCAAGAATCCACAACAAAAATGATGCTATCAGTTGATTCCTGCATGGATTTGGTGCGCTATGCGCGAACTTCTGAAGGTGTCTTAGGCTGTAAATTTTTCTATTGTAACATTTGACCTTGATGATTTAGTGCGACTACCAAAATTTCGAATTTGATAGTGGGTGCTGCAGTAGTCAAAAATGTGATTTTGGGGAGGCCATAGCACAGTTGATTAATCATGGTTTCTAAATGGGCACGCTGGCTTTCAACAGTGCGAGGTGTATCCTCTGCTAGCTGGTGTCCCTTAATCATTGTGGTAGCTTGTTGCAGAGCCGCTGTGGTGTCCTGGAATTCCTTGTACTCTCTGTACTGTATCTCATCCGTGATTATTGTATGCATGACATACAATTTGCTGTTGGGGAAGATGGCCAAGTAAATCCCAACCTCAGATCCTTCAGGAATGATCACACACAAATCTAGATTGTCAATCTGAAGCACTGCATCTGAAACTTTAAACATGCAACTTTTTGAACTAGATGGGTGCCGAATGGCCAACTCGATCACTTGTCCCACACTCGCTTGGATTGTGCTGGCTTGCTCTCTTAGCTGCTGGAGTACTTGCTGCACATCATCAAGGACCTATTTGTATTGTACTCTACCTTGCTCCATACATATTTGGTCACTACCTGGACTGTGTCACCAATTTTGTAAAAATATTCCTTTGTCATCGTCATTGGGTCATTCCCGGTATTCTTAGATGCTTCCCTTTTTGTGCACGACCCAAGTGTGGTCTGAGGCCCTCTCTTGGTGCCTTTTCGCGTGTCTTCCTGCGTCAACGGTGAATCAAAACTATCTCCGTTCTTTTCTTCCATATCATGATTGCTGCTTAGGTCAACTGTCTCTGCTGTTGTGGTTGGATCTTGGTCCTTCTGTGCATCTTTTGGTTGGTCTGTCAGCATACGTAGCTTTGTAGGAGTATTAGGTGGTACTGATGATGATTCAACACCAAATTTTCTTGCTTCGAGCCATCAAGGGGGCCACTTGGTCATAGTGCATGCAAGGCTATCCTCCGTAACCATGTATGGAAGATCATACCAGACGATTTCCATGTCCCTATTTATGTAGATGTGTACATTATGAAAGGTAGCCTTGAAATCTGCAATGTGTTTGTATTGCTGATACAACATAGGTGATAGTCGTGGCTTAGACTGCACCACTTGAAATATTTCAATATCAAATAGCACCCAAAAGATCTTATTTTCTGTCACTTTAGAAGGAAGATTTGAGTTCTACAAGGATGCATACTTTGCAGCTTCGCAAATATTTGGCTCAATAATTGGTAACTGGGACTGCGTCAATGGTTTACAGCCAATCAATGCGACCGACAACAGCAACCAAGCATAATAAAAATTCTTTCCATCCTCCCACGCTTCACAAATATTATCCAAAAACTCAGTGGAGAGGTACTTTGCTCAATTATACTACACCCCTTTCACGCACTGCCTAACCAACTTAATCATGTATGAAGGTACTTCTGTTGCGTGACACTTCCTTATCATTTTGAATGTGAGGATCAGGGTAGAAAATTTAACCACCGGAGAATTAATTTCTTGGACAAAACATCCTCTGGTATTCCAGTTCACCCCATATGTCTTTTTAACCTCACCAACGATTTTTTTCTCCTGCCTCTTCCCTCTGAAGGCCACCCCTATATCCTCTACTTAGTAAGGAAACTTGGTAATCTGATGAATTGGCATGTCATCTATTGGGATGGGCTCTCCTAGCCACATAAAATTATCGTGCACTAGGGCGAGAAACTGGCGTAGGAAACTATCATTTATTATGCTACGCCCAAAGTGCAGAATGTTCAGAAGGTTCAATAGCCCAGACTGCTACAATCCTAATGCCCATGTCTTAGGTTCAACCTTTATGATTCTTCCGTCATAGGGCACCTACTCTAAGTACTTTGATGGCGCAAGCTTTGGGAAATTTGCGCGGTCAATGAGGTCCCAGTATTCCAATTTAAGCTAAGGTACTTTGGCGAACATGTTCCCTTAAAAAGGAACATTCTCTAGGAGCAGCGGTGTGTTGATATGGGACTTGACCTTATCCTCGTCCTTCATGAATTCAATAGTTGGTTTGTGCGGCACCATATACTTGGGAAACCACAACATTGGTTTTATTTCTTCGACAATATCTTTCTCTATGATCACTTTTGTTTCCTCAACCATTGGTCTCTTCTGTCGTTCTGCTGGGGTCGACTTAGGCTTCGAGGTCTTCTTGCGCTGGGACTTTTGAGTCTTTGAGGTGTGTCCTTTCTTCATCTTTTGAGGTTGAGGTTCCAGCAGATGTGTCTCATCAGTGGGTGCCACATAGGGGGTAGGCTCTATAGAAGTCATATTTGCAGGTATTAAATGTCCTAACCCTCTTTCGCGCAACGTCTCGAAGAAGGTTTCTGAGTGCTCAGACATAAAATCAAACAAGCACAATGATAGCAATGGACACATATCTCGTGGAAAGCAAAGGGAACTAATGCAACCCTTCTTGCCATATTTATAATGATGGCATGGCCTAAACAACCTGGTGTCTGTTGATGGAGCCTCATAAATGCTAAAATGGCTCCAAATATGGCATAATTTATTCCGTAAATGCAGCTTAGCCGCTCCTCCAAATGGTAATAAAGTTGTCTTATCCAGATTAACTATTCCAACGCCTAGATTTCAGCGCATTTGTGACTTTGCAACCTTATGGCGCAGAATCTACGCGGCTGTTGTAGATACCTACGCTTCCTCGCACAAAAAAGCTTCTCCAATGCTTGAAAACCTTCTTTATGGTCTTGCGCCCTCTCACAACTGTCTAGGGCACTAAGACACTTCTCCAACCATATAGTCATATGGCGCGCGCAGGGATGGGATCATCCCTATATGGTTTAAACCGACTTCCATTCACGTACCTAGGAAGGGACTTCGCCACTTAAGGTAACCAGATGTACCACACCTCTTTCCATGATCTCCTTGACAATATAAGGTCCAAGCCAATGAATTTTTAACTTTCCTGGGTGGCGCACAAACTTGGTGTCATATAGAAAAACCAAATCATCCTCCTTAAAAATCTTCTACCTGATGTGCTTATCATGCCAAGATTTTTCGCGCACCTTTTACACCTACTGATGGAAACCAACAATGAATCTATCCTCCTCCAACACAACTAGTTGTGACAATCACTATTCCATAATATATTGATCAGCCATGTTAGTTACTAATGTGATGTGTAGACTAGCAACAATATACTCCATCGGCATAACAAATTCTTGTCCATACACCAACCTAAAAGGAGCCTGTATTATCAATTTCTTGCATGTAGTCCTATATGCCCATAGAACCATAGGTACGCACACATCCCAATCGTTCTGATTAACATTGTAGACCTTTGTGAGCACAGTATCAAAAATACTTTTAAAGGCTTCTACCATACCATTTTCATGTGGATGATACATGGTACTCTTCTGATGATGCATCTTAAACTACATTGTTAAGGCTTGAATGGTATCATTCACAAAATGTGTACCCTTGTCACTCATAAAAATCGTAGGACACCCAAACATTGTCAAGATATTCTCAAAAATGAAGTGCAAAACTATTTTTGCAATGCAATCCTTCACAGGCTTGGCCCCTACCCATTTGGTCAAATACTCGGTCGCAGTGATGATATAGCGTGCACCAATCTTCTTCCCAGGAGTGTTGATCGATCCTACAAAGTTAATGGCCAATTTATCAAAATCCTACAAAGTCACTTGTGGTTGTAGTGGAATTTTATCTCTGCGCAAGAGTTTCCCCATTCTCTGACACACATCACAAGCGAAAAAATACTCTTTTGCATCACTGTGCACCGTAGGCCACCAAAAACCAACCCTCAAAATATTATGCGCAATTGGTTTACCTGCATAGTGACCTCCTGCAACCCCTGCATGTGCTTCTACTAATATGCTCTACCTTTCGAACTCTGGCACATATCGCCTCAATACCTCGTCAACTCCCATATTATATAACTAGCAAGCAATAAAAGTAAAGTCTACTGTGTGCAATACCAAATATTTCTTCTGCTTAACTGTATACTCCATAGGCGTACTTCTAGTGTACAGGAAGTGGATAATATCTGCAAAGTGGTGATCAAGTACTTTAATGGAAAACGACTGTGTGTATGGTAATCATTCCTCCAAACTAGTTGGCTCATCTCCACTTTCAATGCGCGAGAAATGGTCTTGACCTTCATTCAATCTCTCTGGCTTTACACTCACCTCAAAATCATACTCTTGAAACAATATAAGGATCCATCTACAAATCTCACCACACCCCCCCCCCCCCCCCCCCCAACATAGGCTTGTTGACCAGGTACTTAAAATAATATTGATTAGTGAACATATTAAAATGACCTCCCACCTCCCAGAAGAAAGTGACAGAATTTTGGTAGCACATAGACAGCTAAATATTCTCTCTTCATTGTCGAATAATTGTGCTCAACACTTAACAATTTTATGCTTGCAAATGCGATTGGGTGATCAATATCTACAACTCCTAGATGCGAGAGTACAAATCCTAACACAATACACGATGCATCAACATGGGCATGGAATTATTTTTTCCAGTCTGGGAATACCAATATAGGCGCAGTCACCATTTTCTCCTTAAGAATTTCAAAACTCTTCTGGAAGTCCTCATCCCAAGAAAAAGAGGCGCCCTTCTTCAACATCTTCTCCATCGACACATTAATTAGTGCGTAGCCTTGAATAAATTTCCTGTAATAACTAGTATGCCTCATAATTGAGCGCAAATGCTTCACATTCACTGGAGCCTCCAGGTTAACAATAATAGCAATCTTAGCTAGATCGAACATCACTCCCTGTTGTCAGATAATATGACCCAACAAAATCTCAAAAGGGACTCAAAATATACACTTTTTTAGATTCAGTGAGATCTGATGCTTCCGACAAGTATCCAGCATCAAGCGCAGACTTGAAACATGTTTCTCCAATAACCCACATACAATCCAGTCATAGAATTATACTTCTAAGAACTTATCTATATACTCCCTAAAAGTAGCTATAACTACCATGCGCGAGAATATAGATGGCGCATTATTTAGACCGAATGGAATTATCGTGTATTGGAATGATCCCCATTCTGTTGCAAAGTTTGTCTTACTTCAGTCTTCAGGCGCGATTCTTATCTGGTGGTATATAGAAAATCCATCAGTGAATGAGTAGGCCTCCTGCCCACCCACATTGTCCAAGATTTCATCATAAAATGGAGTTGGAAAAAGGTTATGCACACAAGCATCATTCAAAATGCGCAGATCCACACAAATCCTGATTTCTCCTTTGGTATTCTTTTCTTGGACCACAATGGGGCTTACCCAATTTGATTCTTCTACTGGTTCAATGATCCCTGCAGCAACCATTTTCTCCATCTCGTCCTTGACCTTATGCTTATACTTAGGATTCAACTTGGAAGGGCATTATTTGACAGACCTGACATCTAGTTTCAGAGTGATATTTATAACACCAAGATCCTTGACAATCCATTTTAACTCTAAAAAATTTGTGGGAGATAAGTCCTGATATTCAGCGAGAAGCTCCGCAACCTTAGCCATTGTATCTTCATCCCAATAATCCCATATTTTGGAAATATTAGGTTGTTCTTCTGTTCCAATATTTACTTGCCTAATATTCATAGGTCGAGTCACATCTATTAATTTAACCACATTCCTCACAACTGCATGCTGAACCTCAGACTCAGGGATATTGATGTTTGTTGGGTCCTCCTCATTATCTTCAATTGCCACATTATGAAATTAAACTATATATTTCATATACGCATTCCATGCAGGTAAGGCTCGTTCTTCTAATTTCTCTTGAATCGTGTGTAAGGCAATATTGATGCATGTTAATCCACTCTCAAAACTGAAAGTTAAAAAAAATCTTTCCCTTAGCGCACCCCAATCTGTTATACCTTGTCGCAGATCAACTTCTAGATACCAGTTCATGGGTATCTTACTTAAAGTATGAATGAATGTATGCACCCATCTTGAGTTCGACTCTTCTCCCCAAGCTGCAGTCCTCTTGGTTAAATGCATGCGCGGATCTTCTTTGCCTGCATAGGTTCCTTCCAACCAGGTATTGGGTTGTTCGAATTGCAGTTGCATCATGTGGGTACATTTTTCCCAATCAGAAAATTTTTCATTGTGAATTTCCCACCATTGTGTTGGGGTTGAGCACAAAACTAAGTCAAGCACACTAAATCATTGTGCCTCTATAACAACCTTTTCAAAATATTCAAAAAAAAAATTGTCACTTCCTATACCATCATAGTAAGGTAATTCACGAACCTCAAAGGAAATACATCGTAGAGATCTAGTTACCCGGTTGTAGTGCAGTGTAGAGACTTCATGCAACTAGTTCTGCCAATTCTCCAACTCCTCATATGAGTCTGAGTGGCATGAACTATCCCTATCCCTGCAAAGCCTACCATCTGCTGTAGGATTGATCCAATCCTCATCCCTTGTATATATCTTGTAGATATGATCAACATCCTCTTTTTCCCGCACCAGTTCTGTGTATCTCTCTCCTTATTTTGGGTCCAGAGGGACCATGACCCCGTTCCATTGTTTTCAAACACCATACTTCTGTGCTTGAGGTTGATGATAGCATCCATGTCAATAGCCTGATCCAGAACCAAAAATGCAGGGTAAAAATCTAAATCATCAACAAATTGAATAATTTCAAAGTCAACTAGTGCCTTAACTCCTTCGATATCAACTATCACCCCAGACAGTCTATCCATTGGGATAATCTTTTTTTAATTGGCCATGCATAGCTGAATTGCAGACCATTATAGCTTAGGCTCTCCTATTTCTGCCAAGTATGCTTTGGTAGGAAATTTGCATTAGACCCTAGATACAAAATGACCTGGTCCATTTCAAATTCACATATCTGAGCAGTCAGGTGCATCTCTCGGCTAGTTCTTCTCTTGTTCTTTTAAATCTTATTGGCACCTTTTTTTCTCCATCTAAGGCTGCTCTTTCTCGGCGCAACTATTAATCAAAACTTGAATATTCTAAACTTCCTTTTTATTGTGCAGAAGCTTGATATAGGTTTGCAAAAAAGGTTTCATCTCTGCAGGCTCAACCCCTTCAATGGTATCCATGGTAGGCTTGATTGGTACTTTAGATGTTCCAGGATCTGCGAAGTCCTTTCTTGCTTCAACAAAGGTTTCCATATCGCTAATTTGTAGATTAAACCCTTCCTTTTTCTCAAAATATTTCTAGACCCAAAAATCGGTATTAGGTCTCTTACCTTTTGTTTTATCTTATCCAGTTGCGACATCGCTTCTAGTCACAATATTTATGCTGGGGTCTTCAGTGCGCGGTTCTATTCTCATGATTTGAACATTCTACGTGGGTGTCTGTGGTTTATTTTCCTACATTTTTGCAAACAATTCAGGGAAATATTCAAGAAAATATTCAAACTATCTATAATACTTGCAAGATTGCTATGTTAGGTTCGGGAAGTCGCGCACATAATGGCCAACCTCTCCACAGTTATAATAAATGAGTTGTCCCCTTCCTCGACCAACTCCACCTCCTCTTCCTCGTCCTCTTCCTGGAAATCCACCGCGCCCAGACGGTGATGCTGGTGAATCTAGTCCTCTACCTTCGGCCTGCAATCTATACAAAGCAACCTACTCTATCATTAGATCAAAGCTATGAAAATTATTCTCATCGTGTCCCTTAGATCAACAAAATGTGTAGTAAGTTTGCTAGAGCTTCGGAATATATTTACCTATCCTAGGGCATAAGTCTGTTGTGTGTAGTCCATTCTCTTGACAAATCACCCACCATAGTTTGGGAACTTCACTAGGCCTTGCAGTGTTCTTAATCAGACTTGGTCCTCCAACTGCCAGATAGTTATTATATATGGGACACTGATCCATGTGATGCCCCTCAACTTTACAGCGTGTGCACCATACTCCTACACACACATCCTTTTATTTCTCTTTTCGCTGAGTTTGTATATCTAAGTATAATGCAACTAACTAACTTTGGATTTTATGAGCCCCAACCTGTGTAGTCGGTATAGGCAGGGATTCTAACTTCATGGCGATCTCCATAGCTTCAACTTGTGTAACAATATTCTGTTGGTTTAAATATTGGCGCAGATGCGACAGTAGCATAGAAATGAACCATTATTTTTGCTGCGTGTCATCGATAGTAAATCCTCCATCCTAGATGGTGTGCTTCAACCGTTGATCTGCCTCCCATACAGATTCATTCACTTCTTGGTGGATCTCCTTTAATTTAGTCACACATTGAGAATATGATTTCGGCTTTTTGAACTCCTCCTTTAATGTAGTTTTAAACTCATAAATTATTGCATTAGGGTTTGTTTCCATATACCTCATGCACCAATCCAATGTG
The DNA here is from genome assembly GCA_034641835.2 of Pinus albicaulis. NCBI lineage: Eukaryota > Viridiplantae > Streptophyta > Pinopsida > Pinales > Pinaceae > Pinus > Pinus albicaulis. The sequence goes on from CM076575.1 coordinate 880,725,401, forward strand.
CGTTCTTGAAATGAAGTAGCCAACTGCTCTTTATTAACATTATCATTATTGATCTACTGCACTATCCACACAACATTTGTGACGAACTAGAATCGGTAAACATCTTCATTTCCAACACCCTTGAAATTCTGCAGCTTTATGGAAGTATCCATATTGACTTCTGGTGGTGTGGGTGGAGGTGGAGTGGGTGAATTGTTAGTGTGAGATGAATTTGGGAGTGGAGTGGATGGGATCTGAACTATGGCTAATGACCCAAAAATACTTTGATCTTGCAATACCTCTTCTTCTGAGTGTGCAGATTCACCAGAGCTACTTTTTTTAGACTCCTCATCCCTATCAGATTTACCTTTGAGGGGGCTGTAAACGAAACCTTCTTCTATGTCTACTCTGTAATTTTTCTAGCTACGCGTAGTACTACCAGGACCTCTACGCATGGAGCTAGATGGACCTCTTGGGGACATTCACTCATTATGGCTGCACAAAGTACCCTTTTCACATAAAAGCATTTTAATCCACAATTTTAATGAGCGCATAAAATTACATCTAGGGCCTTTGAAAAATATCATTTCAGCTCAGAATACGACACAAAATTATCAGTAGAAAATTTAGTCACAAACCCACTCAGAACGCTATCAATCTAATAATCTATTGCGGGGGTAATTTTATTGCTAGATTTATCCAACTATTGAACCAACTCAGGAGTCCACCTGGTAATCACGTGGTCCTTTGCATAGGTATGAAGCTCAACAAGCCAAGATAACCTCTGGTTGCAAAGGAAGCAAAGAAAATTTCGTGGACCTCTATATAGATATAACTTTGCTGCCAATCCTCAGTAGACAACTTAGGGTTTATGTTTTCTTGGATTGAAAATTCGCACACCTTCTTATCCAGCCTATCTTGTAGTTCGTTCTTCATCATATGCCACACCATCAAATCTCCCTCAAAGAGATCCCGATCCCAGAAACAAAACCATTTTTTGGCTTGAGGGGTCCTGACCCAAGTTCAGAGCATTTTTTGCAACCAAAAAAGCCCTCCAACTACTGGCCCTTTTGGTAGTGATCTACTTGTGCAGACCAAAGTCTCACTCGAAGCAGTATGGGGGGGTGCTGGAACTAGGTTTCCGCACCCTAAGGGAGTGTTTGATGTGGGCCTTAACCTTAATTATCATATCTAATGCTTATCAGTCTATGTGACACTTCACAAAAACCCAGATCTAAATGTGGATAAAACCCCTTAATAGATATGCGTAATTTTTTTTATTATGCTTCAGTCAGATCTAGCTTATTAGCACACAATCATGTAGATAGCTATTTCGTAAAACTTTTAATACTAACAAAATACTTACACAAACACAAATATATTTCACATTTACTAACTAGATAAATGTGCATTAAAATAGATATAGAGCTATAACTTGCAGTAATCAACAAATAATTAACATATTCACGCATAAACACAGAAATAACAATAGAGTTCGCCAAAACTTCTTATTTATTAATAGGTCTTCAATTCAGTACAATCCTTTTGTCTGCGCACACAGTAGCAGAGTCCTTGCACATAGCTCAGGACCAGGTCTCCAAGCACATAGCCAACAAGAGCCTTTGTACCCACAACGAACATAAAATAGCCCAAAAATTCGATCAAAACATCAAACATAAACATAACATGACAAAAATTAACTATCCTTACTCGACTCAACTTCTTACATATTTATATGACTTCAGACATGTACATACCATAGTTTGAGACTCATGGTTTCCCTTTTCACGCATTACAATTATAAAGGAGCTTTGACCCGCCCCAAAGCCCCTTTACTTCTGTGCGCAACGTGTATTTAAAAAAATATAACCAAAATTATACCCAAAAAACTTGACCTGAGGGGACCCCATCCCAACACTGCATCTTTGGGATACCATAAACCAAAGTCTTGAGTGCCTTGTAGATACTTTAATATTTTTTTGAATACTCGAAGATGAGTTTCTTTTGTATTAGCTTGGAATCATCCAACAATCCCAACTACATGCATGATATCTGGTCTCGTTTCTATAAGATAAAGTAGACTTCCGATCATGGATCTGTATTCTGGTTGGTTGAATGCAAAAGAATCGTCATGCGAACTGAGACTACATCCTGTCACCATTGGTGTGCATACCGGTTTGAAATATTCCATTCCATATTTCTTTAGAATATGCTTGAGGTACTTTCTTTGTGAGAGAAAGATGCCATTTTTTTCTTACTATACTTGTAAACCAAGAAAGTATGTTATTTCACCGAGTAAAGACATTCGAAATTATTACTACATGACATAAGAAGACCGTTGACTCATGGATTTTTAATTGCTACCGAAGATGATGTCATCCACGTAAACAACAATAATTAAAATTTTACCCTCCTCCACCTTTATATATACGTTGTTATTTGCAGACCCCCTAGTGAAGCCTTCTTGTTGGAGATACCTGTCAAGGTGATAATACCATGCACGAGGGGCTTGTTTTAGCCAATATAATGCCTTCTTGAGTTTGCAAACAAGTTTTTGATAATTTCCTAAAATGAACCCTCTAGGTTGTTGAATTTATACTTCTTCTAGGTTCCCATTTAAAAATACAGATTTAACATCAATTTTATAGAGTTTGAAATGATGTAAGCTTTAAAAGGAAAGAAACATTCTTATGGCTTCAAGTCTAGAAAATGAGGTGAAATGTTTCTTCAAAGTCTATTCCTTCTTATTGAGCATAGCCTTTGCAAACTAGTCTTGATTTATTTCTAATTAATTCTCCATTCTCTTTCAATTTATTTTTGAATACCCATTTTGTACCAATAACATTCTTATCATGAGGTCTAGGTACTAATTCCCATGTATAATTCTTTTCTATTTGGTCAAGTTCTTCATTCATAGCCTTAACCCAAAATTTCATCTTTTCTTTCTTGCTTTACATTTTGTGGTTCAATTGTGGATATTAAGGCTAGACAACTAGGAGTCCCAACAAAGGCTCTTCTAGTTTGTACTCCAACTTCCTTTTCACTTAGGATTTGAGATTCTGGATGGTTTTTCTGAACATACCTAGATGGAGTATTTTCTGATGCTTCGGTATTGTTAAGTCCTTCTTCTGATGCTTCAACGATTTCTTCCCTTACATCCCTTTGGCTTGTTGTGGAAATACATTCATCATCTACTGGTGTTTCCTTTTTGGAACTTGTGCATGCTTCATCGATTACAACATCAATACATTCAAAAATATTTTGAAGTTTTTTACTGTAGCATTTGTATCCTTTACTTATACATGAGTAACCAAGTAGAATTCCTTCATTTTCTCTAGCTTCAAACTTTCCAATCTTATCATTATTATTATTTATGTAAAATTTACTTCCAAAGACTTTAAAATGCTTGACATTTGGAGGATTACTGATCCAAAGTTCATGAGGAATTTTATCACTGTTTACACAAATATGAGATTTGTTGAGAATAATTACCGCTGTATGTTCTGCTTCACCCCAGAAGGTATGAGCTATCCCAAATTCATCAAGCATGACACATGCCATTTTTTGAATTGTTTTGTTCATTCTTTCCGATACCCCATTTTGTTGAGGAGTATTAGCTATAGAGAACTACCTCTTGATGCCATGTTTTTAAAAAAAGTAAAAAAATTCATCTGATATGAATTCTCCTCCCCTGTCAGATCCGAGACATTTGATTTTTAAGTCTAACTCATTCTCTACTAAAGCTCTGAATACTTTAAATTTATCAAATGATTAATATTTATGTTTTAATAAACCAATCCATCACATTCTAGTAAAGTCATCAATAAATAAGATGAAATATTGTTCACCTCTAGGTGAATTTTTCCTCATTGGCTCACAAAAATCACTATGAATAAGTTCAAGTGTCTTACTTGTGAAACCTTCTTTGGCATTGAATTGTACCCTAGTTTTCTTACCGAATTGACATGATTTTCATATAGTACTTTCTGGTACAGAGATGTTGGGAAAATCACGAACTGATCCTAACTTGCTTGACTTATGTATTTGAGTAAATATTAGATGTCCCAATATTTTGTGCCACAACCAACTTTCTTCTATTTTGATTAAGTAACATTGTTCTAGACTGCCTTCCAAGACATAAAATTACTTGGAGTTCTTGTTCCCTTTATTACGATTTTTCCTGTAATGAGATTTCGAACCACACAATTATTTGATCTGAAAAAAACTTCATTCCCTTAGTCACACATATGAATAACACTTAACAAGATATGCTTCAATATATCAACAAACAAAAAATTTCGAGCTTTAAAATTTTATTTTAGCAAAAAAATTCCTTTTCCTTTGATAAAAACAAGTGAATTATTTCCAAAGGTTATGTTCTCTTCTTTCTTCTTTTCATCAAAAGACATAAACTTATCTTTATCACCTGTCATGTGTTTTGAGCATCCATTATCAATTTACCATAGGTTTTATTGATTTCTCGCATATAAAGCTAGACCATATTTCTCAAATTTAATGCTATTCTTTTTCCATACCTTAGATGTTGTTGCAATTTTCTCATTCTGAGGTGTTTATCATCCTTTGCTCCTGCATTCAGATTCTTTATTCCCAAAGTTATTGAAAAAAGAGAATTCAGTTTCATATTGAAGAGGAGAGAAGGCATTGTAAGATTATTTATCTACCCCAATCTCATTCTTTTGTTTTATTTCTTCTCTAGTCATGATAGTTTTTTAAGCAAAACATTGAGCATCCCTATGACCAAAACTGTGACAAGAGAAACATTTTCCATTAAAGTAGAAGTTTCTGGGAGTATATTACCTTATAGTGTTGTTTTCCTTTTGATTGAATTGAGCATAATTTACCTGGGAAGTATTTGGTCCTTTATTCTTTTGCTGGAAGTTGGAGTTTTGTTGACTACTTCTTTTTACAACATTGAGATAGCTTCCTGTTTCTGTAGAAGTCTTTACAATCTATGATGTTTCTTCACTGTATCCAAGACCCATCTTTATAATAGGAGAGCATTGAACTTTGATGATTTCATCTAAGGTTTCAGATCCTTTGGAAAATATAAGATTAAGACTTTTTTCTTTCTCAAGTTCTTTCCTTATAATTACTATTTCACATTTTATATTTTCATTATGATCTTCCTTTTCTATGATTTTTTTCTTCAAATTTTTTTCTGCTAATTTAACTTCTTCTAAACAAATATTAAGTTGAGTTATTTCTTCAATAAAAATATCCTTTTCTTCTAGGGCATCCATGAAATTATCATCAGACTCATTAATAATTCTATCTTCAAATTCCATAAGTAATTGATATTCTTGATCAGACTCACCTTCTTCATCATTTGAAAGATCATCACTATATTCATGCATATAAAATATTATCTTGTTTTCAAACATTCTCCTATTTATTTTTGTAGATTATTTCCATTTCTCATGAATTTCTCTATAGGGACACTTAGCAGCATAATGACCAACTCTACCACAAGGAAACCACTTGAAGGGAAGCTCACCTCTGAATCTTCCAATAACCACTTGGATTTTCTTTACGAAGTTTTCCTCTTCTTCTTCTAATACATAAACCGATTCTTCGTTTTCTTTTCCTTTTGTAGTAGCTTTGAATGCAACTTATTTGATATCTGAGGATCCCACTTTTCTCATTTCATAGGATGTTAGAATCCAATGAAGTTGTTCAATAATAATATTCTTCAAGTCCTTCATTTATTCTATGGCAGAAACTTTCGAATTGAATTTCGGAGTTAGATACCTTAATATTTTTTAACTAGTGAAGGTTATTTTATTTCTTCACCAATATTTCTCATAGAATTCACGATCTATCTACCCTAAGAAAGAAACTTGCGATATTTTCATAATTTTCCATTATGAGAGTTTCATATTGAATTCTAAGAGTTTGAAGTTTGACACTTTTTACCTTGGTGTCACCTTCATCGATTTGGATGATCTTGTCCCATATAACCTTTTTGATATTCAACTGCATGACTTTGACAAATTCTGATTCTGCCAAGCTTCTTAATAGAGCATTGAAAACCTTTGCATTAGTCTCATATTTATTCTTTTTTGCTTCATCTGTGGGAATGGAGGATGGATATTGATAGCCTCCTTCAAAAACTCCCCATACATCTGCACCAAGTGACTGTAAGTAAGCTCTTTTTCTTACCTTCCATAAAAATAATGGTGGCCTGATAGATGTTGTCCCCATTTGATTGCTCATCTTGATGAATCTTCCTATAAGCGATCAAGCTTCTTCCGAAGGACATGAACTAATACCAATTGTTAGAAAACATACCGAGAAGGGGGGGAAATTAGTATTTTAAAAAAATGATTTAATTTTCTTATTCTGATTTCTGTACGCGATTATTTTGAAGAAAACTTGAGTATGTACGTGACTCTAATGAAGACAACTAGCATATATGCAGTCAACTTATTTTTTCAGTCAATTTTATCTTGAACCAATATGTTATTACTTCATCAGCATTATATATACAATAACCATGTGCAGTAAGAATAAAATACAACATCACACATAAGAAACATAGATGAACACCATGATTTTTAGGTGGAAACCCAATGTGGGAGAAAACCATCATTGCTGTCATCTTTGTCTTCTTTTTATTATGATGAAATATTTCTTACAATATTTTACTGGTGCAGACTCACGCCAACACGCAGGAACCCCCCTGCAGAAGGCTACAACCTTCTCTTGTTCTCCAGCACCTACTGGAAGGGAGCTTCAAACCTCTGATTCAAAACATCACAACTTGTACGTCACGTTTCATTAGATTTTCAGACTAGACCCACTACCATCGTTTAAGCCCAATACCAAATATCAAAACTGAAAAATGATCACTGTAACAAATCACTCAATCATCGAAGCAACTGAATCAACTAATCACTGAACGAACTGAGACCCAAATCAATCAACTTATTTTAAAATAATCAAAGCAGTTAGATCACAATAACCAAAATACCAATACTGAACCCAAACACTGCATCAACTCACTGAACCAATTGAAAACCCTGATCGATAAAATGTCAGAATATATATGCTACTTTAATTCAGCATATTTGTGTGTATACACAACTTCCTTGAATCGTACCTATGTACAAATCTCAAAACATTGAACCTTGAAACTGAATCACTGTCATTCTGAAACAAACATTGAGTTATACACTGAACCACCAAATCACTCTGAAATAATCATAGAACCATCATAGATCTTCAATCATATACAACTATTAGCATCATCATTCTTCAATCAATAAATTCAAATTTAATCGTCACTGGTAAGCCTAGATCATCAAGTAAGACTTCATTTACAAACATCAGAAACACAATAAGACTTATTAGACTAATCATACATGTTATTAAGAAATACCCTAGCTTATATACATGTTTTCTGCAAACTAGTTCTGCGTGTATATGCGCTCTTCAGAAATCAAACTTGCGTATAGATCTGTTTAAATTGCACAATCGACATGCAACTTACCAACATGAAACCCACATATGTATGTACCTTTTAGGTTATGAAACCCACGTATGCATGCGCCTTTCAGGTTATCAAACCTGCATATGCATGCACCTTTCATGTTATCAAACCCGTGTATGCACGCGCCTTTCAGGTTATCAAACCCATGTATGCACGTGCCTTTCAGGTTATCAAACCTGCGTACATATATGAAATTATTGAATTATACCTCACCTGCACATCAAATCATAAAAAAAAAACCAATCTCTCAACATACATAATAAAACATGTGTCAAACATAAATATCACAGATCAAGCCAACCCATTATCAATATGGTCATTTCAGATCTATCAAATTCCTGGATGCATACTTATTTTTAGATAAAACAATTTATTAATATCCTGATACATGCACACTTGCTTCAGATCTAGCTATTCATCATATTTCCATCACTTACACACTCACAAACACTTTGATCTTCACCTCCTTATATAGCTTATGAATTAGTCAATACCATAGGTAAAAACCACACTAATGCCAATGGTATTCTTTGACGGGATCAAATATCTGTTGCTGGGCTCAATACTATGGGCCAATACCATGGTAAAGATCCTTGGTATTTAGAATACCATGGCACGAAAACTATACACGCCTTTTCTTCTTCATACCTGTGCATGTATGCGACCTTGCTTCACAAAACCCACATGTACCTATCAAAACATCCCCTTCATCATTCCTCTGTTTATGAAATGCTATGCCTTTGTCCAAAATCTCTATCACATGTAGACACATCCCGTTGACATCTTCATCAAGTAGGTTGCCATAAAAAGACAACTCATCAAGTAGGTTTCCATCAAGGACAACACATTAGTCATAATGCCAACAACTACGTCAAATAAAGTTGGAATCAATATAATTTGCTAAAATTACTTATCACTATTAATACTTGTTGAATTTTGGGTAGTTTCAGGAGGTATCCTAGCTACACAATTTAAAATAAAGAAAAATTAAATTTTAAATTAGAAGAAAGAAAATTAAAAGGGAAAAAATTAAATTTAATGTTAAATTTTATTTGCGAAGAGACGTGCCTATTGAGCACCCTAATATCACTATAAAAAGAAACTTGAACTTCTCATTTAATCACTCACTCATCACACACATATTTCTATATCTCTCTCATCTTCAACATGTAATTGGGTTCGATATTCATAATGACATATGCAATCATGATTTTATGTATTTGATGTAAAGAGAAGAACACAATTTACTGTTTTCATTCTTGAGGCATGGGTTTCATGCTCAAGGTTATTTAATTTATAGGTCAAGCACCCATTGAGTGCTTCTATGGCTTGTCTTTGAGTCAACAAGTCAAAAGAGTCATTGTCATGTATGGAAGATCCATTTGGGCATGTTACATATTGTAAAGAAAATATATTTGAGTAAAAAATTAGAGTTAAAGACCCTCCAAGATCTTGTCATAGTGCTACAACAATTCAACCTTCAAAAGGAACAAGTCGGCCTACCTAGAGGGATAAGTCAACCTATTAGGGCATTGAAGTAATCATATAAATAGGAGCATTTAGACTCATTCAAAGATCCATCCATCAAGCAACAAGAAGTTCAATAAAAGCAAGGAGAGGTGACCTAAATCCAGGGAAGAAAGAGAAGAATTCACGAAGGAATAATTCAAATTTTTGAAGACTGTTTTTAGGGCTTAAATCCCTCACACGTGTGAAGCAGTCTGGATACTATTTATTGCAGCAGAGACCAAATTATTATAGTCATAATAGAAGGTTGAGAACAAGTGAAAGATGAACCATTTTGCAAGCTGAGTTGCTGGAGAAGAAGCTTCTGTCCAAGTGAAGGAGAAAAGAGAAGAAAACACCATCTTTGTTTCACACGTGCCAACTAGGGTTCTTGAAAAGAAGGTTGAAAACCTTAGTCTTGAAGTAGTTGAATGAAATTTGAGGAGAAGCCAAAATCTGGTGTGTTGTAACAAGTTTGACCAACATTAACTTTGTGAAAGAAGAGCTGATCAAAGAAGTGACTTGACTTGATCTTGGAGGGGCCTTGGTCAAGGGTCATAGATATTGGATTTTGTAATTTGAAGTTCTATAAGAAGAGGAGTTCTTGCGGGTTTTCCTCTCTAGAGAAGAGGTGTTGGCCCTGGCTGATAGCCTACATCTTGTGTCCTCTTGTCTCATTTTTCTTTATTGTTTGGTAGTTGGTTGATGATAAGAACACTAATTATAATCAAGTGAAAGAAGAAACTAATCAATTTAAGTAAAATTACATCACAAGAAGTTATGAAAGTAAGATAAATGATCTAATCTAGCTGCTCTAGATTTATCAACATCTCACACATGGGAAGTAATCCGAGGGAGAGGGCGAAGTTTCTAAGAAGTTAAATTTCAGAGTATAATTGCTTAATGATGTTTTGGGGTGTGCTAAAGTAATATCATATATCATTGGAATTAATTATTGACTGCTCAAAATTGTGTTTTTCTAATTAGCACTAAAACATCACCAATGCTACATTTGTTTGAGGAATTTCTTCACTATCGATAGTCAAAATGTGTCTACAAGCACGTCACTTTATGTTCCATTATCCTTTGGTTCTTTAAACTTTGGTTGAGACTTGATCTCTCTCTCTTATATATATATGTGTGTTTGTGTGTTAACAAATAAGTTAAGCCAAATAGGGCCAACTCAGATGTTGGATGGAAGAAATATTCGCTTGATTGCAAGATTTTATCACAAAGCTTACACAAAGCTAGGTCAAGATTGGATGCCCTTTAAGACAAATTTTATTTGACACTTTTTATTTCCACACACAACATATAAAATAAATAATTGATAAAAATAAATAATTGAAATAAATAAAAAATAATTCCATTATGGGAAGTTATAAATACACCTATTGACACATGGAGTTTTTACACTTCACCGAAAAACCCATAGGTCACGTGAGACAATGGGACGAGGACCGATGTTTAATTCCCTTAGTGTTGGGATCTAATGATTTAAGATAAATAATTATAACATAAGAAAAATTTGAACAATATAATCTAGTTTAAATATGACAATGCAAAATGTACAATAATTACAGTATACAACAACACTTTAATGGAAAAAACGAATAGTAACCAATTGAAATAAAAGGTAAGTATATGAGAAAATTTAGAAAAATACCTCGCGGGCCATATGAATACGTAGTTATGTAACACACTATGATATATAACTCATAAACATTAATGTAATCTTCAACATAAGTTATTCATAAATATAAAATAATTTTTTTAGAGAAGTATGCCCTATAAGATGGCTAAAAAAAGGCTGATTTTATTAATAAACAACAAGTATAGCATGCAGTCATATGAAAAAATAAAGTAAGAAAACATTGATAATCCTTCTGGAATAACTCTAATATGATCAATTCAACAAAGCTCTTTGCTAAAATTTAGCTAATTCGCACTGATATTAAATATCGGACTTTCTACTAACCTAAAGGAATGCAGGAAAGTAAATTACAATCTAAAAATTCACTCGGGAAATAGATGATATGATCTTTCTCTTCTCTTTTTCACTCCTAGAAAAAGTTCTGTTGCCAACAAACAAGTTAACCCTTTGTATTCAAATAAATGATAAATTAAGAGGCAAAATGACAACTATAAAATCTGGTGCATACCTCTCGTCACTGTTTTTTCATCCATTTTTTCGTAGCCTTCTTCCCATTTTGTACTCTCTTGAAATAATTAGATGGCCAAACTATTTAAGTAATTAGTTTCTTCATTAATTCAATTTATTTGAAACATGTTTTATTATTTAGGAAGAAGGGTTTTAAAAGAATATATATATATATATATCTATATATATATACATATATATAAGTTTTGGTAAGTCTTCCATATATTTTATGAATTATAATTTACTCTTGCAACTCTCACATTGATCTGAAAATGAAAGAATTTGTAATTTTGTGCAAAGTATCCATTTCCATTAAATTAAGTGTGCATAGTGTTTATCATGTCTTGCAATTTTAACAAAGTGTTTTTGGTAATTGTTTTTGAGTTTATGTGTGAGGGAATGTTAATTAAAATTATTGTTTAACATCTTAAATCAGAAATACACAGCAGCATAACTTCACCATAACAACACAATAATATGATGAGGTAGTTCACCCCTCCTGGGCTACATCTACCGGGTCCAAGGCTCCCAATGGGCATGTCCTTGCTCTATTAAGTTGCTAAAATTGATATTACAGTGAGAAAAAGGCCTAAACAAGAAAAACCAGCTGTGAAATTGAATTCAAAAGACAAAAATATGCTAAGAATGACTTTTATTTCACCTCAAACAGTGAAGTGTAGTCCAATGCAGCTCCATTTCCATCATGGTCCTAATGGCTCTCCAAGCTTCATTGAAGAAAAAATGGTTGAAAAACACCTATGTTGGCTCTGCAACTTGTCCCAATGACTCCAGAATGCCCAGAATACCCAAAATTGACCAAAATTTTGTCCAAATTGGTCCAATATTGAAGAAGTTATGACAAAAACAAGCTTCTTCCCAATGTTAAGTGAAAACCCCACTAAATTTGGGCTAACTGCAGTTAAGCCGACTAAAAATGGGGAAAAATCTAGTTTTGGTGGAACGCGCCCAAAATAGGGCGGAACCACTATCAGTTGTATTAAATGTTTAGGGTGGGTGGTCACAAGTGGCATATTCGTTTAAACTGCCGACCAAACCGCACCCAAAACTGTTGCATTAACCACACATTAAATGTGGGAGAACGTATTCATATATCACGGTTTTCATAACTGTTACCACCATCGGTTAGCATTAGGCCATGGTTCAAGGCCTTGGGTCACATGGCGTTGAGTTCCATCGAGCTAGCCCTGCGGGACTAACCCTTTATTTTTCCACCCCGACTTCATACAACCTTCAAATTATTCGTCGCTCCAATGTTTATTAAGAAACAATTTGCAGCCCATTTGATATGGCGTGCGCGTGCTATCTGGGAGGTCACGGGTTCGACCCCCCAGTCCTCCAAATAAATTTTTCCATAGTCTTTGGATTCTGGCCTGGGGCCATGTGGCGGCCTCCAAGCTTGCCATATGGTACCCTCTGATTGGCTACGAAAATCAACAGTCAAATCTTCAGCAAATCATCGACTGCCATTTGTCAAAATGTGATAGGCCCGAAGAGAATATTCGAAGTAATATTCTCAGAATATTTTGAGGAATATTCTCAGAATATTCTGAGAAATATTCCTAGAATATTATTTTTTTAATATTTTCCAAAGTCAAAGTCAACCTTGGTCAAACTGGATTTTTTTAGGATACTGAAAACTTCAAACCTGCATAACTTTCACATACGACGTCGGATTTGAGTGCTGCTCACAGCGCCATAATCATAGCCATGAGGCCTATACAATCGTTTAGGTTTCAATCAATTCTAAGCAATTCCATTTTTGAGTATTTTTTTTCAACTTAGGACATGATCACTTGATCACACCTCCCAAATGGGAAGCTTTTGGACCCCAAAAGCTCTCTGATTTACAGAAATTGAATATGAGGAGACTGATTCTCCACTCTTCCAACCTTGAACCACTGAAATCTTCCTGACTTCATCAAATTGAGCTTCCATTAAAAATATAAATTCTTCCTTGAATCCACTGACTGACTGTTGCTAACCTTGATTGAGTCATAATGAAATTTTTTGAAATTTGCTGAACAAAAACTATAATTTGCATAATACATACTATTTTTACAATGGTCTACCTTCAAAGAAAAATGAAATTGAGATTCACCTTGCCGACTGTTCTTATGTCAAATTTTTGCTGAATGAGCCATATACTTACTTGATTTCCGACCAAGTTTTCTCGCCATACCAACCTGCCATTATGAAACCAACAATGACCCATGTTGAACTTTGTGCCCTCTTTGCTTGCATGCTTTACGCTCTCTTGGATTCTTGCACCACTTTGCATCGACACTTTGTTCTCTACACCGATCGACACAAAAGACACTTTCTGCAACATCTTGTCATCTTGTTCCAAAGACGACCTCCTTTCAGACTGAAATATATCATCATTTACATCAGCAATAACATGAAAAGAATTATGTACAAAATATTTTTACTTAATCATCAACAAAGTCAGATTTTGACTTGCATTGACAAGCCTTTTCAATTGTCCTGCGTTGACTAAAGAAGATTCTAGCTTCTTCCGATGTGCTCTCACAATAAACTCTTTTCCATCCTTAAACAGATGATACTTGTTCTCATGGTGATGAAATATTTCTTTTCTATCATATAAATACGGACTACCCAACACAACACCTGTAATGTGTAGCGGTACTACATCTAGTTCAACCATGTCAACATAATGAGCTGTTATGGCGAAGGGCAACATGTACTTTCTTGAGACTTGTAAATTAGCATCCTTGCAAATCCATCCAAGTGGATATGGCTTAGGATGTGGAATGGTTTCAAGTTTCAGCTTCTTGAATAAGTCTTCTGTGATGAGATTTTCTTGAGACCCATTGTCAAATAGTGTGTCTATCTTTGCGTGTTTGGCTATTATCCTCACATGAAACAACTCTATCCTCCTCTCTTCATTTTGAGCTTCTATGTGACAATTTAAAGTGCTAGAATTGGGATTTGTTTCCTTTACAACCGCTTTCCCATTTATGTTCTTTAGTATCATGGCTATGCTTTTAGTTTCATCACCTGATTCAGACCCTAAGTCTTGTTCAACAATTGCAACAGTTTTTCCCTTTTCTTTGGCCTTATATTTGTTTTTAAATTTCTCTGGTTTCAGCTCCGGATGAATTTTCCAGCAATGGTCTTCATCGTGGCTTGTTTTGAAATAATTTTTACCAAATAACTTTCCTTTTTATTTCGTAGAGTTTGCATTTATTTTCCTCCCTTTGCCTTTGAATTCACTATCCATATTCCCATCAAAATATTGTTTACATCTAGCCTCTAAATGCGTAGCTTGTACACAAACTTCATCTAGACTAGTAGGATTGAACAAAAGGATAGTATGTATAAGATAATTGTGTAAACCACCTATATATTTCAGCAAGGTATATTGACTATGCAAATCAATTCCTAACAACAGAGCCCTTCTTCTAAACTCTTGAGTGTATTCTTGAACACTTTGTCCTTTAAGTTGTCTAAAACTTTGCCAATTCATGATAGCCTTTTGTAAATGAGCTAATGGATAAAATTGCTGCTTAATTGCAGAAATAAATTCAGCCCATGATAAAGTGATCTTACCATGTTTTTTAATTTCATCCTTGGTCTTGGATTCCCACCATACCAATGCTGCTCCTTCCATTCTTAAAGAGGCTAACTGAATCTTGGTGTCATCTTCATGAAGGTTTTGTGTGCTCAAGTAAACTTCCAACTGTATTATCTAATTGTCAAGTTTCTTTGCATTGACTTCACTGTTAAACATAGGCAACTCAAATTTGACATCAAGCTTTAAAAATGGACTTTTACCAGTGGTTTTAGACTTGTGAGATTGATTCACCGAGGTAGAGGATGACGATGTAGAGGAAGAGGATGAGTATGGGGATGGTGGATCACCATTTCCTTCGTGTCCTTTCTTTGACTTGTCATCACTTTTCTTTCCTCCTGAAGAACCCTCTCATTCTTTTTGGTGTCTAGACCCTTCTTCTGCAAGCCTATCATTCCTTTCTTGGTAGAGTATCCTTACCATCTCTTTCATGTCTAAGAAATATTTTCGGAATACCCGTTCCTCTTCTTTAGGATCCATATCTTTAGGAGCTTCTCCCTCTCTTGAAGACAATCTTGAAGCCGCTTCTATGGCTCTTGGAGGTGGCTCTCTGACCCTTCTTGGTTGTGGATTACTTTTTTCACTAACCAAGTTTTCCCCATTTTTAGTCGGCCTAGTAAGTATCAAAACTTGCAAATAATCAACTATATCTTTGCACAAAACAAATGCTGAGTTAAACTCTAGCTACCAAGGCTCAAATCCTTAAGCTCTGATACCATCTGATCTGAAAATGAAAATATTTGTAATGCTGTGAAAAGTATCCATTTTCATTAAATTAAGTGTGCAAAGTGTTTATCATGTCTTGTAATTCAAACAAAGTGTTTTTGGTAACTGTTTTTGAGTTTATGTGTGAGGGAATGTTAATTAAAATTACTGTTTAACATCTTAAATCAGAAATACACAGCAACATAACTTCACCATAACAACACAACAACATCATGAGGCAGTTCACCCCTCCTGGGCTACATCTGTCGGGTCCAAGGCTCCCAATGGGCATGTCCTTGCTATATTAAGTTGCTCAAATTAGTATTACAGTGAGAAAAAATTCTAAATAGGAAAAACCAGCTATGAAATTGAATTCATAAGACATAAATAAGCTAAGAATGGCTTTTCTTTCACCTCAAACAGTGAAGTGTAGCCCAATGCAGCTCCATTTCCCTCAGGGCCCTAATGACTCTCCAAGCTTCCCCGAAGAAAAAAAATAGCTAAATAACACCTCTATTGGCTCTGAAACATGTCCCAATGACCCTAGAATGCTCATAATACCCAAAATTGACCAAAATTTCGTCCAAATTGGTCCAATATTGAAGAAGTTATGACAAAAACAAACTTTTGCCCAATGTCAAGTGAAAACCCCACTAAATTTGGGCTAACTGCAGTTAGGCCGACTAAAAATGGGGAAAACTCTAGTTTTGGTGGAACACGCCCCAAATAGGGCGGAACCACTAGCAGTTGTATTAAATGTTTAGGGTGGGCGGTCACAAGTGGCATATCCATTTAAACCACCGACCAAACCGCACCCAAAACTGTTGCATTAACCACACATTAAATGGGGGAGAACGTGTTCATATATCACGGTTTTCATAATTGTTACCACCGTCAGTTAGAATTAGGCCATGGTTCAAGGCCTTGGGTCACATGGCGTTGAGTGCCGTTGGGCTAGCCCTTTATTTTTCTGCCTAGACTTCACACAACCTTCAAATTATTCGTGGCTCCAATTTTTATTAAGAAACAACTTGCAGCCCATTTGGTATGGCATGCGCGTGCTACTCGGGAGGTCACGAGTTCGACCCCCTGGCCCTCCAAACAAATTTTTCCATAGTCTTTGGATTCCGGCCTGGGGCCACGTGGTGGCCTCCAGGCTTGCCACGTGGCACCCTATGATTGGCCACAAAAATCAACAGTCAAATCTTCAACAAATCATCGACTGCCATTTGTCAAAATGTGATAGGCCCGCAAAGAATATTTCGAGGAATATTCCAAGGAATATTCTTAAAACATTTCAAGGAATATTATCTGAATATTTTTTTAAAAATATTTCTCAAAGTCAAAGTCAACCTTGGTCAAACTAGATTTTGAAGGATACTAAAAACTTCAAATCTGCATAACTTTCACATACAACGTCAAATTTGAGTGTCGTTCATGGCGCCAGAATCGCAGCAACGAGGCTTATCCATTCGTTTAGGTTTCAATCAATTCTGAGCAATTCCATTCTGAGCATTTTTTTTCAACTTAGGACATGATCACCTGATCACACATATAAAATGTGCATCTATAATATAAAATAACAATATGAATGAAATGAAGTGCCATATCATCCATAATATATGATTTAATGAAAAATCCCTTATTTCTCTCATAATTTTCATGCATATCCATGCGTTATAAAGCAAGAATAAATAATACACCATTATAACGACACCTTATGGCTACTCAAAACATTATATATATATATATATATATATATATATATATATATATATATATATATATATAGTGTTGTATGAAAATAAAGTATGCTACAAAATATACTGTAGAATATGTTCCAAAAACATAAGTCTGCATGAAAACTAAAAAATGAAGCAAATATGAAATATTATTTAAGTTCCTAACATGAAGTATATTCGTCTTCTAATTCATTTCCCTTTCTTTTATTTTATTTTCCTCCCCCATGTGTTTCTATATGCATGTCTTCCAAAGAGATGCCTATCCTCTCACTTGTCCCTAAAAGAATGGTTGAGAGTGTAAGGAAGTGGCTTTTGAGGAGTAGTGTGTAGGAGATACAAGTGGGTGAAGTTTGGCTACAACTATGTCAGTAGGAGAATAAATAGGTTGGTCATGGTTTTGAGTCATGACCTATGAAGCAGTTGAAGGTTCTTAGTGAGTAGAGAGCAGAGGGGGTACTAAATGGTGTGAAATGGATGGCCATCAAGCATGTCGAAATGGTGGCGCAATGGGATTTGGGTCCCATCCATCAAACTGAAGTGGCTGCTGGTGTAGTTGTGGCTACTATTGTGGAATCTCTACAATGCTAGGGTACGAAAATAGAATATTTTGAGAGGACTGTTTGTTGAGTTTTCAAGTGCAATAAATACAAGCACCAACATTAGGGGAATTTTGAGGTCTAAAATGGGCCTCCTAAGGAAAATGTACAATCAAAATTCACTTTATGAGAACCAATCACATTTTATGGGATGACATCATCCCTAATGGTTGAGGTGGCATTGTTTGAGTTAAAGGTACTTACTTGTCACATTCTCAATGGTGGATAAAAACTCATGGTTAACCATGGTAGTGCTCTAAGTACTTTTAAATTCAAAATAATGTACTCATAATAAATGTCATTTCACATTTTTTGAATAAAATTCATACATAAAATAATATATTACATTTATTATATTATTTTCATGGTTAACCATGGTAGTGCTCTAAGTACTTTTAAAGTCAAAGTAAAATACTCATAATAAATGTCATTTCACATTTTTTGAATAAAATTCATACATAAAATAATATATTACATTTATTATATTATTTTTATATAGTACATTAATTACATGTTATTATACAATTTAAATAATATAAATTTTAATTAATAACATATTATATAATTATTAATTTATGAATTTGTATTTATATTTATTTTAAGTTATTTAAGTACAAAGGACAAATGCATTAGTTGTACAATGATAATGATTTTTTCTGAAAAATTCATTTTTATTTATATTCACATCAATACAATTTTTTTATTAATTTTATTTTGGTACAACTTTTGAATTGAATTTAACCATGGTTACATTGATTGTGGTGCAAAAAGTGAATTGGAAATTCATAAATATTATTTTATTGATTTAGCTATTATTTTATTGTTTCCTTAGGAAGCCCATTTTAAACCTCAAAATTCCCCTAATGGTTTCTAAAATACCGATAATTTCTTCAAATGATATATATCTTCTTTTAACAATTACACTATAAAGCCATAAGGGAATTAGAGATCATAATGCACAAAGAGAACACAAGATTTACCCTGGGAAAACCCACTTGAGGGAAAATCCCAACAAGATTTTTCTTAGAGAAATTCTCGAGTTCAATAAGAGATACATCTAATGAAACTAGTAAACTATGAGGTCAAACAAACCAATAATGCTGATGGTCAAACTTGGTCAACAACCCTCAAGTAAAGCCTCCAATATTTCCGGTAACTTGTCTCAATCTAATATTTCCTGGGCCAAAATTCAGCCTCCCAGAAACTATCCAGAAACCTAGAAATCTGGCCTCCCGGTCAACCTAAAAATTTAGCCTCCCTAGAATAAGATGCCTAAAAAAAGTGCCTAGAAACACAAAATTGAGCTAGCAGAGAGAGATGAAAGTTAGAGAGAGAGAATTTTATGAAACCAACTCACAAAATAGAATAAAATATAGATGAACGACATAGAAATCAACCTATTCGAGGGGGAAACCTCCTTTACATTACATAAATGAATAATTCTTGGATGATACAAATGAAAAAACCTCCTTTCTATATATAGGGGTCCAAGGGGTCACAATATAATCCCAGCCGACATAACAATAACAATGTAAGGGCGTAACAATAACAATAGTGGGATTCTAAGGAGCACAATAATAACAATATGGGGACTACATGGGCACAACAATAACAATAAGGGGGCTACACTAACAATAAAAATAAGGGGATACACTAGTATTATAGGGACCTAGCATGCCCCTCTCCTTCAAAAAAGTATTGTCATCAATGCTTGAGTAGTTCTATATGCTTCTCTATAAAATCCTCATCCTCCCATGTCAAATCTTCAGCGGGTAAGCTCTTCCACTTGATGAGATACTGTAAATTTGATCGATTTCATAGTTGTCGAGTTCTTTTTTCCGTGACTGCTTCAGGTTTCAATATGATTTTTCCTTCCTTGTCAAGATATGGAAATATTGTTTGAAATGGGAGCTTGTCACCTACAACCTTCTTTAAGCATGAAACATGGAAAACTGGCTACACTCGGGAAGATGCAGGAAGCTCCAATTTGCATGCCATAGTACCAATATTTTGCAACACCTTGTAAGGACCATAATACTTTGGTGATAATTTATTATCCTTCTTAGCTTGCTTGAGGTACATTTGTTTGTATGGTTGTAACCGTAAAAAAACCTAGTATCCTACATCAAACCTTCTTTTGCTGTGATGTTGATCTGCTTGTTGTTTCATTCGATTTTGCGCCAAAGTGAGGTTATCCTTTAAGAGTTGGAGAACTTGTTGTTGATGCTCGATGCGATATTCCACTGCTTGAACCTTATAATTTTATCTTAAAGATGATGAGATGGAGGGTGGATGATATCGATAAAATGCCATAAATGGGGTCATTTTTGCTGCAGTATGGAAGTGTTATACCACCATTCAGCCATAGTTAACCACTTGAACCATTGTGTATGTTTATCAGATACAAATAAACGAATATATCCTTCCAATTTTTTTTTCACTATCTCAGTTTTCCCATCATATTGAGGATGATATGACGAGCTATGAGCTAATTGAGTACCCAAACAAGAAAATAATTCCGTCCAAAAATTTCTTGTAAAAATGGGATCTCTGTTGCTTACAATAATATTTTGGTTTCCATGCAACATTTGAATTGTTTCCATAAATGCAGTAGCAACTGTACTGGCTTTAAATGGATGAGATAATGCACAAAAGTGTGCATACCTGGTAAGTCTATCAACTACCATCATGATGACAATATTTCCTTCATACTTGGGTAAACTTGTGATAAAATCCATTGAAGCCTCCTCCCAAGATTGAATTGGAATGAATAAAGGTTGTAACAAACCTGGGGTCTTAATTGTCTCAAATTTATTTTGTAGGAAAACCAAACATTCTGCCACAAAATTTTGAATATCAGATTTAAGGCCATCCCAAAAAAATTCCTTCTTGACCCTGTGGTATGTTTTTAAAAGTCCAAAGTGCCCTCCTAAGGGAGAGGTGTGTAATTCTAAAAGAATCTTTTTTTTGAGTTAGGAATTCTTACAAATATATAAGCGATCTTTGTACCATAATGAATCATATTTCCAGCTAAATGTTTCATATGTACTAGGATCTTGCTGCAAATTTTGAATGAGTGTCTACACCTCTTCATCAATCTTCCATCCATCCCTTGCTTCGGTTATCCAATTAGGTTGGATAATAGAAATGACACAAAGAAATGATTCCATATCCTCATCATTTATTGAGAGTTCATATGCGACAAAATTTTTCTTCCCTTTTTTGTAGATGATTTCAAAGACATAATCGAACATCTTTGTGACCCATTTTTTCTGCTCTTCTGAAGATAATATTTGTTCCAAAAAGCATTTAAGACTATCATGATATGTTTTTACCTTGAAGTGTCTTCCCATTAGGAAAGGTCACCTTTGCTTTAATGCATATAGTATTTCCAACATTTCTTTCTCATAAATAGGTTTCAGTAGATACTTTCCCTTGATTGGACGACTTTCAAAAGAAATGGGTCCTCCTTCTTGCATTAAAACTACACCATTTCCATTTTCTAAGGCATCACATTCCACAATAAAGGTTTTTGTGAAGTCTAGCGTAGCTAAGACCGATGCTTAACACATTTCCTCTTTAATATGTTCAAATTCCTTAGTTTCTTCTAGAGTCCAAGAAAATGCATATTTCTTTAGTAATGATGTTAGAGGTGCCGATATTCTCCCATAATTCTTATCAAACTTGTGATAATACCTTATTAACCCCATAAATCTTCGAAGATGCTTTATTGTTGTAGGGATTTTCCATTTCTTAATGGATTTAATTTTGTTAGGGGCTACCTTAAAACCCTCATGAGATACAATATGACCCAAATATTCCACCTCCTATACTCCAAAGAAACAATAAGGAAAGGAATTTGAATTACGGGGTATCGCAGGGAAGCCGGGAAAGATAACCAGCTCTGACACTAAATGTTATGAAACCAACTCACAAAATAGAATTAAAAATAGATCAACGACTTAGAAATCAGCCTCTTCAAAGGGGAAACCTCATTTACATTACATAAATGAACAATTCTTGGATGATACAAATGAAAAAACCTCCCTTCTATATATAGGGTTCCAAGTGGTCATAATATAATCCTAGCCGACATAACAGTAACAATGTAAGGGCGCAACACTAACAATAGTGGGATTCTATGGGGCAAAATAATAAGAATATGGGACTACATGGGCACAAAAATAAAAATAAGGGGGCTACACTAACATTAACAATAAGGGGATAAATTAGTATTATAGGGACCTAGCAGACAAAGATAAACTTCATCCTTCTTTTCATCCTTCTTTTGCTTCTTCTCCTTCGGTTGGCTGCCCATAAATTATATTTCTTGTGTGAGGTCAAATAATGCCTTTGCAGATGAGGTTGAATGATTTTATATAGTGTTATTCCTTCAAAAATGAGTGTGTCCCTTCACTGGGTTTGAATTGATTTGAGGGAGGGCCGACTTGACCAGTTTGGAGCCAAAAATTCAAATTTTAAATTTCAAAAAATTCTCTTTTATACTCGACATTAAAAATTATGTATTATACAAATTATTTAAAGAGATAAAAAATGGAAATGACATGAAGAACATGTATTACACATTATTAATACATTTGAAGGGCTCAAATATAATTATGCAGACTAACCATAACTACACAATTCAAATCTCCCTCTTAACTAGGTAGGTATTCATAATGACTAGACAAATGTTCTTTTAGTTGAAAAAAATTCTCTAAGAAAAGGTTATGAAAAATCATCACCATAATCGAGTCACAATTGTGACACATGGTAATCCAATAACATCAACCATTTACTATAATTTGGGTTAACACTTCATACCTATGGTATATCCTCACCATAATCCAGGTTAGTGCTTTAGACACATGGTGAATCAACTACATAAAATAATCACCATGATTTGGGTTAGTAATTCAGACCTATGGTATATCCTTACAATAATTCAAATCAGTACTTCAGACACATGAGATATCATTAAACATAAGCTAGTCACCATTATTTGGGTTAGTACCGAACACACGGCATCCCTATTGGAAAACATAGAGACTTGTAGATTATAACTTATTTTCCTTAACTTTATAATTACTTGTGATGTTAGATGTTCCTTAATTAGTTATTTAATTATGTTCATAAAGAAATTACTAAAAACAAGAAGATCACCAAGAGACAAAGTACACAAGGTATAGGCTCCAAGCCAGGCAAAACCTCTCCAAGGGGAAAACCCATAAAATTCTTCTCCTTATTTATAATATGCTTACAAAAGAGACTCCAAGACTTAAAGACTCAAGCCAACAAAACCTCCAAGATCCAAGTCAGCCCCCAACAAGATATTCCTTGAGAAAAATTCCAGTACTTTGATATTTCTACACTACTACAACAATTTCGACCCTAGCTACAAAATTTTTGCCTTGTGACTTTGCCCTCCTGCAACTACTTCAAAAATTCAGCTTCTTGTAGCTCGCAGCTTCAAAAACACTTACAAGACAGAGAGAAAGATAATCCTTGAAAAACTTCAACTTCTGCTCCTTTTCTTCATCCTCTAACTACTATTTTTCACCTTCACTATTGCATATCGAATTAGCTTGAGATGAGTGTTCAAATGAGGTCGAGATCCCTTCTTTTTATAGCCTTTCTTGAGGGTTGAATAAAACTCTCTTAAGTTGATTTGTCCTTTCTCTCGTGTTGATTTAGTATAGGTCTTATCCATTCCTTTTAAAAGATAAAATAAATATTTTTCTTCATTACAATGAGTTCAAATGGGATTGTGACACATGACCAATATTATTCTTTATCCTAGAAATACATAGAAAGACCTAGAAGACCTAAAAGCATGAAGAACATGCTTTTGACTCAAACTAGAGTACAAAATCCATACTCCAAAATAAAATATAATTTCTCTTTCTTTCATTTTTATTTTTTTATAAAGAATATACAATGTCATGATTACAATTACATCATAATGAAGACATAACCTAGTTACAATTTTCAACACTCCCTCTTACCTAGGGAGGTATTCATGGTACAAGGAATCTCAATCTTGAAGCATTCTCATAAGAAGAATCAGATGGATAAGCCATATTTTGTCAAGCATCTTTATATCATAACTAACATTGTTCCTGAAGGCATTAACTTGAAAATCTCATCTTTAGTTATGAGAATTATGTTGGGAGGCTTTACATGAGCTGCCACATCACCTCTCAAGGTAAATACCCCATTCGGATGTCCACAAGGTATGTCATTTTAGGACTATTCTTATCTTGGATTCACTATCTCATCGTCAAAGAGTATGCGTTACCAAATTCTTTCCCTGGATTCTCGAATCCATAATAAGTTTTCAATATAGATTCTTATTCAATCCTCCACACTCCATTATTTCTTTATGGACTTCACTACGACTTATGACTATTAATCTTAGTCTAGTGCCTGACCCATAAAGATAATAACTATTCGATATCACTCCGATCTCAACAAGGGAAGAGATATCCACCAAACCAAGCTTTCCTCTCAGGTACTCAAGCTTCCTGTTTGGTAACACTTTTATTAATATGTGAGCTACCTGTTCATCTGTAGGTAGATAATGTAGCTCTACGAACCCATATTGTAACGAGTTTCTAATGCAGTGGTACTTTTTGTTTATATGATTTGTCTTTGCATGAAACATTGGGTCTTCCATCTTTCTCATGGAACTCATGGTTATCACAATGTATCCATGTAGGTCTAAGCGATCATTTAAACAAGTCCGATAGTAACTTCCATAGCCAAAATACTTCCTGACAGCCCTCACTTGCAGTAACATATTCAAATTCAACACTACTCAAAGAAACCATATCTTGCTTTCTTCTCATCCATGAAACTGTGGAAGATCCAAGGCTGAAACATCCTCCTATTTTGATTCTTATGTATGTCTCACTTCCACCCCAATATGAATATGTATATCTCGTAAGTTGGATTTCACTCCTAGTACACTTGAGGAAGTGAAGTATATTCCCACACAAGTACCTTAGGATATTGTTAGCTACAATCCAACGATCATCTTTTGGCTCCATCTAAAACTGAATGGGACATTTACTACAAAACAAATGTCCATCCTAGTTTTCACCCAATACATTAAGGACCCAATCAATTGTCTGTAGCAAGTTGTATCTACTGAACTAGACTCTGAACTCCTTAACCTTTTCAAATTTGTAATCATAGGAGTCAACATGGGCTCACAATACATCATGCCATAATTTTGAAGCATATTGATCACATACTTACCTTGACCAAGATATATCTCTCCTAGATTCTTCCATACTTCTAGTCCCAAATAATAGTGCATAATTCCAATATCCTTCATATCCATTTTTTCTACTAATTTATTCTTACATTCCTAAATTTGATGCTCTACACCTGTAACTTGTAGATCATCCACATACAAGAGTATGATAACTATCTCATCATGGAACACCCTGATATATAGGTAAGGATCTGTAGTACTCTTGGGAAAACCAAGTATTAAGAGGTATGCATCCATTCTTGCATACCATGCTTTTGGTGCTTGCTTTAAGCCATATAGTGTCTTCTTCAACTCGCAGACACGAGTTTCCCTCTGATTTATTTCAAATCCTTAAGGTTTCTCAATGTAGACCTCCTCATCAATGGTCCCATTTAGGAAAGCTATTTTGACATCCATTTGATGAATGTTCCAACCCATAGAAACAACCAATGAAACAAGCGATATTATTTTTGTATACCTAGATGTGCAAGCAAAGGATTCCTCATAATCAATCCCTTATTTCTGTGAGAATCGACTTGCTACAAACCTTGCTTTGTATTTATATATGATCCCATCTACAATGTGCTTTATATTATAAATCCATTTTTAAGTGACTATCATTTTTTCACTTGGCCTAGGGACAATCTCCCATACATTGTTCTTCATTATGGACTGATATTCTTCCCGCATTGAATTCCTCCATTCTTTATGCTTATTTGCATCCTCATGGGAGGAAGGTTCTGCCTAAATCAAAATTTTAATTTATGCAACATATCCAAAATACCTCTTTTAAATATTACTTTCCCTAGATGTCCTTGATGATGTATGTCCTTTTTCCTCTTGAAAAAATATTTTCATCCAAACAAGCCTCTTTTGATTTTCTGGAACAATTACTTGTTGTATAGGCTCACAAGGACCTTCAACATATTATTGAGTAGGTCCCAGTTCCTTACCATCATTTTCCCTAGATATATCCTCAAAGATAGGAACTTATTCTTCATCAGAGTCAACTGGAACATCCTTCAATTTCTTGCAAGTTATGTTTTCATCAAATATGACATCTATGCTTACCTCAATTTGAAAATCCTCCTTGATATATATTCTATATGATTTAGATGAAGCACTATACCCAAAATTTTTTCCCCTTAGACTAGTAGGATCTAGCTTCTTTCTTTTATCCTTGTGTACATGAATATAAATAGGACACACTTGGATTATTTCTTGTAAATGATTCTTTTGGAGTCATGTTTTTAAGGATCCTATGAGGAATTCAATTTTATAGGTAGACAACAATCATACATGCTTCACCCCATAGGAATTGAGGAAATCCTGATTGTGCAACATAGCTCTGGCACATTCTTCAATAGTATGATTCTTCCTTTCTTCCATGCCATTATTTTCAGGATTATAGGGAACATTGAGCTCCCTCTTGATTCCTACTTCCTTGCAAAAAGATATTAATTCTTTAGAGGTGTATTCTACACCATTATCTGACCTTATAATTTTTCTCTTTCTCTCAGTTAAATTTTCCACTTCATTCTTGAACTCATAAAACTTATCAAATACCCCATCCTTGTTTTTGAGAAGGTATAGACAATTATTTGTTGAGTAATCATCAATGAAGGTTACATAATACTGATGCCCACCAAGAGACTCAATTGCCATAGGCCCATATACATATGAGATATAAAATTTCCTTATATCTAGTTTGGCTACTTGCAAATGGTTTCTTTATATTCTTGCCTAGAGCACATCCCTTACAGGTTCCTTCATGATCTTCCTTTATTTCAGGGATGCCATTGACCATTTGAATCATAGATGGAAAAATATTATAATGAAGGTGTCCATATCTTCTATGCTATAGTTTGGAAGGAATTACTTCTAAGTGAAATAGGGCTTGATCTAGAGATGTATATAGTATATACAATGTTCCCTCACGAACCCCAATCACCCTTGCTTCATTAATACTAGAGCCCTTATCCCAAACCAAAACCTTGTCATCAACAAAAAAAAAAATATTACCATTATCCTCTAGACAGGAAATAGAAAGTAAATCTTTCTTCAAACTTGGAACATATAAGATGTTGTTGAGGTGAATATTTCCACTTGACTCAAGTTCCAGTGATGTAGACCCAATGCCTTTCACTATATATCACTTGTTTTAAGTTGTATAGAGTGATTTTATATTCCCTTATATAGGGTTTAGAGTTGACTGCATTCTCCCATCATATGTATGGAGGCACCGCTGTCAATAATTCATACATTCTCATCCTTAAATGTGTGAGATAAAGCGGAGAAAAAATATCCATATGCTACTTTCTTTGCAAGCTTGGAGATGATCTTCGATAGATACCTTTTGATATATGTAGAGAGATTTCCAAGAGTCTTGAAGCCCTTCCTTATAACCCTTACCATAGTACCATCAAAGATGTGATATTCAGTCTCCTTCTTGCACCTTGGCTCTGATACCATGTTGGAGAATCTGGAGACTTGCAAATTATAATTTATTTTCCTTAACTTGATAATTACTTGTGATGTTATATTTTCCTTAATTACTTCTTTAATTTTGTTCATAAAACAATTACCAAAAACAATAATATCACTAAGAGACATAGTACACAAGATGTAGGCTCCAAGCTAGGGAAAAACGCCATCCAAGGGGAAAACCCATAAAATTCTTATCTTTTTCTTTAGAATCTACTTACAAAAGAGACTTACAAAAACCCAAAGACTCAAGCCAACAAACCCTCCAAGACCCAAGTCACCCCCCAACAAGATTTTCCTTGAGATAGATTCCAGTACTTTGATACTACTACACTATTACTGCAATTTCCACCCCAACTATAGAATTTCAACCCTGCAGCTTCAACCCCCTACAACTGCTTTAGAATTTCGTCTTCTTATAACTGGCAGCTTCATAAACCCTAGCGAGACAAAGAGAAAGATAATCCTTGAATTTGAATTATGCTCCTCTTATTCATTCTCCAAATAATATTCCTCACCTTCACTATTATAGGTCAAAATATCTTGAGATGAGTGTCCAAATGAGGTTGAGCTCCCTTCTATATATAGCCTTTCTTGAGGGTTGAATAACCATCACTTAGGTTGACTTGTCCTTTCTCCTAGGCTGAATTTTTCTTGGGATTATCCATGGATTTTACAAGATAAAATAAATATTTTCTTTCATTACAATGATTCCAAATGGGAATATGACACATGAAAAATATTATTCTTTATCCTAGAAATACCTAGAATTATCTAGAAGACCTAAAAACACGAATAACATGATTTTGACTCAAACTAGAGTATGAAATCCATACTAAAAAAAAACATACTTTCTCTTTATTTAATTTTTATTTATTTATAAATAATATACAATGTCATGATTACAATTACATCACAATGAAGACCGAACCTAGTTACAATTTTCAACAATCCTGACTAGTCTTGTTCATCATCATTCAAGTCAATGCCATATGGTGAATCAAAAAAGGCCAAAATATATTGCACAATCCAAGGCCCAATACTAAATGAACTTGATTCTCTAGGACCATTCTTCCTCATTCATGTCAATGTACTAGAGATTGGAATAATAACTGTCCTCTGCCAGACCATTCTCCCTAATTCGGGTCAATATACATGAACATGGAGAATGTTAATCCATGATGCTATCTCATCACAACTACCTCTCAATGAGAGAGGCATTATCAACAGGTCCAAGCTTATCCCCAAAGTATAAAAACTTCATTAGGGACAAAGGTTTTGTAAGAATAAAATTATTCTAATAATTAATGGAGATATACTAGAGCTTCACTGCTCCCTTCCGCACCATGTCACGAATTAAGTGGTACTTGATATTGGTAACTGATTCAACTTTTCCTCGAAAACTGGATTCTATGTCATCTTCACACAAATTTAAATGTCACAGATATCGCAATAAGCTCTAGCACATGATCAAATATTATTGCAAGTAACTTCTGAAGCCACACTGCTTGAAAAATTACTAAGCTACTCACAATATATTTTTCCTCGACAATACTGAGTTTAATAGATGTCTGCTTCCTACTCATCCACAAAATCATAAAAAATCCCAAACTGAAGCAACCTTTGGATAAATTCTTTCTATCTTCAACACTTCTTTCCCAATATGCATATACATATATCCCTGAAACTGTATATCACCATTTAAGACATATCTCAAACCATAATCAAGCATACCACACAAATATCTCAAAATATGATTTGCTGCAATCCCATTATCATGTCTTGGTTACACCTGGAAATGACTCAAACTATTCATTGCAAAGAAAATATATGGTCTGGTATTAACCAAATACATCATTGGGCCAATAAACTTTCGGTACATGGATAGATCTATCGAATCTGACTAAGAGTCTCTCAAATTTATCATATTTGTCACCATGGGAGTCATCATTGATTTACATTTCATCATTCTAAACTCTTACAAGATCTTGATATTATATTTTCCTTGACCAATAAATATTTCACAACGATTTTTCCATACTTCTAGTCCCATATAGTAGTGGATCAACCCATGATCCTTCATATCAAATTCAGAGGAAAACTCCCTCTTACTTCAAATAACGAGATGCTCCACACCTATCAAAAATAATTCATCAATATACAATAATAGAATCATAGGTTCATTCTTCTCGACCTTGAAATACAAGTTTGAATCAACATCACTTTTGGAGAAGCCAAGTCTTGTAAGATAACTGTCACTTGGTGTATACTAGGCTCTCATTGGTTTCTTAAGTCGATATAAGGCTTTCTTCAATTTTTAAACATGGGACTCTCTTCCATGGACCTAAAAACCTTTAGGTTTCTCTATGTACACTTCTTCCTCAATCACACCATTAATAAAAGTAGTCTTTACATACATTTGATGTAAATTCCAACCCATAGAAGAAGCAATAAAATAATAGATCTAATGGTAATGTACTTGGTAACCAAAGAAAAAGTCTCATCATAATCCTCTCCCTCTTTATAGGAGAACCCTCTATCCACAAATATTTCTTTATATTTTTCAATAATTCCATCAACAACATGCTTGGTCTTGTATACCAATTTATAGGTAACCACAGATTTCCCTTCACCTCTAGGCACAATATCCCATACATCATTCTTCATAATAGATTGATATTCTTCTAACATAACACCCTTCCATATTGGCTAGATAGTTGCTTATTCAAAAGTGGAAGGTTCATAATCAATAAGGTTAGTCATTTTTGATGCATAAATAGAATACCTCTTAGATCCATTTCTTTCCCTAAAGATTCCATGTGGCGCTGCATGTCTTTCTGCAACTTGCAAGGTATATCTAAGTCAAGCTGACATCTTCCTTATTTCAGGAACAATAATTTGATCCATTGGCTCATTAGGTCATTTAGGCTCTTATTGATGGTATATGGGATGTTATGAAATATTGATAGCCTCAAAGATTCTTCCTTGGGAGCTTCATGTTATTTTTTATTGCCAGAGTCCATGTATACTGATTTAGATTTCCAGTAGGTGAAATTTTCATCAAAGGTAACGTCTCTACTAAATTCAACTTGTCTTTGAATTAGAACATAGATTTTATAGGCCTTTGATGAATCACTGTATCCAACGAATATTCCTTTATTTTCTGAAGGCTATAGCTTCCTTCTCTTATCTTTTGGTACATGTATATAAACAATACAACCAAATATTATTAAATTACCAACCTGAGGTTTCTGTTCAACGAATGCTTATTCACGAGTCTTTATTTCTAGAATTTGACGAGGACTTATATTTTGAATGTAGATATCTGTCATAGATGCTTCACTCCACAAAAGCATAGGAAATTATTGGTCATGCATCATTTCCTTGATGAATTCTTATATGGTTCTATTATTTATTTCAACAAATCCATTTTGTTGTGGATTATATGGGACTATCAACTCCTTCTTAATCCAAAATTCTTTGAAAAAGGAAATGAGCTCCTTGGAAGT
Organism: Pinus albicaulis; assembly: GCA_034641835.2. Taxonomy (NCBI): domain Eukaryota; kingdom Viridiplantae; phylum Streptophyta; class Pinopsida; order Pinales; family Pinaceae; genus Pinus; species Pinus albicaulis. The sequence continues at coordinate 880,756,464 of CM076575.1, forward strand.
TTATTCTCCTCCATTATCAGATGTTAGGATCTTGATCTTATTTCCCTTAAAGTTTTCAATTTCAACCTTGAATTCTTGAAACTTTTCAAAGAGTTCATCCTTTGTTTTCATGAAGTAAATCAATGTCCTGCAAGAGAAATCATCAATAAATTTTACATAGTACAAATATCCTCCAAGATATTTTACTGGAATTGGACCACATACATCATAATGGACTAGATCCAACATTTCCTTGGATCTACTTTCACTTATTGGAAAATGCTTCTTGACATTATTTCCAAGCGCAAAACCTTTACATGCTTCTTCATGTTCCACCTACAATTCTGGAACACCTAAAACCATTTTCTATAAATCAGGAAAAGCTTTATAGTGAGTGTGAGTGTATCTTATATGCCAAAGAACACATGGATTAATATCATTATGTACAAATGCTTGGGTAGGTTTTTTCAAGAGTATATACAACCTTCCTACACGAATTCCAATTACTTTAGTAGAATTCTCCCTTATCTTCCAAACATGAAATAGAAACCAAATTCTTTTTCAAACCTGGTACATATAGTATGTTTCTTAGATGCATGTTTCACATGAGTCTAGCTGATCAATAGAAGTTTTCCCAATTCCTCTGGCTACATAACTGTTGTTGTCTCCAATCTCTAACTTTTGAGATAATATTCTTTCCATTAACCTTGTTAGTTTTTCATGATGTCCCATCATGTGCCTTGAGGTACCACTATCTACTAACCATAAATAATCACTATCTACAATAGAGCTTGTAAGAGCAGAGAAATAAAATTAATATTTATCGCTTGATTATTCATTCTTAGGAATTTTTGGAAGTTAATTGATGTCTATTGTGGTGGCATGATGCTTTCCCTTTCTTTTTCTATCATTCTATATTTCAGGACAATTGTGTCTATAGTGACCAAATTTGTGACATTGATAGAATTGAAATTTTGACATATCTCTCTTTCCTTGAGGAGCATATATTATTTCTTTGGGTATTCTTCCTCCATATATTCTTTGGAAACCAAATTAATTTCTTCCTCCACCCTTCATATCTCTAAATGTTCCCTCTTGACATGAGCCTTGATTCTTCTTGAGTACATGCAATCCATAGTTCATCAAAATTCAGAACTTCTTTTCTAGCACATATTCCTACTGCAAATGAGTACCATGATTAAGGTAAACCATTAAGTGTTGTAATCACTAATTCCTTTTTAGGAATGATTTTATCAATTTATTGAAGTTGATCTCTCAATTGAGAAATCATCATGAGATATGAGGCTATAATATAATTTCTTGTCATTCTTACACCATGAATCTCATTCTTCAAACCCATTGCTAGACCAATATTGTTGATAGTGTATAATCCAATTAGGGAAGATTAATACATTTTCTTTGAAGAGTCAAGATTTGCAATATATGAAATCAAATGATCTCTAAGAGAATCTACAATGATATCTTTAGCTGTAATATATTAATTCTTAAATTTTTGTTTTTCTTCATCCTTTTTGGGTTCAGTTACCTTGCCTTTCACAATGCCTAAAAGATCATTCAATTACCTTGTTTTCCAATCCCTAAAGTTTGTAGCTCCTTCTAATCTATTTTATGCCTTCATATAGGAACCCATGGTCATAGATAAGAAAATAGATATTAGATGACGTGTTCTTCAATGCTCTTTCCTTTACCAAATATTTACAAGAGTGATATCAATGTCCTATTCTTCACTAAAGCTCTGATACCATGTTGAGTTTTCAAGTGCAATAGATATAATCACTAATTTATGAAACAATAATAATTACTTCAAATTATATATATATTATTATAACAATTCCAATTTATAATTAAGAAATTTCACTTCATAAATTCAACCATAAAACTATAAGGACAGTAGAGATCTCAATGCAAAAAAGAGAACACAAGATTTACCCTTGGAAAACCCACTTGGGGGAAAACCCAACAACTATTTTCTTAGAGAAATCTGTCAGTACAACAAGAGTTTCTAATGCATCTAGTGAACTATGAGGTCAAAAATACCAACAATTCTTATTCTTAAACTTGGTCAACAACACTCAAGTAAAGCCTTCAATCTGCCCTACAACTCGGCCTAATCTGATATGCTCTAGGATGGAATTCAACCCAAAAACTGTTTAGAAAATTGGAAATTCAGCCTCCCAGTCTACCCAGAAATTCGACCTACCTACAATATGCTGCCCAGAAACACTCATGTGAGCTAGCAGATATAGATGCGAGTTGGAGAAAGAAAGATGATCCCCGTCCTTATTTTCATTCTTCTTGTCCTTCACTTGGATGCCCAAAAAATGTATTTCTTGTGTGCGGTTGAATGCTGCCTTTGTGGAGGAGGTCAAATGCCTTTATGTAGTGTTCTAGCTTCTAAAATAGGTGTGTTTCTTCACTAGGCGTGACTTGACTTGAGGAACGACCAACTTTGACTAGTTTGGAGCCAAAAATTCAAATTTTAAATTTTGAATTTTTATCTTTTAAATCTAACATGAAGAACATGTGTTATACAAATTATTTCAGTGGATAAAAAATGAAAATTACATGAATAACATGTATTACAAATTATTTATACATTACAAGGGCTAAAATACAAACTATGAAGACCGACTATAACTACAAAATTCAACATTCTGAAGTGGAATAATGAGGTGGAAGGCCTCCAAGGTAAAGATACCTAGTCTGAGTAATTTGCTTAAACTCCTTAGAGTCAACATCAAAATGGATAGAAAATATAATTCTCTTATTATGGTTCTCCCTCCAGAACACATTTGCTCGTCTATCATTCCCCGTTCTATTATATGTGAATCTCTACTGTGTAAGCTCATTATAAGAAGCACCTGAGTTATCTATTGTACAATGTTATCTTCAAACCATGAGACAATGAACAAGAAAGTACATATTATTTATAATAATGTCTATGTAATTTTTAGGGTGCATGCAAAGACATTCACAAGGAAAATCTGTAGGGAAGGGATGACACATGCATGGCATATAAAAAAAACTTTCAATTGAGTTTCATATATTAAGAATGAAGGCATATAAATATCCATATGAATATTTTATATCATTTTGTTTTCCAAAATTCACAAGAAAATGATGAAACTTGGGAGTGGTAATGGAAGGAGTGTCAACCTTCAAGCTGAGAATCAATAACATCCAACAAGACTCGTCAAGAATTTATCAATGGAATTGTAATAGACATATATTTTACCGCCTTTGTAAAAATAAATAAATAAATAACTATATATATATATATATATATATGTATGAGAATAGCCAAATATGCAATGAAGTGTCATGTGTTACCATGGACAGTTGGAGTGATTATGTAAGAATATATAATGATAATGTTAAGGAAAATGCAACCAAAAACGTTTCAAAGATCGTGGATGTTTCATAAAAATCACACTATGCACCATAGAAAATATTAGGAACCTTCCATGCCATGTAGGGGACACTATACAGGTGTGAGATGATGGGAAGTGTTAATTTGGCGAATGCATGGGCCTTGTCCTTAGTACAAGGAAGGCCAAGTATAGAATATTTTCTCAAGATTAAGCATTTTCTTTGGATTGGAAACAATAATTGGCTCGTATTGGGTGGTATAGAATAAGTATCTTTGTCATGAATATTCACACATAATTCTTATAAAGATGCATGGTATATATATATAATAGAGTGATGTACTTTATGAAGTTTAGAGGGCATGTCTCATCATTCATAGAAGAGTATGGTGATAACATATGTATTAACATGCATGCACCCTGATCAATTATCAAATATGGAGTGGAGGGATAGGTTTGATATGTAAAACGAGTAACCCTTGTTTTATTTTTCCAAACGAAATGTCCTTTTTATTCAAATATAGAAAATGCATCTTATGAGAAAAATGAATAATGATAGTAATAAAAAAATTTAATGTCAAGCATAGTAGATGAGGAAAATATGCAATACCAAAAAAAAAGCCGCATGATTCATGAGGTAATTATAAACATACCCTATGACATGAGGACGCTGAACATTTTGGTATATTACTGATGAGAAAAATGTTGAAACTAAGGTGCATTTACATGTAGAGAGGATTTTTACTGGAATGTGATATGCATGAATCGAAAGTAGAGGAGATGAAGCATTCTTTTACAACATAAGTCATGGAATTATCTTTAGTATTTCTGTGAAGAAAAGAAAAGTCAAGTTCTCAAACATATTCTTAAGCATGCTTTTTTTATCATCAGACCAAAACTTGTCAAGTTAGCATTAACCTTGACAAGGTATTTAGAAAGTTATGCCCATAGAAGTGAGGACTCAACTTTGAATATCACGTAAAGACAATGTGTGAGTGCTTGATATGACATGAAAATTGATCTAGGCATTCATTCATGAATTTTCATGAAAGTGAGACATAAACATATAATAATGAAATAAGACTTGTACCCTCATATATTGTAAAATATATTTGAATATGCCTACTAGTATTGAGTGCAAGTAAGAGACCATGACACGAAGTATAATTTCAACCCAAGTAACTTCTTGTACTTTTTATGCTAGTGATAGGGGTTAGGAACAAATGAAATTACTTCTAGTCTATAGAAAAGGGTGAGCAATGTGAGATTAAAGGGAGGAAAGAGTGAGCAGAGTTTTTCCTCTTGCTTTGAGTCACAATGCTATAGTATAGGGGATCTTTTAACTCAATAGTCAATGAAGCTTGAATCAGGTCACTTAAAAAAAAACACGAGAAAAAACACATTTATAGACTGGGTGCTGCGTTACTATTAGAACTCAGTGGGAGACTTTGAAAGAGGAGGAATTTCTATTACTATATGCCCGAGAGTAGTGTTCCAGTCGAGGCAGAGTTGTGGTCATGCTGTAAGGGAGAAATCATTACATTGTAGAATGAATAAACCCAACAAAATGCCCATAAAATATGATTTGTATGAAAGGCATAATTTGACAACATGAAAATAACTGAAATAAAGATTCATGGCCTCCACATTTATTTTATACAACTATATGCCACAAGAATGAGCCAGTATTTATATACATGCAAAGTTGAGTTTTCACACAAGAGAATGATGATGTAGTGAGAAAGTGTAAAATGGGTTAACCATTTTACAATAAACATATATAAATGCAAAAGAATTTTGTTGAAAAAAACTATTGTTTTTGCGAAATTGAAGTGAGAATGATGCATGCCTTCTTCGAAAACTTAATTGTTGGGTGAATTCAGTTGGAAATAACTACTTTGTTGATTCAACATTTCTTGATGAGCTCAACAAGGGTTTTTACACATTAGGATAATTTTGAGGTAAAAAATGGGTCTCAAAATTAAAAAAATGTAATAATAAAATTAACTTTAAAAGAACCAATAGGACTCGAGATGATGATGTTATCCTCATAGAAAATATTTTGGATGGAAAAGAACAAAACTATTTTTTTTGGACTTATTTCCTTGTAAGTTCACTCAAATTCTAGTATTAGACACCTCTTGGATGCAGAATTAAATTCAACATCCAATAAATACCCACTATGCATACTTCTTATTATATCGACATCAAAAGAAATTGAAAATACATGGAAAAGTTTGTTCATCACACTTTTTCCATGTATTTTTATTTTTTTTTCGATGTGGATCTACTCAAAAGTATGTAGAATAGGTACTTGTTGAATGTGGAATTTAATTCAACATCCAACGGGTGTTTACTCTTGAAATTTGAGTGAAACTACAAGGAGATAAATTGGAAATAAAATAAAAATTAGTTTCCTTTAAAAAAATAAATCATGTCTTAGTTTATTATTTTAACTATTATTTTATTATTTTCCTTAAGAGGCCCATTTTAGACCTCAAAATTCTTATGTGCACTTCGATATTTTCCAACCAATTCTTGCTATCAAACTAAAAAAAGAACTACTCACTCGCTTCACGAAGGTGATGGCCCAAAGTTCAACTTTAGTTTCAGAGCATCTCACGTTGAAAATTATAGCAATAAAGTCTTAATTTGACTTTTCCTTGGTGAAATTGAGAAAATTCGAATTTCCACATCAAAAGACAACTTTGAGGCAATTAGCTTGTGTGACATGGCTCTTGTCACTCAGTTAGCTTGGTAAATTTGAGTTAAAGGGCTTGGATATCAGTTAAGCATGTGTGATTGCTAAATTTTAGTAATCTAGTTTAGTTATATCTAGTTGTGTTTAGTTAAACTAGTTCTAACAGTTGGAGGAACTAGTGGAAGGCTAGTTGTGCAACGAGACAAAAATATAACTCAGGGATCATCCAGTTAACTGATTAATCAACCTAAAATAATTAATGTATGCAGAGAATTCAAGTTCCCAGGTGTGATGGAGATTCCAAGGCAGTGTAATAAGTGGTTGTAAACTAGTTTGGGTATACAAGTGTTGCATGAAATTGGATGATAAATAATTGGGAATTGCGTAATAAATTGGAGGAAAATTCCTAAAAATTAGGGCTAATTCTTCAGGATTTGTGCAAGGAAATAGGGGCTCAAGCAGAGGAAAAATTTGACTAAGTCTGGGTCAGATATTCTCATTGATCAGAGAGAAATGTTATTCACTTGCAGGTTGAGCTAAGAGAGAGCAAGCAATTGTAATACATTCTCTATTCATTTGATTAATGCAAAGAGGATTGAGGGGTTTTTCCCAGTTGACTTCCCCTAGAAAGATACTGTGCATGTATGGTTTTTCTTATTGCATGTTTGTGAATGTTGTTCTAAATTGTGAATGCCACAGAGTAGTAGAGTAGAATTTTGTCTCTTGATTTAGATTAAATTTCTTGAACAATTGCAATTTTATCACATATTTTCTACATGTCAAATCTATTTACTCACTTAGCTACCCATTATTAAACTAATGTAAATACACAACCCATAAACATTGTAACATTATGACACATGAGTATATCAAATATCATATCATATATTAGTATGTGTTGGAAATTAAACAAAGCTTTAACATATCCACAATGTGTATCAACGTTACGTAATTACATTTGTACCATATGCATCGTATCATTTACAAGGCTTCACGATTTATATAAGACTTAATGCATCATCATTCAAACACTAACAATACCTTTGTGTTGTGCAACGAGGGTCAATAATTATGCTTTTCCCTATTACATATGTTTGTGACACGTCTTGTTATAAGATTGGAGTTTGATAATATCCATATGATGTGGTAAGAAAAGTTGATAAATTGATCACCAACCATTTTCTGGATGACCCCTTTTAGAATTTGTAAGCGATATAGGAAGGCCAATAATGAACCTTATAAGACCTTTATTTTTCATTTTATTGCATTCATTGTTAACATGTGGTTTTTAAAATATGTATTGAATATGAAATTTTGAAGTAATGAATATAATGTATGAACAAATCCCTTATAGTCCTTAGTTGTCGTAGGATATTTTCATTTGAAGGAGCATCATAACCATTACCAAATTTCCATACACTCAAACATAAGGACGCATACAACTAATAAATGTGACACAATACTATTTATAACAACCATTGCAAATTAAAAGAACAAAGAAACATCAAATATTCATCTCCTTATTATAATAAGGGAGAGGGGCCCACCTAACACTCTTTAGTTAGGATTTTTCTTATTTAATTTTTATTCTTTCTTTTCAAGGTGATAATTTTTAAAATATCATAATGATTTGCGTGCTTATAGGTAGGTGTGTCAATATTTTGGAAATTCCACAAGGAGGGAGTGTGAAATAGACTTGAACTCATGATCTCTGGGTGAATGGATGAATACAACTTTAAGTAGTGAGATAGAGAGAGTAAGCAAGTTGTCATATGGGGAGAGGAAGAAAGGGATGTGAGAAATAGGGATATGACATAATATGTAGTGTTTTTGTGTAGGAAAAATATGCAGAAATAACTAGCAGGGTAGCAACATCATTTTGCGCACAAGTAAAAAGGCATATTGCCTTCCTGTATGAAAATATTTTGTTGATCAAAGCAAAAATATGTTAGCATAAAAAATTGCAGATATTAGGACTTATATTGATCATATCAGAGAAGGACCCAGTTGTGATAATGATAAATATGTACTCAAGCATGGCTAATGAAAATCCCTGACGGGCGTGTCATGTAAATAGGAAAATGGGTGGTGATGAATACATAGGATATAGGTCGGCTTCCACGCTCCACCAGCGAGAATTAAGAGCTCCTCACATGCTTGGGATTATGGTACCTTGGTTCGTGCACCATCTAGCTAGTATCCAATTATTATCAAGGTTGACGGGCTCTGTGTGTACATTCTGTAGTGTTTGGGCGATTGTGAGTTTGAGGTGGGTGAGAACACCCTGTGTCTCAGCGTTTGAACTCAAGCCATGTCTCGAGTCTCCTGTTTAGGGTGAAAATTGGAATGGTGCGAAGGCAGGTAAGTGGGTTTTCTTCAACGTTTGGCCGTTGGATACCGAAACTTTTGCAATTGCTGTGAAAGGGGTCGTTATTGGTGTGACACCTTCTCTTCTAGTTGTGGGAAGTGAGCCAAATTAGTTGTGTATCTGTGCAAACATTTGGTCCTGGGTAGTGGTGTGGGTCTTGGTGCTTGTAGATGAGGTAGGGGAATGATGTTGGTTTGGGCTCGAGTGGCGCTCGGGGGTCTTGGATTCTTGGTGGACGCATTATTTTTGGGTTTTGTATGTAGCAAGTTTGTGTGTGGAATTTTTGCCCACGACATCAGCTTGTTCTTGTGTGCTGATAGTCATTGGGGGCCGCGTCAGTGGTGTTGGTTATCATATTGACAAAGCGAATTGGGGTGTGGCTTCATGTGTGGGAGATGGTCTTTGCAGTCTAGCGTTAGAGTGGGGCGGGAAGATAAGTTGTATGCTGCGATAATGAGGCAGGGCATGACGAGGCGGTCTTGGGAGCGACATGGAGGATAGACTATCAAATGGTGAACCAAGCTCCGAATTAGAGTCTAGGGAAAGCAAACATTCTGTGATTGCGATGGCGGTCTCTCCATCTCGCTCTCCGGGCCAAGTGGAAGGCCCGGTCACCCTGGACATGATTGCAGGATGACTTCAACATATACAACTCAACCTGGATAACATGCAGGAGCAGAGATGTGAGGAGAGAAAAGAATTAGAATACAAATTCATGGCCTCCAAATTTATTTTATATAGGTATATGCGACAAGAATGAGATGATTTTCTATACATGGAGAGCTGAGTTTTTACACAAGGTAATGATGACGTAGGGATAATGTTTGAAATTGGTTAAACCTTTTGCAATCAACAATAAACAGATATAAATGCAAAAGAATTTTACTGAAATAGACCACCATTTTTGTGAACTAAAGCAGGAAAACTTAAATGGTGGGTGAATGCAATTAGACTCAGTTGTTGCACCGAGCCAACGTTTCTTGACAATATCAACAAATTCTTGCTATCAGATTGAAAGAAAAACTAGTTGGCTTACCTTGAGCACCTTCATTTACTTCAAAATTTGACAATTCAATAAATATTGAAGAACTTTCACATTTAAAAGATCATAATTAAATCTTACTTACATAATTTAAGAATATAAAGAATAATAATAGGTCGTTACATGGGAAGTTATCTCAATCTACCAATAAATAAGTGTTGATTAGTAAAAAATAAATGCTTTGATCCAATTGAAGTAAAAAAAAATGTTAGATGTGAAAGTATAGACCTTTTAGAAATGAAAAAATATAGATAAAATTGACATTACATATTAGGAATATACTGGTGATCCCTCATATTGCACCAAGAGTGTTGCAACTCCCAAGGGCTCCTCAATTGAAATTATCAACCCGGGGTTCATAAAAACTTAGAGGTGACAATGCTATATGCACAGTAGGTTAGATTCTACTCATGGCACCCTCAGTCATGACATTTGATCAAGGTGTTCAGAGACCATTCTTCCAACTTAACTATAGTGAAATATTATTGATGAAAGCACAATTGAAACTAATTCTAATTATGAAAGTGAAAATGCCATTTGTTCAACTTGTAGATGCTAATTAACGTTACATGAAAGAGAAAAGGCTAGTGTAGTTACATAAGTAAGACTATTCTATATTGCATAATTCATCAAATCAATAACGTATTTGCATGTATCATTTATGTACTTCACACTTGCTTGAAAACCAGAAGTCTAACTTGTATCATGCTTGTGATTGAAAAACACTAATTCTACTTTGTTTTGCACTGAGTAAAAGAGGTAGTTGGAGTGGTATAGGAGCTTCTCTTGATCATAAAATCACAACTTGGGGTCATTATTTATCTTGAATGAGCTAAGGTTAAAGTGGGGGAGAAAAACAAGTGAAGGAAAATGGTGCTACAAGCTTGGTATAGGTGCTGCTACATGAGGTCCTGTATTGCTACAAGAGGACCTGTAATGCTACATGATGGGCTTCGAGAGAATTTTTAGGGTGTAGATGGTGTCTTTATGGCATGAAGAGGTGGATGAAGGTAGGAGAGAGTGAATTAAGGTTGGGGAAGCCTCCTAGCCAAGCCCAAGACATCTCAGAGGCATGTCTTGCACTAGGATGAATGCCCATGTTGTCCTTAATTTCCTAGGCAGAGTGACCGTGGGAACAAAGTTTCGGGAGAAGAATTGAGGGATGGAAAGAGAAGATGGAGAAGTCCAAAATTGAGATGAAAGAGGTGCCCTCCCCTACAGATCAACACAACCCTGCAACTATCCACATACATACATCTATTGATCATTAACACAGTGATATAAAATATGATGGAAAATATGAGTTGAATTTGAATAACATCTATTCTATGCCACAACACTATTCTAATCACTAAACTAGTTCCTAAGTTACATAAAGTAAATATGAAAAAGGAAAACTAACATCTATATATTTCCAAGAAATCATATTACAATGTTTTTGGACTGATATTGTAAATATTTCCAACCATTCTCCCACAAGAGAGGTGATATGGAAGCTTGCAATCACAAGTTTTTATAACTTAACCTCTACTGCAATGAAAGAAAGATGTGAAATGATTGAAACTAAGAAAACAAATAAATACAAAAGAGGGACCAAAGCCTCTGGGTTGGGCCAAAACCCAAGGGTATCAACCCTCTAAAATTAACTCAGGTGTAGCTTAATAACAAACTTCTCATTAGCAGAAAATAGTAGTCTCATACATCACATGAAAGTTAACTATGACAATGTCAAGATACGAGCTCAATAGCTACTCCAAGCTAAATCGAAACTTCAAAGCCTAATTAACTTTTCAGCTTGTTTATTTATACCAAAGGGTGGCTGATAGCATCTCCCTTGAAAATAGGAGTGATTCCCTCCTTGATATCTGAAATGGTGGATCTGATCCCTCTTGAGCTTCACTTGCACTAGGGGTTACTCGACTATCAATGAATTCAAATTGGTGAGAGAGGATGTTGTGATCCCAAGCCAAGTTATGGAGTTAAGGAGGTGGAAAAACCCCCTATATTCTCTCTTGGATGTCTCCATCAAGCCCCTTCATATTAAATGCTTAAAATGTGCTTCTTTTTCCTGCAATTATACCACATTAGGCCACATACTATGACAAACAACTTTTACTCTTCTTACTAAGCATATTATAACAAAAAATGTGAATTAATGTGAGAAAATGATAGTTTTAAGGCTGGAGGATGGCATAATGATCTTTAAGATATACCTATTGATGGGACTCATCAGATGCTTATATACAAATTACATCATCTAATAAATCAATAAGGCATTGAAATATGGATGTTTCAAAAAAATGACATAAGATACATGTCTTATTGTCATGCCTAATTATAATAATCATCATGTTATTCAACAAATTATCCAAAGAAAAAATCAATATGAGAAGTTAAGTGAAGATCCTATAATATGGAAGATAAGTTTGTATATGGAATTTAATCATTTTCTAAATCACAAAAATATTTTCCACATAGCTTTATGAAAAATTGAAATAGGGTGGTGTGGCTCATTACAATAAGATATTTATGTTTAATGCTTCTTAACTCATATCACCTCATACTATCAACCATCACAAATTCAATAATAAATGATCTAGATTGGATCATTATATTGTTTTTTATTCATATTGATGCTTTTAGAGTGGAAAAAGTGGAGGAATCAACTGACAAGACCATTTTTACCAGTCCCAACTTGATGAATTAGGGTATGAAGCCTTCTGAAAGTAGATTGAGAAATAAAATGGAATTTTTAGGTAGTAAAAATTTGTTACTTAAGAACCAATTTTTTTTTCACTATTCTACACACAAATACCTTTCCAACGACATACGAATCACCTCAATCGGAGACCATATGCAAAATTTATGCTACTCGAAAGTTGACCTTCTTATTTTGACCACCATAATTTGAGGAGTCAGACTTAACCACTAACAAGCTATTGAGGTGTGTTATAACTAGACCACAAGGAGGAAAAGGGGTTCCATTCTATTTGAGTGCATTTTGTTCCATAGATGAGAAGAGTATCTGAGAATGGGTAGGGAGAGAAAAATTAGAGAAAATTTATGCATTGTATTAGTCCATGGCCTATATGCCTCACTTATTTGTAGTTTCATCCATTTTTCATTCAGAGAAAAAGAGTAGAGAAACCTCACCTTCCAACTGGGTTTTCTCTTGAAAGGGTTTCCTAGGTTATATGTTATGTTAATTTGTGGTTTGTGAGTTTTATTTATATGTTCTATATTTTTTGCATAATTATATTTTGCATGTATATGAAATAAACAATAATTATCATATCCATAAATCTAAGGAGAAATTAACCTTCATAATGTAGATTTATATTTTCAAGGATCATTTTATTAGATTTGTTGTGATGAATTATCTAGTGGACTATCCACGACAATTTATGGATCATATTGGTATTATACCAAGTTTATTTGGGTATATTTTTGGGAGTTTTAGGGGATCTAGATTATTTAAGCTAAAATTCACAAAACCCTAGTCATGGATGACAAATCTCTGAATCAATCTCATGATCCTACAAACGAGAGGTTTGTGTGGTTGGAAGCAAAATTTGCTGATATAAACCATAATGTGAGCCTCCTCATGGAGGCCCTATCCAATAAGCTTGAGCTACTTAGAGAAAATGGAGGTTCTAATGCGGAGGTTAGATTGGATCCTGAAATTGACAAATCAAGAAGTACTAGAGAGGATTCTGAGAAATAATCCGAAAAGGATCAACCAAGTTTGAGTGTTGTGAAAAATTCATAGTCCCTATTCAAAATGGAACTGAAGGTGGACATAAAGCCATATCAAAGTTATATAGATGCTCTAAAGCTAAATCATTAGTTGTAGAAATTAGAAGTTTATTTGATATTCATCATATAGAGGAAGAGAAAATGTTTTGTTTGCTAGGATGGAATTAGAGGACCATGGCTTGACCTGGTGGGAAAGCCACAAATAAAACCTGAGGTTAGAGGGAGATCCTCCACTGACCGAGTGGGAGGATTTTAAAACCATCAGAAAGTCACAGATTTATCTTATCGTGTATCTAAAGGATCAATGGATCTAGTGGAATTACTTTAGGTAGAAGTAGGGGAAGAGTGTACAAGGGTACACCAAGAAATTTAGAAATATGGCCATAATATTAGATATCTCCCCAAAGAACCCATATTTACTTGTCAATTATTTTGGGATCTACACAACCATCAGTGGAAGAAAGTGATGTTGTTCAAGCCCAAATCAATGGACGAGGCTTGTGTATAGGCATAATACTTGGAGAAGATAAGCCATAAGAATGGGAAATCAAGTGGGACAAAGTAGAAAGAGCACTAAGAAGCTTCTAAGGAGGGGAACAAACAGTATAAAGGGGGAAACGAGAAAAAGGCAGAAACCAAAACACACCAGTGAAAATATCCTAGTAACCACTACAACCACTGTAACATTGATAGTCAAACAAAGGAGAAGTGCTAAAATTTGCATTCAGAGATTAATCCAAAGATAAAAAAGAAATATGAAAAGAAAAAGAATATCATGGCCACTGATTCATGCAACCAGGATGCAAGCAACTCAAACATGGATGACAAGAGAATCTATACATCAATGTAGAAGGAGGTGAATTTGAGTAGTCCTCAACAATAAGAAGAGAAGGAAATGACTAAAATATTCCATATAAAGATGCAGGTCAAGAAGATAAAGTTTGATTCTTTGTTCAACTTAGGATCATAGGAAAATCTCATTGTAGCAAAGTTGGTCAAAAAAATGGGATCTGAAGATTGTGATTATCTAAGCCCATATCCATTGGGATGGGTAAATAAGGATGCAAAAATAAAGGTAACCTAATAATGAAAAATTAGAATCGCTATCAATGCTGATTTTATTGATGAAGTAGAACTAGATGTATTTTCCCTTGATGTATGTGAATGGTTGTTGGAATGGTGTACATGCATGGTGTATTTTTCATGTAGAGCATGTTAGCCACCTATAAAATTTGTTATATCAAAAGGTGGCTAAGACTTTTTGAGCCTTCAAGGAACAAATTTTATTGCTAAAAAAGTGTTGGCTCTTGAAGACTCTTGAAGGCCTCATGCCTCTGTCAAAAATCTTCACTGCTGTTTCCTTTTCCAAACTCAGAAATTTCTGCTGATTCCATTAAGAAGAAACTGCTACAAAATCATAATTTTCCCCTTTCCTCCACTCAAAACTAACCTTCATTTTTACTCTCTTTTTTCCCGTCATTTTCCCCTGATTTCCATTTTTCCTCACTTCCCCTTCATAAAATCCACCTTGCATAGTTTAAAACTCCTTTTTTAGACTATATCGAAACCCCCAAAACCCTTTGAAAACCATTGAAACTCTATGAAAAACCCCATTTTTTTATTAAGGGTTTAAGCCCTGTGGGCCAAGTCTTAACCACTGCACCACCATGCGCCTTGGTGCTGGAACCAAGAGCTAAACCTTTCGGCGCTTATCGCATCGGAGAAAATCCAAAGCACGCAAGTCTATTTCATTGTGTTAACAAAAGCCCCGATGCGATTAGCTCTCTGTTCATAACCCCCTATCATGTTGTTATCTCATATAACCCTTTGGGCCCGCAATTCGACGCTTAAAACATTGTAATAACCCATTCCCGATTACCTTTTTTTTCTTTTGTAAAATCATAAAACCCACTTACCCAAAGTTTTGGTCTGAAGCGCCAGAGTTATGTTTCTTAAATATAAAAATGGGTTGATTGAAATAGACCCGCATCAAAAAATCCGATGCGATTAAGTCCCATATGTATAAACCCCGCCCCCACTGCTTCACTCCATACAACCTACACCCCAGGACCAAGTGTTGAAGTCCCGAAGCGCTTAATCACATCACAAAAATCCAATGGGTTGATTGAAAAGCCCGAGCCCGAGGCTCCGATTGCGATTAGCCCTTTGTTATAACGCCCCGGGAATATTGTATTTCACGAAGACCAAAGGCCCCGCAGTCGGGCGCCAGCCTTTTCATATATATATTTCGCCACCAAAACCTTTGTGTTATTAAATTTTTGAGTTTTTCATATATTTCAAAGATTTTACGCCGGTTTGTTTTAAAAACCAATCCCCGCAGTTGATCGTAAGCCGATCCAACAGCCCACGTTACATCGCATCACATTTTTTCATTCGGTGCATTTTTTTGTTCGCCCGATCGGCCATCCCTCCGATTACTTATCCACCGTTGATCTGATCCTCAGATCAATGGTCATCACGCAATCGCATCGCCCTCCCTGATCGCGCAATCACATCGGTGATTTCCATCGCACCCTGATTCTCTCCCCGCTGATTGTGATCCTTCGATTGAATCTGGACCGTCCACGTGTCCAGATTGGACGGCCCAGATCTTTCCCACATGCTTTCGTCGCCTTTCGCCCTTCCACTTTATGTCTTTCAATTAATCCCCACCGTTGATCTCCACGTGATCGACGGATCTGATTTTTTCTCTTCCTCCATTCTCGTTTAATCATTTATAATGAATCCCAACCATTGAATGATGCAATCCAACGACCCTGCTCTCTTCCCACGCCTCTAAAGCAGTTTAAACCAAGACACATTATTTCCTAAATTGGTTTCGTGTTTTGCAGGTTATCAATGGTTTTCCATTTTATTAAAAGGAAAGTCGAAGGCTGGGAATGACGATTCCTGCGCCTTGATGCATCAAAGAGAACCATTTGCTCGACTCAAAAACTGCGTCTTGTCGATGTTTCATGAGGCATCGATGCCATATGAGCCTTGCGCGGCTTGCACATCAACAAGACACATCAATGCATAAAGGAAACAAAGAGTATTAGTGTTTGAAGATTTCCTAGCACAGTTTGAAGGATTAAGGCATACATTCAGCAAATCAAAAGCATAAATCCATGGATTAAAGCATCATAAATATTGGAAGACACAGGATAAGCCTGATCAGACCTAAAACACAGATCTCAAGTAACTTAAAGGTGTTTTGGGAAGAGACGAAGACAACTGTCGATCCGAGAAAGCTTCCACCACCCCAAGCAGAGGCTAATCGAACCCTCCCCAGCTCCTAAAGGCACCTACAGCCTCACAATAATCAAAGAAGGCTTAGTCATTATCTGAAACAAGAGGTGTTTTCCCGAAGACAACTGAACAATTAATACAAATCAAAGATCTTATCTTTAATTGTCGGCAAAACTATTTTAAAGATTAAGAACATCCCACAAGTGAATCTTTTCGATCATTAGGCCTTGGGAGAGCAGAAACAGAGTTACTTCAACATGACAACGAGCCTCAAAAGTCAACAAAGGCTCTCACCAAGCTTAATTCATAAATGTACATCAATTTAATACAGACAGGTCATCTGTAAATTACTTCATCGATCCCCTCAAAGGCCGAGGAGTCATTAGTCTGTATTAATTGACCCAGGAGATCTTTTATCAGATCCCACCTCCTCATTCTTCTGTAAATACTTCTGTAGAAGATGAGAAAATGTTGGTCTCTGGACATTTGAATGCATGTAATTGTTTCTGAAGCTACTGATGCCCTGTTTGCGACTTGAAGATACACAAGCTGATATGAGAAGTTCGAAGTTGTAGAGACCCACCGGGCTTGCTGATTGTAACTGGTTTGAACATCAAATACAAGCTGCTGATTTATGGGATCCTGATTTGTGTCAATGGTGATGTGTTCCTCACTGTCAATTGTTATTTTCTTTAAATGTTTTCACTCTGTCCACTTTCTTTGATAAAGAGCAGCAAACATAGAGCTAGGATTTACTCTCAATAGTACCCTACTCTTACTAAAAGCTTTATTTATATGTTTTCTTCATTCGAACATTCTCTTTGAAGAGTATATTAAAGCAGGTTGGTTTCAAAGCACTTGCTTGATCTAAATTGCTCTTTATGACTGTTATCTGTGTTTTTCTTATAGAATATGCTGAAAGCAGGCTAGTTTGAAAGCACTCACCTGATCTTAAGCTATTCCAACTGTTTTAAAAAATGTTTTCCAACTAAAATTACTTCAATACAGGCTGGTTTGAAAGCACTTACCTGATCTCAGAATACTTTTATGTTTTCCCTAAGTACATGCCGAAGCAAAATAGTTTGAAAGCACTTAATTGATCTTAGGTTGCTCACTGTTCTTCATTTGTTTGTTTCTCCATTTTCTATCTGTTTCATTCCATAAATCACTTTAAGATATCCTTTGACATAAGTGACTTGCCCCATAGATCCTTCTTGAACCTTTATGTCCAATTAAAATCCTCCTATGACTCCATAGCCCAATGGGTTAAAACTATATTTGCCTTTTCTGTCAACTGAATCATTCCTTCACTTGTAGACATCTTCATCCTTTATTTTGAACTGCCCTCACCTTCATCATGTCTTTGTCCAACCAAAAACAAACAAAACCAATGCTCTTCATAACTAGCCTAATATCACAGTTCAGGTTTTAAATATTACATCTTTTAACTCATTCATAGAGAGATCCCTCTCTGGATTTAGGAGGGATAGGTCCTTGAATCCCAAAGCAGTTTGATGTTGTCTTATCTTTTGGTTTTGCCAATCTGGCCAAAACATAGGAACCCCAACAGAGCACAAACTAGTACCACCTCATCAAGGATGAAAAATCCTTCACCATAAACGCACACATGGGTAAGTCCAAAATTTCACTGGTAAGTGCCAAACAAGCCAATAAAATGATCAATTCAAGCAAGAAGTATGATTTACCATTCTTAAGAGAAAATAAGTCTATAGAAGAGCGAGTGATAAAAAAATCATATTGGGAGGGGTGTACTAAGAAACAAAAACAAAAACTGAAATATTTGCTACAAGCATATAGGCATGTGTTCTAGGAGCATAAAGGGCTATTTCCCAAAAGGGAATTGAAGGATGAGATCCAACTATTGAGCAAATTATATGCTATAATTTCTGTTACATTTTAGTGTCAACTCGAGGCTCGTAAGTTTGTGAGGTGCAAGCACAATATGTGTAGGATCAAAGTTAACCTATCCTATCCTAATTGAAAATCTATAAAACTCTTTATGAAACTAGTTGATCTTCTCAAGTTCTCTAGTGATATTGATTGGGGATCGTTAAGATCACATGTGACAAAATTTTAATTAAATCATATGTTGCACAATTACTACATTTCCAACACACATATTAACTTGCCGAAGTGTCTTTAAAAGAGTTTTCTATTCTATAAAAAATTCTAGAAATGAACACACATATACTAGAAATGAAATGACATAAATTAAAGTTAGAACTAATGTAATTAACTAAAGTAAATAAAAAGGAAAACATAATGTATGTTAGAGCATAGGGACCCTACCAAATTCAACATATACTATGGAGAAACTCATAGTTTAACTAATCGTATTAATACTCTAGCTAAAAATCAAATATACAAATAAGAAAAAAAAAATTTATATCATAAACACATAAATCCTCTACACAACAATATCATAATGTAGAGATTTTGATTAATCTCTGAAAAAGGTCAAAGGTTATGAAATTCTCAATTAATTCTTTAGCATGTTCACCCTCTTTTATGCTTATAATCGATCTCCTAATAACAATAGACAAATTATATCACATCATCGAAGATGATGGATAGAATCAATTATTTACATCATCATTTCAAAGAAGGAATCACAATATGGAATTTGCTCAAAATATTAAAGGATTCCATGGAGCGAAATTTGGACACAATAAATGATGTGATCTCTATTTTTATTAAATACTAAAAAAGGGGGCTTCTTATGATCTATGTTTTTCCAATTAAATCTTCAACATGATTTCTACTTCCTAGAATCCACTTAAAGCACAAATTCCTGTCTTCATTTGATTATTTATTCAAAAATAAAGTAACTACAAGAGTTGTGATTTCTTGTGGTAATTATAATATTCGTGCTTTAAAATTATTTATATCTCATTTAAATAACAAACCAAAAGAAAATCATGACACATAAATTTTAGTATATATGGATGCCTGATATGAAAATTTATATAGAAAAGTGGATGATATGAAGGTAAAAAGGTAGGTAAATCGAGGGAAAAATAGTGCAACAATTGAAGAAATTGAGTATAAATATGTAGCCCAACATCTTCCCCAGTTCAAAGATGTTTCCAATCATCAAGTAACTGAATAAAAATGTTCTCTCAAATGCCTATGTGTCCAACTATATTATTTGTGTTCCATTGTTGATTTCTTGTAGCAATGAAAATTTTGTGTGATTTCTCCCAAGTTACCTTTTCTAAAATCTCATCCTAATAATGGTTTACTTCATAAGAGTCTTTGCTACAACATAGTAAAAGAAAATAGAAACACAACCCCAACCATCATGTTCAAATTCTATGAATGGCATAAAGTTATAATTCAATGCTTGTCAATGCTATACAAAATAGTGGATAGCTTTTAGGATCCTGTTTTTGCAGTTCACGGGGTAAAATATCCCATATCTCCTATGTATCTAAAAGTGAACCCATAGAAAACTGTTTCTGTCCATCTTCAAAGCTCTAGATGAATAACCTTTGATTCATTCTATAACATTTTACTTGCTTAGAGATAGCTAATAATTTCTCAAAATTCTATATGATTTATTCAGGAAATGGGTGTTCAATGTGCAACTAAAGTTTTGAAATTAATTCATGTTGTCTATGGAAATTTATTTCAAGATTCCAATTAATATGATTCTAAATAAATGAAGAAAAATATCTCAAATTTAAATCACCAACTACCAAATTTGGGTTCCAAATTGATCCGAGATTTTCTTTGGTGATGTTAGAAAAATTTCATAGAAGAGCATGCAGAACCATAAATGCAAACACTTAAAGTAGAAACAACGTAAAAGGAGACCATAAGGAAAAATGCACCAATGTTTGATAACGGAGTTTGCCCAATGTGGGATATGTCTTTGGGCCCAAATTCAACAATGGAGAGGCATCTTTATTCATCTCAACAAAAAGAAGTCAAGTGCATGGAAAAATACTTCATTATACCTTCATTTATGAGGGTAACCTACAAATGGGTTGCTCGAATCCCATATATGACTACACCAGTGAAATCCTTGTGAAATTTCGAGTATAATGATATAAAATAAACTATTTTTTTCCACTGTCATCTCTAGACCCCCCAAGGAATATTCAAGTTTCCATAGTAGAATATTTTCAGAATATTCCATAGAATATACAACAAAATATTCTACAAAATATTCCCTTGAAACCTGTGTCTGACACATGGTTTCGTGGCCTGGTTCTCATCCGTGTGGTTATGGCCCTATCGAGGTTCTGGCGCCGCTTTTTTTGAATTAAATGAGTGAGATGATATAGTCATGGACAGATGAATAAGTCAAAGCCCGTTGGCATAGTGGGGTTGCTAGAGTGACTATGTTTAGAACGTTGACCCTAATGGGGGGTCACGTGTTCAAAATCCCCACTCACTATTTTAAACATAAAATGCTTATATAATTTTGAACTACTTGCTATTAAAATTCATTATATAATATATATAAAATATATTAAAACTGCCCATTAAATTTATATTTTTAAATGTTATTTTAAACCACCCAAATTATCTACCAAGTTGTGGGTTGGTTGGGCCCAACTGGCCACTAGCTAGGTTTCATGTGGCACAATTTTATTGGGTCACGTGGCCCCATGCTATTGGGCCAAAAAACATCCACCAACTTTAGTGGGATCACATCAAATTTGGTGATTGTGCCAACGATAGTGGTGTCACTACTTTTAACTGGATCTTCAACAATTTTAGCCCCAAGTAGCCAAATTTGGTCAGACCACCAATTTTGGTGCTGGTTCAAATTTATTTGGAGCATAACTAATTTGTCATTTTTTCCAAATTTGACCACAACTTTGACTAGCCATAACTTTCACATACAAGGTCGGATTGAGGTTCGCTTTGCACCATTTCATTCCTTACAATGAGATCTTCGAACTCGTCCTAGTTTCACAGAGATTCAATGGATTTTATTTTTGCTTTAGTAGGGATCCTCAAGGATCATTCATCTCCATTGTGAATGTTTTTTTCCTCCAAAAGTATAAAGAGTAACTAAAAGCTTATGTACTCCCCCATTTCTCTATCTGCATAAAAAATGTCTTTGACATACCACACTTTCTGCTCCTTCACATTTTTACTTCAGAACCCAAATGATGAAGCCAAAACCTTTATTCATATGCAATTTGTAGCTGCCAATGCATGTATCTCAACTTGCAAGATTCCGAGCAAGACCTTACTTTCCAAGTGTTTATAAAACACTCATGGTCAAGTTTTACAACAAAACCCATATCCCTTGCTATCCAACTAAAGGCCAAAGTATCACTATGTTGCATATTCAAGTGGTGTCATACACTTCATCACTTTTAAAATTTATTTCCCATCTAAGGGGTCTTAAAAATAAACATGTCATTTACAATGGTGACCATACTCAAATACTTAAAAAGACTACCCATCTCTTACCTACCACACTAATGTGATTTCTTCTTGTAGCTAGCTTCCTTTTTGAGCTACTTCATTAGTTGGTTCCTTCACTGGTGATTTTATATGCTCCTAATCCTTGTTTAGGTGTAGCTCTAGATGGAGCTTACAACATGTGGATTTCTGATGTTCACCCTTGTTGCAATGGATGCAATGATTTTTCTTCCTCCATAATTTCTTGAAATTCTTTTGTGTCTCCTTCTTGGGTGACATAACCTTTCTTGAATGGTTGTATTTGGTGCGGCATTGGTGAGGCGAACTAGAATTAATTCTTCCTTTGAAATGCTCGGTGTCATTGGAAGGTTGTGACGTGCTCTCAACATCTTTCACTGACTCAGACTTATTGCTTAAAGGCTCTCTTGTCTCCATGGGTTTGGAGTGTATTTATTTGGCTTTCTCTCTAACATAGCCCAATCCTGCATATCGAGGTAGTTCCCTCACTTGGGTGGGATCCATAATGTCTTGTCCATTAACTCCTAGGACCTTTCCTCCATACCCCATATTCTTAATTAGTTTCAAACCAATCCCCCTAGTGTGCCTCTCAAATGCACCAAAATCACCATCATAATAAAAATGAAATTGAAGTATCACTAACACTATATACCTCAGTTTACACTTATGTAGTGGGAGATGATGTCTTTTCCAAGCCTTCATTGCAATTCAGATTTTCCAAGGTCTGTTTTGTAGCTTGTAACTTAAGATACAATCCATGCTTCTCCTTTTCTACTCCTTGTAGTGGTATTATAAGTTCTGAATTATCTACTTGAATTCTTTGGTTGACCTCCTCAAGTTCTTGTAGCCACACATTCTTTGATGTTCTTCCCATTATTGGTCCAATACCTACAATCCCAACAATTGCGATCTTCATTTCATCACTTGAATAAGAACTCAAGTCAATTGGTCCATCACTTGAAATCCCAACAACTGTGATCTTCATCTCATCACCTGAATTAGAACCCAAGTCATGTTGCACTATAGAAATAAGTTTCTGCTTCCATTTTCCACCATACTCAATTCTGGATGCGGTTTCTAACAATGCTTCTCATCATGCCCTTGTTTCTTGCAATCAGTGGAAGAGGGATTTTCTTCATTTTTATTTGTTTTTGTTGTTTTCTTTGCATGGTCGCCTGGTTCATGCTTTCCCATATTTTCAAGGTGAAAATATTTCACACTAGCTTCATGAAGAGTAGTGGGATCAAAAAACAACAAGGAATGCCAAAAATAAATATGTAAAGCACCAATATATTTCATCAAAGAATAAGGTGAATCTAAAGGAATTACCAATGCTAATTCTTGCTTCCTAAATTCCTATGTGAAATTTTGAACACTCTGACCTTTTCCCAGTCTCAAATATTACCATTCCATCATGGCCTTTTGATGATATCCCAATGGATAAAATTTCCCCCTTAATACTAAAACAAATTCAGACATAGAAGAAAGGAGTTTACCCATATGCCTAGTACCATTCTGAAGTTTTCTCTCCCACCATACAAGAGCGGTGCCTCCTAATCGAATAGATGCTAACTGTATCTTTGACTCATCCTCTTCTATCTATTGTATTCGAAAATATAATTCAATATTTATAATCCAATTGCTTAGCTTTTCTGCATTAGCTTCTCCATTAAACATGGGAAAATAAAATTTCACATCCAACTTAAAAAAAAGGTTCTTTAGAAGCATTTTTTATGATGAAGATGAATTAGAGGAATAACATTCTATGGAATATGGAGATGAAGGTTCAGGATGTTATCCTCCATTTCCTTGATTTACCGAAGCATGGTCCTTTTCTTTTCCTTTCTTCTTAATTTCATTCTTTGCTACTCTCTTCTCATATATTGCAAACAATTTGTCTACCATGTCTACCATCCTCTAGAAGGCTTTATGGAAATTATCATTGCGAACATTTTCATTATCCATTTTCTTTCTTTGTGTTGCATGCCCAATATAGGGCTGAAAAGACTTGATTTTTCCTTCACCCTTTTTCAGTTTGGCCCTGGTTATCTTCCACACTTGCAATTCACATCGACAAGAATACTAATGTGATACCAACATGATCCAAGATATTTTCTTTTGTGATGTTTGTAGAATTGCATAAAAGAGCATGTAGAACCATAAATGAAAACACTTAAAGAAGAAGTAACATAAAAGGAGAACATAAAGACAAATACACCAATGTTCGATAACAAAGATAACCCAATGTGGGCTGCATCTTTGGGTCTAGCTATAAAAGTGGAGAGGCCTCTTCATTCATCTCAACAAAAAGAAAGGAAATTACATGGAAAAATACATCATTATATCTCCATTTTTGAGGATGACCCGAAAATGGGCTTCTCAAATCCTAAATCTGACCGCACCAATGAAATCCTTGCAGAATTCTAAGTAAAATGAGTATTAACTCAAATATATTCTCCCACCGTAATCTTTAGACCCCTAGAGAATCTTCAAGATTCCTTGTCAGAATATTTTGGCAATATTCCCTGGAATATACTGTAAAATATCCCATAGAATATTACCTCAAAATCTGTGCTTGGTATGAGGTTCCATGGATTGATTCCTGTCTCCACGGTTCTGGCCTTGTAGAGGTTCCACCTTAGTGCACCAGTTCGTTTTGTGTTTCGCTCGTCGGCCTCTACTCTTGGCTTCTCTATTGTCGAAATGAAATGAATGAGTTAATATAGCATTGGGCTAGTAGATAAATCAAAGCCTACCAACTTGGTGGGTTGGCTGGTGTGACTATGTTAAGAACGTTGACCCCGATGGGGTTGCGGGCTCAAAAATCCCGCACAATATTTTAAACATAAAACATTAATAACTTCCCACAATTACAATCTGTTATATATATATTGCTCGTTAAATTTAATTTTTTAAACATTGTTTTAAAATTCCCAAACGATGCACTGATTTTTTGGTTATATGGGTCCAAATAGCTAGTGGATGGATGCCACATGGCACCATTTGATTGGGCCACGTAGTCCCATGCTATTGGGCCAACATACATCCACCAAATTTAGTGGGATTCTGCTATATTTGGCATTACTTCCAACTATAGTGGTGTCACTACTTTTAACTAGAGTTCTACCAATTTTAGGCCCTAGTCGCAAAAATTGGTTGGAGCACCAATTTTGTCACTGGTCCAAATTGATCTAGAGCATAACTAATTTGTCTTTTTTTCCAACTTTGACCACAAATTTTACTGGGCATAACTATCACATACAAGCTCGGATTGAGGCACCGTTTGTGGTGTTGGATTCCTTGCAACGAGCTCTTCAACTTGGTTATGGTTTCACAAAGATTTTAGGACTTTAATTTGTGGGAAATTAGGATCCTCATGGATCATAAATGGTGTTATATTCTAAAATAAAATTATATTGATATAAATCACAAAGAATATTGTGATCTATGCCACAACAATCATTGAAGATGGAGTTGAAATCAACAATTATATGTATTTATGTTTCTCGCCTTCAACTAACCAGTCCATTTGGAATGCTATTCATTGCTATGTCATATATATTGAATAGAGTTTATCTAGTACTATGCATGATAATAATTGGACAAACATATCATATATTGTTGTTATGTCCTTTTCTTTAACCTGTAATTAATTTTTTAGTTGACAAATTGTATGTTTCCACTTGGCTTCTTCCTGTAAATATTGGTTGAACCATTTTCTTGTAATTTTTCTGTTTCAAGCTTGTATTGATCATAATAAATGATATCGAGATTGTATATGTACTATTTTACTTTCCAATTTACTATGTTGAGCCTAGTAGAGGAGAGAAAAATAATGTTTATAATAATAACACCCAGTCTTTGAGTCATAAAAACATATGCTTATGAGGTTTCTGAGTAAATTTTTTTTTTTTTATTTGGAGAAATGGGGATTGTGGTAGTAATTTCTATTTATGCTAAAACATATAAACTTGTTTTATTAGCATTATTTTCCTCTTTGTCTTTTTGCATAAGCAACTTGATTTTGAGTAATCGATTATGTTGACAAAAAACCTTATTTCTCCTATGCGAAAATCTAGCCTGATTCTTTAGGGTCTTAACCTTATTTTTAAACTTATCATTTTCTTCTCTTATTAAGATTTATTGAGATTTCTATTACAAGAATACTGTGTTCGTTCAAAATAGGAATATCTTCGGTCTATGCATGTTCAATAGTTTGTGATTGAAGGTTTCTTGCGTATCATCAAATTGGAAAATTTGAGAAAGGAACTTTTGGTTGTGAATATTGTCTATTTTGGGGTTTCAGCACAACATCATCATGTTCCATTCCCAAAATCTTCCTTTTCCTATGAGTGACACAACCTGTCACTATAGTTTTAGTTTCAAACTGTAAAATCTTCCTTTTTCTCGTAGAACTTTCAATCCCTTGAATTTGGTATGGATGGGTGTTTTCCATAAACCCTTTTCTTTGAACATGAGAGTTTTTAAGATTATGAGACAAAATTCCTTTAGTTTGTAGGAATTCATCCTAAGAGACAAAATACTTTTGTAGCTCCGTAGGAATTAATAATTTTATAACCCCATGATGGAAAATACTATTAATGGTAGTTTCTAGATGCTTCTGTGTTGCAGTGGAAAATTTGGACAAACTTTTCCACAAATAGTAAGGAAAATCAATTGGAGCTTCAGTCATATTAAATGCAATAGTAATTTAATATGATCAAGGAAAACATAATAGTAATGACATTCTCAAGTGAAATACCTTTGAAAAATATAAAACACATATACCCATTGTTCTTTTAATGATTTGAATAAAGCTCCTATATCCCAATTTGGTTATGGAGCTTCCCTTCTCATAAATTTCTTCCATGCATATGAAATCTGAAGCTTTTAATGCTTAAACCATTTCTCTCTTGTTCTCTATAATCCCATATCTAAGGAAATTGTTGCTTCGGAAACATGAAGCAATAATCCATACGCTTTTGTTATTACACCATCATAGGTCATAACAAAGGAAAATATGAATTCATCATCACACCTGTTAAGCTTATCAAATAAATCCAGTAACCCAACTCTGTGAAATAGTTCCCTACACTCAAGGAATTCATTAAAAAAACACAATATATTCAAGTTCTTTCCATCTTGTTGTAGTCATTGGTTGACTCCTCATGAGGTCAATATATTGTAATATTGATTTCACTCAAATTATCAAGACACTAGTAGAAAATGATGAAATTAATGACTAGGTGACTAAAATGTTAGTCACCATAATCATTTCAAGTAAATTACTGCTAAATTTAAGCAATTTTAAGTGACTGAACTAAAAATGAATATTTTAGTTGACTAATTTATTCTAGGTATAAAATATACGACTAGATACTAAGTGACTAAACTAAAAGCGACTAACTTAAATGAATAATTTAGTCCAGGACTAAAATACATGAAAAAATAATAAGTGACAAAATTAAAAATGATTAACGAAAATGAACACTATAGTAAAAGAATAAAAATATGAACAACTAAGTAGTGCTCAACTATATGAATCAATAATTTATGCTAGTCATTTTTAATTAATTCTGAGGCATCTTTAGGTCTCGACTTGATATGTATGAACCATGTATATATGATATCTCCAATGTGTATTATTTTTATTGTGATCACTTACGAATTGTACTGTAAGTCTTGATGCTTTAGCTATATGTTCTAAGTTGAGTTGTTCCATGGCGTTTCATAATTTTACTCAGAGAAGTGTGTCACCTTGATTGTGAAGACCTAGTCTAGGACTTCTAACTAAACCAATATATCATTGAAATTAAACACAACATGAAGGAGAATAACATATTTCTATCTCAACATTTATTTGATGACAATATACAAGTAAAATTTATTTACAACATATTAAACAAATTCATTTCCTTTTTATTTAAGCAGTTTATATAAGTAATTAACAATCAAATAATACCTGTATCACTAGCTTGGTTGAGATGTTCCTGATTTTTGTTGAGACGCTCCTGTTGGGCTACCTGACTAGATTTACCTCCCAACCAACTAGGATTGATTTCCTAGCCCAGGGAACCTCCACAGGCTCCCTAGCTCTCTGAGCCTAAGTCCTACCAGCTGTAGTGTGTCCGAGTGGGAATCAACACCCTCCAACTCCAAACAAGACCAAGAATCCTCCTCAATGCCAAAACAAGACCAAGAATCCTACACAATGCCAAACAAGACCAAAATCCTCCACAATGCCAAACAAGACCAAAATCCTCCACCATGCCAAACAAGACCAAAATCCTCCCTCTTCCTCTCATCTTCCTTCCCTTTTATACATTTTCCTCTTAGCCACTTCAACTACTTGCCATTAATTTCATGACTACCCCCCCATCCTTCTCATTTATTAACATTGAATTTCCTACCATATATAGATATTTTATTCAAAAATAAATGGGAGAAGACCAAAATGTAAATTGAGATGACATATTGGATGTACAAAATCTAGATATTTTATTTTAGAATTAAATGATGGAAGGCCATACCTTATCTACAAGTTAAATTGAGATGACATATTGGATGTACAAAATATAGATATTTGATTTTAGAATTAAATGAGGGTAGGTCATACCTTATCTACAAGTTAAATTGAGATGACATATTGGTTGTACAAAATCTTGATATTTGATTTTAGAATTAAATGAGGGAAGACCATACCTCATCTAAGATTTGATTTGAAAAGACATATTAGAAACAAAATAAATAATAAAGGTCATACCAGTAAAAATAAATAAAATTACAATTTCACAAGTGTAGATATTACTCAAATATTATAAGTCATTATTTACAGATTAATTAAAAACTAATCAAAACTTGCCTTATCAAGTGGGGCATTACATACACCCCTCCTTCAGAAAACTTCGTCCCGAAGTTAGAGTGAAAATGACACAATGATTTTGAAAATAAGGCATAACAAAATAGAGATAGACATAGTAGTCAAATTAAGTCAAGCAATGATACCACCTCCATCACGATTCTCCAATCTAACTTATAACCTCTTATCCTTCCTAACCTACTTTCGCCCCCATCCTATCCGTCCTTTGCTATAATATACTATGGCATCAGCTATACCGATCTAACCATTGATAAAACCAATATGGCAGAAGTGTCGACTATATCGACCTAAATTCCCCAGCAGGTAGCTGGAAATTGTCATCACATGTCTAGGGGAGTGTGTCCATCACTTCCCTCCCATGATTCCAGGCTTCAAGGTTACATGGTGGGAGATACCTCCACCCCTCCTCAAATATGGACCACACTACAAATCTAGTTGGATACTTGTCATCGAATAATCTAGTCAGGTAGTCATGTCACCCTTCCTCATTGGATGTCTCAACATTCTCCAATCACATGTGTAGATCTTGGTTATCAGATAGTTCTTTCTGATCTACAGGTTAGTTCTCATCCATGAAAAAAAATATATATAGACAAGTGATCATCATCATCATGTTATTAAGTCTGGTATTCACATACCCACTTTATAATTACTATTAGTATACTAGAAGTAAATCTTACATGAGATAGATCATAACTTAAATAATTCATTCGCTAGATACATCATATCCCTTTAATCTATACATCAACATCATTAAATCAGATAAGTCATACACTAGATAAATCATAACGGCGTAAGTCATACATCATGTAAATCACACATCAATAAGTGAGACGTCAAATATTTTAATCAACAATACCTATTAATCCATTAAATGGTTTATATAAGTAGTTTCATATGTTCCACTGGAATGCATTAATATTACACAACGTTCATAAATAAAACAACGTAAAACTATAATTAGATCATTAGCATAGGAATCTATCTAAGTCAAAATGACATCACAGATGCTAAAAAAGTGAGGGGTAGTCACGACATATAGTCTTTGCATCATCCCAAATAATAAATCCTGAGTTACTTATCCCACTAGATATTATGAATAATATGTATGGTATTATAGAGAATTTATGTTCTATGATGGAAATTTTTATTTATGAATAGGTCATTTAGTTTCTAATTTCAAAGACTTAATGTATTTTGGACCTATATACTTTATTTTTGTAGAATCCATTCATGAAGTGTCAAAATTATTGTTTGAGAAATATTTTATATGTAAAATATTATGCTAACTCTCGGATAAAGAAATATTGAAAAGTAGAGCTAGTTCCAATGAGAGTATCACAATTGTATATATTTACATATTCACATATT
Source organism: Pinus albicaulis (assembly GCA_034641835.2). Taxonomy (NCBI): domain Eukaryota; kingdom Viridiplantae; phylum Streptophyta; class Pinopsida; order Pinales; family Pinaceae; genus Pinus; species Pinus albicaulis. The sequence goes on from CM076575.1 coordinate 880,786,623, forward strand.
AGATTGACACTTTTACAAATGACCACTAGGTTAAGAGCTTGAGTGTTTTCTTAATAAGCAAACACTATATGAAAAACACAACTAGGTATTGTGGAGTGAAGCACAATTGAACATAGAAAAGTGAGAAATATTTTCCATGAATTTCGAGATTTGATGAATCGTAATAAAACAATTTTAATATTTTCAAAGCATACCCTTTGTAATGATTGTGAAGTGGATTATAATCAGAGATTAATATGTGAACAACTATGAAAATGATATTCATGAACTTACATGATTGTAAGAGTTTGTGAATTCTCTTTCTTAATAGTTTAAATTCTGGTTTTTATAGGGTTTCCATTGTCATTTACATTCCATAGATCACTCGCATCGATTATTAATCATTTGCATTGGTGGCTGCAATAATTGGCATTATTTGGACCTTGTCAAAATAGTAATTACCAACACTCTCAATGGATTGACATAACTTCTCACTCCATCCAACATGAATATCTAGTTCACTCTCTTCTTTTTTTGTTTTTAACTTAATATTGTCTCCTCTAGGGATTTTAACACTATATTGGTATCCTTCTCGTTGAATTATAATGCATGACTTAATGCAATTTCAACCATGTGTTTATCACAACTAAAAAATGATTTCTCAAGGATTCCACAAGAAGATATGTACATAGAATGAACACAGATACAATGTGGCCTTATTTAGTTTTATTGTATAGTTGAGGTGGATGTTACTATTTATAACATCTAATAAACTAACTAGACATTGGTATAAATTTCTTCCACTTACTACTAAGAACGATGAGGATTATTTTATTTATTTATTTTATTATTATTATTATTATTTTTTATTTTTATTTTCATTTTTAGTTTTGACTTGCCTCTAAACAATGGTTGTTAACCCAAGGAACACAACCACTTTGGTGCAATACAAAAACTTTTTTTTGAACTTTCCTAATGAGGTGTATTAGTTTCATAAACACCGTTTTCACAACCATATCTTATGGACAACCGAATGTGCAATTATGTATGTAACAAACTTAGTTTCCTTTTGAAATAATTTTGTGTGTAATATATATGTCAGTATATTGGACAACCAATAATGTCCATAGTAATGGAAATCATGTAGCCTTTACACACACATGAATTATAAATAACATAACGTAATAGCAATGCATGACCGAAATAACAACGTAAACACTTAGCTTAATCAAGACTATCGATAACAATTGTCTGAATTGGAGTTATTCCATACTCAACCATAGTTTTCCAACCTAAGCACCATCTCAAAGTCAGGCTGTGAAGTGACAAGGGTGCAAGGTGAAGTGGGTAATCAAGTCGATAACTTATGTCTATCATCCCTTGACATGAGTTACTTTTTGGTCCCCCTTGCTAACCATTTAATATTGATATAAGTCAATTCCACACAATTTTATAGATTTAATGTGGCATCACATTTTCTAAATCAATTTATTTATCTTCTAGGATTTTATTTATTTATTTCATTTGTTGTATTTCCCTTTATTAATTTCACCTTGAAAAGATCACGATTCTTCTACTGTATGTCATGTTGTCTTTTAGAGACTGAACTTATGATCACATATTTAATATTTTCTCATAACTAGTCCATCTCTAGTCCATTTTATTACTATTTCTTTTAGATTCTTGTTTTATAGAATGCTAACCACCTTCCTATTCTTCGATAACATAATCCTTATTAGGATCACACATGGTTTTTTTTTTCAATCTTATTTAATCAATGATATAGAACTCAACTTTCATTTCCATTTAACTAAGTTTCAACACTTTGTTCACGATACTCATACTTATTCATATAAATTGTCATCTCTTTTTTTTTGTCTCTTTAGTAATCTTTATTAAACCTACCTTCTTATCTGTAGTGATTATTACTATCCTAGAATGTGCCACATAATTCCCATATTGATGCTTATTGTTATAAGATGTTAATAACTATCTTGAGAAGTTTGTATACTTTTTTGGTATCATCTGTCACAAATTGAACCTTGTGGTCAAAGAAATTTTATGCATCGTGTATGAAGAATTACGTAAACTAAGAATCCAACCAAAATTTTTTCTTTCATTTCAACAACTTCACATTCATTGATGATACAAATACATTGTTTTTCCAGTATCTGTAAGCATGCATGAATCACTCATGAATTTCATTCCCTTTCAAAGTTTCTAAGATAACTATGTTTTAAACCACGGGAGAGTTTTCATCTAACAACCAATGAAAATTTGATTCCTTAATAAACAATATGATGTTCCTTCCCTAACTCTTTTTTTCTCACACCAATTCTCCTTGGAAAATTATTTTCGTCATTGCAAATATAATATAAGTTGTCATCACCCAAAGTATGAATTAATATATTGTATTCATTTTTCATAACTTTCTATACAATTATCAATTCCCTACTCCTTACTAGGGAAAAACAAAGATGAAGGGCATTCATTTCTTCAAACGCTTACAACACTAGTGTTGAACGAATCTAATTTTTTCGAAGCTAATCTCATTGATATATAAGGAAAATGTAACACTCATAATACCACTACAACTATGACAATTTTTATTTTTATTTTTATAAGGATAAATGTATAGTTTTTTTTTTTTTTTTTTGCTAGTTTAGACTAATCCTACACCCACGGGTTTCGAACCGGTGACCTTGCAGAACGGAGTGCCTTAACAGTGCACCCCATCACCGACTGTTCTACGCCTCGTGGGCTAAATGTATAGTTATTAAGGAGCATTTTCTATTTTAATTACTAAATGAGACCTTTTCTATCTAAACTTCCCATTCCTTGATAACATGATATTGCTTCCAATATAATATGTTTAAATTAGAGATAAAATCAAAATTTGGAAAATTGCTAACATTAGAGATAGCCTAACTCCAAGAATGTTGTGGAGAATTGAGCCCATGAACTCTCATTAGCAGTGTGCTTTTAAGGAGTGGAACACAACTAATTGAACTAGCCCTATAAGATGTTTTATTTTATTTTCCAACTAGTAATACATATTTTAAATATATTATTATTATTGAGTATTTTTTTTTTCATCTAGGAGTACTTATTTTAATTATATTAAAACAAATTTATTATTATTAAATTATTGAATTTATACACACTCACACATAATCATTTATTACTAGAGTTGAATATCAAATCTAGGCTTCCCCATTTTATTTGTGTTATCACTTTAAATTTTAGGGTAAAATATCAACTAAATTTCCATACTAATGCTCATGTTTTTTTTTCAAGTAGAAAAACACTGGTATATATAATGTCCAGTTCAAATTTGAGACTTAGATTTCTTACATAAAATAAAGTGAGTTAAAAAATCCACTGCGTACCTTCCATCTTAAGGAAAAAAACTTTTCTTCCAAACAATATTCGACTATTAGCCTACAGAATTATCATATTTTAAAACCTTCTTGCCTTCTTACAAAATCGATATGCTGAGATCAAAAATAAAACAGGTCTATACATTCATGAGTTCTCTTCAAATCACCCGTTGCGATAGCCTCCTTCATGTAATTGGAGTTAGTAAACCCAAAAACTAGATGGTCACTGCCACCATGTTTAGTTCCATCCCATTAATTAAAACATTAAACAAAAAAAAATCCCGACCTCCTACTAGGAAATATTCTAGAGTGCTATGTTGACAGTGACAGAAAAACATAACCTAACCAGAAAAGCAAACTCAAAGAGTGCAGGAACAGATAAGGAGTGTTAAGAGAACCAAACCATACCTTTTTCCCCTTCCCCAGATGAATCTAATAGCTCATAAAACATCTGACCAAAAACACCATACAAACCCTTTTTTGAGAGTTTGTCCGCCTGGGAGTTATTTTCATGAAATATGTGCTTAAAAAGGATAGTGGTGAAGGAGTTCCTTAACATCTCGATGTGCTCCAGCCAGGTCTCAAGATGAACCAGAGATAGCTTGTTTCCTCTGTTAAGGTAATCAATGAGTACCTTCGAATCACCATACACCCATAAATCCTCAATGCAGAGCTGAGAGGCAAACCATAAGAGTCCCCATAGTGCAAGTACCTCTACTCTCATATTTTCCCCCCTTCCACTGGACCTGTAGATCTTATAGTGACATTTTGGTGAGAGAATCAGTCAAGCCCCGCACCCACATCTATGTTGTTGAGAAGTGCCATCAAAAAATCCTGCAGGGTAATTTATTTCAAACGGTCTCATTCTCAAGGAGAGATCCCCGGGATGTTTTGGCGCAGTTCTAAGTCTGTCCAGTGTTGTAAAATGAAAGTAGCAGTCCCCATAGGCCAACACCGCACCTCCCTAAAAATCCAATTGTCCCTGTCACACCATATGGCCCAGTGGAAAAGTCCTGGAATGTTTTTGTAATTTATATTTTTCATATTCCACCATGTAATGAAATCTTCTGTGTTCTCTGTATTAGGGCCTTTCATCTTAAAGTACTCACAAATCACCTTCACAAAATTTTTGGCATACAAACATTTATAAAAAAAGGTGCATGTTATCTTTGTCCTCCTTCGTGCATAGCCTACAAATTCTAGGTCCAATCATCCCTCTCCATTGTAGATTCTCCCAGGTTAGATTTTTGTTCATATTTACCTGCCACAGGAAGAGTTTCATTTTGAGTGGAGCCGAGTTCTAACATATACCCCTGTAGGATCCGGGAGTAAGGTTCTCTGCAGTATGCAAGTACAAACTGTCATATACTGCATCTGCCAACAACATACCCTCCTTTTTACAGCCATTCCAATCCACCCTATCCCCAACAATGGTAAAAGCTAATCCTATACTCCTTAAGTCTTCGGTGTAAATATCCCAATCACCCATTAAATGAACCGGAAGCTGTAAGTCTTCCCCATACATCCAAATCGGAATTCCCTGTTAAAAATTCTTAATGATTTGTCACATATAAAAATATCCCTTACCGTTTAGGTAATGAATGAGCTGAAATATGCACCTCGCTGATGATACTTTGCCACAGAGACCTTGTAGACCAATCAATATCTTTCCCCCATTGTCAAATTTCCAACGCAAAAAGGTTTTAAAATCTGGCCAACAGTTCTTGAACCCATTCCAAATTGCCAATCCTCCCCTTTTTTTGTTCCACCCCTCCAAGAATAACCGCTCCAGATTCGCCAAATCCGGAAACTTGAACAGGATTATCTCCCTCCACATCCCATTTTATTTCAGCCCCCTCCAGAAAGATTTTATAAGGAGTGCCCTCCCGAATGTTTCCAAATCTTTTAGGTCCCACCCTCCTAAAAGTCTGGGCCTCATAATAAGTTCCCATCTCACTAAATGGTATCTTCCTCTATCCTCCCTACCATTCTAGATAAAATTTACAATAACCCTTCTAATATTGTTCAGTATCTTTTTCAGAATAACATAGATGTGAGCCCAGTAAACCATTATATTCTGTATAGCAGCCTATACCAAAATGAATTTCCCTCCACTTCTCAACCACTTAGAAGTCCATCCTTTGATTTTATTTTTAACCTTCGCCACCAGCCAATCCCAATCCTTGTTCTTATAATTGTTTGGCTTCATGTGAAGGCCCAGGTATTTAAACCCCGAACTCAAAGGAGCAGTGCAGAAATTGAAAATGGAAGCGATGTCATTAGCCAGAACTATCCCTTCCTCCTCATAGTAAATACATGACTTCCCAATGTTTTCCATCATTTCTGAGGATTTCCCGAATCTATGAAAAATCTCATGAAAATTCTTCCAAGCTGATCTAATGAGCATCCCGAATAGCATTACATCATCTACAAAAAATTTATGGCTAATTTGTCTACAATGTGACAAATTAATCCCCTTGATACTACCCAATCTCACCTCATTGTTAATTTTCAAACTCAAAGAGTCCATAAATAAGATGAATAAAAGAGGGGAAAGTGCACAACCTTGTCTCAAACCCCTCCAAGGCAGAAATGCGATGCCACATCGTTTATAATGATCGCCATGGAAGTATTAGTCACAAAACCCATGATCCAGTTGAATTATGCCCTGTCAAGACCAATCTTATAAAAAATCATCCTTAGTAATCCCCAGTCGACCATATAGTATGCCTTACTGATGTCTATCTTCATTACCATGGCCTGTAGCTTCCGAGTGTGGATAGAGTGAATGAATTGTTGCTTAGTAGCCATTGCATCATGGATTCTCATATTATTTAAAAAACCTGATTGTTTTGACGAGATGTGGTTGGATGTAATATCCCAAAATTGGAATTTTCTACAACAAATGGAATATCTTAAGATATTCCAAAGTTGGAGCTTCATAAAATCATGAGCATGGAAATTTAGATCAGCTCATAAAATTTAAAATAACATCTCACCAGCAAATGAAAGAGCCTCAGTAAGTATATGGCCTATATCCTCCTTCCTAAGTGGGGAAATGTAGTGATATAGGGCATAAAATAGTTGTCTTCAGCAAATAAAAAAATAACAGTGGATATTGGGACTTGGATCCCTTATTTTAGACCATATAAAACCCACTTGAATAATTTTAGGTGAAACAAATGAATCTAGCTACCATAAACAGATCTCCCCAGCTCAAGATAGCTTAAAAACACCCTGATCCCATGACTTCTCTACAATCAAATTTCTGAAGATTGTGAGAGCATAATTAACATGAGGGTTTCTATAGAAAACGATGAAATAAGACTGATCTAGAGTTTACATTAATAAAATAGTAGATAAATGGAGGTTTAACCTCTTTTACACAAAGAATAAGACACCCAGCAAGGGTTTCCGACATTATACATGTATAAAAAGAAGCAGTGCAGAAAACAACGTAGTTTACTGCAACTATGTATTAAGCATGGCTGAATATAACATAAAATAGCTGAATAATATAGAAAATGGCCCTAGGCCCTCTTTATTAGATCTACTGGAGGGAAATAAACACCTCCTCCTCGAACACTAGCACAAAATCCAAGGGTGCAACCCTGCTGCTACTGCACCTGCATAAAAGACGTAGTTTCTAAAGATGAATGCACTATAGAAGTTGCTGGCTGAATGGCCCTAAGCCAGATGATGGAATTGACGCTCATAACCTTCCCTTTAGATCCCTTGGATGGAATTCTTGCATGGGAATTCTTTGCACTAAATAGTGCTGCAACCACAGCTAAATAGCTGAAGCATGAAAGTAGTCAAAATACTGAAAATAAAATAATACTGAATGATCTTCTTGATGTTATGCCCTCATTTTTATCTTTGGTGAGCCTCCTCACCCCGGACCACACACATTGTTGAAGTGACTTCTTAGTGAATATTCCTCCTTCAAAACTACGCTGTCCTTGTTGGCTTCCCTCCCCCTTGTAGCAACGCTGTTGACTTGGTCAACTGGGACCTATCCACCTGCAATGCCTCTTTTCACACTAAGGGGTCTTCAATCCAGTTCTCATATGTGTGTCGAGGCTGATCCTTGTTCACATTGAGCTAGTTTACTTGGGTGATCTCTTCCTCCTCAAGAATGCATGTTGACTTAGTCAAAATTGACTCTGTCCACATCTATTTTTCCCTTGTTCACACCTGAAAGTGTAAAATCCAGCTACTAAGGTGATCCCCTTCCTTATTAAGGTGGAAATTATTCATATTTTTATTGTTCATGGGCCTCCTTACCCATTTATTCCTCTCCTAGGTGAAAGCAGCAAAATCTAACATTCCAAATTGTTGTGTGCAAATTTTGGAATATTACAGTCCTCCCCTCTCAAATGTTGCTTGCCCTCAAGCAACTATAAAGGTAGAAATGAAGAACCTCCTCTTTTCCCCCTATATCACCCTCATATGATAAGCTCCCCCAAAGAATAAGATGTTGTCTCAACAATGAAACCTCATAGTGCCTCTCCCAAGGAAACAAATCAGCATTTGGTGCACATCCCAAATGGTTATCATCATGCAATAGTAACTACTCAAGGAGACAACTATGTGCTGTCTAGAGATCCTCTCAAGGCATGGAGTTTGAAGTGCATGGGAAACTCTCATTCCCAAATGGAACCTCCACCCCAAAGCTATCATCCATATGGAATGAGTCAGCCTCCAATATGGAAACTCATGAAGAATCTCCTCCACCTTGGGCTCCTGAAGTGTGGGTGGGCTGAATAGATGAACATGATAGGCAAGAGGGCCTATCCCATGCTATCCTCCTCTCCACTTATGATAAGTGTATAGGGCATGCTGATCATGGGCTACAACATGATTTCCCTCCAATGGCAAGAAGAAGATTGGGTATCCAAGGACCCTTTCTCCAAAATCATGAGACATTCCAACCCAAACCATTCCATTCAAGATGAATGGCACATCATCACCATTTGGCATCCAACTTAGAAAAATGCTAAAATTTATGTGCAATTTTGGATGGTACCAAAGGTTCTCCAAGTGGATATTACGCAGTCTTCCCAACCGCTGTTTGAGAATGTCATGTGGCAAGTGGTTCTGCAACAAGTTATAAGCTGTGCATGTTTGCTCCTTCAACATGAGGAAGTAAGCATCAATTTCTATGAGCTGTACATAGACCAAATAACAATACACTTGCCCAAAGTCATGTATATATGGGCTACTATCATTACAAACATTGGCCCTAAAGTGACCAAAACTACTCTTGCTCTCTTGTGGAGCAATGCACTGCTCATATATGGTGAGAAGATACAAATACTCAATGGAGTAATCAACAAGTACAGAAATGTATTTCTTACCATGCATGGTGAGTAGGTTGAAAGTGAGGTCCATGTATAAGTTCCCCCATGAGGATCTCCTCATAAAAATTTTCAAGAAGAAGGGATACATAGACTCCTTGGAACACTCCCTCAATAAGAACACACTCCCATGTGACAGCACTGTAGGCCTTAGTAATAAGGCTCCATGACTCCTCCCTTTGACATTCCATATGCCAAAGTCATCCACCATCATGCTGCTATGTGAGAATATCTTTTCCCTACATGGAAGCCCCTCATAATCCTCCAATGTTGAAGGGTAGCCTCCTTGCACCATGAATGTGCCTCCCTTCTCTCCAGAAATATCATGAAAAGTATGGGAAATTTTTTTCCCATACTCTCCCAAGAGAAGCCACAACAATAATGACTCTTGCTGCCCTCTCACACTTCCATCATACAAATCATGAGGTGAAAATATGTTGATTGATGTGAAGAGGATCAAATCAACATGATACATCCAACCCCTAAGCTGCCATATGATGTTAGTGTCTTGCCAAGTGTCTTCCATCCTCATACCCTTGGGAAAAGGATATTCCTTATGATGGCCAAACTCTCTCAAGAGTAGCCAATGCAGCTTTGCCTCTTGCTGCCCTGTATCATAAATTTGCAAGTGGATCACCAGCCTCTTGCTCTCCACCCACATCCACTTAACCCTATGTGGATGCCTTATATCAATCTTCACCTTGGCATTCTTCCAATGTGGGCTACCATGCTTCACAACCAGTTCCTCTTCTTTGCATGACTTGAAGTGATGGAATGCATTTTCTTGGAGATCCCTTATTGAATATCTCATGTCCATAACCATCTTGAATCCATCAAGATCCCATTGTGATAAAGGCAAAGCCTCCTCACTACTATTGTTTGGCAGTGCTAATAGTCTCTCCAATGATATATTTGCTACCTCATATCCCATCTCAAAGATGATTCTATGTTCTTTTGTATGGTAGACATAGTTCATGACATCCTCCAAAAGGTTATACTCCAACCTCAAGGGTTGTGTGGAACTCAACAGTGATACATGAGGTTTATGGTTTATCTTTCCCTTGAACCATTCAAGCTTGCACAACGCAGTGCAAACCCGCTGCTCTATCTCAGCAATAATGTTTGACCTTGGGCCATATGAAGACAAATTTCCACAAATTTTAGAAGTATTTTCTGCAATAGATAAAAGTGAAAATCTTCCCATACCTTGGTGAGATGCGGGAACCTCTTGTAGGGCTGTAAGGGCTCCTCCCTCCAATGTAATGGCTTCCCTAACTGCTGATGTAGGTAGCTGCTCCTCCATGAGTGTGACAGTGTTAGTACTAGGCCCCTCAAGTGTAGAAGAGGAATCCTCCTCCTTTGATCTCCTACTATCAAACCTCCTGATTACTCCTTGAGTGAAATCTGCAAAAGTAGACACTCTTGCATGATTCACATGGCTGAACCACCAAGATCTTGCCTCTCCCCCCAAGTGCAGTGCTGATATCTCCACAACCTCTTTCTCCACTACTGGATGTAGTAGAAAAAATTCTTCTAACTTCATCACCCAAGATTCTGCTGTGCATAAGGGTGATCCATCAAAGGTAGACAATAGGAATCTATTGCCCCTTATCATTCTCTTTGTTAGTATGAATCTTTCGTCGGAAAAATACCACTTTAGCTACGCATAACAAATAGCCCTAACATCAATTATGGATGCCAATATCTTCAAATTTGCAGTTAGTTGATCCAAATAAAGCTGCACAAATCTAGATCTATGCATAAAAAGACATTAAGCAGTAAAAATAAAGTTTTTCCCCATGCATCCAATAGACAAGATAATAACAATATTTTTGAAATAATTTTTATATTAAAGGGCACCTGAGAGGAAAACAAGAAAGGTGTTTTCAATTCTCCTCAATGGGATGGGTTCTTGAAAGTCCTCAACACTTCAGATCTAGAATTTCTCTCTCTTGTTGGTGTAGAAAACCTAGACAAACATAGAACTCAAAGGGAGCTCACAAAGCAAATAATGGAGAATGTGACAATGATAATGGCTCAAAGTCAGACCAAGAGTATAGATCCAGAGTGGTCTAATGCAAAATGAAAGGTGACAAATGAATGGGAAAACCCTTCTATTTATAACAAAATATTAGGGTCTTCTAGAACTTGGTGCATGAATAAAATATTATTAATCAAATTCTAGAACCACCTTTTAGGAATATTTTATTAAATTTATTGGAGGGAAAAGGATTTTTGACTTGGGTCAAATCCTTTATTTATAAATAATAAATAAATAGATGATTTATTTATTATTTTAAGGAAATGGTGGAAATATAATTAAATAAATAACGATTTATTTAATTATTTCTAAATGATTTAGTCAAATTTAACTAGGAATATTATTTAAATAAGGATTAAATAACTTATTCCTAGGAAATAATCAAATAAATAAGGATTTATTTAATTGATTTCTTTGTTTTGGGTTAAATATGTCTAGGAATAATAATTAAATTGATGTTTAACTAATTATTCCTTGAGGAAATATAACCAAATATGAATTTGTTTATTATTTCCTTTTGAGGTTTCCTGTTTAGACCATAAACAACTTAATAAAGGTGTTTTACTAAGTTATTTCACATAGTGAAAGCAATTTTAATTGGGTAAAATTGGTCTTACATGGTGTACTTGGGTTCATCTAATGATAATAGGTTAGATGACCAAGAAATGGTGTAACAGATTGCCCCCCGGCGTACAAGTGTTAGGAGAAAATCGTATGACCGAAGTACGTTGTAAGAACTCAATCACCAGATGTCAAGAGGGAAGTCAGAGAGAGAAATGTGAGGTAGTCTAATGTGCTAAAGGACTAGACCATGAGGAGACGAGACTTACAGGTGCAAAAAATCTCTTTTTATGAGATGGTACCTATGCTAAAGGTGGCGGGGGAGGCATACCTATGCCTGCCAAGACAAAGTACAAAAGAATAGTGTGTCCAGTAAAAAAGGAACCGAACGATAAAGTACATGCTGGCATAAACACGAGCCAGATAAAAGATAGAAGAATGAATGCCACATACATGCTGTGCCTAGGATAAAAACCAAGAATAATACAATAATATCTGAGTACATGAGATACAAAGACAACCCAAATGCCCCCTATAAATGGGGAAGAGCTCACAAAATCTGACTGATACATGCAAATCAAAGAGGCGCTGCGAGCGGATAAGGCTGATATCATCAAATATATGGAGCTGCATCAAAGGCTAGAATGAAGAGGTCATCCGGGCATGTGGGGGGCTACCTGTAGGGCCACCCCCTCATGAGGGTTGAGACATCTCACACACACCCGGGAATCACCAATAGCTGCTGCTGCATCACTGGACCATCAAGTATATCGATCTCGAGCATGCTGAAAGGAGCTGGAGTGGAGAGACAATCAAGTCAAAGGGTAATGAGAAATCCCTTTGCCTGATCCGAGGCACTGAACCAAATGGAGAAGCTGGAACCAAGGTATACCGCCCTCAAGACCTGTCATCTGGAGTGAATGAGCTGATGTCAACAGAAGGAGGTCTGTCATAGGTGAGGCAATAAGGGATACTCAACTAAGGCATGAGAGAAAATAATAGAGAGACTGATAGACTGACACTAACGACGATGATGAAATGGGGGATACTGAGTAGTGGATGGACGACTTCCCTTGTTAGAGCATAAAGGGCATGGATGACTTGGCAGTGACTGAGACAATATTAGGAGGGATAGGGGACAATGGAACTGAATTCCATCATGTGCGACATGAGAGAGGGACCAGGCAATGGAGGATGGAGGACTATAGCAGGGTACAAAGGGACTCGGGGTAGACTCCATGAATGCAATGATGACTCAACTTGGATGCTCTAAGCAAGGGCGACTCGATGGTGCTGCCAGATAGCAAAGGTCTAATGAGGGACCATAAAAACATGAGTACAAGAGGGTAGCTCATGATGAAAATCAACACGAACAAGGACAAGTATGGAGGCAAAGTGGTGCCACAAATACAAGTGTTGTAAGTGAGGAAATTCGATTTGAATGAGAGGTGAATGGACCCTTTGTGGAGAAAATGTGTCCTGGTGAGGTATAAAATCATGAAAAACTAACAGATACCCATTTGATTGCTCGGTGAGAGCTTTCCAACGGTGCAGACGGTGTGTTAAACGGGGCTACGGTTTGGTCGCAGCGGGCGAAAGAAAAATCAGGGGTTTCTCTTCTAATAAGGCAGTTTCCATCCAAATGCATTCATTTGCTTGTGTAGCTGTGGTGAATGTGGAGAGGAGAGAAGGCCCTAAATCTTGCGGCGATCATAGCGGACAAACAGACCATTGGAATCGAGATCCGTCAGTTGCAGGCAAGAGGCCTAATCCTACACTTTGTTTTTGATGGATTAAAATTTCAGATTAGGGTCCCATTTCTCAGGAAAAACTCCTCCCTCATTTTCACGGCCGGGTCGCACTTTTTGGGCCAAAAAATGAGACCTGGGAAGCAGGTTTTGGCCTGAAAAGTGCGATCTGTCCCAGGATTTGGCCAAAAAGTGCGACCTGGCAGATGAAGGTGATTTCAATGCTGTTGTGGGCAGAGAGTCAGGTTTTATATAATTGAATGCAGTTTTTCCGATCTGTACTGACAAATATGATGTGTTTGTGCAGAGATGGTAGATATACCGATCAAGTGGAGAGAGAGAGACCTGGGTACATTACAGTCGGAAATCCAAGCAGATGAGGGTGTCCGTCATGCATTGGCTAGGTTTGGGGTTCTGAAATTTGTGGAGAACCCTCTGATGAGAGCTGGGGAGCCCTTGTTGGCCCGAATTGTCAGTTATTGGGATCCAGATCATGAGGTCTTTATAGTGCAGGGGCACAGGATTGAGCTGACAATCCAGGATCTGTATTTCCTGACTGGTCTCCCACCATTAGGGATGGTGGGAAATACACATCCAGTGTTACCGCGGGGGCGTAACACCATGGAGTTCATAGAGCGACATTGTTGACCAGGTGTTCGAGTCAAAGGGATTCAGATATCAATTGGGGATCTAGAGAGGTTGGAGACCCGTGCAGTGGCGGCAAAAGTGTTGTGGATCCTGGGCAGCTAAGCACTCCATCACATCACTGGAGGGCAGATGATGATTGTAGAAAGTGTGTTGAGTGGGACCTACTATGGGTAGACCCAGATGATGTTGGTGTCATTGAAACAACAGCTATCACTTTGCAAGTGGAAAGTGAACCATGATTGTGCTTATGGGACTGTATAGTGCTCCTTCTTTTTTGAGAATATCCCAACCTTGTGACCTCGTGTACAACTACCTGATGGGGGTCTGAGAGAACCCAGGGTGCGTCGGTGGGGGTGACTACTGTGCAGAGGAGGAGGAGGGGCGGTCGGATGGGTGTTCCGACCAGAGTTATTTTCCCATTGGGATCAGATGCCGTTGTACATAAATGACTATCCCTATTGTGGGATGAGTTATTGGGGAGATCCGAACTTGCCGCTTCCGCCTGGTCGAGTATGGGGACCCGATGGTAAGTGACAAGTAACTAATCTGTTACGTGCATGTTAAAGTTTGTGAATAGTATTTATGGTATTGATCCTTATACTTTTGGTATGCAGATATAGCTTCGGTGAAACCGTCCGGATATATGGGATGACCCGTAGTAGCAGGAACTACAGGTGCTAGTGGATCGAGAACGGCACAGAATGAGGATATGACCGCTCTTCTAGAGGACATTCATCATACATGTGAGGGGCTGTTGACTGGTGTTTCAGAGTGGGGTTGGCAAGACTTAGACGACCAGTACATAGAGCTATGTATTGGGCTACCCTCGGAATGGTGAAGTGTCATGTGGCGCATGGCGATGGATGGTTAGACTGTGCGTGATCTATGAGCTGTGGGAGCAGAGCCATTGGGTCGGGATCCTCCAGAGAGTGGTTAGATGGAGGGTAGGTGGTGCCCCCTAGTGTGTGTGTAGGGGCAAGTGGTGCCTCCCAGTTTTGAGTTTTGTCTTTTGTAACATGCTATGGGCATGTCATATGTATCAGAGTATATGGACTCTAAAAACATGTTATATGATATATATTATGCAGATGCATTGTGTTGATGATTTGAAATGTTATTGTCTTGTGTGTGATAAATGCCAGTCTAGAACATGGTTTGCAATGCTATCTACGTAGTGATTTTGTCCTCTAGGTACATGGTTGAAAGTAATGAATCTAAATTCATGTATCAAAAGTTTCACTCGTAAATATCATCTAAATAGGATAGGGTTATGCACACGATAGACACCATTGAGTTGTAAGACAAGAAGCAGGGAATCTAAACAAACATGCAGATGGAGGATGCGATGAGAGAGGGCACCAGCTAAAAGGCCACGTACTGCATCATATTCAGCCTGATTTTTGGTGGCATTACCAATGCAAACCCCATTAGAAAGAACGAGGGTATGCAAGGGGGAAAAGATGGCCCAAGCTGTCGAGGCTAGATTCCGGGAATAGCGACTTGCCCCATCGGCATAGCCAATATAATGTGTGGATGGGAGGTCCGGCGAAATAGTGTCACAAGACAATAAATGGGAGGAGGAAGAATAATGATGGCATCGTGAGTGTAGGGTAGACATCAAACGACAACTATGGGAGGGAGTAGTCTGGGTAGGATGGCTATGACTCATAGACCGACTAGAGGGTGATGTATGAGGGCTATGGGAGGAATAGCTGGAGCTCATGCTGCAGAGAACATCATAGATATGGATGGTATCATCTTGGTTATGTGTGGGAAGGAAAAGGTCGAGGAAACCACATGACGCTGCAAAGCTACCTAAATCATCAGCATGGGAAGAAAGGCTCACATACGGATCGTCATGGGGGATGATAGAAGAACAAGTAAAAAGATGGTTAAAGGATGTGGAGCACAAGAATGTTGCTGAAGGGGAATCAAGCAAAACAGATGCAGTGGATTCAGAGGGAATGTATTCCGAGGGTCACACGGATGATGATAGGTATAGGAGGGGGGCGACAGGTTCCATCATCTCAAAATTAGGGGGAGGAATGTTAATGGTAGTAGGGGGATCTTCGAGTTGGCCTGACGCATACTGCGCGAGGATGGGAGAGGCGGATTGATTTTGTTCAACCTCGTACTCGCGAATGACCTCTAAAGAGGCGCGGTAATGCGTGAGGTGAGGACAATGGTGAGAATAATGGACATGGACTCCACATAGAGCACAGGGTTTGTTGGTACGAAGAGTATTTGGGTTCTTGGCTGCAGACGAGGAAGAAACAGAGGATTTAGGGACCGTAGACTCAGGGAACGCGACTTTAACCATGGTTTTGATACGGGGCAACTCGGGACAAGTATGGGTGGCATGACCGACACCATCATATAAGGCACAAGGCTTGGCGGGTGGAGGAGGGGTAGGGTCAGTCGGGGTGGCCTTGTGTTTGGATGCCCCCTTGCGTGCTTTTCCTTTCTTTCCCGTAGCTGTCAAAACAGGAGAATGGTCTGGTTGAGGTGCTGGTGGCACTGTAGCAATGGAAGAAGCTAAGGGAATCGGTTGAACCGGTGTTAAAGCAAGGTATGGTTTGGGGTGACTTGGTGGGGTTTCATCTGGAGGTTGAAGATACCAAACGGGTATTCCCAGGGTTAAATTAGGGAGGGAAAGGGTTGCCATGATGGGGACTGAGTAGACTCCGGGAGGGGGAGAAAGGAAAGGTATTTGACCGGCGGGATAATGGCTAGGAGGGACAACTCCCAGATTGTTGAGACCTGGGGGAACCGACCCGGGAGGGTATAGAGGTTTCGGTGTACTAGATGGATGAGAAGGTCCAGAAAAAAGAGGTTTGACCAGCTGAGGTGAAGGGCTAGGAGTGGGTTGCGGCGGGCGAGGTTGAGGTTGCTGACTAGTCGAAGCGGGCTGCTTAAAGTCAGGCTGAGACAATTGCATCATGCAAATATTCTCTAAGTTGGGATCAGAGACAGGAGGAGGAGGAAGACCAAGGAAGGTTCCAAGCAGGGAGGAGTCCTTGTAGACACTGGGGAAAACACTAGTCAAAGAATCTATGATTTTCTTATTGGATACAGAAGAGATGGTTGACTCAGGGGAGGTCTGAGATTTAGGCTCATGATATGTCAACTGGTCAATGGTGAATATCTTTCCATTGTGAGGGAAAAACATCTTGCGATGGACCGCGGATGTGACAGCAGACATGGCATAGGTGTAGCTATGCCCCAAAAGAATGTTATAGTCAAGAGGGTCATCGATGAATTCAATGTCAATGCAAATAGTCTTGCCCGCAAGGGTGATAGGATAGTTACGGAATAGGCCAATGGGCTGGGAGGCATGGCCATCCCACGCACGAAGGGTGATTGTGGAAGGGGCCAGCTCAGAAGATCCGAGTTGTTTCCAAATCGAAGCAGACATCACACATGTAGATGCCCCCTCATCAATAATACATCGAGACACATTAGCGTTCCGGATTTTGACAGGGATTTGGAAAGCGACGGAAGTAGGAACGGGAGGATGATCTAACTGACGGGTGTCGAAAACAATCAATTGGTCATCAGCAGGATCTACAGCGCCCATGGCGGATAGTAGAGCCTTCCTTTGAGAAGGACATGATTAGAGGAGTTCCAGTGTTGAAATGGCGACAGGAGACTGCGCCAAATCATATACTACGCTATACTAATGAGAAGCTCGACCGGAAGCAACATTTCGACATAATGGGCCCTTAGGAACCTTGATAGGGACCTCAAATTTGGGTTGAGCTATCTGCAAAGGACCATTTGGTGTCGAAAGAGGCTCTGTAGAACATGAAGAAGGTGACTCGGGAACAAACGGAGCGGTAGGTGTGGGGTACTGACGAGACCGAGTTTGAAGGTTAAGGTCGATGGTGAGAGGTTGGTCAGAAGACATCATGAGAATGTGGTAATCAGAGGAACTAGAAGGGGAAGGTTGAGTGGTTACTGGGGCATGAGGTGGTTGATTAGCCATGAATCCTTGTTGAGGGAAAGGATTGGTAAACATGGCTGGTTGAGAGGTAGCCGCATTGGGGGGAATAGTAGGGGAGGTATGCTATCCCCGCAATGTAGCCTGAGACTCCCACATCTGCCGCATCTGTGGTAATAGGGGACAATCATGAGTGTAATGACCATAAACACCGCAACACAAACAAGGCTTATTGGTGCGAAGAGGCCTGTCCGGCTTAGGCTGAGAGCCCTGTGGCTAGTTAGCAGTGTTAGAATCAATACTTGGAGGATTGGATACACAATTACCAGGGGCATATTGATTTTGATTTCCTTTTCACTTTCGTTGAGAAGAATGATGATTAGTCGCGCCCTACTGTGGAAATACTTGCCCTGGAGGGGGTAGTAGTTGCAGTTGCGGGGGTTGAGAAGGCAAGGGAGTTGGAGGTCCAAATGCTGGAGGAGCTGGGACACCAGGCTGTGGGTAAGGATAAGGGTTGGGATGGGCAACATTGAGGTAAGCAAGAGGGTGGGAAAAAGGAGGAGGCATGCTGTATCCTAGATACATGCTACCTAGAGGGGGGAAAGTGCTAAAGGTGTTGGCCCCTCCCGGAGGGAAACCATAGCCCATTGGAGGTTGAGCGTAGGTATGTGAAAGAGCTCCAACGATACCGTCGGCAGAGTGAGATGCCCCCGGGATGTTAGCGCCATCAGGTTTGGGGAAGTCAGGAAGGACGGTTTAAACATAACCAGATTGAGCATAGATGAGGTCATATTTCAAGGCTATTTGGAGGGTGGCTTCTTCGGTTTGATGGAACTAGGATGCGACATCTTTGCCGATGGCAGGTAAGAGAGAGTGAAGGAACTAGTCCATATAGACCCGATCTTCAAAGGTGGGAGCTCTACATAAGCTCCTTCTTCACTGCCATTCCTGGACATGAGCGGAAAGGTGGGTCGAAGATGATTGATGAAAAGAGGTCAAGAGTTCAGTACCAGTGTCGTATCGTAGAGGGAGCTGGAAATAAGATAAGAAGGCTTGGGAAATGGTCGCAAAGGTGGTATGGGAAGAGGCGGTCTGATCAACATACCATTTAGAAGCTTCACCGATAAGCGTGCATTGGAACAATCTAAGACGGATGGAATCATCAGTAATGGAATTGGATGAACACCACATGTGGAAAGATCGGATATGGTTGGAGGGATCTTCACTAGCAAGGCCTTCGAACTTGGGAATGTCGGAGGGGAGCTTGGTTGGCATAGTAGGCCAACTAACATTGTGGCAGATAGGATCGTTGATCAACTGATTGAAATCGCGGAGACTGAGACCAGCCATATAAGGGAGCAAAGGGACAGTCGAGGTAGTTCCCGTGGTGGTTCCACTAGAAACAGACCGAGCAGTAGGACCGGGGTTGCCGCTAGCGTTAGGCCCTGAACTAGACATGGTGAAGGTAATAGGGGGAGAACCAGAAGGAGGGGGAGAACCCGAAGAATCAGAAGAAGAGTCAGAGTGCGGACTCGGGGGAGGAATAACTTGACGACGATGGGAAGGAGTAAGTCGACCAACCAGAAACTGAGGGTGAAGGCTAAGAAGTCTCCAGGATAAACACCTTGGAGGCGCAATGATGACGGGAAGAAGAATAACCGACAAAGGCAGGGAGGTGCAGAATCAAGTGAGGTCAATGTCGAAACAAGGGCAGAGAGGTGCAGTGTCAATTGATTTTAAAGTCTTTGCCAGGTGGTGTTAACCAGGCTCTTCTTCACTTAGGGTCAGTGTGTGGCATGTGTTAATTTTAATTTTTAAACCCAGACGTTTTGAGAGTAAAAGAAAAAGTGTGCTGCGTAATTGAAAATAAATCTGCAGAGAACAACAAATAAGGTTGAAATAACAAAAAATTAACAGCTAACAATGCATCGATCTAACCCAAGAAGGCAGGTCTCTCAAAATTAGTCTAAAAGAGGGAAAAAAATATAATCAAAACACACTAAAAAATAGGCCAATAGATCTAAGGTCGGGAGGGACAGGGATCTAAAGGAGAAATCTGTTGAAAAGAGGTGCAGAAAACAACAAAGAGACAGAGGCAAGGTTGCTGTAACAAAGGAGGAAATCAGCTAAAGCCAGAAGGGACAAGGAGGTGAACCTAGAGGCAAACCCAAACAAAACTATATGAGGTGATTTGAAAGGGAGAAGAGCTGATCTAAAAGGGGTCTGAAAATGAGGTATCAAATCTAAAGAGAAGAAGGCTAAAACTCTGAAAATTCAGACATCTGAAACAGCTAAAACTCTTCCACAAAAAGTGGAGGGTACTAAAGCCCTAGGGGGCAATATTCCCACTTAGTTGAGTAAAACATATCAGAAACAGGTCTAAACAGGTGGAGACAGAGGCTGGAAAATCCTGACAAAAGCTTCAGACAAACCCAGAAAAATTGCTGGAAAAGTGCAAAAAAAAGTGCAGGTCGCAGGTTCTGACCTGTTTTCAGTCTAGGTTGCAGTTTTGGGGCAAAAAAGTGCACCCTCCCACCATTAGGGATGGTGGGAAATACACAACTAGTGTTACCGCGGGAGCGTAACATCATGGAGTTCATAGAGCGACATTGTCGACCAGGTGTCCGAGTCAAAGGGACTCAGATATCAATTGGGGATCTAGAGAAGTTGGAGACCCGTGCAGTGGCGGCAGTAGTGTTGCGGATCCTAGGCAGCCAGGCGCTCCATCACATCACTGGAGGGAAGATGATGATTGTAGAAAGTGTGTTGAGTGGGACCTACTATGGGTGGGCCCAGACGATGTTGGTGTCATTGAAACAACAGTTGTCGCTTTGCAAGCGGCAAGTGAACCATGATTGTGCTTATGGGACTGTATTGCCCAAGCCTTCTTATCTTATTTCCAGCTCCTTCTCCGATACGACACTGATACCAAACTCTTGACCTCTTTCCATCAATCATCTTCAACCCGCCTTTCTGCTCATGTCCAGGAATGGCGGTGAAGAAGGAGCTTATGTCGAGCTCCCACCTTTGAAGATCGAGTCTATATGGATTGGTTCCTTTGCTCTCTCTTACCTGCCATTGACAAATATGTCGCATCCTAGTTCCCTCAAACCAAAGAAGCCGCCCTCCAAATAGCCTTGAAATATGACCTCATTTATGCTCAATCTGGTTATGTTTATACCGTCCTTCCTGACCTCCCCAAACCCGGTGGCGCTAATGTCCCGGGGGCATCTTACTCTGCCGACGGTATTGTTGGAGCTCTTTCACATACCTATGCTCAACCTCCTATGGGCTATGGTTTCCCTCCAGGAGGGGCCAGCACCTCCAGCACTTTCCCCCCTCCAGGTAGCATGTATCCAGGATACGGCATGCCTCCTCCTTTTTCCCACCCTTCTTCTTACCTCAATGTTGCCCATCCCAACCCTTATCCTTACCCACATCCTGGTGTCCCAGCTCCTCCAGAATTTGGACCTCCAACTCCCTTGCCTTCTCAACCCTCGCAACAGCAACTACTACCCCCTCCAGGGCAAGTATTTGCATAGCAGGGCGCGAATAATCCTCCTTCTTCTCAATGAAAGTGGAAAGGCAATCAAAATCAACCTGCCCCTGGTAATCGTGGATCCAATCCTCCAAGTATTGATTCTAACTTCGCTAACTAGCCATAGGGCTCTCAATCTAAGCCGGACAGGCCTCTTCGCACCAATAAGCCTTGTTCATGTTGCGGTGTTTATGGTCATTACACTCAGGATTTTCCCCTATTACCACAGATGTGGGAGTCTCAGGCTACATTGCGGGGACATCATACCTCCCCTACTATTCCCCCCAATGTGGCTACTTCTCAACCAGCCATGTTTACCGATCCTTTCCCTCAACAAGGATTCATGGCTACTCAACCACCTCATGCCCCGGTAACCACTCAAACTTCCCCTTCTAGTTCCTCCGATTACCAAATTCTCATGATGTCTTCTGACCAACCTCTCACCGTCGACCTTAACCTTCAAATTCTGTCTCGTCAGTACCCCATGCCTATTGCTCCGTCTGTTACCGAGTCACCTTCTTCAGGTTTTACAGAGCCTCTTTCGACACCAATTTGTCCTTTGCAGATCCCTCAACTCAAAGTTGAGGTCCCTATCAAGGTTCCTAAGGGCCGATTACGTCGAAATGCTGCTTCCAGTCGAGCTGCTCATTCGTATAGCGTAGTAGATGATTTAGCGCAATCTCCTGTCGCCATTTCAACAATGGAACTCCTCCAGTCGTGTCCTTCTCAAAGGAAGGCTCTACTATCCGCCATGGGTACTGTAGATTCTTCTGATGACCAATTGATTTTTTTCGACGCCTATCAGTCAGATCATCCTCCCCTTCTTGCTTCCGTCGCTTTCCAAATCCTTGTCAAAATTTAGAACGCTAATGTGTCTCGATGTATTATTGATGAGGGGGCATCTAAATGTGTGATGTCTGCTTCGGTTTGGAAACAACTCAAATCTCCTGAGCTGGCCCCTTCCATTAGCACCCTTCGTGCGTGGGATGGCCATGCCTCCCAGCCCATTGGCCTATTCTGTAACTGTCCTATCACCCTTGCGGGCAAGACTGTTTGCGTTGACATTGAAGTCATCGACGCCCCTCTTGACTATAACATTATTTTGGGGCGTAGCGACACCTATGCCATGTCTGCTGTCCCATCCACGGTCCACCAAAAGATGTTTTTCCCTCACAATGGAAAGATAGTCACCATTGACCAGTTGACATATCATGAGCCTAAATCTCAGACCTCCCCTGAGTCAACCATCTCTTCTGTAGCCAATAAGCAAACCGTCGATTCTTTGACTAGTGTTTTCCCCGGCGTCTAAAAAGACTCCTCCTTGCTTGGAACCTTCCTTGGTCTTCCTCCTCCTCCTGTCTCTGATCCCAGCTTAACAAATGTTTGCATGATGCAATCGTCTCGGGCTGACCTTAAGCAGCCCACTTCAACTAGTCAGCAACCTCAACCTCACCCGCCGCAACCCACTCCTAGCCCTTCGCCTCAGCTGGTCAAACCTCTTCCTTCTGGACCTTCTCATCCAGATAGTACACTGGAACCTCTATACCCTCCCAGGTCGGTTCCCCCGGGTCTCAAAAATCTGGGAGCTATCCCTCCTGGCCATTATCCCGCCGGTCAGATACCTTTCCTTGCTCCCCCTCCCAGAGTCTATTCGGTCCCCATCATGGCAACCCTTTCCCTCCATAATTTAACCCTGGGAATACCCGTATGTTATCTTTAACCTCCAGTCGAAACCCCACCAGGTCACCCCAAACCATACCTTGCTTTGACACCGGTTCAACCGATTCCCTTAGCTTCTTCCGTCGCTACAATGTCACCAGCACGTCAACCATACCATTCTCCTGTTGTGACAGCTATGGGAAAGAAAGGAAAAGCTCGCAAGGGGGCATCCAAACACAAGGCCACCCCGACTGACCCTACCCCTCTTCCACCCGCCAAGCCTTGTGCCTTATGTGATGGTGTCGGTCATGCCACCCATACTTGTCTCGAGTTGCCCCGTATCAAACCCATGGTTGAAGTCGCGTTCCCTGAGTGTGCGGTCCCTGAATCCTCTGTTTCTTCCTTGTCCACAGCCAAGAACCCAAAGACTCTTCGTACCAACAAACCCTGTGCTCTGTGTGGTGTCCATGGCCATTATTCTCACCATTGTCCTCACCTCACGCATTACTGCACCTCTTTAGAGGTCATTCGCGAGTACGAGGTTGAACAAAATCAATCTACCTCTCCCATCCTCGTGCAGTATGCGTCATGCCAACTCGAAGATCCCCCTGCTACCATTGACATTCCTCCCCCTGATGTTGAGATGACAAAACCTGCTGCCCTCCTCCTATACCTATCATCATCCGTGCGACCCTCAAAGTACATTCCCTTTGAATCCACTCTGTCTGTTTTGCTTGATTCCCCTTAAGCAACATTCTTGGGCTCCACATCCTTTGACCATATTTTTACTTGTTCTTCTGTCATCCCCCATGATGATCAGTATGTGAGCCTTTCTTCCCATGCTGATGATTTAGGTAGCTTTGCAACATCATGTGGTTTCCTCTACCTTTTCCTTCCCACAGATAACCAAAATGATACCATCCGTATCTATGATGTTCTCCGCAGCATGAGCTTCAGCTATTCCTCCCATAGCCCTCATACATAACCCTCTAGTCAGTCTATGAGTCATAGCCATCCTACCCAGACTACTCCCTCCCATAGTTGTCGTTTGATGTCTACCCTACACTCACACTACCATCATTATTCTTCCTCCTCCCATTTCTTGTCTTGTGACACTATTTTGCCGGACCTCCCGTCCACACATTATATTGGCTATGCCGATGGGGCAAGTCGCTATTCCTGGAATCTAGCCTCGGTAGCTTGGGCCATATTTACCCCCTTGCATACCCTCTTTCTTTCTAATGGGGTTTGCATTGGTAATGCCACCAACAATTAGGCCGAATATGATGCAGTACGTGGCCTTTTAGCCGATGACCTCTCTGATCGCATCCTCCATTTGCACGTTCTTGTAGATTCCCTGCTTCTTGTCTTACAACTCAATGGTTTCTATCGTGTGCAAAACCCTATCCTATTTAGATGATATTTACGAGTGAAACTTTTGATACGTGAATTTAGATTCATTACTTTCAACCATGTACCTAGAGGACAAAATCACTACATAGATAGCATTGCAAACCATGTTCTAGACTGGAATTTATCACACACAAGACAATAACATTTCAAATCATCAAACAATGAATCTGCATAATATATATCATATAACATGTTTTTAGAGTCCATCTACTCTGATACATATGACATGCCCATAACATGTTACAAAAAACAAAACTCAAAATTGGGGTGCACCACTTGCCCCTACACACAGACTGGGGGGCACCACTTGCCCTACATGTAATCACTCTCTAGAGGATTCCAAGCCAATGGATCTGCTCCTGCAACTCGTAGATCACGCACAGTCTGACCAGCCATCGCCATGTGCCGTATGACACTTTGCCATTTCGACGGTAGCCCAATACATAGTTCTATGTATTGGTCATCTAAGTCTTGCCAACCCCGCTCCGAAACCCTGGTCAGCAGCCCCTCACATCTATGATGAATGTCCTCCAGAAGAGCGGTCATATCCTCATTCTGTGCTGTTCTTGATCCACTAGCATCTATAGTTCCTGCTACTGCGGGTCGTCCCATATATCCGGTCGGTTTCACCGGAGCTATATCCGCATACCAAAAGTATAAGGATCAGTACCATAAATACTATTCACAAAATTTAACATGCACGTAACAGATTAGTTACTTGTCACTTACCATCGGGCCCCCATACTCGACCAGGAGGAAGCAACAAGTCCGGATCTCCCCAATAACTCATCCCACTATAGGGATAGTCGTCTTTGTACAACGACATCTGATCCCAATGGGCAAAGAAATCTGGTCGGAACACCTGTACGAACGCCACTCCTCCTTTGCATAGTAGTCGCCCCCACTGACACATCCTGGTTCTCTCGGACCCCCATCAGGTAGCTGTACACGAGGTCGCAAGGTCGGGATCTTCTCAAAAAAGAAGGAGCACAATACAGTCCCATAAGCACAATCATGGTTCACTTGCCGCTTGCAAAGTGATAGCTGTCCTTTCAATGACACCAACATCATCTGGGCCCACCCATAGTAGGTCCCACTCAACACAGTTTCTGCAATCATCATTTTCCCTCCAGTGATGTGATGGAGCGCCTGGCTGCCTAGGATCTGGAACACTGTTGCTGCCACTGCATGGTTCTCCAACTTCTCTAGATCCATAATTGATATCCGAGTCCCTTTGAATCAGACACCTGGTCGACAATGTCGCTCTATGAACTCCATGATGTTACGCCCCCGCGGTAACACTGGCTGTGTATTTCCCACCATCCTTAATGGTGGGAGACCAGTTAGGAAATACAGATCCTGGATTGTCAGCTCAATCCTGTGCCCCTGCACTATAAAGACCTCATGATATGGATCCCAATAACTGACAATCCGGGCCAACAAGGGCTCCCCAGCTCTCATTAGAGGGTTATCCACAAATTTCAGAACCCCAAACCTGGCCAATGCACGACAGACACCCTGATCCGCTTTGATTTCCGACCGTAATGTACCCAGGTCTCTCTCTCTCCACTTGATCCATATATCTTCCATCTCTGCACAAACACATCATCTTTTTCAATACAGATCAGAAAAATTGCATTCAATTATATAAAACCTGACTCTCTGCTCACAACAACACTGATATCACCTTCATCTGCTAGGTCGCACTTTTTGGCCAAATCCAGGGACAGGTCACACTTTTCAGGCCAAAACCTGCTTCCCAGGTTGCAGTTTTTGGCCCAAAAAGTGTGACCCGGCTGTGAAGATGATGGAGGGGCTGTTCCTGAGATTTGGGACCCTATTCTGAACTTTTAATCCATAAAAAACAAAGAGTAGGATTAGGCCTCTTACCTGCAACTGACGGATCTCGTTTCCAATGGTCGGTTTTTCCGCTACGATCGCCGCAAGATTTAGGGCCTTCTCTCCTCTCCACATTCACCACAGCTACTCAAGAAAATGAATTCATTTGGAGGGAAAATGCCTTATTAGAAGAGAAACCCCTGATTTTTCTTTCGCTCGATGTGACCAAACCGTAGCCCCGTTTGACACATTGTCTACACCATTAGAAAGATCTCACCGAGAACTCAAATGGGTATCTGTTAGTTTTTCATGATTTTATACCTCACCAGGACACATTTTCTCCACAAAGGGTCCATTCACCTCTCATTCAAATCAGATTTCCTCACTTACAACACTTGTATTTGTGGCACCACTTTGCCTCCATAATTGTCCTTGTTCGTGTTGATTTTCGTCATGAGCTACCCTCTTGTACTTATGTTTTTATGGTCCCCCATTGGACCTTTACTGTGTGGCAGCACCATTGAGTCGCCCTTGTTTAGAGCATCCGAGTTGAGTCATCATTGCATTCATGGAGTCTACCCCGAGTCCCTTTGTACCCTGCTATAGTACTCCATCCTTCATTGCCTGATCCCTCTCTCGTGTCGCACATGATGGCATTCAGTTCCATTGTCCCCTATCCCTCCTGATATTGTGTCAGTCACTGCCAAGTCATTCATTCCCTTTATGCTCTAACAAGGGAAGTCGTCCATCCGCTACTCAGTATCCCCCATTTCATCATCATCGTTAGTGTCAGTCTGTCAGTTGCTCTAATATTTTCTCTCATGCCTTAGTTGAGGATCCCTTATTGCCTCAGCTACGACGAACCTCCTTCTGTCGACATCAGCTCATTCACTCCATATGACAGGTCTTGAGGGCGGTATACCTTGGTTCCAGCTTCTCCATTTGGTTTGGTGCCTCGGATCATGCAAAGGGATTTCTCATTACCCTTTGACTTGATTGTCTCTCCACTCCAGCTCCTTTCAGCATGCTCGAGATTCGTATACTTGATGGTCCAGTGATGCAGCAGCAACTATTGGTGATTCCCGGGTGTGTGTGAGATGTCTCAACCCTCATGAGGGGGTGGCCCTGCAGGTAGCCCCCCACATGCCCGGATGACCTCTTCATTCCAGCCTTTGATGCAACTCCATATATTTGATGATATCGGCCTTAGTCGCTCGCAACGCCTCTTTGATTTGCATGTATCAGTCAGATTTTGTGATTCCTTCCCCATTTATAGGGGGCATTTGGGTTTTATTTGTATCTCATGTACTCAGATATTATTGTATAAGTCCTGGCTATTATCCTAGGCACAACATGTATGTGGGATTCATTCTTCTATCTTTTATCTGGCTCGTGCTTATGCCAGCATGTACTTTATCGTTCGGTTCCTTGTTTACTGGACACGCTATTCTTTTGTACTTTGTATCGGCGGGCATAGGTATGCCTCCCCCGCCGCCTTTAGCACAGGTACCATCTCATAAAAAGAGACTTGTTGCACCTGTAAGTATCTTCTCCTCAGGGTCTAGTCCTTTAGCACATTATACTACCTCACATTTCTCTCTCTGACTTCCCTCTTGATGTTTGGTGATTGAGTTCTTACAACGTACTTCGGTCATACGATTTGCTGCATGTCCTTCTCCCTTCTCTCAGTTGGATAAGCTGAGGAAGATCTAGGGTCTCTTTGGAAGCCCTAGGTTGGCACTTGTACTCCGCCAAATATCCACTTAGGATCTCATGTTCTAAGTGGTATTATTACTCTCCACTTCCTCTATGAGAATAGGAAGTGCTGGGGTCTTATTTTCTCCTTTGAATCCTTCTACAGGTTTCACTGTAGCTTTCTCCTCCTTGAAACCCTCTTGGAGTTTTAATGCATTTCTCTTCTTTCTTCTTAGATCTGAAAATTGATGAGAGTAACCTCATCCTCTCCATCATTTTGTTCTCCCCTTATTCTTATCTTCTGATTGGATCTAAAATCCACATGCTAAGCCAAGATGACAACTTTGATACCACTGTAATATCCCAAAATTAGGATTTTCTACAACAAATGGAATATCTTAAGATATTCCAAAGTTGGAGATTCATAAAATCATGAGAATGGAAATTTATATCAGCTCATTAGATGTAAAATAACATCTCACCAGTAGATGAAAGAGCCTCAATAATTATATGGCCTATATCCTCCTTCCCAAGTGGGGAAATGCAGTGATATAGGGAATAAAACAGTTGTCTTCAAAAAATAACGCAATAAAAATGGATATTGGGACTTGGATCCCTTATTTTAGACCATATATAACCCAATTGAAGAATTGGAGGTGAAACAAATGAATCTAGCTACCATAAACAGATCTCCCCAACTCAAGATAGCTTAAAAACACCCCGATCCCATGACTTCTCTACAACAGAATTTATGAAGACTGTGAGAGCGTAATTCCCATGAGGGTTTCTACAAAAAATGATGAAATAATACTAATTTTTAGTTTACATTAATCAAATAGCGGAGGGATGGAGGTTTAAACTCTTTTACACAAAGAATAAGACACCCAACAAGGGTTTCCGGTATTATACATGTATAAAAAGCAGCACTGCAGAAAATAACACATCTTACTGCAAATATATATTAAGCATGGCTGAATATAACATACAATAGCTGAATAATATAGAAAATGGCCCTAGGCCCTCTTTATTATATCTACCGGAGGGAAATAAACACCTCCTCGTCACTCCTCCTCGATCTCTGAGGGTGCAGCCTGCTGATCTTGCACCTTTTCAAATGCGTAAGCTTGAAGATTCATATTTGTAGAAGTTTATGGTTGAATGGCCCTAAGATAGATGATCGAATTGAAGCTCATAACCTTCCCTTTAGATCCCTTAAGCAAGCTGATCCAAGGAATAGGATGGAATTCCCGCACGGGAATTCTTTGCACTAAACAATGCTGCAACCACAGCTAAACAGCTGAAGCATGAAAGTAGTCAAAAGACCAAAGATAGCTGAATACTGAATGATCTTCTTGATGCTATTCCCTCCTTTTTATCTTTGGTGAGCCTCCTCACCCCGGACCCCACACATTGTTGAGGTGACTTCCTAGTGAAGATTCCTCCTTCAAAAATGTGCTGTCCTTGTTGGCTTCCCTCCCCCCTGTAGCAGTGCTGTTGACTTGGTCAAATGGGACTAATCCACTTGCAATGCCTCTTTTCACGCTAAGGGGTCTTCAATCCTGTTCTCATATGTGTGTCTAGGTTGATCCTTGTTCACATTGAGCTAGTTTACTTGGGTGATCTCTTCCTCCTCAAGAATGCATGTTGACTTAGTCAAACTTGACTATGTCCACATCTATTTTGCCCTTTTTCACACCTAAAAGTGTAAAATCCAGCTCCTAAGGTGATCCCCTTCCTTATTAAGGTGGAAATTATTCATATTTTTATTGTTCATGGGCTTCCTTACCCATTTACTCCTCTCCTAGGTGAAAGCAGCAAAATCTAATATTCCAAATTGCTGTGTGAAAAATTTGGAATATTACATTAGAAAGAACATGTTTCGACCATTCCGTAATTGTCTTTGAAACAATATTATACAGAGTGTTGCAGAGTGAAATCGGTCTATAGTCATTGAAGGAAATAGCCCGATCCTTCTTCAGAATAAGTACCAGATGTAGAAATTTATTAATACTGATAGTATTACCAGATTCTCCTGATCTAACAAATTAATCTTATGTTAAATACATAATCCTTCCACTTAATTCTTTGTGGAAATTAAACCGCCAATTGCAAACACATGAAGAAAATCAATTGCACATAAACACAGTTGTTTACTGGGAAAGATTAAAGCTAAAAACCCCAACTATCATATATTATATATATCAATGGATCATGTAATAATATCATACAAATCTTAGTACATAAAGCGCTCAATACAATCAAGAATCATTACACAATGTCATGCAGAAATTTGCATATTTATGCACCAATTTCTTGCCTCCTGACAGCCTGCCTCCACTGCACAATCCCTGCTAAAGAAGACCACTCAATGAATTCAAATTTGCCTTGCCTTGACTGTGAAATCCTCATTGGCATCTCCAATGTGTGTCAGATGCATTTAATGCATCACTATAGTCACAACAGATAGTCCATCTCACCCTTTCACCTATCTCTCCACTGGGTCTCCACTGGAACTGACATGCAAGTAGTTAACTGTTGTATTTATTCAGTAGCAAGTGAGTCTCTAGTTATGAATTAATCAAATAATTAATTCACTAAAATCTCACTAGTGTATCTTCAGTTATAACTAGATACAACTAGCACAACTGAGTTTAACCCAGTTAACTGAGTTAAAGGCGATCTTAATTCCCATAACTACTCTTCCAACTCTGTCTGTTTTTCCACTTCAATTCTAGTGAGTCCTCCATGCATGAGTCACCAACCACCCTGGGAATTGTGTAATTCCTTTAGCCCACTTATGTGCCACATCTGTTCACTGAAATAAAGTGCTCCAAGAGAATAAGTTGATATTTATTGTCGGATTATTATTAAGGGCTAATAATAATCGACATGCATCTATTTTTAGATTGACGATCTATAAATAGACTTTGCCCAATATTCTAAAAATAGAATCTCATCTATTTTTCACATTTGACCAATCATCTAAAAATAGAATCCTGCAACTTATAGAATATGCTCACCATGTCTAAAAATAGACATACACCTAAAAATAGCCCGTGGGCCCCACTTAGTGAAGGTGATTAATTTTCACTAAGCTCATCATATTTTTGAATCTCAACACCAGAAAAGTAGCATTATGTGCCCCTCTCACTTTACTAGTACGCCTCACCTCCTCAGCCATCTCAGTAATATAATCAAAGAAGATATCTGAAAAATGAATGAAGAAATCTTGGGTCCAACCATCTGGCCCCGGACTCTTATCCTTCGAGAAGGAATTCAGAATAGTCGAAATATCCTCTCTGCTGATTGGCTCATAGGAATCAGAACAATACCTGCCATCAAACATCTTGGGGAACTCCTCAACAACCCAAATCTACTCCTTAACAACTCAAATCTACTTCTCATGGTATCCCGACGCACTAGATTTATATAGTCCTTTGAAATGTTTGGCAGCCCCCTCTTTAATATCTTCTGATGAGGTGAGTGTAGAGCCATCCTCTTCAATCTACCATATAGAATTATAATCTCTTCGATCCTTAGAAAAGGCATGAAAAAACTTATTATTCTTATCTCGTTCATTTAACCAAACAACTCCCCTTTTTAACCTCCACGTCTGGTCCTCTATAAGGAGGATATTCCTCTTTTCCTGTTCAATTTCATTTAACCGAGTCCAAATGCCAGCTCTAGGATTTCCAAATTGTAGTTCATCAATAAGGCTATCATTATCCCTTGCGAAATCCATGTATCATGCCTTCAGAGTTACCTTTTTCCTCCTTTCCCAGCGCTTCACTTCTCTCTTCAACCCTCTTAAAGTCGTCATCAAGAAATCAGTAACTCCTGTCCCTGCCTTCCTTCTGTTTTTTCCCATATACTACGCCACCATAATATTGAAACCTTGGTCCTTCAACCACACACAATTGAACTTGAAAGGATACCCTTACCTTTTTTGATCAAATTTCCACTTAAAGAAGATAGGTCTATGATACGAGATCATAACATCCCCTATGGTAGCAGCCCAATCGACCATCCAAGTCATAAGATTCGAATTCACCAAAAAATGATCTAGCTTATTGCAAATCGAAGCAGTCCCTTGTCTACCATTGAACCAGGTGGGTCCGTGGTTTTTCATCCTCAAATAAACTAAATGCACTGACTTAAAAATCTTTAGGATGGAATCAGCCAACAGATCCCTTCTCCCCTGTAATCCCCAAGTTTCCAAATTATGTAAAGTAAGAATGAAAACCCCTCACCATAATCAGGTTTTCCAACAAAATGATACCACTTCTGACCATTCTGCTCCAAAAAACAATCCTATTGCGTATAATTTTACAAGGTGAAGCCTCTGGTTGAAACCTCTAAGGTGACCCGAAAGGATGATCCCTCCAAAAAACCATAAGCCTTTAAAGAGGCAACAACCAGATCCCACATAACCAGTTCGCCACCAGAAAGACCCACAACATCTTGGGCTGCCATGTGCCACTCTGGGAACATAGGCCGAAAACAAGAGATAGTCTTGTTAGCTTTATGCATCGTCTCTTGCACAAAAATAATAACATGATAATTCTTCAAGAAAAAATCATGCAAAGACAGAAAATTTTCCTTCCCCCACAAACCCCCGATATTAAAAGAGATAAGATTAATCATGACCCATCCTTGGATGGGTTGAGTGCTCTAAGAACCCGGTCTAGTGCTTGTGTGACAGGTATATCTCTAAAATTACCATCTGCGAGAAACCCCTCCTGTGGTTGCATAGAAATAGACCTCTTTTTAATCCTCGGCCATCCCTTACCTCGTATAATGATCAAATTCGAAACGGATGAGGGACTGATCATCACCGGAGGTGACGTCAATTTTCCCCTGTCCACAGAGAGGGGTACTAGGTCGATTCCAGGGTCCAGTAGAAGAAGAACCAAGTCACTGCCCATGGAATTTTTAGGAGAAAATGATGGTCATTCCTCAGAAGTAGCCCCGAGCACCTCTTCCACTATCGGTGGCATCGACAGAAGCTTAGAAGAAGAAGGATACATAGGGGAGGGGGAAATCAAGTGCGACACTCCCACGCTGTAATCATCGAGGTGAAAAACCCGTTCATTCAGGGCATCAACGTGGGAAATGGTAAGGATGGGATTGACAGAGTCCCCAGCCAAAGACCGTGAGCCCTCCCTATCAGAGTACAATCATTATCGATAGGCTCAAGTGCATCAACAAGACGACTTGAACCCCCCTCAATCAACTCCTTAAAAGGCAATTTAACTGAATTCAGAATAGAAGACAGTGGATTCGGCCATGAAGTCGGAAAAGGGTCCAGTGAGCCGATTGAACTAGAATAACCCCCCCCCCCCCCCCCCCCACAACAGTGAAATCCCCATCAAGTGACACAGTAGAAAAATCTAATTGACCCGGCACACTCAAATGTCACATCCTTCCACAATCATTAACCTTTATCAAGTTAAATGGCTCAATAGACTTACCCATGGGAGATTGACTAGAATGAAGATGCCCGGGCCAATTGTTCTTCTGTCGATCTCCCCTCCGATTTGGAATGTCACCCCGAGAAAAAATGACGTGGTTTTCCTTCCATCGTGAGAAATTCCTCATAAGATGTCCCGTATTGTGGCAAAGATGGCATCGAAATGGAGTATTCCAGTAATCCAATTTTTGACATATAGTCTTACCCTCCCACTCCAGGTCCACCTCTGCTGGTAAACCTCCAGCAAAGGAAACCTCAATGAGAATCCAAGTGAATCGCTTGTCAAAAATCCCATTGCACTTAGGATCAATGTATTTGCAGACACCAATGCTCATGGTTAAGTATCATAATTCAACAATTAATAATTGTGCACTAATTTATCCTCCACATATATGAATTATCAAAACTAGAGTGCACAAATCTAGATTTTGGTTGTTTAATGTTTAAAACATTATCCCTACCTCATGCCTAGTAATAAACCAGATTAATTCAAGATCCTTAACTGCTCCATAATTCAAGGGATCTTGTATTTTTAACTCAATTGTAAACATTGTTTTCCACCACATGGCATTAGTGTCAACTATATTATTTTCCAGAGGTTACATGAGAACATAACTATCAAGATATAACAAAACAATTTATTAACAACTACATGATAGTGGTTATCAAATATAATTAATAAATAAATAAAGTTGATATCCATCTTTCTTTCATAATATTGTTTAATATAATCACACGAGGATTGATAATTGCCTCTTGATATCCAACACAAAGTTATCATTTTCACTTCAATTCTGGTTAACATTCTCTACTTTGTATGATTTTCTTTAGAATTATTAATGAACTAAATAACCCCTCAAATAAGTCAAACCTTATTCCCAACATTATTGAATAGTTTGAAAATTCGCAACTTGCTAACAAACTTTGTTAAGAAAATTTGCAACTTACTTACAAACTATGTTAATAAAATTTGCAACTTGTTTACAAACTATGTTAAGAAGGAAGGATCTTGAATCTCTCCCATAGACTAATAAATTTCTTGCCCGTATACTTATGAAAATAATGAGATTTCATATATAGACATATAATTAATTTATGATTATAACTTATATATATATATATGTTCACTAGAATTTATATTTATAATTATTTTCCATACATAAAGCTCACTACAATAGTATTTGAGCAAAAGGGATACGAAAACAACAAAAACAAAATTCAAAAATATAAGTGCATTAAGGTACGCCTTCGGAATCTGTGACTACAAGGCAGGCTACTTGTGTGGGTGAGCCGTCCATGCGTCAATAGATGGGACTCAATCCCTCGGATCAACATAAGTTGAACTAAACAGAGGCAACCATGTGATGTGGTACGAATAGATTAATACTGCAAAATCCTGATGCATCTAAAAATCTGAGGCCTGACATAACCACTGACGGTGTAGTCAATTCAACCATTAATACAAACAACTGTCACATTTAAGATGTATTGAAGTTCTAAAACCGTATGGCAGTGGAGATAATATATATAAGTAGAAATTCTTTAAGGATGCAAATGTTTCGATAGGTTCAAAATTTGTATAAATTATATACACGTTTTCAAGATTGAAGAAATGTTTGAAACTTAGCGAAACCTTACAAGGTAAATTTTTTTGAAACTAAACAGAAGATATTTCAGGGGTTTTCACTTCTGGAATCCACGAGAAATGAGATCTATCAAAAGATACACTGCTGGTGTCGGAATCAAAGGTATTATACCCTTTTCGTTTATGTATGTTTTTCATGGGTTCAAAACTCGCAGACTGGTGTATGAGATTATCGACCTCAAAATCATCAAAATTAGAAAAATCAGTGGAGTATGTAGGAAGGACGGAACTTGATTGTTTGGCGGAAAGTTTCGATTGCAAATGGCATGTAATGGTGATACGGAGTTTTGAAACGCTAGATCATCATAGCTAGGGTTTGGGGATTTTTGATTGAAGTTGTAATGCGCATTTGAAGGGTTCGCCATTTTAAAACCTTGAACTAAAGTCAACCTTTGGGATAGTATATGATTTTATTTTCTTGCTAGACCCTTTCTTGGAACCCTTGGCATTATTACTTTCCTTCTTAATGGAGGGTGGTGGCTCATCAACAAAATTAACTTTCGCCTTCTTACCTCTTATCTTTCGTGCAGCTGCATCATAAGCCCAAGCAGCTCCCTCTGCCGTATTAAAGGTACCAAGCCAAACCCTAGCGCCTTTTTTGGGTTCCCTAATATTTGCAGCCCATTTTCCCCATGGACATTGCCTGATCCCTCTGTACAAATTCTTCCTCTTTCTCCCCGCGCTCTTGGCCGCTGGTCCATCAAGGCCCCAAGTTAAAGGAAACTGGAAACCATTGCTGGCTATCAGATGCGGCTGCGACTACTTCTTCTTGGTCTTGTTCTGATAGTGCTCCTCAAAATCAAGGAACTCGTCATCATCGAAATCGTCCTCATCATCACCTCCATTGATAAACTTGGAAAAATTATCAAAATCAGGCCATATATCCCTGGCAGTCACCCGCTGACCTCGGCTGGCAGGGGGTGTTATAAAGTCCGAGATGATAGCACCTCCACACATTCTTCTTTTCTGTTAAACTCAAAATCAAAACAGGCATTGTGTCCTGTTAAATAATACTTCCAGCGTTGTCTAATATTCTACCTAATAAATCTTAACGCTAATTATTACTTGGGGTTTTGTGATCCTATTCTATATTTTATAGTTAGCTGGGAAACATTTTTGGTGAGACGTGCTGCTATGATGGCCTCCCTACAGAAATTATTAGAAATTTTCATTTCTAGCCAAGGTTAGTCAGAGATTTTTGGAGCTTGCAACCACTCCGAAGGTGCAAGTTTGTTAACTTTCCCATCGTGGGTTCAAACCCCATGTAACTAAATCTGGCTGAACACCAGCGACATGCATTAGTTCAAAGAGCTTCACGGCTTCCTCAAACTGGCCATTCTGCAAGTGTCTTGCAATCATTGTATTCCATGAAACCACATTTCTCTCAGGAATTTTTTTCTGAAAGAGCTCAAGGGCTTTGTCTAAAAAACCATTATGTGCATATCCAAATACCATTGCAGTCGATGACATAACATTTCGTCAATAATTGACGTGCAGCTACCAGACTCCTGGATTTAACAAAGGTGATGAAATTTTTTTTTTGCAAATAAACTTCTGGCTTAAATCCTGTGAGAATTATGTGGGCATGGATTAGTTTTCCTTCTATTAAGGCTCTGTACTTTACACAACCATCTAGGAGAGAAACATACGTGGACGAATATGAGAATGTGCCCTGTTTTCCAATTAAATTCAATATGTTGAGCGCTTCTTTTAATTGACGCTGGCCAGATAGTGTTCTCATATCTACCATCATGTCAAGCCCATGGCCAATGCCATGGGGTTTGGGATTCCTCATCGCATGTGCGACAACCACAACACTAGTGGCATTGAGTTGGGATTTGGCACTGGAATCCATAAGTAGGCTTTTGTTGTCAGCATTGTATAACAATCATGCCATTGCCATAACCCAATGGAAACCCCATTATTTATGAAATCCATCCAGTCAATTACAACATTATCAGAGATTTTAGGCAGCAGTGATAATGGAGATGTAAGCCATTGACTTCTTATATTCTATAATTTTCCTGTCAAAGGATGAACGATTTGATAATGATATGGTGTGTTGATTATGTAATCCATAGTAAAGGCTGGTAGGTTTTCTAAATGGTATGGCACTTATGCACTCCATGACAAAGGCTCATTGTGTGCTCATTTTGTGCATCGTACTGGTTTTGATTTTGGAACTTTATTTGGGATGTTTTCTGCAATAAAAAAAGATTGTGTTTTGACTTTACTCTGATCATATAAAAAATGCAAAACCAAACTCCAAGCCGTATTCTATCTCTGATATGTTTTGGAGCTCTTGTATTAGAGGCGGTCGTGTGTCGGACGCAGTGCAAAATTACCTCTTCCGGAGGCTTCGAGAAGGTTGAGGCTGAGCTCTAATAGTAATTTGCACCATTTCATTACAATAACCACTGTGATCCCAATTATCACCATTATTATCACTGCGATGGCTCTCCGCGCTTTAGAAATTTTCTTCAGCGAGTTTCTGAAATGGTCGGGCCCCTTGCGTAGCTGAAATGGCCCTCAAGTGGCAAACCACTAAACACACTAATTTGGGCTCTGGTTTAAAAGTAAAATTTATATATATATATATATATATATATATATATATATATATATATATATATATATTTTTTTTTTTTTTTTTCTTTTTTTCTTTTTTGTTTTAGGAATAAAACCTCCACATTTATCTAAATTAGATAATGACTTGCGAATTTAACATTAAGCTTCATTCATGTTGGAAAAATAAATTTATATTATTTTGAACATCTGTGTAGGTAGGAATGAGCACTTTCTTTTAGTATATAAATATAGTAGTGATAAAATATTTGGTATCAATATAGGAATAAGTTTTAACACTTCAACTTACGTAATAGAATTCAAAAAATATGCATGCTAGGGCTCATAGGCCTCAAGGGCTGCAACTTGGCTCCGATACCATATGTGAAGACCTAGTCTAGGACTTCTATCTAAACCAATATATCATTGAAATTAAACACAACATGAAGGAGAATAACATATTTCTATTTCAACATTTATTTGATGATAATATACATGTAAAATTTATTTACAACATATTAAAAAAATTCATTTCCTTTTTATTTCAATAGTTTATATAAGTAATTAGCAATCGAAGAATACCTGTATCACTAGCTTGGTTGAGATGCTCCTGATTTTTGTGGAGACGCTCCTGCT
Source organism: Pinus albicaulis (assembly GCA_034641835.2). Classification (NCBI taxonomy): domain Eukaryota; kingdom Viridiplantae; phylum Streptophyta; class Pinopsida; order Pinales; family Pinaceae; genus Pinus; species Pinus albicaulis. The sequence continues at coordinate 880,824,740 of CM076575.1, forward strand.
GGGCTACCCAACTAGATTTACCTCCCAACAAACTAGGATTGATTTCATAGCCCAGGGAACCTCCACAGGCTCCCTAGCCCTCTGAGACCAAGTCCAACAAGCTGTAGTGTGTCCAAGTGGGAACCAACACCCTCCAACTCCAAACAAGACCAATAACCATCCTCAATGCCAAAACAAGACCAAGAATCCTCCACAATGCCAAACAAGACCAAAATCCTCCACCATGCCAAACAAGACCAAAATCCTCTCTCTTCCTCTCATCCTCCTTCCCTTTTATATCTCTTACTCTCATCCACTTCAACTACATGCCATTGATTTCATGACTACCCCCCCATCCTTCTCATTTATTAACATTGAATTTCCTACCATATATAGATATTTTTTTCAAAAATAAATGGGAGAAGACCAAAATGTAAATTGAGATGACATATTGGATGTATAAAATCTAGATATTTGATTTTAGAATTAAATGAGGGAAGACCATACCTTATCTACAAGTTAAATTGAGATGACATATTGGCTATACAAAATCTAGATATTTGATTTTAGAATTAAATGAGGGTAGGCCATACCTTATCTACATGATCCAGGTGGATATTGGTGGCCACCCACCTATTCCACTTGGGGCCCCACCATTGTCTCTTTCAGTTTTTTCACAACTTACTATTTTTAGCAGTTTTTCAGGTCCTGAACTTTCGGAGCCATTTTGAAGCCCCAAACGGAGATAGTATGCCGAATTTATGTCCCCGGGAAGTTGAAACACAAATTTACCCAAACGGGGCCCATAATTTTGGCGCTTCATCTCCTAGGGTTAGGTTTTTGGACGTTTAGGGTTTTCCATTGTTTCTCCATAATAAATAGGCCCTCGAGCCTCATTGTAACACAGTTCAGAGGTCTATAGCCGCCACATATCTTCTCAAATATTCGCTACCAACACCCTAGCTATTTTATTTCCATCATGTTTGTAAGAATATTTCTGTGATTTGATGAAATGAAGCCTTATTTCTGCTGTATTTCTATGTTTATGGTTATTTCTATATTTTGTTGCGTTCTTGCATAAATCCGGATAAGTGGTATCAGAGCAGTATGCTTTTTCTCGATCCTTCTTTGCATGCTCCCAATGAGGTCGGGGTATAAGGAGTTAGGGCTCGATCTGGTGGAACCTTTGCAAGATCAGCCTCGCAAACCTCGACAGACGCCCATGTGGGACGAAAAGAAAGATGAGGGAGCAGGAGATCCTATCAAAATATTGCTCGAGGAGGCCCTCGAAAAACAAAGGAACGCGATGATGGATAAATTTTCCTAGATCCTTCAACGACTACCCACCGGCGGCGCATCTACATCCAGCAGCCACTATGGAGGCACGAATCCCTTTAAGGTACAAGTAAACTTTGACATTACCATATTTGAGGGTCAAATAGATGCAGATGCCGTAGATAGATGGTTGAATCTATTAGAAGGATATTTATCGGTTCATGACTTTTCTGACCGGGAAAAGATTATTTTTGCATTCCTCAAAGCTACCCCCCATGTCAAGGATTGGTGGGAAACCTACTGTGAGAAAAAGGAAAATAAAGAACCCTCTCTGTTCTTAGTCGTACCCACTTGGAATTATTTCCGAGATGCCATAAAGGAACAATACTATCCCGTGGGGAGCTATGAGGACAAGTACATACAATGGACCACGTTGGGACAAAAAATGGATCAAGATGTGCATGGGCTAATGAATCTGTTCCATACCCTGTGCAAAAAGTTGGGTATCAAAGATTCAGAGAAACATTTGGTGCTAAAGTATCGCGGTTGTCTGCACAGATACATTCAGGAGAAAATGGAGTTCCTCGACATCTCCTCGCTTGGTATGACATACTGGTATGTTGCCAAGATTGAGCAGAAATTCAAACAGAAGAAGTGAGACTTTGGATCTGTGAATCAAAAGTAAGGGAAAGGTGCCCCCAAACCACAGAAAAAAGGACAAATCCAAGGCATGGCGGCTCAAGACAACCTGCCAAAGACACAAGAAAAGAACAACACCACGAAGCCAAAGAAGGACACGAGAAAGTGGTGTGAGTTCCATAAGAGCTCCACTCACAACACAAGTGAGTGTCGGGCCAAGCAGTCACTGGTGGCTGAGATGAGGGCTTCTGAATTAGATGCATGCTCTGACTCTGAATCAAAACCTGACAAGGTGAATGAAAAATGGAAGCAGATTATTGATGCAGATCCCAACGCCACTGTTTCCACTACGAAGACCCAGAAGGAGGAACCAGAAGATCCAGAGGAGGCAGAGCGTCTCTTCCACTCGTAGATGTGGGTAAAGGGTTCCCCACTACGGTTCATTGTCGACAATGGGAGCTAAAAGAACCTCATTTCAGTAGATTTCGTGAAGCGGTTGGGCTTGCCAACCACAGCGCACCCACAGCCATACACCATCGGGTGGCTTCACCAAGGACGGGATCTCTGCGTCAGCCAACAGTGCCGCCTTCCTTATAGCATCAAGCCCTTCGCGGATGAGGTATTTTGTGACATTGCTCCTATTGATGTTTCTGATGTATTATTAGGCCAACCATACTTTTGGAAGCGACATGCTGTGTATGAGTCTCGACCTCGCGCTGTTATTTTTGCTTTGGGAAATAAATTGTACAGGATACCAGAGGTACCACCACCTCCCACTATCTCTTTGGTTACAGAAAAACAATGTAGTAAGCTCATTTCCCAAACCAGGAAATTTGTTTTCCTGATGATCTGCCCCCAGGGCAAGAAGAAGACCGTGGCCACAACCTCCAGACATGGCTCCTTTGCACGACAACAACAAATGGACAAGGTTGTGGAGGAGTACGGGGACATCTTCACCTCACCCACAGGGGTGGCTCTACACTATCAGGTCAAGCACCCGATTGACCTAACCCTAGGTGCACCGCTACCCATTTGACCGATCTATAGGCGCTATGTTCTAGAGAATGATGAAATAAAGAGCTAGATTCAGGAGCTGCTGTAGAAAGGTCACATCTGGCCAAGTTCATCGCCCTGTGGGAGCCCGATCGTGTTGGTACAGAAGAAGGATGGGACTTGGAGATTCTATATTGATTATCAGGCGCTGAACAAGATCACTGTCCGGAATAGCTACCCGATCTCATAGATTGATGACCTTCTGGACCAACTCAAAGGGGAAAAATATTTCAGAAAGATCGACTTGAAGTCTGAGTATCACCAGGTACCAATCAAACCCTTTGATGTGTGGAAGACTGCCTTCAAAGCCAAGGAAGGCCTTTTCAAATGGCTTGTCATGCCTTTTGGATTGAAAAATGCTCCCACAACCTTCATGAGGTTGATGGATGACATCTTGTGTCCATTCACCAACTCATATGTTGTGGTATACTTTGATGACATTCTGTTCTTCAACCAGACTTGGGAAGAGCACCTCCACCACATCCAAGAAGTCCTCCAAACACTGCGGCAACACAAGTTGTGTGCCAATTTAGAGAAGTGCACTTTTGGCATGACCCAGGTTCAATATTTGGGATACATTATTGATGAAAGGGGGGTGCATGTGGATCTAGCCAAGATCCAATTCATTCGGGATTGGCCAGCCCCAACCACCTTAATAGAGCTTCACAACTCTCTGGGTATTGCTAATTTCTACCGCAGGTTCGTGTTGGGATTCTCTCATATCACTTGGCCCTTGAGTCAAGTAACCAAGGAAGGAGCGAAAGAAAAATTCTTTTGGTCGAAATCTCAACAGAAGGTGTTCGTAGAATTGAAACATCACCTCTCTTCTGCCCCAGTGCTCACATTACCAGACTTGCAACAACCATTTGAGATCAAGAAAGATGCCTCTGACTATGCTGTTAGGGTAGTTATTACTCAACAAGGGCATCCAGTGGCATATCACAGTGAGACATTGTCTAACACAGTTCGAAAGTATCCCACTTATGATTCTTGTCGAAAATGGAAGCATTATATTTTGGGGAAGGAGACAATCATCCACACAGACCACCAACCCCTGCAGTTCATACATACACAAGGGAAGTTGCAGAACTGTCACCATCAGAAGTGGTCCATATATTTGCAACAATTTCATTTGAACATCAAGTACAAGAAGGGTAGCATCAATAATGTTGCAGACTGCCTCAGCCGACCACCGATCATGGCCATAACCACTGTTCTCAACTCTTATGGGCATGAGACTTCTGTTTGGCTGCTTCTCTACAAGAGCAATCCAGAATTCGGCTACACATACAAGGCACTCTTGGGGGGTATGCAAGTTCCAAATTTTCACCGCCAAGATGCACTATTATGTCACCTGGGACACCTTTGTGTTCCTTCAAGTGAGCGTGCCAAGATGATATGGGAAGTGCACTACAGTCGATTCGCTGGGCATTTTTGGGTTGAGAAAACAGTGGCAGTAATGCAGAAGTATTTCTATTGGCCGAACCTTCGACAGGATGTCAGGAAGTACATCAGATCCTGCACTTCTTGTGCCATTGCCAAACTGACCATCAAGAATCAAGGGCTCTATACTTCGCTACCTACCCCTAGTCGACCTTGGGAATCCATCTCCATGGATTACATGTCAGGCCTTCCTTCTACTAAGCATGGAAACGACTGTGTTTTCATGGTCATCGATAGATTCTCCAAGATGGCCATTATGACGGCCTGCAAGAAGAATATCACAGCAAAAGCCACTACTAAACTCTTCTTTGAACGAGTGTGGGTGCACTTTGGGATCCCACAGTCTATAATATCAGATTGCGATAGTAGGTTCCTCAACACATTTTGGTCCAGCCTCTGGTCAATGTTGGACACCAAGCTCATCAAGTCCACAACTTTCCATCCCCAAATTGATGGCCAAATAGAGGTCGTCAACAGGATGATTATACACATTCTGTGCATGTACAATTAAAATCATCCATGCACATGGGATGAGAGCCTTCCCTATGTACAACACAATTATAATCGGGCTCTCCACAACTCAACCGGCCATAGCCCCTTTCAGGTGGGCTTGGGATTCCAATCACTATGTCCCATTGACGTAGGCATTCCATTTGCAGCTACTCAGGCCGATTCAGATCATGTCCAGTTTGATGCTGACAAAGCAAACAAATTTATCGAGTGCATTCAACACACCCGCCAACAGGTTCATGACATATTGGACAGAGCCAATGCTAAGTACAAGAAACAAAATGATCAACATTAGGTGCCACCCAACTTCCAGGTGGGCGAAAAAGTGTGGCTACATTTGTAGAAGGAGCCCCTCACTGGACCCCACCGCAAGATTCACTCGCTCCTATATGGGTCGTACACCATCACCAAGGCTGTAGGGAACAATGCCTTTGTGCTCAGTATTCCACCATTCCTTGGTCTGCACCCAGTATTCAATGTAGACCGCCTTTGTCCCTACTTCCCACATCTATTGGACACCTCTGACATTGCAGAAGAACTCACACTAAAAGAGTTAAACCCAGACTACATGGAACAAGCCACCACAGACTATATCATGGACATGCAAATCAAGAACACACACCGATAGAAGATCCAACTGTATCGGGTTGTCAAAGCTGGCCAACTCTTGCACCAAGGCAAGTGGTTCACCAGGGACCAAGTTCAACAGAAGTTTGCTCATCTCATGGAGAAACTCAATGCAATGGGGACCATTGCTTCCTAAGGGGGGAGGAATGATCCAGGTGGATATTGGTGGCCACCCGCCTATTCCACTTAGGGCCCCACCATTATCTCTTTCAGTTTTTTCACAACTTACTATTTTTAGCAGTTTTTCGGGTCTTGAACTTCCGGAGCCGTTTTGAAGCCCCAAATAGAGATAGTATGCCAAAGTTACGTTCCTGGGAAGTTGAAACACCAATTTACCCAAATGGGGCCCATAGTTTTGGCACTTCATCTCCTAGGGTTAAGTTTTTGGACGTTTAGAGTTCTCCATTGTTTCTCCATAATAAATAGGCCCTTGAGCCTCATTGTAACATAGTTCAGAGGTTTGTAGCCGCCATATCTCTTCTCAGAGATTCGCTACCAACACCCTAGCTATTTTATTTCCATCATGTTTGTAAGCATATTTTTGTGATTTGATGAAATGAAGCCTTATTTCCATTGTATTTCTATGTTTATGGTTATTTCTGTATTATGTTGCATTCCTACATAAATCCGGATCACTACAAGTTAAATTGAGAAGACATATTGGATGTAAAAAATCTAGATATTTGATTTTAGAATTAAATGAGGGAAGACCATACCTCATCTAAGATTTGATTTGAGAAGACATATTAGAAATGAAATAAATAATAAAGGTCACACCAGTAAAAATAAAATAAAATTGCAATTTCACAAGTGTAGATATTACTCAATTATTATAAGTCATTATTTACAGATTAAATAAAAGCTAATCAAAATTTGCCTTATCAAGTGGGGCATTACATTGATGGTTTGGGTATATACTTGGTGATTTGAGTAGTTGCTACACATCGATCTTATTGTACCCCTTATTTCCCTTATTCAAATTTTATCCCTTGTATCTCCTAACAACACATGTGGAGGTCTTTGAAAATATGGTTAAATTCTAATAGGGTATTTTTGAGCTTTACGTGAAGTTCCTTGAAAATAATGCGCTACCTACAACTACTTGAGTTTATTGCTAACATTATTCATAGGTTTGAGTTTATTTGCTACTTCTTTAAGGGTTAGTGGATATTTCCGTTATGTGTAAACCTCATGTCCCCTTTCCCTCCTTATATGAACATATTTTCCTATATAAGGGATCCCTTCTATAATTTTTATTGATAACCTTATGCCAACATTATCACTCATGGACCCTCAACATCATTAGATATCAACCAACCTCCTTTTGCTCAAATGAAAAAAAACAAACTTAACTAAAATGGGGACAACATAAGTTCCCACAACAATTGGCTAATTTCGGATTTACTACCTATTAAAATCTAATTTCGCATAATTCTAAAATCTAAAATTGACCTATTAAAATATAATTTCCCGCTATTTCATGCTACTTTTCTTCCATCCCAGGTTGTTGGGAGGGAGTTTGATACTCTTTCTTTGCTCATTGTCTCCTTATGCCTTGACCATGGAAAGAATTGATGCACCTCAACCTGCAATGCAAATATTTGCAATGATTGTGGTTTTCGAGAAGCTAAAGAGTGAGCCCCCTCACCTTGGTTTGAAGTCTCGGGAGGGGGAAGATGCTCTGTCCCATTTCCCACAAACATCCCTTGCTACTGTTACATACAAAGGGGTCCAAGAACTGTGCTCTCTAATGGAGGAAGGCCACATGGAGCCTCTGCAGGCCTTTCAACACCTCCACACTCGCCACTGCATTCTATTCAAACATTCATTAAGACCATTGACTTCCTTTCTCATTTTCTCTACAAGCACCAGTCAACACATATTTCTACCATATTTTCATTACCGGATCAACATCCCTTCCTCAAGGTAAACATAATTTGCTTCAATTTTTTTTGGTTTGGTACTATAATATATATATCTATATATATATTGCAGCTATATTAATGGCTTTGTTATTATATATGATGAACCCTAACCTTGCAATGACTTACTATTTTTAACTCTCTCTCTCTATATATATTGCAACTATATTAATGGATATATTGCAACTATATTAATGGATTTGTTATTATATATGATGAACCCTAACCCTGCAATGAATTACTATTTTGAACTCTATAATCATTTATGATCATCATCTTGTGAAAGAGTTGAAATTCCTTTATATTTCAACTATAAAGATTGACCGTTTTAGTTTTTAAATTCTGAATTTTTTGTGTAAATAAATATAACCAAAAATCTAAAAGGGAAATTTCTAGGGAGCAGGAAATTGCATTTTCAGCGAAATATTTGATAGAGGGGAGGCCCTAAAGCCTCTAAAGTACCCTTATTTTTGCTTTAGAAAAAGATTTAATTGTAAAAGAAAAAAAACAAGAAAGTTGGTAGTCCCATAGACTATTTTTAGTCTAGTATGATAGAAATCACTAAAAATCACACAATTACAGAAACATAGTTATAAATTACAGAAACATAGTGATAAAAAGTCTTCGTAATAAAAAATACTCTTTCCAATTGATTGTGCTCTGTGCGCTGTGTATGTGCAGCTTTCCTGAACAGCATATTCTCCATCTGATGCCCACGCAAACTCAAGGGCAGATCTGTTCTACCCATAAATCGAATGAGAGGAAGGCGCATACGAATCCCAAGAATTCATCCTCTCAGGTGACGTCCCTCGAGAGAAAGCTTAATCTTATCCAGTGATATTGCAAACACGGCTTTGTCTATTATTGGAAGCCGCTGGAAGCACGGCTAACACTAGCGGTGTTAACTTCGTAGTGGCTGGAGCCACGGGCAATTTTGACAACCGTTTAACAGCCGTTAGAAATTAGAATCCCACCGTGACTTTTCATGATACCGCTGAAGCCACTCCGGAATTCTATAACGGGGAACGCGCCCGAAAGACCCTGAGCGAGCGTCATCGGTGACGGGCAAAGAATAAGATTTCTATAAGCAGCCACAAACGTGTGAAAATGCTAGGTATTAAATCCACAGATATTCTGCTTCTATATGTTTCACATACTCTCTATTTAATAAGGAAAACCAGGTTCACGCCCATGCTAGCTCCGATACCATAATAGAAATCACTAAAAATCACACAATTACAGAAACATAGTTATAAATTATGTACAAATAGTGTATGTGCACACACACTCACACACAGATTTACATTCAGATTACTCTATTAAATAGAGTTTCTGAGATTCAACTTATTCCTAAATTAGACAGACAGAGGTTGAGAGAATTTCTCAACCATCAAACCAACTTCTCAAATATGAAATGTAAGCATTATCTCCAACATAGTAGACATTAAATTATCATTCATTCATTCATAATCTTTAAGATTTTGCCCCTTCTATAATATTCAACCATACACAATTCTCAAGAGTTATTTCTTTGTAGTTTTAATTCCAACGCACAGGAAAATCGAACAATTGTGTGCCAGTAGTTTTAATTCCAATGCATAGGCAAATTAAACAGTTGTCTTCCATTTATTCATGGGATTCCACCTTCTCAACAATTATTTAATTGTAGTTTTATTTCCAACGCACAGGAAAATCGAACAATTGTGTGCCAGTCGTTTTAATTCCAACGTAGAGGAAAATCGAACAGTTGTGTGCCATTTATTCAGATTGTTCATAGAACATCCAATTGATAGATCCATTGGAGCCAAAAAAAATCATGGGATATAGGGCGTAGTTGATGAGTTCAACAATCTTCAGAAAAAAATACTAACTCTATTTTGAAGTGGAGTTTTGTTTTTTTAAATTCGCAGTGATCCGTGGCTTTTTCAATGAGTATATATATCAGTTATATTTATGTTCAATGGTCGTAGGAGAAGAGGTGCCACAACCTGTAAGAGCCGTTATAAGCAAGATGAAAAACGGAAGTTTTAGGGATAATGATAGAGAAGAGAGTTTTGACAGATAATATAGCAACAATTGTTGGGAAATGATAACGGGAAGGCCACCAAGATGCGTTTCGGTGATTCACCATTGTGCCAACACTTCTAGGCTTACACGGTCATATGAATATGAACTGGTAAGGGATTTTAAAGAATTTTTTGTTCAAGTATTTTGTGGGTATATACTTTGTTGTATTTTGATGCATATTTATACATTTGGGTTAGAATTCATGGCCAACAATCACATACATAAGATTTTGGCCTGGTACCTTCCTTGCAAAATGTGGTTATTTTCCATGCACACTATGCTAGGTTAAAGTATTTTGTACCATTTCGCGCTAAATTAATGTGTTTTAGGGTCCAGTGTTTTTTGTGTTAATAGGTGGGACTATTTCATAAAACTTTAAAACTAGTATTGTTTTTTAGTTTTTGATGTGTTTTGGAAATTATTGGAGAATTAATCATCTAGGTTTTGAGATGATGGAGTTTATTAGGTAAAATCCACTTGTAAACTATGCTCCATTCCCTCTATATAGTATGTTATAGATTTGGGTATTCCATGATTATTGATTTATTGATAGAGTACCTTATGTTGTTGGAATTCCATTAGCCCTAAATTGCTAGCATCCAAGTTTATCATATCTAGACATAATAGTTTGTGGAGGTTGTACAGGGAAAATGGCCAAATTTTGCCAATAAGATATATATATTAGTACAAGCATTTTCATATGCAATCTGATATACCCTCTAATGTTTATTTATGTGGGTAGAGCCTTTGTTGACTTTTGATGCGTATCTTTATGCCTATGGATTTGAATTCATGGCCAACAAACACATACATAAGAGTTTGGCCTTGTACCCTACTTTCAAACTATGGCTATTTTCTGTGCACAACATTCTAGGTTCATTTCTTGTTACCTTCTATGGGTATAACCATTTTTGGATTTTGATGTGTGACTTTATGCCCGTGGGATTGAACTCATGACTGCTAATTAGAAAAATTCTATAGACAGACTTATCCCAAACCTGGCCCCATAAAATTGTTCATTACCTAGTGAGTGCCTTCTATCGGTTTTGGAAGCATATTTGTATACATGTGTAGTCGAGCTTGGAACCAAAAATTTCCATAGAGATGATCATTCATTGGAAAGGTTGACGTAGTATTAATCTGTTCAACAAGATTCCGTTCTGGCCATATTCTGACCCAACCTAATGACACAAGATGGAAGTGGATGAGTCTAGGTGCATATGTCAAGCAATTTTGGAAAAAATCTACCTGCCAAACCTGACACTTGAGCCAAAGGATGTATGGTCTATGTAGTTCACAGTCAGACCCTTAGTGCATGTTTCTAAAATAACTATCAACATTATACTTTGTGACCATTAATTAAGCAAGTGTGGTTTGAAATCCAATAAGATGACCATTTTTTTTGAGTTTACTACACTAAGAGAAGGGAGGTGCACTCTATAGACTAGTATGGATTGGATGTGTGAAGGATAATTTTTACATGTTGAAGAATTTCTTAGGTATGAGAACCTCAGTTAAGGTGTAGGAAAGCATTACTGAGGTATGAGAATCAGGTTAGGAGAACCTCAAGGTGTATGGGAATCAGGTTATGAGTACCTCAACCCAATACTGAAAACCTGTGAGACCCAATATTACCGTTGCCATTCATAAATAATTTGAAATTTTTTTCTTATCTAGATTAACCAAGTATTTTCTCTTGCAATGTGGATAACATTTACAAATCAAAATGGAAAAAAAAATTATAACATAAAAAAAAATTTAAATAAAACCACAATGTGTGTGTGTATTTCCCAAGGTAAACCTTGTGGGATTCCCACATATTCTATGGAATATTTGGATGGAGGGTGGCTCAACCACCAGTCACAATTGTGGTGGCTGGTGACCAGTAGGAATCAATTGGACCTAAACCTTAGTTGGACTGGAACCAACGACCTCATTGTGAACTCCACCTTGAAAATGTCTGTTCGAAGCAATTGAGCTAACCAACTAGGTTATATATGATGATGTTGATGATGATGATAATGATGATGATGAATGTAAAAAAAAAATATAATAATAATTAAAACTATCATATATTTATCTTCAACCACATATATTTTAAGCATTAAGAGGTTTGCACCCTGGTTTCTTTTAATCTCACTTGGTGTTAAATAAATATGGGGTTAATATGGATCTATGCTGGTGATATGGCCTACAATATTTCTTTGTGTTTTGAATCTTTTTGATGTGATATTGACTAGATTACATTAAAAATATAGTTGATAATTTTCTATGTACTGTAATCAAGTGTTTTCCTATGTTTTTGTTTTAAATGTGGATATTTTTTGCACCAAAAATAGGTTAGGGTTTTGGGAATAAATTAACATCTCTTGACCACCATGGGTGAGATTAATACATATGAATTTTCTAGTAATATAGTCAAGAGTCTGATTGTAATAGGTGTTTGAGATTCAAATACTGAACTTTAAATGACATTGGCTACGAGCACTGGATGCTAGCAATTTTATTGCAGAATTATCTGTTGAAAATGGGAGGATGTTTGTGCCTACCTTCTACTTTGGTAGTTATGTTGAAATAGGGCCCAAAAAAAATGCAAGATGAGAAAATATGTATTGATAATCTAGTGGAGCATCTGGGTTCAAACTATGAATTCCCTTCTCCAAGTGCTTTCTACGAGGTGAGCATTTTAATATTTTGGATTTGAATTCACAAATAGTGTGTTTGTAGTGTTTTTCTCTGTCATTCTATTGATGGTCAGTTTCATTTATTTTACTTCTTAATTCTATTACTTGTTTTTTGTGACAATAGAATTGTTAATTTATTTTTTGATTCTTGTATGGTTTAGTAGAATAATGTGCAACTTTTGTTCCAAGTTGACACACACTTTCTAGAGTATGTAGTCAATATTTGTTACTAGTCAATGGCACAAGTTACCTTTGCTAGGAATGTGAAAACTTAATTGACATGCATATGAGAAGATGGGTATTGAACGACAAAGGATTAATTGTGAATATTTCAATGGAATGAAATGAATTAGGTTTGTTTACAAGTGAAGGAATGGAACTTCATAGTGGACAACTCGAGTGGTTGAATGCTTTAAGATTCATGTGGGAGGTCTTGGGGGCGATCTCTTGGGATAGCTGTCTCTATTGTGCGCTACAGTTGATGTTAATACTACATCAATAACCACAACTATTGCTAATAGATTTGCGCTTGGCATCATCCGTGAAATATGGTGAGGTGCCCACAGGTTTGCTACAGGTTTTTCTTAGAAAAGAAATTTTGAGGGAAATTTTGGCATCTGCAAATTCCGGGCTTCTTATTGGTAGTTATGGTATAATTTCACATCACTCTTGAACTAGAAGTTTTGGAAATGAACATCGTTTAAGTCTTCTAAATATAGAAAATTGAGAAGCTAGTCTACAATATTAGATACGGTTAGGTTAAAATGTTATTTCAAAATATATAGTAGTATATGCAAAATATATAAATATAGCCTACCTTAATTAGGTAAGTGACACTATTAATTTTTGAGTTTTAGATTATTTAATATTGTTTCAATTTATTTAAATTTTATGTTGCAAGAAACACACCTGCCTCTCCCTCGTGCTAGTTGTGTTTCCATATTGAAGTGCTAAAATGTGACTAAACACACTTGACATGTGGGAAATGCCTTTTGTACAAATGGAAACCATTTCAAGCTAGCTAAAATGTCCTTACAGTGCATTTCAAAAAAAATGTCAAATTTGACCATAATTTGATTGTTGGGACCACCATTTATTTTATTTTAATGCGTAATTATAGGTTAGTTATGAATTAATGAGACTTGTAGAAGCCTCTAAGACTCATATTGTTTCTTTAAAGGAGAGTTTCACCCTTAGTTTGTACCAAAAATGCTAGAAATTAAATTTTCAACATTACCATTAATTGTTTTAGGATGTGCGAGGGTGGTTCCAACCTCATCAGACTTCATATATATAAAGTAGAATTTCATATTCCATTCAAAGTTCAATAGAGTTAATAGTTTTTAGGATTGGTAGGATTGCTACATGTTTATTATATTTTATCATGTATGAGGGTATGAGATTGGCATAAAATCAAGAGCTCCAGGCCCTTTATGTACCTCAATGTTGGTGGTATAGATTTTTGGACTCCTCTATCATGGCCTTAGAAAAAATGTACCCTTATCAAAACCAAATCATTGATTAAGCATGCGAATATTTTTATACCATATTTTAAAGCTTGAGTTATGTAGTTTCATCAAAATTAGGTGGTGTTGACTGAGGTCCCTACGGGATTGAGGTAGAGGAAAAGGGTGATACTAATGATGAGGATCCCAATATAAGTGATGGTGAAAAATTTCGTGTCATTTACAAATTATTTTGTTCTCACTAATTTGTTCACAATGTTTTCTTTCCAAGTTCCGATATAGTGCACTATTTTTTGGGGCATTGGGGATACAACTTGTAGGCAAGAGAGAGGTTGTTGGTACCTGGAAAACAAATAATATATACTCACTTAAGAGGGCCACATGGTTATTCTATGATAGATCTTAAACATTTCAACTTACCATAATTGAACCTAGGTGGGGAGGATCAAAACGATTCTGCCCAACCACCCAAGCTAAAATCAATTCACTATAACATGTTATTTTATAAAATATCCATACATATATATATATATATATATAGTTTCACTTTTTCCAATTTCTGGGTGGTCACATTTTCGGGCCATTTTTGTTTTGGAAGTTCGTACCCATTTCTCTATATCATACATCTTAGTTTAAATTCCAAAATGTAAACAAGTATCTTTATTTGAACAAATAAGGTAAACTATCTTTGATGGATTGTTCAATTTTTTAATAAAGAAACATTTTCTCAATAAAAATATTGTTGGAAGCTTTGGTGTACCTATTGATATGCAAGAATTTACAACATAGAAAAAGTGATTGTGAATATAAACATGATAGTTACATAGAATGGTTCACTTTATAAAATCCCCTAGAAATCAGGAGAGGAGAAGGGTTTGAGGATTCTATTAATCACGAAAACATTTTTAAAAACTCATAATTTTCAATGGTTTCACACAACAAGTGTATAACTATTTTTTTTCTTTGCCTCACTGTGCTTAGGCCCTTATGAAGAATAAGAGGGCCCTAATTGAGTAAGAGTGGATATCCATAGGATATAAGTATATACTTGACCAAACCTATCAATGACTTTCTGGTTTTCATCCCTTTATTAGATGAAATTCATTAAAAGTTTTGATAGATATACTTGATCTTTTCATTTCAACAAAGGTAGTCCTCTCCAAGTTTTCTATCTGGAATGATTGAAATGATGATGTAGCAATTTTTTGTGCTAAAAAATGATTATTTTTAGACATTTGCAGCGAATGATTTATATGTGTTAATCATGGTGCAGGTTTCTATAGACATGATTTTCATTTGTGTGCATTATTTTGGAAATGGCCAGAAAAAATTGTGGAGAAACCCATTAAACCAATTGTAACCAGGTAGGAGTTAAATAAAAAAGTTGCATAATATTTTGCAGATGTGTGTGGTGATGAAGAAATATCAAATAAATATTACTGTCAGGTATTATCAGCAAAGCATATATCCAAATTCCTACTCTAGTTTGGAACATATTTTTGTTAATGAATTTTTATATATATATATTAATTCAAAAGCAATAAATACTGCACAAAGCAGTTATGGGGATTGAAAAATATGAAACACCAACTATTTGCAAGGTATGCACATACTTGGTACTTCAAGCTAGTCTGCATTTCTACTTTAGTTTTTTGTTGATCTATAGTTGACTATTAACGTTTGTAATGTGATAACATTTAGTTATTGTGCTTTTTCATTTGAAGTGGCTTGGGATGTTTGTACTTTATAAGGAGAAAAAATTCAGTTCCTTGTGTTTTTTCTTTCGAAGTGACTTGGGGAAATGGATTTCAAGTCTAGTTTCTTCTTTCCTTGACTTGAGTTGTCTTCTTCCTTTTGTCGTTTGTATGTCTTGTTCATTCCTTTTTGAAAGATAGCAAAGGGATTTTCTGGATCCTAGCTGGCTATGAAATTTCTACCATTGATGGTGATTTTTTTTTCTGAGCTAGGAATTTCGCAAGAAGGTAAGTAGGACCACTTATTGTGTTAGCAATAGGTCTCAAAGGGACCCTGACCTTATGGATCTTTGGAAGGCCATACATTCTGGAAGCAATACGATTGTTTTGAATAAGATTTTTACAAAGAGATTTAAGATAATTATTCGAATTAATGGCGATAATACTTGTTTATTAATAGATTTAAGAGGATTCTTCTTAAGATTGATGTAACTCCCACTATTATGAAGATGGTTAGTCATCTTGTTAACATAGTCATATTTATCTAAAATGATGACCACCCCACCTTTGTTAGCTTTAAGGATAACACTCTCAGGTCTCTTTAACGGCAAGAAATTCATCTTTGCTAGTGTTAGTTTTGGGAGGCTTAGCCTTCCTAAAAAATATAACACAATCCTGCCTAATAAACTCTTTAATATGATCATGAAGGTCTCTTTAATATGATCATGAAGGTCCATGGTACTGGATGTTACAAATAATATCATCAATGAATCCTTTTATCAAGAAGGTTGAAAACATAGGGATCAAAATTTAAAAAATTTATTACTATATACATTTTTATTTTTAATCGTAAAATTGATTGGCTCGTATTCTTATTATTGAGGCTTTTACAATTGTTATTATTAATGGAGCCTCTATTAATATTAATTAAGTTGGAGGAACCTTTAATATTTGGCTGCAAAGGATTAGGGCGAAAAAAATAATACAGATCCAAAAGATTAGGGTTTGAACAGTCAAAGACTGAACACGAGGAGGGGGACTAGGAGGGGAAGGGAGAATACCAGAGGGTCCGACGGAGGGGAAGGGATCCATCGCGCAAGGTGGAAACGCCGACGAATAAGAGGGAGAAGGAGGTGTTGGGAAATGGGTGAGGAGGGGAGACAAGGGTTTGAGAGCGACGCGGGATTAATGAAGCCGACAAGAGGAGGATGGGTCAAACCGGTGAGGGGAGAATAGGGATCGTGGCCAGATATGAGACCAGGGCCGGAGAGACCAGGTTCAGGCTCAACGCACACGCCAGGAAAATCATTCTCTGGAGCTGAATCCGACGAGCTAGCCGAGAGATCAGAGCTCGCCAAAGAAAATTTACTGTATAACCGATCTGAACGTTCGGAAATGAGATTCGAGCTAAGACTGAATTTAAAACCGGGGGGCATTGAATTTTCCACGAGAATCGAGCAATAAGAGCTGGTTTCAACGCAGGAGCCAACAGGAACTAGATAAGAAAAAGACTCAGTATTGGATCCAAAATCAGAAGAAACATGAATGTCAGGTGCCGAAAGTCGCTGAAAAGAGGGCGAGACCGAATCCTGGAATCGAACCCATGAGTTATGGGCAGAAATTTACCGAGTAGTTTTTAGTGCGATTTTTTGAAGGTTTTTAGGGTTATTTTTAACAGTGTAATTTTTCTAAATTCGGGCAGGAATTTATTGAAAAGAGAAGTTTGATTGCTAACTTTGCACAATCAAAGTGCCCTAGAGGTTTTTGAGGGTGCTGAATCCATATATAAAGTAAAAAAAACCCAGTTTGAATAACAAAAACCAAGATTTTACCTCAAAAATTTTCACTTGATTCCCGTACCTAAAACTTCAAAAAGTCTCACTAAAGACAACTCCGAAATTTACCCCTCAGTAATACGGTTCGATATAGAAATATAGAAAGACGAAATACTGGATATGAGGGAGACACTCACACTGCCTAGTAACTTATTGAATTTCGCAGCTTGCTTTGACTTTGAGATATCATCTATGAAGAGCTTTCACTATTGACCCACCATCAATCACCCCCCAAATATGATAATTCATCAAGATTTCAAACAATTGGTATCAAGTTATTTTGAATGATTCCTTTTTCCAATCCGAATACATTGATTGGAAAAATATTACCCTTTAGGCTTTGTTTTTAATTCAAAACTAAGAAAATTTTTCATTGCCATTATAAATTTTAGTGCATTTTAACTACATGTAAATATTTGTGTTTGCAAACCAAAAATACATGCACATGGTGTTAATTCCTATTTTTCTTGGATTTATAAAAGAAAAAGTAAGCTTCCATAGATTTGTTCAATCTCAATGCATATACAACTTTTCTTTAGTGGCTTGGAAATTCTTTTCAATTGATGTCATGTACATAATTCATAATAATTTGGCTTGTTTTTTATGTTTAGCATGTTAAACTATTTTTGGAATATAAGAAGTTATGGGAAAATGAATATTTGATGTTTGTAAATTAATAGTCTAGATCCATCTTAATTTCGGATCTATCAAGGGCCGAGAGGGATCAAATCTGTTGAGGTGCAAACTCTTTTTTTTGAGTGCAAAACTTGAGGAAAAGGTTTGCACCTTGAGAGATTTGATCACTCTAGGTGCTTGATAGATCCAAATTTAAGATGGATCTACGCTGGTTTCATTCGTGTGCGGCGAAGGAAAATCTATTGATAATATGAAGAACATTTGATTAATTTTATCAATAATATATAAATACATCTAATATTAATATAACCATGTTAAATATGCTAAATATGTCTGAAATTTATCTCATTTTAATTTTAAATTTTCTTAGTTATCTCAGTTTGTTGAAATGATATATATTGTAAAATAACTTTAATGATGAAAAATGATGAAATACAAATTTTGAATGTTGTGAATAATAAGAATGTAGTCAATTACAAATAGACTTCATTGTGATCAATCTCAAACTATTTTCTTCTACTATTTTTATATGGTCACCCTTGTTAGTTTTTTCAACTTTTCATATCGATTATATGAAAAGCACATTTGGAATCGTAAACCATTTAAATATTTAGCTCGATTTTTTGTAGTAAACATCATAATTTGTCAGCCTAGATCCATCTTAACTCTGGATCTATCAAGCACCGAGAAAGATCAAATCTCTCGATGTGCAAACCTTTCCTCAAGTTTTGCACTCAAAAAAGAGGTTTTCACCTCGAGAGATATGATCGCTCTTGGCGCTTGATAGATCCAAAGTTAAGATGGATCTAGGCTGGATAGGCTATCACTAGTATTGGATCAGTATAGAAAGATATGGTCAGCCTAGATCCATCTTAAGTCCGGATAGCAAGATCCATCCTATGATATCAGATCAATTTATCTAGGTTGGATCATAGGATGATCAATATCCTATCATCTTTGACCATTGATCTATGGTTGACCATCCAACATAGATCGTGGATATGCCTATCATCTTTGCCTTTGCCTGGTCTATGATCTATCTTAACCTGATCCTGTTATTGACCATCATAAAGATACCATCCATTTATAAATTTGATCCCTCTCGGTGCTTGACCTGGAGTTGGATGCCTCAATTATGGATTTAGGTCGTTATGATGGATTTTACCTCAACATGTTAAGATGGATCTAGGCTGGAAGTTAAGATGGATCCAGCCTAGATCCATCTTAACTCCGGATCTATCAAGCGCCGAGAGGGATTGAATCTCTCGAGGCGCAAACCTATTTTTTGAGTGCAAAACTTGAGGAAAGGTTTGCACCTCGAGAGATTTGATCCCTCTTGGAGCTTGATAGATCCAGATTTAAGATGGATCTAGGCTAGTTTGAGTCGTGTGCGGCAAAGGAAAATCTATCGATAATATGAGAAAAATATGATTAATTTGATCAATAATATGTAAATACATATAATATTAATATAAGAATTTTAAAAATACTAAATATTTCTGAGATTTATGAGTCATTTTAATTTTAAAATTACTTAGTTACCTCTTTAATAATGAAAAATGATGAAATAAAAATTTTGAATGCAAAGTGACAATGTAATAATATTGAATGATAGAAAATGTGAATAATAACAATGTAGTCAATTACAAATAGTCTTCATTGTGATCAATCTCAAACTATTTTTTTCTACTATTTTTATTGTCACTCTTGTTAGTTTTGTCATCATTTCATATCGATTATATGAAAAGGACAGTTCGAATCGTAAACCATTTAAATATTTAGATCGAGTTGTTGTAGTAAACATCATACCTTGTATCTCTTGCTCTCCAATATTAATAGGTTTAATTACTATAACACAAAAATCAATGTACATTGTCAATAATTTTTAATGCTTACACGGAAATCAATGCACACTATTAATCCAATGACTCTAAAATTAATGTACCATCATACATCCAATTACATCAAATATGAAATCAACATATACATTGAAATCAATGCATCTAATGCAAGAAATCAAATAAGATTAGAAAAAGACATCTACATTCAAACCAATGCATCTAATGTAAGTAATCAAATATGATTAGAAATCAACGTCTACACTGAAATCAATGCATCTAGTGCAAGTAAGAAAATAAGATTAGAAACCAATATCTACACTGAAATCAATGCATCTAGTGCAATCAATCAAATAGGATTAGAAATCACCATATACACTGAAATCAATGCATTTAGTGCAAGCAATCAAATAGGATTAGAAATCATCTATATTGAAATCAATGCATCTAGTGCAAGCAATCAAATATAATTATAAATCAACATCTACATTGAAATTAATGCATCTAGTACAAACAATCAAATAGGATTAGAAATCACCATCTACACTGAAATCAATGCATTTAGTGTAAAAAATCAAATAGGATTAGAAATAATCTACATTGAAATCATTTCATCTAGTACAAGTAATCAAATATCATTAGAAATTAAAATCTACACCAAAATAAATGCATCTAGTGCAACCAATAAAATAGGATTAGAAATCACCATTTACACTGAAATCAATGCATCTAGTGCAATAAATCTTCTTCCCTCTCTCCCCCCTCCATCTATATCTATATCTCCCTCCATATATCCTTATTTATCTCATTATCTCACCCCGCCAAACACACATGCTTTCTCACTCCATATCTATCAATCTCTTTGTCCCTCCCTCCTTGTCTCCATTTATATCTTCTTTATCTTCACCTTCCATATATAGCTCTATCTCCTTCTCTCTTTATATATCAACCCCAAAAATATACTCTCTTTCTCCAATATATCTATTTATCACTCTCTCCTCCTCTCCCCCCCCTCTCTCTCTTCCCCTTCCCTCCTCCTCCCTCTCCCCCTCCCCCACTTCTATCTCTCTTACATCCTTCTATCCTATCTCCATCTTCCTTATCACTCCCTCTATCTCTCTCTCCACATTTCACTCTCATTTTCTTTATTCTTACCTCCGTCTCTCTCCCTCTCCATCTCCATCTCTGTTTCCCTACCTCTCCTTACTCTCTCTCTTCCTTTCTTTCCCACCTCTCTCTCTCTCTCTATCTTCACCTTCAAACTTTGTTACTATATGCCTCTTTCTCTCATTCTCTCCCCCCTTCTCTCCATCTCTCCTTGTTTGTCTCTTTATCTAACCCGAAACATATAATCTCTCTCCATCTCTCCTTGTCACTCCCTCTCTCTCTCTCCACTACTCACTCTCTATGTCTTTCTTCTTCCCCTCCAACTCCATATCTATATCCCTCCCCCTCTCCCCCTCCAACTCCATCTCTCTATCCTTCAATCTCTCCTCATATCCCTCTCTCTCTTCCTCACTTTAAGTCCTCTCTCTCACTTTCTCACCTACCTCCATCTCTCTCCCCCCATCATTCTCTCTCTCTCTCTCTCCCTTGTCACTCCCCCTCTTTCTCCAACTCTATCATATGTCTTTGTTATTCCCTCCAATAAATATCTAGAGTTAATATATATATATATAACAAATTTAATATTGTCTTAATACAAAGTTATTAAATTTAATAATATCAATATTATAATATATTAATATGAATATTATATTTAATATTAATATTTTAATATGAATGTTAGGGTTAATAATGTTGTTTTCATCATATTAATAATAATTTGGTGGATGGTATTTGACCTATAGGGTTGGTATATAATTAGATCTTGATTTCTAATCCTATGAGATATATATTTATTTTTTTACCTTACCTATTTATACCTCTTTTATATCTATGTTTTTACCATACATCTTTTATAAATATGGTATTGTGCCCATGGTATTGATATATATTTATTTATTTACCTTACCTCTTTATACCTCTTTTATATTTATTTATTTCCCATACCTCTTTTATAAATATGGTATTTGGCCCATGGTATTAATAATAATTTGTCCCATAGGCTTCCCCTAAATAAAACCTCTTTTTTGAGTTTTTGTAAATATAAAAAGAGGTTTCATTTATTTACCATACCTCTAGTTTATTTATATTTTTACTTATTTACCATTTCCAGAGTAAGTATAAAAATAGGTTTTAATTATTTGCCATCCCTCTCGTTTATTTATATTTTTGTTTATTAACCATATCTCTTTTTTGAGTGTTCCCAAACTTCTTCGTATTTAAATTTATATTGTTTATTTATATGATTATGTAAGTCAATGTTTAAGCTAACATTATTTAGATTTTATTTTTTTAATTTTGTTTAGTTTTCTTATTTTGGCTTCATCGAGGTGATACTAGGCTATAGAATGTGCCTCTCGGTCTTGATTGACTTTGGCTTTAGTTTCACGTCTACATTGCTAGAAGATAAGGCTATAGGCGTTGTTGTCAATGCATTCTTCTAGTAGGAATGTTGTAAGTTGGGCATTGCTGTTAACTCTAACATATGCTTGTATTTTAATGCCAATAAGCTATTGTTCTTTTTTTTTTTTATGACTTAGGGTAGCTTATTAATTACTGATATTTTATTCCACTAGATTGCAGATGGAAAGAGTATTTTATTCTTATAGAAAATCATCAAAGCAATGGTCAGCTACGCTGAATAAACTAGGTTAAGGTAAATTTGAGTTCCTGGAATTTGTTGCAATTGTATCTACTATTTGGTCAACACATAATTTCCTATCCGAGTGATTGACAGTATTCATGAATTTATGTTTTCACTTGCCTCCTTATTCGAAATTAAAATATTTTTTAGGTGGATTGCACTTGGTGACTGTCAACTTGTCCTTGTTGTCTTTGATATTGAAAAATATCCATTTTAGATAATTTCAATTTAATAAAGTTCATGGAATTTGATGCAATTGTATCTATTTTTTGGTCAGCATATGATTTATTATCCCAGTGAATGATTGTATTCATAAATTTATATTTTCATAATTGCAATTTAATACAAATTTTCACTACAATAACTTACATTTTTGGGTCTGTTTTGCAGTTTATTTGCGTGGTAGAAAGCGTACAATGGCGGGATAAGTATCATAAATTATTATGGATGTATATATTTTTGTAAACTATCAAGTCTCTTGTTGTTTTCTATCAAGCTTAAAGATGTTTAGATCCTGATTTCTTAATTTTTGGTGTCTTTGATTAAAAGAAGATTTTGTCATAAACTTTGATGTGGTGGATACTTGTGGGACTCTGCTGAAGTATACTCATTTGTAGTATTAAAAAAAAAAATGGACTTTAAGTGATATCATTATGTTGTTTTAAGCATTTTAATTCTATATGATAGTTCATATTGGTTTAATATCTTATGCAGAGCTAAAATATAGTTTCAGTTCAAAATATCGAACAACCTTGACATGTTGCATTCTTGTAAATAAACAACAAATTCAAGGGTTTAATTTAACTGTTGTTACCAATGCTTCTAAATATATGGCTAGCTCAAAGCTAGAATGCATCTGGTTTGAATCCTCGCTAGATGATCAGGTGTGCTAGTCTTCGCTAATGGGTATGCATAAAGAGTACGTTTAAATGCATAATAGTGTATGCAAAAATATGACCATTTATTCGAATGCTTTGATGCATGTTGTAACAACTGCAAACACTTTCCTAAGGGAAAATATGGTGATTCAATTGTGATTTTATATTCACAACTGTGTTTCTTACATAATTTTGTTTTTTTAATGTGGTATTTTATGGTTTTGATTTGTTGTGTTACCAGGAATGGCTGAGAAGAGCCACAAACTTGGCAAAATTTAGTGCTACAACTAGCTTGATAGTCATTCATAGGGGGTCATCTTCAACAAGGTCGCTCTTTGATGACTCCTTATCTTACTCAGAATGGTGCTATTGGAGGTGGAAGTCTCTTTTCTGAGGCAAGAGCCCTATATGCCTTGGGAATTATACATGCAAATCATGGAGAAGGGACCAACCACTTTCTTCGTGAAAGCTTATGCAGTGAAAATATTGAATTAAATATCTCATTTCTTTGTAAATAGACATTATTTTATAATAAAAAAGTTTATTCACCCTAATTTTGCAGCATGTTTTGCTCTAAAGGGAGCCATTACAGATGTGTGTTGTAATTTCTACAAGTAATTCAAGACAATGCATGCTTGGGTTTAGATTGGTAGTGTTAGGAAATTCCGATGAAGAAATTTATGAGGATATCAATAATATGCTCTATGTAGATAGTGTAGTTGCTGGGGAAGTTTCAGATATTAGGCGCATGGGTCTCCTTATGGTTGGACTGCAAGTGAAAAAACTTACAAAGTATAAGATTACAAAGTATTAATTGTTTGTTATGTAACAAATAACTCTACTTTCAAATATTTTTTTACTTGAAGCTTTTAAATTTTCTTCTTTTGCCTCGGTCTAAATGGAATATATGATTCCAATTTAGAAATGACATGCAGGGGTTTGGTACTTGGAATAATCCTTACTATTTATGGAATAGAAGAGAAGGTAGATACACTTATTGAATAAATGACACAAGATCAAGATCCTATTATGTGATATGGTGGAATGTATGCACTCGCCCTCGCATAATATGTAATAACCAATAATAAGGTTATCTTATGCCTTCTGCACTTTGTTGTCTCATCTGTCAGTGAGGATGTGAGAAGAATTGCAGTGTTTCCATCGGGTTTATTTTATACTCTGCATTTGAGCGGGTTAATTTTCTTTCCATGTTCCTGATTCTGCACATCTCAACAAAAATGTCTTTTTCTGATCAGAAACATAAGTGAAATGATTTTTCATAAATATGTAGGCAAAGTTACTACTGTTTCTATTTTCTTTTGTTGATTTGACATTTTTCCTTGTACTTTCACATACACCATGGGTTGTATCTTTCCCTTCCTATTGTTACAATCCACATGTTATTTATGGAGCAACTATAGCAATGGGCGTTTCTTGTGTTGGTATAGGATTGAGTGAATCCATTTCACTACTAGAGCCTTTAACATAGATGCAGTTGATTAGTCAAGGAGCTCTAATAATAATGGCTATGGTTCTTGTTCAAACAAATGAATCACGTGAACCACGTGTAGGTAACTTTAGGTATGTTGTCCCTGGACTTTACAATGGCTTAGGAGTACGTCATGGAAATTCATATTTTAAAAGCAAATATTTCCATCGCTTACCAAACTGTTTTCAAAATATTGGTATATACATTTATTTCAAATTTCACCAAAATGAAATGTTTTCTTGACATTGTTTCACACATCAATTGGAGAAAATAATTTTCATTAAGCATGAGGATACCATGAGTAATATGGGTGCAATTTTGGTTCTTGGTATTTTAGACGCAAGTGGCAGGAATGTAACTATTAAAGTACTTTACAGGTCTAAGAATGATAGAATGACTATTGTTATTGGAATGGAAGTCTTCACACAGTTTTAGTATTTGTATCTGCTTATCTACTTTTTTAGCCCGTCTTTTGTACCAGTTGCTTTTATTGGGCTTAAATATGACTTAAGACCCCAAAGTTTGAATTTATATCTAATGCAAAAATTTCAATTTTTTTAGTATCCTTACCCAATGTCACCTCCAACAACCACCTCAACTGCAAATTTTCCAACATATGTTTTGTCAGCATCGACAAGTGCTAATTAGTTACTAAAAAGTGGAAATGGATTTTTTCAGATACAATGTTCACATTGATGTTTTGTAGGATTTTTCAAAATTTCATTTTTGAAACTATTCTTTCTTAATTGCTTTACTAATTATTTCTTCGTTTATCTAGTTATCGGAGGCACACATAATTAAAGAAAAAAAACTTTATTTATTATATTTAAACACACTTGATGTGCTCGAATCTAACAATGAATCTACAAAATTTTTCTAACAAGTTTCTATATAGTAAACATCTAGGAAATGAATTAGCCTTGCCATGTTTAGGTATGCTAGTGCATGCTCAAATTCCTTGGGATATGAAAGTAACCTTGTGTTGCAAAGTATCATAGACTTGTATTCATTCTTGAAAGAGAGGTAGAAGATTGCTATACATTTTCATGTTAAATAGCAGTAGGTGGGTACATACATCTATTTAGGTATTTTTATTGCATAAAGACAAGATTACAATGGAAAAATTATTCAAATGATTGAGGCATATAATAGATAGGTACCATCTCTTTGAATTTGGGGAATTCTGCACAAAATTGAATATGAAATCAACTCTAGTTAGTTGGGATCAACCATGGTAGAAATATCACTTGTTCTTTCAAGTTGCGATGGAGATAGGATTCCATAACGTTTTTTGAGTATGAAAGGGTGGATAATAATAATAAAAGCCCATCATAGAATTTTGTGCTTGTATTGAATTAGGGTTAGGGTTTTGGGTTGGAGGTAAGAGATTTGGGTTCTTTATTAGTTGGAAAGTACCTGAAATTACAGTGTGAATGAAATGTGTGCTTTTGAGGATGTTTTTTTGCTGGACATGTAATGTTTGAAATAATATTTCTCTTTGTAAAGTGGGTGTGGTGACGATGCAGAATCCAGGAAAGAAAGGAGATGGGTGAATTTATAGGAATTAAAGTAGGAGACCCACAACTCCAAAAAAAGGGTATCGCCTCTGATTCGAATTCTGTATGTTGTCTCCCTCATTTGGGTTTTTATCATGTCTTTGAATTCATGCCCACTTGAAATTACTTGCATATCAATGCTACGATAGTTATGTATGTGTGTTGATAGTTTCTTATTGCATTCATTTGTGTCACAGAGTATAAGTTGGCATTTCAATTATTAAGCTCAAAAAAATGCATTGGATGATTTCTTTGGACATTGATGATGAATATGAGAAATTGATCATCAGAATGAATCCTCTAAGGTCTGTAGTCGAATATGCAACAAATATATCAAACGTTCACATAACTAGGACTCCAAAACCACACCTGTTTCCTGCTTGAAAAATATTCTGCAAATATTTAAGATTAAGCTCCACTGTATTTATGGATACATTTGCGGAAACAATTTATGTCCCATGCAGTAAGCTTGCTTGAAAATTCTCTAATTTTTTTTACAAAATATATAATATTTGAATATTATTTTCTCTAAATATTTGAGTATTTTTACCATGCAATTAGCATGCTTTAAAAATCTCCAATATTTTCTACAAAAATATAAATTGACATCATGGCCGTAAATATACAAATATCCCATTAAATATGATCTAAAGATGATTCAAAGAATCTCACATTTAGCCTAATCACATGGCAGAGTAATTTATGAGGCGTGAAGTTTTATTAGAGGCACTATTTGTTTGTTTGTTTTGGTTAGAAAAGGGTTTTCTCTTGGTTTTATGTGACTTTAAATTTATCATATGTAGCATGTTGATAAATCATAAATAATAATGTGTGATAATTATCTTGCAGAAATTGATGTTGAATGAAAGGATATAGAGTTTAACCAAGCTGCAGTCTGGTTTGGTAAAGGTAGAAGAACATCTTAAAAAGCTGCCTAAAAATACACCATATACAAAGTTTGAACATAAGTAATATGTGGCTTTTTCTTTTGTAGACATGTTCTTTTTTTTTACCCAAGATATCACAACAAGAAAAATATTAATATGGTATAAATTGTTTGAGGACCTCATTGAGGTCGATTTTTCTGATGTCTCACTTGATTGGCACCTTGTCATGACGGTAATGATTTAAACATGAATTAATACATTCCTGAAACAAATCAGTTTCAAAGTTTATAGATATAAAATATAAAAACAAATGTTAATGCCTTCATTTGATTGTTACTCGACTCTAGTGTGGGTAGGTTATGGGAAATGTGAATGGAAAAAGGATGGGGAGACAATGCAAAGCATGTATTGGATATGATTCATTTGTTGTTGTAGATATTTCAAGCACCTGAGTCATCGACTATGGAAATGTTTCTAGTAGGGATCCCTATGATTTTTAATTTTGTTATACTTTCACCTCATGGTTATTTTGGGAAAGCAATTTTTTTAGGAATTCTAGACAAGACATCAGTGGCCAGGTAGATAATTTATTTATAATTGCAATGTCCATTCCATGATATCCTTTCTTTATTGTTTGATTGTATTTTGTACGTTTCTTTTGATTTTGTTTTGTATTTTAACTATGAAATTGAAAATACTTGGTATCGTGTCCATTTAAACAACACCCAAATCTTGAAGATGAAATTAGTATTACACGATATTGATTGAAATCCTTTTAGCTGTTTTGTGTTAAAATATTTTCATGACTATTAGAAAAGTATACTTTCATGTTATTATTTGAGAACATGTTGTTTATATACTTGACCAAGTTCATGTGTTAGAGAATGAAATGTTGTTGCAAATAAAACGACAATGATTAGACATCACACCTCAGATTTTTTTTTTCACAAGTTATCTACAGCTTGAGCATTTTAGCATGTAAATAATTAGCTGGCATGATTGTGCCTAAGCTTTTCCTAAAGGTTAAATACTAAGTTAATAGGGTGTTATTTTCTATGGTGATTTTTTATTTGCTTTGTTTATACAGGTCATCTGGCCACATAGTGGCCACTATTTCCCAACTAAAGAAAACTTGTTCCAGTTTCTTTCTTTTATGGGGAAAAATGGCTTTGACATTTCTAATGTTGAGGTATATGTATTATAATAGTCTACTTTAATTTATATTATAGTGTTCATAGTATTTCATATCTTACACTCTCCATTGTATCTTATTTTGTTTTCAGAAAAGGAATTAAGTATTGATGGTAAGAAGCAAGAATTGAAGAAAGAGGAGAACAATAACCCTAGAGTGACAATTGAAAAAAGAAAGAGAAGAGAACTGGTCTGGTGATACCATTAGAACCAACATCCCACATAATACACACACATAGAGACCAATGGTCAAGTCTTCAAAGTTGGTGAATTCACCTGCAATGCCTTGGAAACACAACGATAATGTTTTAAAGTGATGAAAAAATATTTTATATGTAAATTGTAGTCCAACCAATATTAAGTTGGAAACTCATATTGTAATACATGAATTTTCATAATATAATTTACGTGGTTGAAATAATTTATAATTTCACTTGATATTGTTTAGTACTGTAATTAACATATGTAACTTTTCATTTTCATAGATGAACATGCACATTGTATGACATTTTTTTTTTTTAATTTAGTCGCAAAATCACACTAAGTAATTTATGTTGATTAATAATGAACAAATAAAATCAATATAAAACTAATGAATTAGTAGTTTATATTGATTAATGATGAACACAAATAAAATGAATATATGAGGAAATTAGTTGTTTATATAATGAAGATCAAGCTACCAAAAAAAGATAAATGACTATTGCAAATGATAAATTTGTGACTACAAATGACAACTAAATTTTGCGTATATACGACTTTTAGAAACTAATTTATAGTATATTATAACCACAAGGGTGTCACTCAATTAACCTATGAAAT
Source organism: Pinus albicaulis (assembly GCA_034641835.2). Classification (NCBI taxonomy): domain Eukaryota; kingdom Viridiplantae; phylum Streptophyta; class Pinopsida; order Pinales; family Pinaceae; genus Pinus; species Pinus albicaulis. Next base: position 880,853,980 of record CM076575.1, read on the forward strand.
AGCATGTGCATTCGTGGTATACTAAAAAATACCCTTAATTTGACTACATATTGGAAAATACCTCTAAAAATCAGTTTATTTAACCCCCTACCAATACTAACCCAATACATTTTCCCAATTTAAAAAACCCCTAATTTTACTAGATATTGTAGGTATTCATTTTTTCATTAGCATTTTTGATACCCCTTTATATTTATATCCCTAACATAATGACATGATGCCTCAGCATGTGCAAACATTGATCGAGTTGAAGGGCCTATGGATATCGAGCTCACAGATCACAAAATGTTTAATGGAGATTAGTACCAAAAAGAGAGCCTGAGTTTTTAGGTGTCATATGTCAAGCGTCGAGCTGGAGAAAGGATATGCAGGTGTTGACGTATGCCATATCCCAAAAAATCTATAGATGTTAGGAATTCGCCACAAGTGTCGAGGATGAGGAGCAGAAGTTGAATTTCGAATCCAAAAAAATTGTTAGAGAACTATGCTTAAAACATGAGGAACACAATCAAGGCTGAGAAAATTATAGCCAAGTTGGATTCATCCAAAAAACAAAGGATTGGAGATGCAATTGAGTAGGAAATCTAGTGGTTGGATAATAACCAACTAGCTGAGGCTGATGAATATGATGAAAAATTGAAAGAGATGGAGTCCACTTATAATCCTATTATTGTAAAAATATATCAGGGAATTAGAATTATTGATGGGTGTTGTCGATGGTGTGAAAGCTCTCATAGATGCTAGTGATCGCTTGGTGTTGAACGTGGAAATCGCTCGTTTGTTTGGTGCTCTTGGAATACTGATTAAATTGGTCATGTTCTACTATACAAACTTTATGGTAAGACATGAATCGGGGCAAAGTGTTATAAGTGACATCACAACAAGCTCAGGATGAAATCTTCACAAACATTGGAGGCAGGATTGGCTTGAATACCAACGTTTTCCTCTTCATATGCAATCAATGAAACAAACTCCCTTGCAACATATCTCTATAGAAATTTTCATGTCTTAGCGCAAAAAGAATATAGGATTCACACTTCTTTGCAAGCATAGAGCCCCTGAGTTATGTGGTTCATTCTTCTTGAAGAATACTCCCGTCATTGACATTTGAAACCTAGGTTACATATCTGGTGAAATTCTTACAGGAAGGCTCTTGTTTCTAGAGAAATATATTACATATCAATAGATATCATGAAATATATGTTTGGCACTCTATCTTTACACACATCTGTTAGGATTAAGAATGAAAAGGTCATAAGGTATCTAAGTAGAAATGTTATAACTCCAAAACTTGAAAATAATGATAAATTTCTGCAACAAGGTCTAATGATGAAGCCTAGGATGTATTTAAAACAAGAGGATGATTTAAAACAACAAGTTGTTCAACAAATTCTGAGGTCTGATGTATTGGCTTCAAAGACAAGAGTCCATACAAAGACATTCTACTCCACAATTGCATACACTTATTTAGCAGCAGCAAAGCACATGAGGAGTCACATTGAAAGCAAAGAAGAATATGTGGCATAACATGTTACTTTTCTCCATTAAGAAAATTCAGTAGCAACTTCCAGTAGCATGATACATTATTCACTTTAAAACTATATGATACATTATTCTCTTCTTTGACATTTTAGGCATCGATAAAATGAATATCAATTGTATTGGCATCAATTTTCCACACATTCAATGATGCATACTCTTCCCAACACTCTTTTAGTTGAGCTTCAGTGTAAGCTTGCATGCAAGAAACCCAATTAGATGCATTTAAACCAACCTTAATTAGGAAATTTGAACTAATGATATTTCTCATGGTCTATAGAGTCTGTGGAGAGTAACTTTCAAGAAATCCAGTTGAGATCATTAGCATAGAAGACATCCATAGTATTCATTCACGAAGCCTCATCCAGGTATGTTTCAGAATTTATGAGGTATACTTTCAATTAGTTTCAAGATATTTTCAGAGGTACATTTAGTAGTATAACTTAAGAAGGAGATATTTCCTTTCAAGATCCTTGCATTGACTCTAAAGTGCCACTGTAACAAAAATATATGACTTGGAGCATTGTAAAAAAGGAAGTGGTCCTTTGGGTGGAAGTTGGTTGAATAATATGGAAATGAACCTTGAGAGCCTCATGCATATATAAGGCTATACATATTTCTTTATGGTACTTGAAGAAATTGGACAGGGAATGTGTCACTCTAAAGAGATAATGGAGCCATCCTCAAATATTGTAGTAGAATGGGTAGAAAAATATGTCGTGTTCCTTTTTTATAGGTTTGCTTGATAGTATATTTCAAATAAATTTAATGATTTGCATCTAAAGAAGTCGACCCATAATTTACTATCAGTATTGTGGAAGATTAACTGACTTGAGAAGTATTGCTGCAATTATTCCTCAACAAAACTTTTGATGTATGGAGGGCATTGAAATCACAAACCTATCTAGCAAGTCCGATTTTGTGAAGCTCCATTTGAACATTATAAGGTTGTTGATATCTACTAGGTCGAGCTCTAAGATTCACCATCTTATGTGATCTTAATACCAGAATAGCGAAATCTTTTTGTAAAATTGTCCTAGCTTCAAGACACCTCATGTCAATGAAAGGTTAGACTCAGATCTTGTTTTTAAGACCTTAATTCTTTTGGCCCTCTTAGGGAACCACTCCAAACAATTCTCTGCAATTTTTTTGTGACTAAAGTGGTACAGTAATATTGAAAGGTTCAGGAAATAAGAGGACATTGAAGTTGATTAGAACCTCAGTTCCTTCATTACATCGGAGACCTTCTCTTCCTATGCAGTCTTGTGCATCTCCATTTAAAGGGAAGCTTGATCGCAGTTCTAGACTAAGGCTAAAGCAGCTATCGAAGTCAATAATGTATTACCTTTTTAAGAAGTATTACCCTTGAAGCTTGAAGTATAGAAGTTTGATATCTAGAAGATCACTGTGTGCAAATTCAAGCTGTAAAAGTGATAGTGATAGCCCTTGTCATATACATACATAAATTACAACATTTTCCTACAAGCCGACCTATATAACATTCTGAACTCGGTGACAAGAACTGTGTAAGCATCCCTATTCATTAGAGATATGGAATAAATTAAGAAGCCTGTGGAGGATATCTATATTTGATTCTGTGAAGTCTTAAGCTTATTGAAGATATTCAGAACAATTTTACATGTGTTGCTACGTTCATCTCTGTAATCATCCATCGATCGAGTGACCAAGAATATGACCCGGAGTATAATCTTAGTATTATTTGCATATTAATTATGATAAGATCCATGTGATATGTTGATCATATGTCTGGGCCATGATTTGTCCACAACGCAGCCTGAACATTTGTACATGATGATGGCAACAAAATAATTGAAGTACAACATCCCTTCTATGTGCTTAGGATTATGTCTGTAGAGATTTTCTCTATAAGAAAGACTTGGATTGATCGTTATATTGTTGTTGGAATGTCTGCATGGTGATCTGTGTATGAACATCTTTAGGACCAGTAAATAGAATAATAACACTGCATGGCTAACCAAGTTTATATATATCAATGCTAGAGTATATTGGGGATAACAATCAGAGTATTGGTATCTATGTCATGATAGTGTAGTACTTTTGTATTATTGTCTGGAAGGACAGATCCTGATCATCTTGAGGAGGATCTATAGGCATCAACGAGAAAATATATCAGTTAAGAGATATGGAAAGAGAAAATTTAAGATACTCCAAGGGATTCCTAGTTTGAATCATAGGCAAAACTATAGTTTTGAAATTTGGATTTGTTCCAGATATAATAAAATCCAGGTCTTGAAGAACTTATTATGTTCCTCAGTGATTTAATTGAAAAAATAAGTATGAATATTTTGTAGAATCATATGTTGCAAATCTAACTTAAGCACCAATTCGATTTCCTAAATAGGATAAAAATTAAGGGCACTCAGATATTTGTACAAGTCAATATAGGAGTTTAAAAAGGTTTCAAATTTATCCATCCTCTAATGTATCCTAATGGTTTACAACTCCAAAAATGAAAATATACCTAAGAATTTATGAGGTATATTTTCAAGTAGTTTCAAGATATTTTCAGAGGTACATTTAGTAGTATAACTTTAGAAGGAGATATTTCCTTTAAATATACTTTCATTGGCTCTAAAGTGCCACTGTAACATAAAATATATGCACTGGAGCATTGTGAAAAAAGAAGTGATCCTTTGGGTGGAAGTTGATTGAAGAATATGGAAATGAAGCTTGAGAGCCTCGTGCATATATAAGGCTATACATTTTTGTTTACGATACCTGGATAAATTGGATGGGGAATGTGTCACTCTAGAGAGATAATGGAGCCATCCTCAAATATTATAGTATAAGGGGTAGAAAAAGATGTCGTGTTCCTTTGTTAGAGGCTTGTTTGATAGTATAATTCAAATAAATTTAATTATTTGCATCTAAAAAAGTCAACCAATAATTTACTATCAGTATTGTGGAAGATTGACTAACTTGAGAAGTATTGCAACAATTATTCTTCAACAAAAATTTTGATGTATGGAGGGCATTGAAATCACAAGCCTTATATCTAGTAAGTCCAATTTTGTGAAGCTCCATTTGAACATTATAAGGCCGTTGATCTTTGCTAGGCTGAGATCCAAGATTCACTATCTTCCGTGATATTCATCCCAGAATAGCAAAATATTTTTGTAAAATTGTCTTAGCTTCAAGACACCTCATGTCAATGAAATTTCAAACTCGGATCTTGTTTTTAAGACCTTCGTTCTTCTGGCCCTCTTAGGGAACCACTCCAAGAAATTCTCTACAATTTTTCTGTGACTAAAGTGGTACAATAATATCGAAATGTTTCGGTAATAAGAGGACATTGAAGTTGATTAGAAGGTTCCTTCATTACATCAGAGACCTTCTCTTCCTATGCAGTCTTGTTCATCTCCATTTAAAGGGAAGTCTGATCTCAGTTCTAGACTAAGCCTAAAGCAGCTACCAAAGTCAACAAATTATTACCTTTTTAAGAAGTATTAGCCTTGAAGCTTTAAGTGTGGAAGTCTGATATCTAGCAAATCATTGTGCGCAAATTCAAGTTGTAAAAGTGACAGTGATATCCCTTGTCATATACATACATCAATTACAACATTTTCCTACAATCCGGCCTATATAACATTCTAAAATCAGTGACAAGCATTGTGTAAGCATCTATATTCATTAGAAATCTGGAATAACTTAATAAGCCTATGGAGGATATCTATATTTGATCCATAAGTCTTAACCTTATTGAATATATTCTGAACAATTTTATATGTGTTGCTACATTCATCTCCGTAATCATCCATCGATCCAGTGACCAAGAATCTGACTTGGAGTATACTCTTAGCATGATTTGCATACTAATTATGATAATATCCATGTGATATGTTGATCATATGTTTGGGCCTTGATTTGTCCACAACGCAACACGAACAGTTTTACATGATGATGACAGTAAAATAATTGAAGTACAACATCCCTTCTATGTGCTTAGGATTATGTCTGTAGAGATTTTCTATATAAGAAAGACTTGGGATTGATCATTATATTGTTGTTGGAATGTCTGCATGGTGATCTGTGTATGAACATCATGAAATTCACAAACTCATATTCATGGTTGGACCTAATATGAACCTACCATCAAACTGAATAATAATGGCAGTAGCAGTATCCAGAACAACAATCTTCGCATTTAGAAAGGTTGTTATGCCCACCTTTACAATGATGACATTTTGTTTCTCCATCACTTCATGAACAAAATTATGGTCTATCTCGTCCATAGCATCACTCTTGATTCATCACATACAATATCCATTACTTGTGTCACTGCTCTGAAGGTGTCGAAATATATATGTTGGTGAAACCTATGATGCATTCATTATAAAATAAAACAATTTCCAACTCCAAATTAACCAATAACTTAAACATTGGAAAGAATAAATCTCATAAACATATGAGGACCCTGCCTTCAAGTACCATTTGGTTGGTGACTGGATCCCTTTGAACAACAACTGTCAGACCAACACCAAAACTTCCTCAACCTGTGGTGTAAACTTCTCGAGGTGCCACATTGATCATGTGTTTCAATAACTAACTCTTTTCAAATCCAGGATCTCCCATCAAACAGACATGCAAATCATCTCTTATTTGTAAGTAAAACATAAATGTGATCAATAAATATAATTTTTTTGTATACCTACTCGAGAGACCAGATAAGGGAGAATAACGAGACATTTTTCTCAGATAGTCACCAATGAAATAATCAAGTTTCTCTGTAGCAACTCTTCAGTAAAAGGATTATACATTCATTCAATCCTTGCATTTTCTAGTTGGGGCACCAACAAGAAGAGGAAGTAGGGTTTTTTTGACATCCTCGTGTCCAAATATTTCTGGAGCTAAAGAACACGCAAGCTTGTTATAGATGTCCCCACCCTTAGCAACCAATTATATTTGTTCCTGTTCATCACCTTGTAAAATGTACCTAGAGTTGTTTGAAATTAATGAATAAAATAAGAAATATATAGAAAACATGGATAAAATAAAAAATCCACTAAATGACACATTTTAAAAAACTGCATATGCTAGACATGTGCAACCAAAGAAAAATTGCTAATCTACCTACACTAGACGCGGAACTTTACATATCTATATAATGCATACCTAATGGTGTATTAACTTTGAAAATTGGATTTTGGTGGAAGGATCCATCATATTGATAAACCCATGAATTAAACAACTACATGCATGACGTGGCCTGAATGTATTGATGACTAATGTCCTGTAGAATGAATTTCCAAACTTTCCTTGTGAAGTCACATTAGAGAAAGAGATGTTGCTCTATTTCTTCTTCTTTCTGGCATAACGCACAATGAGTCGGACCAGTTGTCCCATGTTTTATTAAATTATTTGCAGTAGGGACTTAGGAGCTTGTTATGCAATAATAGGTAGCAGAAGGAAATTACCTTAGGAAACTATGCATGTGGAAAGTAAGGGAGGATTCCCCCTGGCCCCTGCAGTTGCTCTTGGATCTGGAGATAGGAGCACATCCAGAAAGGGTCAATCTCACAAAATATTGGTCTAGGACTGGACTAAAGTTATAGTCAACCCATTTCCTTGCTTCATTCCATGTAGAAATATCATAGAGGGTAATCAAAGAGTGTTGAGATGGCCAATCAAAAAATTCATGAATCAACCAGATCAAATTGCAGAGGTGGATTTCCCAAAATACTATCACTGGTAAAGGAGATTTGTCTCCTATTTCTAGGTACCCAAGTGAGCTTCTCAAGGAGAATGGGTCGAGTTTTCTTGAGTAATCTCAATATCTGGGATCCATTTTGAGAATGAAGAGGACCCGCTGAAGTATTTCTGTTGAATAAATTTATTACTGTGAGAAATTCCCACAGGAGATTTGGCCCCAATGCTAGATTCATTAGGGAGGGCCAGAGTGCTAATCACATTTTAGAACAAGGAAGAAACCAAAAATATCAAACCCACTCCACCAACAGAACAAACCTGCCGACCTGTTGCAGACCATATCAATGTCATATAATAGGAAATTGTCCTCATTGTGAACTTCTCAGCCTCCTTTTTCATATCTATGAACTCCCCACTAACAAAAAATCCAACTATGCATACCACAGTAGCAGCTATGGATGTGAAAATTTTCATCTTCAGAACCACTGCAAAGGTCTCCTTCTTTATAACCCTATTGAATACAAGCTGCATCAACAGAAGAAGCATCCCATAGATTGTAGAAGCTGCAATAGTGTAAAGGAAGCCTACTATGTACTTGGAAGTATTCACTCCCTTAGGCCTGTCACCATATGAATGAACCACAAGCAGAATTGCACCCAAAGTCAGAAAAAATAGAGAATTCAAGATATATGGAGTAATTTTCTGCCTGTTCAATATCAATGCAAATACAACATTTAAGGCTAGTTTACTTGAAAAGAGAAGTGAATAGGTTGAAACATACATATAAGAGATACCCCATGAGTAAAGAATATTATAACTCCATTCACATGATGGTACATGCACAATCAACTACCTGACCTTGGTTATATGGATTCTAGACAAACTCAATGAAATTTAGAATTCCTTGCTTAACAGTCTTAAAAAAGCATGAGGTTGATTAAAATTTTTACATGGTGTAACCTTATGTCACTCTTGTAATTAACCCATGGTGGTGTACCTAAGAAAGCTTGAGTAACCCTTCTTTGAATTGTTCTTTTAATTCATGGTTCATGGGAAAGAGAGACCATAACATTGTTATAAATGTTGGTAGACCGAAGGAAATTTCATAGCACAACCTTTAGATTTCAAATGAAGGTTTCCTAATAGCTCTGTCAGATCCTAATATACACACAAACACACACACACACACACACACACACAAAGTATACTTCACATATGTTTCAGGACAACTCCAATGAATTTATATGAAGGTGAATTATTTGCATAATAAGATCTATGCTATAGTCTGACCTCCTTGCCCCGAGGAACCCTATATTTTACATACATATGAAGAAGGATATTTGTTAGTATGATAAAAATTAAAGAAGGTTCCACAAAATGAGAATATCCACCTCATCTAGGGGTCTATTAACCGTCATAACATAAAATGGCTTAGACATGATTGTTGATCCTAAACTATTGATTGTGTATAAGTTATAACTTGGGATTAATGTCTGAAACCATGCCTGGCTTTAGACCTTCAAGGTTGTAAAACATACGGATAATTAGACAGAGGGATAATTTTTAGGAGTTTGAAATCACCACTTACACCCTTGTAGATGTCTAGGAGAGCGATGACTGTGGTCCTAAAACTTCATCATGCAATTGTACCTTTAACCCTCAGCGGAAAAAAAATAAGTAATAATGAAAACATGTAAGAAAAAGAAGTGGGGAGTCAATTAAGTATACTTTTCTTGAAATGGTTCTAGCCAAAAGAACATTTTAGTAACAATTTATGCCACAAGCTCCAGGTTTTGAGATTAAAATTTATATGACATATTTAAATTTCCTATGATAGATACTGGGGGATTATTTTACCCCAAAGGAAAGGTAATAAAAATTAGAAGGTTGGTCTAGATGCAATTTAGTCTAAATGGTATAATATTTGGTGCAGGAAATTGTTTCTACGTGTATGCAGGGAATATTCCTAAAAATGTGGACGCCTATCATGGAAGGACATACAATCAATCCTTAGGGATCAAATTCAGCAAGCCCTAAAGGGTAGCAAGAAATGTACTTCAACCAATATCCCATCTCATAATTCTTCTTTTTCCCTAGGAATCAACCCAACAAGATAAAAAATCTAAAATAACTCTTGCATGATGATAATCGTTGAGGTCACAAGACCAATTTGCATTTATTATCAAAGAGAGACCTTTGGTCAATGAAGGTGAAATCTTGGAATATATGAGAAATTAATGTTAAAAGCAAGAAAATAATCTTACACAATAAGATATGTATTGAATCACATGATACTCTTATATTTCAAGAAAAAAAAAGTTCTAGTATTATGATAGAAACCCTACTAAAAAACTTTTGGGAAAAGGGAAATTGACAACCATAAATGCCAAAGGCATAGTTGGTGACATTGTCATTATTTGGAATCTAAACATGATTCTACTTCACAATTTATTTTCCATAGAAAGAAGTTTAATCGCTTAGTTTTACCTCATGATCATCATAAAATGCATTCATCACCAATGTATATGGTGTCAATCTTCTTCTGGAAACATACAAATTCTTACAGAGTCTTGCCAATTTTGTACATCTCAATGGAAATTCTCATTGGATTCTAAGAAGGGATTTCAACCTTATCTATTCCTTATAGTAAAATAAAAGGATATATTTGAAGACATGATCAAGATAATGAAGCATTAAACACCTTTATTAGTGATATGAGACTAATTGATGTCGAAATCATCAATGGGCTCCATGCTTGTAACAATAAATGTGGGGGATCACAACATGTAGTTTGAAATTGGAATATTTCTTGATTTTAGAATCCTTAATTCTTTGTGGTCAAGGTATACAAGCCAATATTCTCCCTTCAACTAGATTAGATCATTGGCCCGTATCTGTCACTCTCGACAACCCAAGTATCCCCTCAAAAAGCCCTTTAGATTTGAAATTTTTTGGCTTTCTTGCCCATACATTTATAATAACATCAATCAATGGTGGAATCAAGATGTCAAACACAAAAGGACTCTAATTTATCATTTCCAACAAAGACTTAAAAACCTAAAACAACATCTCAAGGCATGGAACATGATAGTCTTTGTAGGCATTTTCCAAGCCCAAAAGATCTAGAATCAAGAATGGCATGCACTTAAAAAAAAATTGTTCGTGGAAGAGACGAATCCCTTGATAGCCAAGAGAAACATTTTTTCACCCGCCCTAGTGAGTGACACCAACAAGAAAAAATACTTTGCTGGTATAAATCACAAGTACAATGAATCAAGAAGGAGAACACAACTCGAAATTCTTCCACAACTTGATGATTCAACATTGGAATTGTAATAGAATTACTCATCTCAAGAACAAGCAAGGTAATAAGCTAACTTATCATCAACATATTGATCACAAACCAACAAAATGTTTTAGGTCTCTCCTCTCAAAACTCAAATAGGATGGTTTCACTGCCATTCACATGATCACCAAACACATTCCCTAATTAGTCTTGAAAGAACATGCTGACAGTCCCATGAGACTCGTCACTTTAATAGATGTCAAATTGAATGTCATGGATATGCCTTATATAAAATCTCCAAGTCCTAATGTTAATGCCTTAAAAATTAGGTCTAGGTATTAAAATAAAACTTACACCAAATATGAGGTTTTTTTCCAACCATAAATGCTACCTTCATCACTCTAATTCAAAAAGAGAACAAAGCACTCAATCCCTCCAAATTAGTAGCTATAGGTCTCTGCTATTTTATTTACAAAATGAGATGAGAGGGTTGCACTAGTTGTTGTTGTAATACAATGATTGCATCCTGTAGACCTAGTCACCTCTTAAGGTTTCCATCTCACACTGCTCTAGATCTAAGAATGGTGGGTTTTACCAATCAAGGGCTATATACCTTGGCTCATTGAGGTTTTTTACTTTTCAAATTCCACTAGATCTACTCCCTTCAACCACCAAAAAATTGTGACGTGCATATTTTTTCACTAGTGTGGTTGATTACAATCAAATTTCAAGATGCAAAATTTTGGCTCCATTTCAACATTGGGCTCATAATAGTGATTTTATGTAGTATTGTAGGTGTTATTCCCTCAAGAGGTTTTCCTTCCATACATATCAAAGCTCTATCTTGGGAGGAAATTTTTTCCCTGCCTAGGAACTAGATTGAAGTCTACCGTGAGAGGCTAAATTTTTATGCCATTTATGAATTGGTATCATAATAGTGATTTTGAAAATTATTGAGTAAGTTGTGAATATTTTATGTTATGATTATGTTCAAACTCACTTGGAGTCACAATCCTCATGGAAAAGGGAGATCCATTGAATGTAAAATTCGCTTCTTCTTTTTTTACAAACACTTTTTCCACTTATGTTACTTCAAGGCGGTTTCATGGCATACTGACAGTCACATAATTAGATTTTTTGTGCAATATCTAGCATAACAACAAGATGCATTTGCACAACTACCACATTTTTAAAATCATGATGGTTGTGTTCAAGACCATGTAGCATGTTCTCCAACCATCATTGGTCTTCCCCTGAATTTTCTTGAAGTTTGTAAGGTACTAGGTGGATCTTCTAGGGTTTTAGATGGAAAACCATATAGTCATCACCCCATATCTACTTAAATCTCTTCCAGGTAATCCTTAGTTGACCCCATATACCCAAAAAATATAGTGGGAACTATTCTTCTCCCATTATTTAATCATAAGACCTAAATTCTAACTTTAATTTATGTTTAGTATTAGATTAGAGTTTAAAACATCTTTGCATACATTCTTAGCCATAAATAGGCTAGACATCATAGCATATGAAGATCTAAATGTAGCCCAGATTGATTGAAAGAAAAATATCCCTAATTTGTTTTCTTAAATATTTATTAGTCTTTATTAAAATAGAATTATAATAAATTATTTATTGTTATTAAATTTTTTAATTTTAATCGTAAGTTAAAAGGTTCAAATATACATAAAATATACACTTATTAAACAAAATAATCAGGTTTACAATGTGTTGGTAGACCACTAGGCTACTAGAGAAACCTATAGAACCAAGGTTCTTGACACAATTTGGTTGACAGAGGAGGAAGCCTTAATAAAATGGGAAGTCCTACCAACAAATTATTGTAGGTTCCAACTTCCAGCCATAGTCAGGTATGGATAATCCTGAGCATTTGAAAATATTCACCTCCTCCAGCTACTAAGGCAAATGAGACATAAATTCATATAACTAGTGCTATTGTAGAAAATTGCGCTGGACAAGGTGGTAGTTTCTTTATAGAATGCTTAAAAATTGTCATAAGCCACACCCTAAGGATCAAGTTCAATATAGAAAAACATGTGTGATAAAGGGACATAAAAAATGAAAAGTCATGTGATACACATCCCAAGGGTTTAATTTCAATATAGCAGAACATGTATGATAGAGGTACATGGGACACAAATCCCAAGAGTTGAGTCCAAGAGAACGAAATGGGACAGATAACTTTGTAGCTACTAGTGTAGTTAAAAAAAAAACTAGATTCTTTTTCTTCAATTATCTATGCTTAGTTGTGAATCCTTTATGACGTGTAATGGGTTTTTGTATGACATACCTTCCAAATTAATTTTGCAGATACTTTAATGGTGTGTTCTCTATCTCATGGTAATGTTTCTCTTAACCAAGTATCCTCACCTTGGAAAAAGGTAAACGACAAGAATATTTTCAACAATAGAGAACACCATGTAGGCCCAAATATTTCCTATAACAAATTAGTTGTATATATTATAGGATGGGACTATAAGATCTATTTCTAAATATATAGAAGGACATATAGTCAAGCCTACATATTTGTAAATGTCATTTTTACATTTCTATCACTTAGAAAACATTTGCAGCCCTTTGCAAACTTGAGATTTATGGGATTTTGGAACCAACTTGTCTTTCAAAATGAACACTTCTGTAGAAAAGGAAAATTGACCTACATCACCAAATTTTCCTTTCTTTACAAGACCAAAGTTTAATCTTATGTTAAATTATTTAGTTGTGTCATAGAAACTAATTATAAGATCCCATCGGTCCATAATTTATGCACATTCTCTTTTTTGCATTATCTTTCACGTTCTTATTGTTTTACTGAATTCTCCATTGATAGCAAAAGACACGGCTTTGGGGTTTATTGGGAAGTAATGATGGAGTATATAAAGGAAACAAGGAATATTATTTTTACATAACCAAAATCAATTAGTCGGGGGGGGGGGGTTGCAAATCTGAAAATTGAAGTTTTGGTCAAGGATGAGGTGGGGTTCCTCCCACTGAATATTGTGGAAGTTTTGACATTTATCCACCTATGATGAAGACATAGTGACCATACTTACCAATGATAAGGTTCCATACTTAAATGCTACCATATAATTACAACATAAAACCCATATAGGTAAAGTTGAAGAAATATTTAAGCTTATTTTTTTGTAAAGATGATGGAAGGCATCATTGTTGCCTCATATACTCTTGTAGGCAAGTTTTATGTCGATCTTGCAAAGTTGTTGCATTTGCAAAAATTTCTTGCTCAACCCAAGGGCTAGTTGAATGATGGTATAGAAATATATCGATGAACATACTTTGGTTATTAATTATATGGCCTACTCTGATATCCAGTTCCTTCTGGTAGTTTTTGTTGAAATTTGAATGCCATGGTAGTAAATTTCATCATTCATTGTAAAGTGACTTGGTGAAAGAAGATGGTGGTTCATGAGTTGTTTGCTATATACTTATCCCTTAAATTTCATAAGGGAACATCTATTTGAGTTTTTAACCTATATGTGTGTTGAAAATTGATTCAAGGTGAATTACGACTAGAGTTGTAATTTTATTTTACAGTTTTTATTGTTGTATTCCTACCCTAAAAAAATGTAATATACAAAAAGGAAGTGTTACATCTATGATGAGGTTTGATAAGAAAGGCTTGCAGGTACTAAGTTCCACCTACTCTCTATGATACTACTCATTATAAAACACTAAAAAGTCTCTACTCATTAAAAAACTTATGCACTAACTTTATCAAAATCCTAATATTTGACGTCCATAACTATATTCTTCAAAACTGAATTCAAAACCAGGTTGGATATGTTAAATTAAAAACTGGGTTTGATTATGTAAACCTAAATGACATCTCCTTCAACATAAGATTGCATGTTTGTTAAGATTATCCATTTGTTTAATATTCCATATGCAGTGAAACATGGCCATAAAAATGCCTTCAAAATGGAATCAGGACATATTTACAATTGTTGAGTGTTGTGAAACCAAAACCTAAATGGTTTTCTATTGCTTGAAATTTTGGGGCCGATAGAATTGTACTGCATTGTACAAAACACAAGCGACAACCATCTAATGGTCTAATAGAGCCTAATACTCCAATGCGTAGAGAAACCATACATTTTCAGTCTGTTCATTGTAACTGTAGCCTATAAGAATCTGAAATGGGCAAACCTTTGGATTGTGTGTTCGATAAAACAGAGTCAAAGGGAGGAGACTTACTAGAAAATAATTGGTATGTTGGTTTTAACATGAAACAATAAAGGATCTTTGAACTGAGCATCCACAAAGCTGTGGAGACCTTTACATATTTTATTGTGTAACGGATGCAAAGTGCAAAGTATCTTTGTTGACAAAATGGATAAAAAACACACAACATATTTACTCTCACAGATCAGATTCCCTCTCATAGATATCATATTTGAAAGCCCTCTCACAGTGAAATTCCCTCTCACAAATCTTAGATTTGAAGGCCCTATGAGATTCATCTCAGAGTCAAATTCCCTCTCACAAATATTAGATTCGAAGGCCCTCTCAAATCTAAAGTGAAAATTACCTCAGTTTTCTTGGAAGTCGAATTCACTCTCACAATCGAATGCCCTCTCTCATAGTTGGAAGTCGAATTTCGTCTCACAGTCGAATGCCCTCTCACAGATTCATCGGTTGCTCATTTTTTGGCGTTACCTAACCTGTTTTTTTGTGTGCTTGGCCCAAAAAATCAATAAATAATACCCTAAAATATTTATATTCCTATATAATAAATAAAAACCCACTATCCCCTTGTTATATAGTCAATATAATGTTTCATGTTTTTCTAATTTTTTTTACCTAAATATGAATGCACGTGATATAATATTGCTTTGTTAGTGATGCCCCGTTGCTTATAATGTTGGGTATGTGTTATATTCTTTCCACGACTAAGCACACGTGGGGGGGTAAGAGGGGGGGCGATAGCCCCCCCTTTGCGCTGGGCGCAAGGGGTCCGGGGCAGCGCCCTGGCGAAATTTTTTTGGTCCTTAATTTCCGGTGGGTAGTCTGCGCCCATGGTTTTGTGCATAGTTTTGCACATGGTTTTTGGGTACGATGGTTTTCGACCCCTGGCATTTTTGTAGATCCGGTCAAGGGAACTACGGTTATGTTCTGATCCAGGGTTAATGGATTAGGGTTCATGTATGATTCGGCATGTATATATATGTGTTGTAACACTAAAAGGAATATAATGAAAAATCAAGCTGGTCGTCCCGATTTGGGATCCAGGGGAAAATCTCTGTGTTTATCTGTTTTATATTTTATGCTCTCGCTATTGTTTATTTTATGTTATAAGATTCATGTGTAGATAATTTCTGCTCAGGGTTAAAACCTACATATAACACATAAAAAATTTAGTCATATTTCTTTGGTCATTAATTGTTTCAAATGATGACTAAAATTTGCATATATATGACTCTTAGTAGCTAATTTATAGTATCTTATAACATGACTAACATTTTGGTCATATTTATTTGTTCGTTTATTGGTTTTATCTGGTGATCATGTAGTAATATATTTTTTTGTATATTTGGTCATTAACTGTGGCAATTAATGAATAAATCAAAAATTAAATTAATTACCAAATCTATGACTAAATATACTACTCGATGATAAAATTGAGACAACCAATTAATGACTAAGCTATGTTACACGTTATTTTGTCACCATGAAATTTGACTGTCCATATAGGTCTATCACTACCTATATTGTGATCCATTACAAGTAAAAAACCCTAATGTTCCTAAACCAAGTCTTGGAATTGGAGAAAAGCTCAATAAAACCCTTAAAAGTCTACCTTCGCACTTTTTTTAGATTTTTCCTGCGGGTTCGCGAATACCTGTTCTATAGCTTGCGGCAACTCCCACACGTTGTGCTACTAAAACCTGTGGGCCCCTGTAAAAGTAAAATAAAGGAAAAAGTAAATTCTAGAAGCCCAGCTAGTCGAATATTCTCCCAACCGTAAGCTTCTAGAGGCACAATCAGTTCGAGCTTTATCCCTCCACTCATGGAGCTCTATCCTTCCACTCATGGAGCTTATCTCTTGGTCTATGGAGCTCAAATCCCTTCATGAGAGGAATCCATCCCGCTCCTCATGGAACTGAAACTACCTCCATTTCCCTACAAATTGAGCTCATGTTTCAGTCTCAAAGGTACCTTGTATATGGTAATTGCTAAAGAAATTCCCAAGAGAGCATACTCTCTATAGTAGTAGTTGTTGGCATAAGAATGATCACACCCTTATGTCCATAACTCTATGCTGGTATTTTGAGAGGAAGGCTAGTCAAACTGAAGGAGGAACAATTTTTCAGGACCCCGGGAGAAACTTGTACGACATTGAGGCATCAGGTTGTAAAGTTACTCTTTTCATTCAAGATAATACATATGGATCTCTTTTTCTCATTGAGTTTTTATTGTGCTTATTGGATAAAATCAATAATTAGACTCCTTGATCACTAAGTTGGATTAGATTTTCTTGATTATTATATGTTGTAGATGCTTTGATTATTTTGTCTTGTCTTTGATTGCAGGTTCTACTTATTGGAGAAGCCTCTTTGGAGCGACTGCATCGAACGTTGGATTTCAAGGTAGGAGCATGTCCTCTTTATTTGTTTATAATAATTCTGAATTGAAAATAATCTAGAGGAAAAGATTTACAAATGGATGTTTGTTTCTAGCTATTTGTAGAATACTAGGTAGATCGCTCTTGTCCGCAGGAGGGATTAATTTGCATAACAAAATGGTGACTCCACCAGGGAATAGAACTTAGTTTTCCTTTTTTATTTTCAATTTGAATTTTGAAAGTTTTCTGATTTCGATTTGTCTGAGAATGGGTTGGGTAGATAACTTTTAAGAATCCTTGAAAAGAAAAGCTGAATATTTATTTTTTCTGTACTTTTCCTTGCCTCCACAGTTTTCATCTGAAAAAAAATGTGGCAGCATCCACAGTTTTTAGCTCAAAACAGTGTGGTACCACACTATTTTCCATTAGAACCTGTGGACCTTTGGAAAAATTTTGAAAAAAATAATAATTCTCTTTTTAGGAGCGAGATTACCTGATTCTTTGTGTTTTCCCCAGTCTATCTTAGCTATTAAATCTTATTTGTGAATTTCTTTTCGGCAACTTTTGCGTTTGTGTGTTTTTTCATCCTATTTGCATTTTATGAGTGAGTGTTTTCCCTACTTTCTTGTTGCTCCATACAAGATACCTTCATATACCTCAACTTACTGGTATGATGATATTCTCTTTCTGAGCCATTAAAACCATTGCAAACCTTACTTTTATGAAAATTGATTCCGTTTTCATTTGCAAATTTGGAAGAGCTTCTAGCTTACTAAAGCCTGATATCACACTAAAGCATTTTTGGATGTTTTCATTTCTACTGAGATAAGTAGAAATTTTTCTTAGTTCGATCACAAACTAGGAGAAAGCTTCCTCAAATTTTTTAGATAGACTTCAAAATTAAAATTTTCTTTGATTTTGAATTTTATGTTTTTACAGTTTTTAGATAGTGTTTTTTTTTGGAAATAGTTTGTTTATTAATTTGTAGTTTTTGGTTTGATTGATAAAGGAATTTTATTTCAAACGAGTAATTGATCTTTTTTTCAAAATTGAGTTCTCAAAGAAATCGTCTTCCTTTCAAAGATTCTGTTTATGAATGAAAGAATTGGTGCTTTGAAAATTTTTAAATCTCTCAATATTTCCCTTAAATAAGATTCATTGAAAAGAAAAGAGCTGCACTCCTCATTTAGATGCATTTAGCGTATTTTTGAGTCGGGTCACAAACATCATTGAAGTTTCACTTCCATACCTTTTGACTTAAGCAACAACCAAATTAAAAAAAACACTTTAATAAAATCAATCTAGATATTTTACATTTTCTATGGCTCTTTCCACCAACATAGCTTAGGCTAGTGTCTTGGAACAAGTTGTAATTAACATTCTAAGACAGTTCAAACAAACAAGTAGCAATCTTGCGGTAGGAAAATCCAATTGTAGCAATTGTGCTCTGGGAAGCTCTTCTTAAAAGAATCAAACACGATATCATGTTGGAACCAGTGAGGTAATCGTACCTATCTCATTGGGAAAGATAGTAGATGTGAACGTACTAAAAAAAGTAAACCTCAAATAGACCATTGTTGAGAAGCCTGGGGTCACTTGTTCGTAAACCTTGGATTATATCAAGGAGAATTCAAGGGGATTGAGCTTGTTACTATGACCTTGTGTGTATATTGGGTCGTAGACTGTTCCCCGAGGTACGTTTGTTCCCATTAGTGACCTTAGTGACTAATATATTTAGGATTTTTCCGAAGGTGACAGCGGAGGGAAGGTCCCACTGTACTTGGAGAAGACGTCGGCTAGACTCACTTGGACTTTCCAAAGGGTACTCTTCACTTCGAGATGGCATAAGTGGGGAGACTTGCACCAGACTGTTTCATTAAGCATGTTGTCAAGGTAACTTTTCCAACCACCATTTCCACATTAGAGTTCTACGACGTTGGATTTCATCACCAACTAGTGTTTTTAGTGTGGGAACATACTGTTTGTGTGTGGATTTCTCTCTTAGATTTTATAGGCATGTGATCAGTTTGACTGTTTCCTTAGAGAATTTAGGATATTTTGTTGAAATTTTCTTTGATTTCATGTGTTAAAATTTTTAATATTGGCTGAATTACCAAGACAATCCCGTAGAATGCAGGGGAAACCCCCTGAGTATGCACCAAGCCAGTTATAAAAGCTTAAATCTGGGAAATGACAACCATCAGGGACTAGATCAACTGAACAAGAGGAAACACCAGTAATTATACATCCTGATTAAGAAGTTGATCAACCTCAAACAACAAAAAGTTCTCAAAGAAAACTTACAATTTCTGAACTAGTTGAACTTGCTTCCACAACTAGTGAATTATCAGCTACTGAGCCTAAAATTTCTGAACCGAAAACTAAACCTGCTACGTCTGAGCCTGCTTCAGAGTTCATTACTCCAACCCCTGGTCTTCCTCATTCATCGCAAGTGAAGTTTCGCATCACTGAGAACCTTCCTCCTGGCCTCATTAGCATTGAAGAAATTACTGATACTGAAGAAGAAGTTATTCTTCCTTCACATCAGGAATCTTTAGATCTTAGGCCAAGTGAATTGATTTAATATTATAGCCCTTTCAAATAGGATCCTTGGTATTCTCAATTAACAAACTTTCTACATAATTCTTGTCTAAACTATTCGCCACCCCGAATTCCTTTTTACGCCATAACAAGAGGTAATTGTAGACCTTCATCCAACATGTCTCGTGAGTCATCCATGTTTTCTGCATCACTAGAAACATATTTGTATGTTGGCCCATTCGTTCCTCTGGGGTACCAGTCGCTTTCTGGTACTTTGTTAGGAGTAGCTCCCTCTCTTGAAAAATTAGTACAATCACCTGGTCCAAATGAATTACATACCGAAAATTTGAATGCAAAACAAGTTTACATGATGTCTAGAAACATTCCTAACCCTGACCCTCAAAGTAGTAATTTACCGCCTGGGGGGCATCCTCAAGGTAGTAATTTACCTCCTGGGGGAACCTCAAGGCCAGTACATACCTCAAGGACAATATCAACCTCAAGGGAGGTACTCTATTCAGGGTCCACAACCTCTTCAAGGATAGTACCCTATGCTAGGGCAACCGTATTTCCAAGGACAGTAACCTAATTTAGGGCCACAGTTCTATCAGTAACAACAATTGTTTCAGGGAGATCAATATTTTAGTGGAAATTTTCTAGCCAACTATCAAACTTACGTTCCAAATTATCAACCTGGTTATGGTCCATATTACGCATCACAACCTTCAATGGGAGCTCCATATCCTGGAGTAAACACGATGTAGAATCCATCATTGAATAAACAAAAATTTCAACCTAACGTGCAAGTACCTTATAATCATCCTGGTTAGTCAATTGCTTACAATGAAATCTAGCAACCTGTCCAACCTACGCTTCAAGTTATACCACAGGTATCTGCACCTGTAGTGTTCAGCAACCTGGTTCGAGTACACCTAAAACTCCACCTCAAACTGTTGCACCAACTTTTGTTCAGCCTACCACACTTATCCCTGGAATTTCTGCAGCCCCTATTTCTACAGCCCCTCAAGTATCACAACAAATCCCTCAAGTCACTGCTCCTCAACCTAGACCCACAGTTCAAACTACTGTTCAGATGCCTGCAGGACAACCTAGTGCAAGTACAATTGTAAAAATCCAACCTCAGTTTGTTTATTAACCATATAAAGGGCAGTATCAATATGGCCTGTAGCACAAAATCCAGTATACCAACATCAACCGTACCCTGGTTGCACATATCAGATACCAGTTCAACTTCAATATGGTCCGACCAACCCTGGTAATTCGGGAGGCATTCCAATCCCAAATGCATAGGCTATTCTAGGTTATCATGGATATCCTCCTCATGGTACTGGTATAGTTCCTCAAGGTTATCAATTTTCTCAGCAGGACCCTAATCGTCAGTTACCATTCATAGCAAATTTGGATTTACCTGATTTGTAGCGCCTAACGAATGATCCAATTTATTATCTTCTGTATTGGCCTCCAATGCCAAATACGTTTCCCATTGATATTCCTAAGTTCGAAGGTAAATCAGGAGAATACCCCTCAAACCATGTCATGACTTACCACCTCTGGTGTGCATCCAACTCTTTAATCAATGATTCCATTCGATTAAGACTGTTTCAGAGAACACTGATAGGTTTAGTTGCAAAATGGTATATTGAACTACCATATGGCTCATTCAACAATTTCAACACCTTAGGAACAACTTTCTTAACACACTTTCAATTGGCAGTTCGATATGACAATGGCATGGAAATCTTGCATTCATTAAAACAATCTACGTCTACGTACATTTCAGATCACATATATGAATGGAGATGTAGAAGACGTTTAGTGAAATTTTTTATTCCAGATCAAATATTGGTAGAATGGTTTATCAAATCATTGCTTCCAAATATCACTGAAGATGTGGCCAGAGGGGTTGTTATGGAAGAACAGGTCATTGCTCAAGCTCAGTACTTAGACCTTGTATATACACAGTCTGGTACTTTAGACGGAAAATTTCCTGACTTACCACGTCCCAATCAAGTAACTGCAACTCCTTCAGTTTCTCATGCTGCAGACGGTGTAATTGGTTTAGTTAGTGCTAATAAGAGTAAGAAGAAGTCATCCAAAACTACTTCTCCTATCATAAATTTATCCGATTCACCAAAGGGAGATTCTTCCCTTGAAACTTATGCTGATATTCATGTTGTAGACTGATCTACAATTAAATCTAAAATTGGTAATAAGAAGAAAGGAAAGAATAAAAATAAGCAAACTACATCTCCCAAAGAGAAAATCGAAAAGAATGAACCAGCTGATGATAACCGGAAACCTCATTATCCTTGTCTTATTTGTGATGAGGATCACTTTACCAAAGAGTGCCCACATTGGTCCGAGGTCTCTAAATTTGTCAAAGGTTCATCCTCGCTGTCTTGAAGGGTCCTTTAAAATGATAAGATCTTCTTCTAATTCATTAGCATATATTTTAATGATGTCTGAGGTTATGGCTGCAACGCGATCGTAAGACTATGGAAGTAAAAATCCTGTAACTGGTAAAGAGACAGAAAATTCTAGTCAAACACTAGTTGTATGTCCTTCGGTTCTTGATCTGATTCATATTGAGAAACCTAATCCTAATCTAGTGATTAAACCTCCTACTAAAGGTGTACTTCAAAGATCAGCTTTCAACCCACATGCGAGAGCTGCTCAAAATTACAACATTGTTGAAGACTTGGAAATATCCCCTTCAGCAATGTCAGCCTTAGAAGTGCTATAATCATGTCCAACACAAAGAAAATTACTATTATCAGCTATTGGAGCTATCGATCCCCAGGAGTCTAACCTCATGGTCTTTGATATAGAAAAGTTTACACCAAGAATCCCTCATCAGATGGCTTTTTAGATTCCAGTATTAGTAAAAAACAGACGAGTCTTTTGTACTGTAATTGATGAGGGTGCATCCACGTGCATAATGTCATTAAATTGTTGGAAAAATCTCGATTTTCCAACACTCAACCAATCACTGACAATCCTTAAAGCCTTTTATGGAAGTGGATTTCATCCATTCAAAATACTCCAGGATCCACCTATAGAAGTAGAAGGAAAAACTGTTAATCAAGATGTGGAATTTGTGGATGCCCCTCTGGATTACAACCTTCTTTTGGGTTGAAGTTGGTCTTATGCCATGAATGCTGTCATTTCATCCGTCTTTCAATTAATTTTGTTTCCGCATAAAGGATAGATTGTGAAAATTAATCAGTTGTCATATTATTCGTCTGACCCTACTTCTACAGATGGTATCCAACATGTTGGAAAATCGACTATCCCATATGAAGATGTTGGTGTAGGTTTAGTAAAGGAATTTGCTCTGATGGTAACTTTCTCTATGCCTCCACCCAACGTACCACATACCATTTCCAACATCAATATGATCTCATTAAGCACTATCCAATTCGATGACACTTGGTCAGTGCCTTCAGAATTAGAACTGGACTCTTTCAATGGCGAGATGCCTTTGAGTCCTTTTGAAATGGCATATGTGGTAGTACAGTCATTTTCTGACACACTTTCAACTACCCCTGATCAAATGAATGTGATCACGAAGAATCTTCTTCACTATCAAGCTCAGCCTTGACATCACTTTCTGATCCTTTTGAACAAGTCACTTCACACTGATGAAAGTATTCGAGAATTTTTGTCTTTGGATGAATTACCTTGGGATGATCTACATCATAGATCTTCATTTTTACTTGAGCTTGATAGGTTTGAAAATTATTTTTCATCTATTTTTACGATTGATTATGTCAAGGAACCACAAAATCCCATATCGATTATAAATTCAGATTCTGAGACTAATTTGGGAAACATTTCTACAAATATTCCTATCAACATATCAGTTAAACCTGGAATTATTGAAAACATCCATATAGGTTCTTCTTGTACGATTGACGAGATTAATACATATAAAGCCCCATTTCAAGAATTTCGAGACATATTTGCCTAGTCTTACGAAGAGATGCTAGGAATCGATCCAAAGATTGTTATTCATGAAATTAAGACATACCTGGATGCCAAGCCTATTAGACAAAGATTACGTCCAATACATCCGCGAAAAGCTACTACTATCAAAGCTGAGGTTGAAAAGCTATAGCGAGCAAGATTTATTTATCCAATTCCATTGACTGATTGGGTATCTAATATAGTTCTTGTTACCAAGAAACAAGGGACTATAGGAATATGTGTCGATTATAGGGATATTAATAAAGCGTTTCCAAAAGACAATTATCCTACTCCCTATATCAACCAAATTATCGATGATTGTGCAGGAAATGAAATTTTCTCATTTATGGATTGATTTTCCGATTATAATAAAATCAACATACTCTCTGTTGATCAACCAAAAACAACGTTTATATGTCCTTGGGGGAAATTTTCTTATTGAAAATTACCTTTTGGATTAAAAAATTTTGGTGCAACTTTTCAAAGATCCATGTATTACGCTTTTCATGATATCAAACATATTGTACAACCTTATCTGGATGAATTACCTGCTCACTCATTACGCAGGGAAGATCATCCTACACACTTACGAGCTATTTTCATGAGATGTAGGCATTACAAGATTCATTTGAACCCACACAAATGTGTTTTTTGTGTGCAATCTGGATGATTACTAGGATTCATCATTTCGAAATCCGCCATTCCTGTCGACCCATCAAAGGTTGAGGCCATCATCAATTTACCTCCTCCTTCCACACTTTTCCAACTCCAAAGTTTGCAAGGGAAAGAAAATTTTCTACGTAGGTTTATCTTGAACTATGCTGAGTTAACAAAAGGTTTTACATGGTTGTTGAAACAAAGAGTTCCTTTTATTTGGAATGAGATTGTTGATCGATATTTTGATGCATTAAAACACACATTGACCCATGCACCATTATTTCATCCACCCAATTACCACAATGTTGGGTATGTGTTATATTCTTTCCACGACTAAGCACGCGCAAGGGGTCCGGGGCAGTGCCCTGGTGAAAATTTTTTGGTCCTTAATTTCCGGTGGGTAGTCCATGCCCATGTTTTTGTGCATGGTTTTGCACATGGTTTTGGGGTACGATGGTTTTCGGCCCCTGGTATTTTTGTAGATCCGGTCAAGGGAACTATGGTTATGTTCTAATCCAAGGTTAATGGATTAGGGTTCATGTATGCTTCGACATGTATATATATGTGTTGTAACACTAAAAGGAATATAATGAAAAATCAAGCTGGTCGTCCCGATTTGGGATCCAGGGGAAAATCTCTATGTTTATCTATTTTATGTTTTATGCTCTCGCTATTGTTTATTTTCTGTTATAAGATTCGTGTGTAGATAATTTATGTTCAGGGTTAAAACCTACATTTGGTATCAAATTTGTTTCGGCTTTAAGGGGACGCCTTTGTTGTTGAGGGTTTTTTTTTGGGCCTAAGGTAGACCCTGTTCAGTGGGAGATCTGCGAGATCGATTCTTACTATGAAAGAAGATGGCGAGCGGCGGAAAGATAGAGATCAAGAAATTTAATGGTCAGAGTTTTGAGTTGTGGAAGCTCAAGATGGAGGATCTGCTGGTGGATAAAGATCAGTGGATCGCGGTAGATCTAGGTACTAAACCAACGACAATGTCAGATGAAGACTGGAAGAAACTGGATCGGAAGGCTAAGAGCACAATACGGTTGTGTGTGTCAGATTCAGTATTGTTGAATGTATCTGGGGAAGCTACGGTGAAGAATTTGTGGGAAAAAATTGGGACTTTGTACCAATCTAAGTCTCTGGTGAATAAGTTGTTCCTGCGGAAAAAGCTGTATAACCCGAGGATGAAGGATGGAGACTCGGTGACAGAGCATCTGAACGCCTTCAATACTATGGTAAGTCAGCTGTCATCTGTTGATATTAAAATCTCAGATGAAGATAAGTGCATCAGTTTGTTGTGTTCTCTACCAGACTCGTGGGACAGTCTGGTTATTGCAATAGGTAGCAATACAACTACCTTGAATTTTGATGACATTGTCTGAGCCTTGTTGTCGGAGGAAATGAGACGGAGAAATATGGAGGGCCAGAATGGAGATGCCTTATCTGTACGAGGAAGGTCCCAAAACAGAAACAAGAATAAGGTTTCGAGTGGGAGATCTAAATCTAGAGGGAGATCTAAATCTCCTGGAAAGTTTGTAAAGGTATGCTGGAAATGCGGAAAGGAAGGGCACTACAAAAGGGAGTGCAGATCTAAAGCTCCTGAGAAAGGAAAGGGATCTGATGATGCTCCTTCTGCGGAGGCAAAAACCACCTTAGATGAAGGTGGGGATGTGTATTTGGCTTCTTCTTCAAATACACATGTAGATCATGAGTCATGGTTGATTGAATCAGGTGCATCCTTTCACTTCACTCCCCATCCGGAGTGGTTCTGCGAGTATGAGAAATATGATGGTGGTGATGTCTTCCTAGGGGATGATAGGAAGGCCAGAATTGTTGGACGTGGAAAGGTCAAGTTGAAGCTGCAAGGTGGAAGGATTAGAACACTTCCTGGTGTTCTGCATATTCCTGCATTGGCCAGAAATCTGATTTCTGTAAGCAAGATGGATGATGCAGGTGTAAAAACAGTGTTTGAGAAAGATTATTGCAAGATGGTTCGGGGCGCACTGGTATTAATGCAGGGAGTTCGGATTGGAACTCTGTACAAGCTACAAGGTAGCACTATTATTGATGGGTGTAACAGTTCTATGGTTCCTGAAAGTGGAGCGGAAAGCCTAGCTGTCTTTGGAGAAAAGACCATGCTATGGCATCAAAGGCTTGGACATATTGGAGAGAAGTGCCTTCAGATGCTGCATAGAAATGGTATGGTAGAAGGTATGTCTAATTTCTCTCTGGATTTTGATTTCTATGAACATTGTGTATATGGGAAGTAGAATCGGGTGAGTTTTCCTTCTGGTGCTAAGAGGGCGAACAAGATATTAGAACTTGTGCACAGTGATGTGTTTGGACTTGTGTCAGTTCCATCACTGGGAAAGTCTATGTACTATGTTTCATTCATAGATGACTTCTCAAGGAATACATGGATATATTTCTTGAGGAATAAATCTGAAGTCTTTGACAGATTTAAAGAATTTAAGGCTCTGGTGGAAAACCAGACAGAGAAGAAGATAAAGGCGCTGAGGACAAATAATGGTGGGGAGTTCTGCAAGAAGGAATTTGAAGAGTTCTGTAAGAAGTGTGGTATAGCACGACAGAAGACTACTCCATACACACCTCAGCAAAATGGAGTTGCAGAAAGAATGAATAGAACACTGATGGAAAAGGCAAGAAGCATGCTCAATGGTACCGGGTTAGGACAAGAATTCTGGGTAGAGGCAGTGGAGACTGCATGCTATCTGGTTAACAGATCACCTTCATCAGTGTTGGAGGATAAGACCCCACATGAGGTATGGACTGGTAAGAAACCTTCTCTTTCACATCTAAGGGTATTTGGATGTGATGCATATGTACATGTTCCAAAGAAGAAAAGGACCAAGTTTGATAATAAATCTGAAAGGTGCATCTTTATTGGGTATAAGGATGGTTTAAAAGGTTACAAGCTTTGGAACCTGGAAACAAGGAAGGTTGTTTACAGTCGAGATGTGGTGTTTAGAGAGGTGAAAGATGTTGTTAAACATGAAGTCATACCAAAGGAACCTGAGAAGATAGAGTTTGAGCTAAAGGAGGATGAATCAGACTCTACAACAGAAGAAGACTCAGAAGGGGAAGAGCCACAAACTCCAGCTGTGAGAAGATCAGCTCAGGAAAGAAGAAAACCAGAAAGGTATAGTCCATCTGCTTTCTGTTCAAATTTTTCCTTAACTATAACTGATGATGATCCCAGAACTGTCAGGGAGGCAGTAGATTCAGAGGATGGAAAACTCTGGAAGGAGGCCATGGATGATGAAGTGGCATCCTTGCACAAAAATGAGGAATGGGATTTGGTGGAGTTGCCCGCTAGAAGGAAGCCCATCGGGAGAAAATGGGTGTTTAAAAAGAAGATGAATGTAGAAGGCAAGGTGGAGAAATACAAAGCTCAGTTGGTAGAAAAAGGTTATTCCGAGGTGTCGGGAATTGATTTTGGTGATATTTTTTCTCCTGTCGCCAAAGTTACTTCTATTAGATTCTTTTATCTGTTGCTGCTGCATTTGATTTTGAGATAGAACATATGGATGTGAAGACAAAATTTCTTCATGGGGATTTAGAAGAGGAGATCTACATGAAGCAACCTGAAGGCTTTATGGTGAAGGGTAAGTATGCAGGTTGAAGAAGTCTCTGTATGGGTTAAAACAGTCACCAAGGATGTGGTATCAGAAATTTGATACCTATATACGGGGACTTGGCTTCACCAGAAGCAAGGAGGATCACTATGTTTATTTTAAATTAATTGGTGACCATGTTATTTATTTGGTCTTGTATGTGGATGATATGTTGTTGATTGGAAATGACAAAGAAATTATCCAAATTTGAAGACCTAATCAAGCCTAAATTTGACATGAAGGATCTTGTATGCAAACTATATTTTGGGCAGTGAAATTAAGAGAGATTGGCAAAGAGGAAGCTCTGGTTAAACCAAAGGAAGTATGTCAAGACTATATTGTAGAGGTTTAATATGCAGGATAGTAAACCGGTGAATGTTCCTATTCCTGTAGGTGTAAAGCTGTCTGCTGAACAGTGTCCCAAGACACAAGAAGAAGAGGAGGATATGTCATGTGTTCCATATGCAAGTGCAGTGGGTAGCCTGATGTATGCAATGGTCTGTACTAGACCAGACATTGCACATGCAGTGGGAGTGTTGAGCAGGTTTATGTCAAACCCAGGGAGGGAGCATTGGACAACAGTGAAGTGGGTTTTCAGATATTTACGTGGCACTAGTGATTATGGCTTGTGCTACCAGGGAAGACCAGGATTGGAAAAAATGTTGGACATTCGTGGTTTTGTTGATGCAGACTGGGCTGGAGATCTAGACCAAAGAAGATCTACAAGTGGGTATGTGTTTAGCCTATTTGGAGGCGCAGTCAATTGGATGAGTAAAAGACAGTCTGTAGTGGCTCTTTCAACTACAGAGGCAGAATACATAACAGCCACTCATGCAAGCAAGGAAGCAATTTGGTTGCAGAGATTGTGTTCAAGTATGGGGTTGGTACAGCAAGCTATAAGGATAGACTGTGATAGCCAAAGTGCAATTTTCTTGGCTAAGATCCCTGCTTATCATTCAAAGACAAAGCACATTGATGTTCAATATCACTTTGTTAGAGATATGGTTGAGGCTAAAAGGGTGTTGCTGGTAAAGGTGGACACTTTGAAGAATGTTGGAGATGCATTGACGAAGTCTGTGAGCACTCAGAAGTTCTCTTGGTGTAGAGAAACAATGGGTGTTGAAGAATTGGGCCAATGACTAAGCTCTCCTGTGCCCCCTTGTGGAAAGAAAACAACAAGTGGGAGAATGTTGGGTATGTGTTATATTCTTTCCATGACTAAGCACATGTGGGGGGGGTAAGAGGGGGGGCGATAGCACCCCGGAAATTTTTTTTGGTCCTTAATTTCCAAAGTGGGGTGTCTCGCGCCATGGTTTTGTGCATGGTTTGCACATGGTTTTCGGCCCCCGGTATTTTTGTAGATCCGGTCAAGGGAACTATGGTTATGTTCTAACTGTGGTTAATGGATTAGGTTTCATGTATGCTTCGCATGTATATATATGTGTTGTAACACTAAAAGGAAGAGTAATGAAAAATCAAGCTGGTCGTCTCGATTTGGGATCCAGGGGAAAATCTCTGTGTTTATCTGTTTTATGTTTTATGCTCTCGCTATTGTTTATTTTCTGTTATAAGATTCGTGTGTAGATAATTTCTGTTTAGGGTTAAAACCTACACACAAGGAATAATTTTTATACTTAGCAGCCTCTGATTCCACCATTGGAATGGTTTTGGTTCAAGAATATGAATCTCACAATGAGCATGTGATCTATTATCTAAGTCGGAATCTTAACTCGAGGGAAATAAAATATTCACATGTGGAGAAATTGGCC
Source organism: Pinus albicaulis (assembly GCA_034641835.2). NCBI lineage: Eukaryota > Viridiplantae > Streptophyta > Pinopsida > Pinales > Pinaceae > Pinus > Pinus albicaulis. The sequence continues at coordinate 880,883,686 of CM076575.1, forward strand.
TTGGCAGAAGTTCAAGTTGTCCAATGATTTCGTCACTACATACTGTTATGTAAAACAACTATGATATCTAATTGCAACCCAATGATGTATATTTTGACAAAACAATTACTTGGGGGAAAATACTCTAAATGGATTTTCATCCTACAAGAGTTAGATTTGGAATTCGAGAAATCAAAATAAAAGAAATCATTGGTGTTTGCAGAACTCATGTGTGACTTTCCCAATAACGAGACAGAAACTGTGGTAGAGAATCCCATCACAGATGAATATCTATTTCTTATCAGTAAATTAGATCCATGGTATGGAGATATCATCATATATCTTCAAACCCAAACCTTTCACCCAGAGCTTTCACGTTCAAATCAATGGAGAATCTGTTACCAATCGTAGCAATACAATATTGTGGGACACACTCTTTATCATCGTGGTGCGGATTCTGTTTTTCGACGCTATATAACTCACGAAGAGGTTGAAAGGGTTCTGAATGACTACTATTCTAGAGCGTGTGGTTGTCATATGTCTGGGTTTTCCACAATCCAAAAGATATTGCGCGCTGGTTACTTTTGGTCGTCGTTATTCAAAGATTGTATTATTGCGGTCCAAAAATTCCACAACTACCAAATTTTTGATTGAAATATGCGTGCGCCTCCATCTCCTCTTCACCCAATCATTGCTGTTGGTCCTTTTACAAAATAGGGCATTGATTTCATTACATGTAACCCTTACTCGGCTGGGGGGAATGAGTATATTATTCTCGCTATAGATTACTTTACCAAATGGGCCGAGGCGATGGCTACATTCGTGACCGATGGAAAAATTGTAGCTACGTTCATATTCAATCATGTGATTGCTCGTTTCACTATGCCTCAAGCTATAGTCATAGACCATGGGAGTCATTTTCGAAATATAATGATGACCGAAATTTCCGATCAACTTGGCCTACGACATGATAACTCTACTCCATATTACCCGCAGGATAATGATCAAGTTGAATCCGTCAATAAGGTTTTAACCACCATGATTAAACAGATTATCGGGAATCGTAAATCGAATTGGCACACCATGTTTTTTCAGCACTATGGGCATACCAAACCTCAACAAAAACTGCTACAGGGTTCACTCCTTTTCAATTGGCCTATGGTTTAGAAGCTGTGTTACCCATTGAATGCGAAATACCGTCACTCCAATTAGCCATTGAATTACTACAAGCTACCTCTGAGGAGGAGAAACACTTTTTGTACTTAGCACAATTAGATGATACTCAATGCACCGCTGCATTAGTAGCCGAAGCTCATAAGAAACGTGTGAAAGGTCAGTATGATCGAAGTGTTACCCCTTGTGTTTTTTCAGAAGGTGACCTAGTCTTAGTATATGATCAAGCTAACGATAAGCTAGGTGCTGGAAAATTTGAACCAATGTGGCATGGTCCCTACATTGTTAAACGTGTGCTTGCAAAAGGAGCCTATGAATTGACCGATTACGACGAGGTCTCTTTAGATAAGCCCAAATATGGAATTTATCTTAAGAGATATTATGCTTGACTTTCGTGTGAAGATCTCACTTGTATATTAGTTAATTTTTAGATAGTGTGCCTTAGATTAGATAAGTGTGCCTAGATTAAGTTTTCTGTTACTAATATCACTGCTTATCTTGACTACTCTTGATATTGCAGATGTCGACATCCCTTCAAACGTACATTGGTTTTGCTGATGGTGCTTGTCATAGTACACAAAATATTTCTTCCATGGCTTGGGTTACCTATTCACCCACCAATGAGTTAGTTTCTATGCATGGGGTATGCCTTGGTCAAACAACGAACAATATTGCAGAATATAGCATAGTCATTGAGTTATTATCTGATGTCATTTCATTTGGTATTCGATGTTTGATCATTAGGTTGGATTCAGAACTCTTTGTATTACATTTAAACAGGGTATATGCAATTAAAAATCCAGTGTTATTGAGATTATTTTTGAAGGTTAGTCTCTTCGAACGACAGTTTGATTACATCGAATATCAACATATTTCAAGGAATTTAAACACATTGGCCGATGCATTAGCTAATTGTGTTATAAATAGACATTTTCATCATTAACATAGTAAACCAAAAACAACATTCGATACATGTTGAACAAGATACTCAGAGAAAGTAGTAATATCATAGATAGGTTTGTTTTCAAAATATTACGTCGTCTATGATCATAGGTTCAAACACCTTATGATCTAATAGATACTGATACAAAAAAAAAAATGTCAATCCACAATGATCATCCACTATACATGATGATGATCATGGTAATAGACTATGACACGCGCCACCTTGCGCAGGAATCTCCTAAATGGTCCTGGAACACCTGTAACATGTATCTGAACCTGGAGGGGAATGTCATCTATCCTTGTCTTAAGAATATATATGGTTAACCTCTCCAGGTTGTTTTCCATATTTGCTAGGATATTTGTTGCCTAATCCTGTGGTGGTGCTGTAGGTTGTGCTTTCCGCCTATCAAAGCGGCAGAGTGTGGCTATCGTCGTGGACCAAAATTTGCATTTAAATATTGTTATCAGTATTGGACGATAAAAATAAAATAAAAATTATATTAAAAACATCAAAATAGTTCGCTTACCTGATTCGTCCCACTGTGCCCCTGGAGGCAAAGACATCTCAGGATCACCTCTAAAATCTATACCTGCATAAGGAAAGTCTTCGATTGTGAAGACTTGGTTCCTTAGCCACATAAAGTATGCTGGAGTGAACTGAACCACTGAACTGCCATCGCCACCATGGCGGGCCATTAATGTAACCCAACGTACCATATGAGGTTCCTGAGGTTCCCCATGATCTATTGGAATCAGCTGAGGGGTGATAAGCAAGATTCACTCTAAAGGAAAAGAAATCAAAATGTCACCATAACCAAAGTTTTTCAACTTTGCATTCTTTGATCTAGTTAATTGGCCTTTCATGTTGGCCAATACCCCTTCACACCAGTTGAATATGGTGCCTCCGAAACACTCTACTGCGGTTTGCATTTGAGATTTAGTGGCTACATGTGGAGCTACCCTCCCACACAATCTGGTGACTGTAAATGCAATAACTTTGAGATCTAATCATAAGATAGTTTTAATGTTTATGCAATTATCCTTTGGATTTGCCTCATCACTGCAATACTGTTGTTTGTAGCTGGCAATGGGTAGGCCATCCTATCTAGCCCCAAACAAGGAAATGTTTTCTCCTCTCCAGGATAATCCAGTGAGGAAATAGATATCCTTGAGCTCAATTTCGAGCCAATGGTCACCAATGATGAAGCATTGGTCTTGAACTTCCCATGTATTTACTAGCCATGTCATCAACTCTACTTGTGCTTTCATACCATGGATGGCCCAGAACTTATATAAACCACAATTGTTTAGCACACGCATTGTTGCAAGATCATTCATAGCTTCATTGTCTATAGCCTCATGCTCACATTCTCTCCACTATAACATGGTGGAATAGCCTGCAAATAAACACATTTGAAAGTTAGAAACCATTGGGGTGTAAAACTTGAATCACTTTTAAGAGAATTTGTGAATTTTGAAATGGTCATGACGCCTCTGCAGTTTTTGTGAGGAGACAGTGTGGACTTTTGCACGTGCTCTACACAAAAACCGCAGCATCTCGACAGTTTTCTATTTAGAAAATTATCGGGGTCTGCAGGTAGCGCGCGATTGACCTGCGAACCCCTAAGAGCGCATTTTTAAACATAAATTCCTCCCAAAAAAGGAAATTAAAGCTAAAAAAAAGAAATGAGATGGATAGAAATGAAGAGTAAGATGATGTGGATTAGTTGGTTTTGACAATTCACGGAATGGATGGTCGGTTCTCCCGATATTAGCTCTGGAACTTTTTTTCCAAAAGCTCTCAATTCACTACTTTGAATACAAAAGGTGTAAAAGAATTTGTTTAACTCCTTTTTATAGTTTTTGAATGAACAAAATATTATATTTTATTTATTTTTCACTTTAAAAGGCTATTTTTCAATATTTTTAATTCTTGGAAATAGGTATGTGTAATATTTTGAGTTTTTATGCAGGATATAGGATTTTTGGTGAAAAGAATTATTTTGACGTTGAGTATACTTTTATCACTTTTTTGGGCTCTTGAAATATTACAAAAAAGCGAAGCCTTGGAGTTCTCTTTTAAGCCCATTTCAGACTCTCGAAACATGAAAAGAGCACTAAGTACTTGATTATTCAAACTCGTTAAAGGAAATTAACAGTCGTCCCTTTAGTATAAGTTTACCCCTTTTTCGGACTAAAATGGAATAATTACGAAAAAATGTATACGTTGAATAATCATGGTCAATAGAGTTCTCTCTTGTATTATTTTATCCTTTTTCGGGTTTGAGAGACTAAATTTATGAAAAAGTACAACCACAGAGTTTACTTATGTTTTTCTTATGACTCCCTAAAACTGAAAAACACTGAGTTTCTCCTATACTGGACTCGTTAAAACTTAACAGTAAAGGACCTATCGATTACAACAGGACTAGACCAATCCTTCTTAGGGTTCTATTTTAATCCTAAGATGGATTCATCTAGAGTATGAGCTTACAAAAACAAGAAAATGTTATCCTCTTCAAGCTTGTAAAAAATAAAGAGGTACTTGCTAGTAATGGTGGGGGGAAAAGAGAGAAAAAGAATCCAGTTGTCACCCTTGTTTAAAAAGCAACATGCCACTCTTGAACACGAAAATTTGTCACACTTATACCGGGGTTGGGAAATCCTTTGTCTAATAGTTAATCAAACCACATTGAAAGCCTTCAACCGGTTTCTGGGTATTAGCTTTAGGTCAATTGCTGCCAAACCATCTATAGTGTCGTTATGTGTTTAAGAGATAGTTAAAGTAAACCATTCATTGCAAAAAATTGTCTCCATTTGCATTGAACATCCCTGAGTCAGTGCTTGCAAAAATTTCTTCAAAACTTGATCTAATGGTTTCGTGTCGTAGGATTTCCTGCGATGGGTCACTTTCTATGGATGACAAATCATCATCTAGAAAGCTGATTTAGAATCCTATGAGTACCTTGGGATCTGCATGCCTTAATGGCAGGTTTCTCGCCTTCGACGACTGGTTGCATCATTGACCTTCGATCAAATGATTCTATGAAGTGTTTGAATGCAAATCATTCATTCACACTTCATAGATTGTACTGGAGTACTTTGAGAGCCATTTTCATTATTGGTGGTTTCTCTCACACTTGTTAACAATTCACATCATTGACTGGTAATCAAGTGGTTTCTACCATGTTTGACTTTGACACAATCAATTGCATGGATAGAATCATACTTGTTTGGGAAGCGAAAATCAAGACCCTGGATCTAGTTTCCACCATCTAGGCTATGAGGAATTTTATTATTCATGATATAGTAGACTACTTATGACAAATGGTTGTGCCCATACTGTGTCTAATTTTGATGTAATATTAAAACCATATCTGTACCAGAACATTTAGTTAGTTTTGATCTGAGTATGGGAATGCCTACCTCAACAATGATATATATATGCTTGCATTAAATGTTTTTACAGGTTTTCGACCGTTGTTTCCACAATCCAATCCTCAGAATGATAAAGCATTTCACTCTTTAGAACAACCTCACACTTCACACATTAGGGGGGAATCTGTTACACATTATTTTGTCACCATGACATTTGACTGTCCATATAGGTCTATCACTACCTATATTGTGCTCCCTTAGAAGTCAAAAGCCCTAATGTTCCTAAAATAAGCCTTGGAATTGGAGAAAATCTCAATAAAACCCTTAAAGTTGACCTCCACACTTTTTCTAGCCTTTTCCTACAGGTTCGCAAATACCTGTTCTATAGCCTATGACAACTTCCACACGTTCTACTACTAAAACCTATGGACCCCTGTAAAAGTCAAACAAAGGGAAAAGTAAATTCTAGAAGCCCAGCCGGTCGAATATTCTCCTAACTGGAAGCTTATAGAGGTGCGATTAGTTCAAGCTTTATCCCTCCACTCATGGAGCTCTATCCCTCCACTCATGTTTGATTCCTTGGTCTATGAAGCTCAAATCCCTTCATGAGAGGAATCCATCCCCCTCTTCATGGAACTTAAACTACCTCCATTTCCCTATAAATTGAGCTCATGTTTCAGTCTCAAGGGTACCTTGTATATGGTAATTGCTGAAGAAATTCCCAAGAGAGCATACTCTCTACACTATTTGTTGTTGGCATAAGAATGATCACACCCTTATGTCCATAAATCTATGCTAGTATTTTGAGAGGAAGGCTTGTCAAACTAAATGAGGAATGATTGTTCAGGGCCCCAGGAGAAACTTTTATGACATCAAGGCATAAGGTTGCAAAGTTACTCTATTCATTCAGGATAATACATATGGATCTCTTTTTCTCATTGAGTTGCTCTTGTGGTTATTGAATAACATCAATACATAGGCTCCTTGATCACTAAGTTGGATTAGATTTTCTTGAATATTATATGTTGCAGATGCTTTGATTCTTTTGTCTTGTCTTTGATTGCAGGTTCTACTTATAGGAGAAGCCTCTTTGGAGCGACTGGATAAAAGACTGCATCGAACGTTGGATTTTAGGGTAGGATCATTTCCTCTTTCTTTGTTTATAATAATTCTGAATTGCAAATAATCTAGAGAAAAATATTTACAAATGGACATTTGTTTCTAGCTATTCGTAGAATACCAGGGATATTTCTCTTGTCCGTAGGAGGGATTAATCCGCATAAAAAGCTAAAAATGACTAAAAGTTGGTCATGTTATAAGATACTGTAAATTAGCTACTATTTGTCACTGACTGAAAAATGGTCTTTTATATGAAAATTTTAGTCGTTTTCTTAGTAATTAATTAGCTATTTTGTACTATTGAGAGTTACATGTTTCAAACTAAGGTATCAGAGGACAATAAGAGGGTAAGGAAATCAGGGTCAACAAATTGAAAATGAAATAGAGTATCATATCTTAATTTTTTATCACAAGGAGTACTGATGAATGGTCGATGTGTCATAGATAGGATCGTGGTTATGATTCAAATATAACACAATGAATTATATAAAACAAAGCTATATCATCTGATGCATATATATCATCACAAGTTATGGTTAAGGAGTGTTAGGGCTCCTTAGTTTCCCAAGGCTGAGAAAGGAAACCAAAGAGGTAACCACAAACCAACTTTTGACTTGGTATCTAGACCTACCAAGTCAGAGAGGGCTCTCTCAAAATCAACCTCACAGCCAATGAAAGAGACTGGAGAGTATTAGAGTTTTATACTAGTTATAAACTCAATAGGTTTTTTCTATTTACGTTTTGTTAGATAAGAAACACCAGGTTTAGGAACTAGACTAAGTGTTCCAAAGGATCAACTGTAGTTATAGAATGAGGCAAGATAACTGTAACTAGTGAGACAATTTGAATTTGTCATTGTAGTGTGGCGAGGAAAAAATCATGTAGAAGGAGTAAAATGAGCATACATGTATGAATTCATTTACTTAGAAGATAAAAACATTTACATGAAAATCTCAGATAAAATAGAGCATATGAGGCAATGTATCCTGTTTAAAACATATGAGATTAACAAAAGAATAATATAGATGGCTGCTTGAAACAAATTGATCATCAAATGCATAAGAAAAATGGAGAAAAACATTGTAACTAACCACATCACAAAAATCCGATAAAAATAGCTGCAACTTCCTGTAAATTACTTCTGCAAATAGTCAAGTACACTAGTGCCAAAAGAGTGTGAACTTCAAATATCCAACCCTCTTAATGACTTGATTCTGAGTACATATAGAAAAAAAACAAGATTCCACCTTTAGGGGTCGAATCCTGATCCATAACAACTAATTAATGAACCTAATGACTCATTTCCTAATCCTATGGAAGTTAGAAACAACTTCCCCTTTTTTAGCTAACTAATTGAACTTTTCTCTCAAGGCATTAATTATAAGATTCTTTACAAAGATGACCATTAATAAGCCTATTAATCATCAAATAACTCATGAGCCAGTTGTTACATTGACAAAATTTGACCTTCGACCTCCATGATTAATGAAAAACCTTCAAACCCAAAAACATAACAAATTTTCTGAGAGACACAACAATGTTTTTAGCAGAAATGCAACAACTTGATGGAAGGGAATGGAGGGGATAAAGGGTAGGAAAAAATCTGAAAAAATTATGGGAGATAGGGATAGGTGTTAGGGACACATTTCAAGTGAAATTTCTCTAAATGAGTGAGAAATGAGGGGGGGGAAACAAAAAACACAGACTTGTGCCAAAAACACAGCAACAAGTTGGGTTTTATGAGGGAAATGATGAAATGGAGGAATTTAAGTGAGGGGAAGGGTTGGGAATGATTAATGAGGATAGTTAAGGATGTGTGAACCTAAAAAAAAGGAGAATCCCTCTCAAAAGAATTAAAAAACCATTGGAAAGGGAAAACACAACAAACCCTAGGGATATAATTTAACCAATTTTATGAAGAAAATGACTTCACAGAGGATTTGGAAGGTTTGAATTTTGTTTAAAGAAATATTGAAGAATTGAGATGATGAAATTACCATTTCTTTCTCCCTTTGGCCTCCAAACCAAAAGTGCAGCAACACCCTCCAGAAACGCAACAAACTGGTGTAAGAACAGTGGTGGGTGAAATTCAAAGTTTTGGTGGCTATGGCAGCTCTTCTAATTGATGGAGAGGAACTCTTGGAACTTGTGGAAGAATGGAATGAAGTTTTAAACACTTTTATGTCCCTTTATAACTCAAAATATCGATTTTGTCTTGGTAGTGGAGTGACATCATGTACTTTAACCAAATGACTTAATGATGTGATTTATTCCCTAAGTGCTAACTCTCATGACATTTTACTTGTTTTGGATGATGGTGAGATGACTCCAAATGGAAAAATGATGACACTCATGACACTCTCATGATCAACCATATGACACCATGACTCTTCCTTTTCATATTTTGAATAATGACACTTAATGAAGGAAAAATGACCTATGGTGATTTAATGACTCATGAAACTGATATGATTTGACCTTGATGACCATGACATGAGAGTGAAAATCACACTTAGACAATGACTTGACCATTTAACAACCAAGAGAGGTGTCAAATTTTATTTGTAAATGTAACAATTTGACCATAAGACTCTAATTATAGTGAAAAGAGTAAATTTTGATCACTGTGACTATTGGACATTAACATTGGCTCCAATGGGGATGGTAGCTCCTTTACGAGTTGTCAAGAACACCGTAGACCAAGTAGCCTTATCCATTGGGAAATGGAGTCATATACATAAACTTTACACTGAAATGACTGCCTAACTAAACTGAGAAAAACAAAAACTGACTTGACTTGACTCTAAAACTGACCCGACTTTTCAAATTTAAAAAGAAAACAACAACTGATTAGAGAAGCCTTATGGCCTTATCCTCATGCTTTAAACTTCTTGAAAACTCATTTATTCTTTGACAACAAATAAAATGTTATTTACAATGGAAGTGAACCTTTTCTTCAAGATGAGGTAAGATAGTGTTTTAGGATCCTACCATTCACCAGTCCTCCTGGAAGTGCTTGCCCATCAAGATCTTCTAATAAGTAAGAATTATTCCCTCTGAATTATAAAATATTGTAGAATTATTCCCACTGAATGCTAAAATATTGTAGGGTCCTCTCCATGGGTTCTCAAACTTACCATGTTTTCCTTTATCCTCATTTCAGGCATCCCATCGGAGAAAAACATCTCCCAAGTTAAAATCATCAACTTTAGTTTTCTTGTCATAAATATTCTTAATTTTCTCGTGGAGCTTTGAGGTGTTATTGAAAACTTCTTCCTTGGAATGTTACAAGTGGATCATTTGATTAATTCTTCGTTGAATGTCATTTGTATCACTATCAATCTCTTGTATGATTTTCATCATCGGTACTGCTATGGAAGTTTGAATCATTGTATCTACACCATAAACCAGTTGAAAAGGTGACATGCCGATGGATTTCTTTGTGCTAACTCTGTTTTCCCATAGATCATTAATTAACTTTTTGTGCCAATTCCTTTTTTTCTCTTGCAACATATTTTTGATTATGTTCACCAATGACTTGTTTGATGATTTTTCCAGCCCATTGCCTTGAGGGTAATATGTTGTTGAATTTCTGATTCTTATGTGATATTTATCACAAAAGTATATCATCTTTTTGGATTTGAAGGCTGATGCATTGTCAGTAATGATTTTCTGTGGCTAGCCAAAACAAGATAGAATATTACTCTTCATAAATTGAATAATTACCGTGTCTGTAGCTTGTCTTGTGGGGATGATCTCAATCCACTTTGTGAAGTAGTCGGTGGCAGTAAGTATCCACTTATGTTGAGTTGATGATGGATGATGAATCTCACCAATGAAGTTAAGCCCCCACTACTGGAAGGGTGCTTGAACTATAATTGGTTTCAAGGGCAGTGGTAACAATTTTCTCTTTCCTTGGAAAACTTGGCATTCATGATAGCTCATGACTATTTTATATACATATGAAAACAAACTTGGACAATAGAAGCCAACCATCAATATCTTATTTTTTGTAGTTTTCCAAAAAATATGACCACCACAATCACCTTTATGGAAATCATTCATCACTTTCTCAACTTCACTTTCTACCAAACAATTTAAGAAAACCCCTCCCAGATCTTTCCAATATAAAGCATGATTAAGAATACAATACTTAAGAGCCTTAAATTTCAGAGATCTACCTTTACTCTTGGAAAAATTTGGTGGAGGATTCAAATGTTGCAACACATGAACTATATCTAAATACCATGGTGATGAAGTAAAAATTTTAGATACCTGAGGTGGTGAATCAGCCTCCCGCTCCTCAGAAAGTGCAACAATAAAATTGATGTCTAAAGCATGTAAGTTAGAGTCTACCATGAGCTTAGCTAAGCCTTGACCTTTGATAACTTTTGTAGGTCTGAATTCTAAATCATATTCCAACATAGCAACTATCTACTTACCATGCCTGCCTTTAGGATCATTCCGTGTTAACACATCTTTGACAACAACTTTGGAACACACGCAAGAACATGAGAATGAAGGATATAAACTCGGAAGTCTTTCAAAGAAGTAACTAGTGCCAATGCCTACTTCTCAATGATATTATATTTCAAAGCCCCATCTCTTATTGCCCTACTAAATAAGGCAATTGGTTGCTCTCTTTTTTGATCTTTCTTCTCCATGAGGACAATAAAATAAGGAAAAAGTATTTTTCCTAGTTTTTACAATGAACTTTATTATTTTCGATCTGGAAGTCACTATTATGAGACTAATGTATGTTCAGAGGCAAAGGAAAATATGATAAAATAAAGTGTATAATCTGGGCTGATAAGGATGGGAGCATGAGAAAATGCAACCTTCACTTTATTAAATGATTTTCCTACCTCATCGGACCATTTCACCTCGCTGCTTTTCTTTAACATATTAGTGATTTCCCTTAAGTGTTCAGCAAGGTTAGGGATAAACCTTCTCAATAAATTTATCTTACCATTGAATGATTGAATTTTCTTTTTTCTCCTAGGATAGTTAAGATTCTGAATTGCCTCAATCCTTGAAGGATATACTCAAATGCCATCTTTAGGTATGATATGACCGATAAATTTCCCTCCTCCATAGCAAACAAAATTTTCTTTGGATTCAACGATATGCCAAATTTTCTGCGTCTTTAGAAGACTGTCTTTAAGTGTTGCAAGTGTTATTCATCCTTCTTGGAAAAAAATATTATGTCATCAAAATAAATGACCAAAAACAAATCCTTCTCATTGGCAAATGTGATATCCATCTCTCGCTGAAAGGTTTCTCTTGCATTTTTCAATCCAAAGGGAATTTTATCATACATAAAAGTACCCCAAGGTGTCGTGAAGGTTGTATTTTCTTGGTCATCTGGATGAAATAAGATCTGATTATACCCATAATATCCATCAAACAATGAAATCTTGGAAGAACGAACTACCCTTTGTAGGATATGATTCATATTCAGAAGTGGATAGTTTTACTTCAATGACACTTTATTCAAATTGCGAAAATCAATACACAAGCGGATCTCACCTGTCTTCTTTCTTACCGGTACTAAATTTGACATCAAATTTGAGAAACGGAGAGGGAAAATAATACCAAAAATGTACAATATGTTTAATTCCTTTTCAATGGAGGGCATCAATTTTGGATTCATCCTTTTGAGCTTTTGACGGAAAGGCTTCTGATCAAGTTTTAAGGGAATCGTATGTTGAATTATGCTCTTGTCATACACCTTTAAATCACTATATTCCCATGCAAAAACATCAGAAAATTTAGTCATGAGTGCTGCATATTTACCTTTCATCTCTGGACTAAAATACTTTTATATATTCACCATTTTGGGCTTCTCAGGAGTGCCAATATTAAGATATTCTACTCCTACCTCAGTTGGAAAAATTGTTGGTTTCCACGCAACATAATCGTGATAAAAAATCTCCTCCAAGGGTACTAGACCTCTTGGAATTGAGTTATCTTTCATCTATAGTACCTTCAATTATGCTGCATGCATTTCTTGATCATCTTCATAAAACTAATCATCAATTTGTGAAATAAAAAACTCTTCTTCCATATGCAAGAAATTGTCAATTTGTTTATCATTATGGAAGGATTTCCAATACTAAACATTCTCTGGAACAACAGGGTGATGTTTGACATTGATCTCATACTTCTTGTTGGGATAAACCAAAATCTTGAACATACTAGCTGAAGTGGAAAGGGCATCAACAATTATATTATTGCTCCTTGGAATCAATAATAGAGTGTATTCAATGAAGGTATTAACAATGTCTAATACCGCATTACGTTATGCTCACATTCTAGGATTCTTGGCCTGGTATTCCCCTTTGAATTGTTTTATTACCAACTCAGAGTCACCATATACAGAAATCTTCTTAGAACCTAGTTTCTTGAGTATTTTAAGACCGACTATCAAAGCTTCCTATTTTTCCTCATTGTTGGAACAATCAAATGCCAATTTATAAGAAAACATCTGGATATTAGGAGTAATATGACTAGATGAATGGTTCATGAGACCACTAATCCAAATTCCAAATCCATCTCCTTCCTTACCTAAGGATCCATCAAAATCCATGGTCCATAGGCCATTTTCTTCATTAGGAAGCTCAATTTTGGATGACTGATTGTTATTATCTATTTGAGAATGATCTTTTGTCCCAATAGGCTCTGTCTCATTTACTGTTTCAACTATATTTTTGACTGATACACTTGGATGCAAGCTACTTGGTTCTAGTTTTCGCTTTTCTGCACTTGAAATTTCTTGAACATAATATGAAATCTCTGAAATTTCTGCTTTTTCTTCCATCAAATATTCTAACAATGATGAACAATCATCATTGTACAAAACAAATGACTCTAAATCTATATGAAAAACATGAATTGGGTGATTATGGGGTATTAATTTGCTACTAATCATGTACTTAATCTTGTTCTCCATGTATAGTTTTCTAAGTTGTCCAAAAACTGGTATAGTAGCATAGGAAAAGTCCAACTGCAAAGAACCTTTAAGTTTGGCTCCCCATGATAGAGAGAGAAGAATTCCATATCCTAGAGTAATGTCAGCTACAAAAATGTCCATAAGAACATTCTTAGCTGGAATTTGATCTAAGGACACCATTAAATCTTTGATGAGACCAAGACACTTAACCCTTCCCGAGTCAAAAGATTAAAGGTCATGGTCTGTCCTGGTAATATCCAATCTTAGTTTATCCATTATGGCTCTAGGCATGAGATTATGTGAGGCCCCTGAGTCTAGCATAGCATTATGGAGGATGAAGTCATGAAATTTGAGACTGAGGTAAAAAGGTGGAACTTCACTATCTTCTAGGTTACCATCTACAATAGGGCCAAACAAAAGCTCGGGGTGGTCATCACTAACATTCACCATATCAGAAATTTGGTCAAACTTATGCATTTTGGCTACCTGAAACTTGTATTTGTCATTCTTAATTACTTCATCAATGAAATTGAGACTTTAAGCTTTGAAATTTCATTCCCAAGATTGAATAAAGAAGAATTATTTTCTACCTCTTTAGATGGTATGTCTAGGATTATCAAGTTGTTCTCTTATTAGGATATTATTTCTTTGTCTTCTTGCTTTAATTTATTTATCTTTATTCAGATTTCTAGTGGAAGCCTCATTACTTTTTCCTTGATTAGTAACATCAAGTCCTTTTTCTTTATTCTGATTTGAAGTTATGGGCACATTCCTATTTCTCAAACCATATTTCCTTTGCACTTGGATAAGAGAATTTTAATAACCTCTTTGATATTCCTCTGTCTATATTGCCAACATATCATCACTAGAAAGAAAATAGTGCTAATCATCAGGTACATAAGGTGTTATGAAACCATCTCCAAAAATAGAAGAAAAGAGAGATCAGCGCCTTAGAAATAAGCCACTTCGAGGGGACAACCTCCTTTAAATTAAATAAATGAACAGTTCTTAGATGATACAAATGAAAAAACCTCCTATATAGGAGTCCATGGGGTCACAATATAATCCTAGCCGACCTAAAAATAATAATGTAAGGACACAATAATAACAATATTGGGGTTATAGGGTCCCAGATGCGGGTGAGAGAACATACACGAGTGAAAATCACATACCGGATAACGAAGATCTCCAACATAGAGCTTCACCTGCTGTGGATCCAAATATCGTTAGCCTCTCGCACAAACCTCGGAGGGCCAGAAATGATGATGAGAGGATAGGTACTGCGTCACCTTGCCCTGAACATCACCTCACACTTATCACCATTAATGTCCATCATGATTAACCAGTATCACAACCATACCTCCTCACCCGAGCTTGTTCAGGTTCTCAACTATAGCTCGCAAATTTGTGCGAAGGCCACTCAACACCTCCCTCATAGATCTCATCCCTGCCCCTTAATAATGGTAAGCCATATGCCCCTTTCCTCACTCAACCTGTCTTCTTTGCCTTTCGCTCCCCTGTCTTTGCTGTGAAGTCCCTGTCCTATAGTGGAGCTGCTCAGCTTCCCTTGGAGTGCCTCTCTCCATCCTGCGAATCACCCCCCTAGATATTTCTTCCCCTGCAGCACCAGTGTGACTCTCGTCTCCTTTCCTCGATCCCGTGTGCTTCTTCTTCTCCTGACCTACTCTCCCCATAGCAGGTGCGTAATGGCTCCCAGACTACACCAACACACTATCCGCCATGGAAAGAGAGGGGCTCTCCCTGGACGATATCATCACGGCGAGGATAATCATCTCGAGTTGATTGATGGCTCCTCTTCCATCACTTTTGCGAGCCATCATCCTGATCCCAAGCAGTGTGTAGAATCCTCCAGGCAAGTTGTGCAGAGAGGTGGTTGTGGTTCAAGGAGGTCCACCTCCTCTCCCCAACTGCACTCTCTACATCGCAATCCTGTTCCCTTGATAGCACCAGAGAAGGATGATGAGAACATGGAAATCTGGGTTATGGACTCCGATGGCATCTGGACACGGGTTCCCGATGGCATTGAACCGGACTCCCCCATCCTATGCACTCCTGTGAGCATTCCCAAGCACATTGCGACAGAGGTGGAAGTAGCTGCTGCGCAGGCTCCAACTTGTTCTATCGAGGAAGAGAACCCCAACGGTAATGATGATGATGATGAGTAATGACTCTGCTGCTACACAATTTTCCTCTGTTTTTTGTCAATTTTTCCCTTAGGGCTTTTCTGTTATCATTTACTGTGCGTTTTTTAGCTATGTTAGCGCTACTGCACATAATGTACTGCTCAGCTCTAAGTTTTTTCTGGGCTAGTTTTCTCCCTCGAGGTAGCCTAGAAACAGTGTAACAAAGGCTAGGATTGGTTAAGCGTAGCTTGCCAACCTAGCCTGTAGCATATGTAACTTTATGTTTCCAAAATTATTAGAATAGCTCAACTTACCAAAAAAATATATATTGGGGATACAGGGGTACAACAATAACAATAAGGGGGTTACACTAACAATAATAAGGGACTATACTAGTAATATAGGAACCTAACATGCCCCTCTCCTTCAAAAGAGTGTTTTCCTCAATGCTTGAGTAGCTTTGGATGCTTTTGTATAAAATTCTCATCCTCCCATGTAGAATATTTAGTGGGTAAGTTCTTCCACTTGATGAGATACTCTAAAATTGATCGATTTCATAGCTATCGAGTTCCTGTTTCCATGGCTGCTTAAAGTTCCAATATGATTTTTCCGTCCTCATCAAGTTCTGGAAATATTATTTGAACTTGGAATTTTGTCACCTATAACCTTCTTTAAGCATGAAACATGGAAAACTGGATGCACTCGCGAAGAAGCAGGAAGCTCCAATTTGTATGTCATAGTACTAATCTTTTACAACACCTTGTAAGGACCATAGTACTTTGGCAATAATTTATTATCCTTCTTAGCTTGCTCGAGGGAAATTTTTTTGTATGGTTATAGCTGTAAAAATACTCAGTCTCCTACATCAAAAATTATCTCGTTGCGATGTTGATCTGCCTGTTGTTTCATTCGATTTTGTAGAAAATTTAGGTTATCCTTTAAGAGTTTGAGAACTTCTTGTTGATGCTCAATGTGATCTTCCACCGCTTGAACCTTAGAATTTTCTCTTAAATATGATGTGATGGACGATGGATGATATCCATAAAGTGCCATAAATGGGGTCATTCTTGCTGCAATATGGAAGGAAGTGTTATACAACCATTCAGCGAGAGGTAACCACTTGACCCATTGTGTTTGCTTATTAGATACAAAACAACGAAGATATCCTTCCAAACATTTATTCACTATCTCAGTTTGACCATCGGATTGAGGATGATAAGATGAGCTATGAGCTAGTTGAGTAGCCAGACAAGAAAATAATTCCATCCAAACATTTCTAATAAAAATGGGATCTCTTTCACTTACGATAATCTTTGGTTTTCCATGTAGCTTTTGAATTGTTTCCATAAATGCAGTTGCAACTGTACTTTCTTTAAATGGATGATATAATGCAGAAAAGTGTGCATACTTGGTAAGTCTATCAACTACCACCACGATGACACTCTTTCCTTCGGACTTAGATAAACCTATGATAAAATCCATTGAAATCTCCTCCCAACGTTGACTTGGAATGGAAAAAGGTTGTAGAAGACCCGAGGTGTTAATTGTCTCAACTTTATTTTGCTGGAAAACCAAACCTTCAACCACAAACTTTTGAATATCAGATTTAAGGCCATCCCAAAAAAATTCTTTCTTCACCCTGTGGTAAGTTTTTTAAAATCATGAGTGTCCTCCTAAAGGACAAGTGTGTAATTCCAAAAGAATATTTTGTTTTAGTTGGGAATTCTTACAAATATATAAGCGATCTTTGTACCATAAGGAATCGATTTTCCAACTAAATGTATCAGATGTACTAGGATATTGCCGCAACTTTTGAATGATTGTCCACACTTCTTCTTCCTTCTTCCATTCATCCCTTGCTTCGGTTATCCAATCTGGTTGGATAATAGAAATGGCACAAAGCAATGCTTCCACCTCTTCATCCTTTTTGGAGAGTGCATCTGCAACAAGGTTTAGCTTCCCTTTTTTGTAGATGATTTCAAAGTCATAACCCAACATCTTTGTGACCCATTTTTGTTTTTCTTGTGAAGATAATATTTGTTCCAAAAAGTGTTTAATACTATCATGTTCAATTTTTACCTTGAAGTGTCTTCCCATTAGGTAAGGTCGCCATTTCTTTAGTGCATGTAGTATTGCCAACATTTCCTTTTCATAAGTATATTTCTGTAAATACTTTCATTTGATTGGACGAATTTCAAAAGAAATGAGTCTTCCTTCTTGCATTAAAAAAACACCAATTCCATTTCCTGACTTGCATCACATTTCAAAATAAAGGTTGTTGTGAAGTCTGGTGTAGCTAAGACCAATGCTAGGAAAATTTCCTCTTTAAGATGTTCAAAAGCCTTAGTTGTTTCAGGAGTCCATGAAAATGCGTATTTTTCAATAATGTTGTTAGAGGTGCTGCTATTCTCCCATAATTCTTAAAAAAATTGTGATAATACCCTATTAACTTGAGAAATCCTCGCAACTACTTTATGGTTGTGGGTAATTTCCATTCCTTAATGGCTTTAATTTTTTTAGGGTCTACCTTAACACCCTTGTGAGATACAATATGACCCAGATATTCCACCTCTTTTTGATGGGGAGCGAAACCCACTACAAGTAGGTTTGCCCCTTATTGATCAAAATGAAATTGCAAACTCCAACTTGTATCAGAATGCAGATTCGTGCACCCGATGCTTCGATCCTGAGACCTGTGGGTTATGGGCCCACTTTGTTTCCACCACACCTCTCTTAGGCCTCGGGCCCACATACACAATCGACGGGTTCAATTAAATACACACGCCCATACCTTAGGTTATCCTTCGTGCATATCTGAGTGCGATCACCGTTCGATGGCCAGCCTCCAGATCAGAAGGCGTACGTTGATATCACGCTGAGTCCACAATCGACAGTTAACGCGCGATGAGGGCAGTATCTCCAAAACGCTTAAGGCCACGCGTCAGCTCCTAGCATGTGTTGCGCTTGAATTGGAATTACAGCTTACCCCACAAAGGCAGTGCGATCAAAACTGCTCCGGCTTTTGAACAATGATTGACTGTAGGTTGAACCAGGGTTAATGCCTTCCTTTCTATTCACTCTTGTTCATTAAAATCAGGTTAAGTCCTCCACTGATATGATTAGAGCCTTGTCACGCTGTATTAATTGTGCTTTTAACTCATACACAGAGAAAATTCAATTACGTTCGGGAAATTAATATTCTCACACAGAGATCAATTCTGCTTTGTCATGTGCTTAACCAACAATTTTTATTCTGCCATACAATACTTTGCATCTACTCTATAAGACCATATAACACTATATTGCCATCGATCCTTACAGGATCGATGGTCAATAAATCAGTAAAATGAACTTATAATGAAACTACTATTTAACCATAAACAAAAAACTCGAATACAAATAGATTTAATACATATATCCAGCTGTAATGAACAAAAATTGACACACAGAGATCAACATTCTATTATATACAAACTCAGTTACAATTATGAGGCATTTCAGCCTCAGTACGCACTTCCTCTAAGACTACATCGCATTCACTCTGTCTCCCCCCTCACACATTACATATTCACTTCTTTATAGAGGTTAAAGAGGTTAGTGAATTGGTTGAGTTTCACAACTCTCTCCCGAACTTCCTCAACATACACATGTTAGATCAGTTACATAAGTTTCAGCACGGGATTTCAATAAAAAAATTGTCCCAATTTACATGACTGTTTGCATACTCAGTCTCTTCAGTTGCAGATTCGAACTTGAATTCGAGCCTATTCGGATGCCCCTGCATCAGACTCCCGAGGCAAAAAAATTTATGACCTCCTGGTCATATGTCTTCTCCAGCTGCCAGCAAGTCTAATCACGTCATCTATGGAACTTCTCTTCGTGATCTTCTCGTAGCAACATCTCCTGAACAATTCTCACCTGCATCCTCTGTAGAATTGTCCTCTGTGAGCTGCAACAAAACCTCTGCAATAGCAAGTCTCCTTGCTACCAGATACCTCACCAAGCTTCTCTCCTGAGCTCCGGCTCTCGGCATCTCTTTGGTTCACTCCTGTGGAACCAGTTGAGCACTCCTGCTCTAGGCTGGTGCAATATTCTCACCTTCCTTTGTTGCTACCTTCACAATACAAAAAAAATCACCAGCTTACAAATTTTCACAAACTGTACCTCTTCTTCCTCCGTACGCGAACTTATTCCCTGTAGGAAATCATTTCCCTGCTCTAATACCACTTGATGGGGAGCGAAACCCACTACAAGCAGGTTTGCCCCTTATTGATCAAAATGAAACTGCAAACTCCAACTTGTATCAGAATGCAGATTCGTGCACCCGATGCTTCGATCTTGAGACCTGTGGGTTATGGGCCCACTCTATTTCCATTGCGCCTCTCTTAGGCCCCGGGCCCACATACACAATCGATGGGTCCAATTAAATACACACACCCATACCTTAGGTTATCCTTCGTGCATATCTGAGTGCGATCACCGTTCGATGGCCAGCCTCCAAATCAGACGGCGTACGTCGATATCGCGCTAATTCCACAGTTGATAGTTAACGCACGATGAGGGCGGTATCTCCAAACCGCTTAAGGCCATGCGTCAGCTCCTAGCATGTGTCGCGCTCGAATTGGAATTACAGCTTACCCCACAAAGGTGGTGCGATCAAAACTGCTCTGGTTTTTGAATAGTGATTGACTGTAAGTTGAACCAGGGTTAACACCTTCCTTTCTATTCACTCTGGTTCATTAGACTCAGGTTAAGTCCTCCACTGATATGATTAGAACCTCCTCACGCTGTATTAATTATGTGTTTAACTCATACATAGAGAACATTCAATTGCGTTCAGGAAATTAATATTCTCACACAGAGATCAATTCTGATTTCTCATGTGCTTAGCCAACGATTTTTATTCTACCATACAATACTCTGCATCTACTCTAAAAGACCATATAACACTATATTTCCATCGATCCTTACAGGATCGATGGTCAATAAATCACTGAAATGAACTTATAATGAAACTACTATTTAACCATAAACAAACAGCTCGAATACACACAGATTTAATACATATATCTGGCTGTAATGAACACAAATTGAAACACGAAGATCAAAATTCTATTATATACAAACTCAGTTACAATTCTGAGGCATTTCAGCCTTAGTACGCACTTCCTCTAAGACTAAATCGCATTCACTCTGTCTCCCCCCTCACACATTACAGATTCACTGCTTTATAGAGGTTACAGAGGTTAGTGAATCGGTTGAGTTTCACAACTCTCTCCCAAACTTCCTCAACGCACACATGTCAGATCAGTTACATAAGTTTCAACACCGGATTTCAATAAAAAAAATTCCCCAATTTACATGATTGTTCGCATACTTAGTCTCTTCAGTTGCAGATTCAAACTTGAATTCGAGCCTGTTCGGATGACCCTGCATCACTTTTACTCTAGATAAACGTTTGGATGTTTCTGCATATAATTATTTCTCCTCCAATAGTTTGAGCACCCTGTTAACATGTTGAACATGATCCTTCCAAGACCTTTTGTAGATTAGTATATCATCAAAAAATACTAGCACAAATTTTCTATGGAAGCGTTTGAAAATGGAATTCATCAACCCTTGAAATGTAGAAGGTGCATTGGTAAGGCCAAAAGGCATGACCAAAAATCCATAATGACCCTCATGAGTTCGAAATGTTGTTTTCCGAATATCTTCAGCCTTCATTCTAATTTGATGATATCCTAAACGAAGATCCAACTTGGTAAAATAAATTGCTTCATGTAATTCATCCAATAATTCATCAATCACAATTATGGGAAGTTTATCTTTAATAGTGAGCTTATTGAGCTCCCTATAATCCTGACACGTGTGCCATGATCCATCCTTATTGTGCACCAACACTATTGGAGTAGAGAAACAACTTTGACTAGGGGTAATTATACCAACCTCTAACATTTCTGCAATCATATGTTCAATTTCACTCTTTTGGACATAAGGGTATCTGTAAGGCCTGATGTTTGGAGGAACACTTCTTGGAATCAAATGAATAGTACGATCATGATGATGAATAGGTGGAGGTCCTTTGGGAGTTCCAAACACCTTGGAATGATTGTCCAAGACTTTTTGGAGATCTGGAGAAATAGATGATTTTGATGTTGGAACTTCTAGTGAGCATAATTGTGCAATTACGCTTTGTTGTTCTTTCTTCAGAACAAGTGAAAAAGTGAGCATAATTTTTTCTCTTTGTATCCTCATAATGTGCTATCATTTCCTCTGTAAAAATTCATTAGGGGAATTTTGAGGTCTAAAATGGGCCTCCTAAGGAAAATGTACAGTCAAAATTCACTTTATGAGCACCAATCACATTTTAGGGGATGACATCATTTTAGGTGGCATTGCTTGAGTTAAAGGTACTTATTTGTCACATTATCAATGGTGGATAAAAACTCATGGTTAACCATGGTAGTGCTCTAAGTACTTTTAAAGTCAAAGTAAAGTACTCATAATAAATGTCATTTCACACTTTTCGAATAAATATATATTATTGTCATTTCATATTTCTTGAAAGAAACAATGCATATCCCTATACATTTATTATATTATATTATTTTTATATAGTATATTAGTTACATGATATTATACAATTTAAATAATATAAATTTTAATTAATAGCTTATAATATAACTAAGAATTTATAAATTTATATTTATATTTATATTTTAAGTTATTTAAGTACAAAGGACAAATGAATTAGTTGTTCAATGATAATGACTTTTTCTTGAAAAGTTCATTCTTATTTATAATCATATCAATACAATTTTTTTATTAATTTTATTTTGGTACAACTTTTGAATTGAATTTAACTATGGTTACATGGATTGCGATGCAAAAAGTGAATTGAAAATTCATCATTATTATTTTATTGGTTTAGCTATTATTTTACTATTTCCTTAGGAGGCCCATTTTAGACCTCAAAATTCCCCTAATGGACCAAGTGAATTTTTTTTACGGGAGGAAAGCCATCGATACAATACAGATGTCTTTTTTTCTAGATGTAAAGTTGCAATGCGTACCTTTTGTGTGTTTTGCACATTATTGAGATCAAAATATTGCTCCATCTATAGTATCCATGTTACGGGATCCTTGCCATCAAACTTCCTCATATCCATGTTTGGAATATGATGGTTCTTCTATCCAACATTAGAGTTTATGAAATCATGATTAACATTAATTTTTTTCTCAATATGAGTTTTCTCTACTACCTTTTAGCCATTAGGAAACATTTCTTGTATCAACTTTTTCAAACCTTCCTGTCTGATTTTAGATCATTCTTCATGTTTTCCATGTTGTCTTTAATTTTTTCTTCCATGTCATCCATCTTAGCTTCCATGCCAGCTTCCATGACATCCATCTTAGCTTCCATGCCTTTCTTCAAACCATCAATCTTATCTTCCATGCATTTCTTCAAAACGTCCATTTCATTTTCTGATGCTCTTTGCGAGAGTGAAATTTGGTGCACTTGCTCTTGTAATTTTGATATGTCATGTTGCATTTATTCGTCTTCATGAGTCATAGTAGAGCCTTTTGAAGGATTAATGGGTGTTGAATTATTTTTATGGGGAATTTTAGAACCCAATGCTGATATCTATTCTACAATATGCCCTTGGAATCAATTCAAACTGATTTTTCACACAAGAGTTATGCAATTCGAAAAAACAATACACACATTTTTCTTGCTTTTGAGGAGCTCGATATTGAAACTAAATTATCTCTATGATTTCAGATCTTCAATATCTGAAATTTGGCCCTTTAGTATCCCTTCGAAGCTTCTTTCGAATGTCATAGGTTTGACTTGATTTGGATTATTCAAGTCAAAGTTATGCCCAATCTCCCACAATGATCTAATTATGGACTGGTTCAGGAGAGCGAACTTGTACTGCATGCCACATGTCAATGTTTCCTCCTTTGGCTTTGAAATTGATACAAAGGAAAATAAACTTCGTGTACTTATAGCCAATTTTTACATAATTCCAATCTAATCCTCAAAGAGAGGGTTAGGACGATTTTCCCACAATCACATATTTGAGATGAAGTTTAGGGGCTTGAAAAAACCCTAACTTCCACATATCATATCCCCGAAAATATTGCGAAAAAAGATCTGAAATTTTTACACGAAGTTCCACAGGATTTCAGCTTCGCGTTTTAAAATTTTTAGCTTTTGAACCTTTGTAGAAAAAAAAAGCTATAGTGAAAATGCCACGATGACCTGTTTGGAGCAACGAAACTCTAGAATCCAAAGCTTTGATACCAGATATTATGAAACCAACACCAAAAATAGAAGAAAAGAGAGATCAACGCCTTAGAAATAAGCCACTTCAAGGGGGAAACCTCCTTTGCATTACACAAATGAAAAATTCTTGGATGATACAAATGAGAAAACATCCTTCTATATATAGGAGTCCATGGGGTCACAATATAATCCTAGCCGACCTAACAATAATAATGTAAGGGAACAATAATAACAATATTGGGGTTACATGGGTACAAAAATAACAAGGTTACACTAAAAAAAATAAGGGACTATACTAGTAATATAGGGAACTAACATAAGGTTCTTCAGAAAATTTATCCTCCTCAGTCAAGAAACTAGGTTGCTTATTTTCCTCAAAAAGGTGATTTTCTTCCGAGATTTATTCTTCTTCATCATGGCCCTCTGTATAATTTCATTGAAAAGGAGTACAGATATGTTTATGACCTTGTTGATCTTGACCCCTATGCTCCCTTTGTTTAATCCTATATTGACGTTGCTATTTTTGACCTCTGAAGTTGGGATTTCTGATTTTTGGCTTTGCTTGTCTATATGTTATGGTCATCTTTTCCATCATCTTCTCCAGTGTCTTAATCAAAGTATCAAGTTTACCCTCATATGAAGTAGATGGCTCCTCCTTTATAGTAACCCTCTTTTTAGATTTTATCTTTGAATTTTTGATAAGTAGATTTTCCTCAACACTTACTACATTCCTTTGCACGTTTTCAAGGGTAGTAGGATTTCTCTCCCTAAATTGGTAGGCCATTTCCAGATCAAAATCATCTAGATAATGAAGAAGTTCCAATCCAGGAGGAGGCTTAATGTTTTCCGAGATAGAATCATATATCCTATTAAATATGGATGTGAAATCTTTCACAAATACATTAGTATTTCTCTTCAAAGCATTGTACTCGGCTAGAATTTGGAGAGGGTTATTTTTCTCTTCCCACTTTGCTAGGAATAGGTCAATTAACTATTGTGGATTGGATACAGAAGAAACTATTAAGGAACATAACCATTTCTTGACTTCCCCCGAAAAACCCTGTGCTATTATACGCATTTTGGCATCATTATTATCAATTTCCTCAAGATCAATAAAATCAATCACTTTAACTATATGTTGCTGAGAAGTGACCTCTGCTTTCCCATTAAAAAAAGGAAATTTTTTATCATAATTTTGACACAAATCAGTAAGTTGGGTGGTAAAATCAAAGGAGAAAATCTTGCCATGACTACTGCAGAAGGTTGTATAGAAATCACAACAAGAGGTGTTGAATGAGGATATGATTGTAGATGAAGTGATGGATTGATAATGGAGGATGATGGAGTAGCTATATGAGGAGGTGTACCAATAGATGTAGCAACAAACAAAGTCTCTTGTTGGTACTAGTTATAGGACTTTTCAGAGGTTATTCGGAACTGATCAACCAAGCTCTGAAGTTTATAAAAATATGACCAGACCTTAGTATCACCCTCAAAGGATGAATACTCATAAAATGGAAAATATGTTTAAACCTTAATGGGATCAAAAACTACTTTTGATAGGAAAGATTCTGACTTAGACTTGAATAAAGATGAAGCAAATTTGAGGTCAAAAGATAAATCTTCAGGAGCAACCAACCTTGCAGGAAAATATGTGGATCTTACAAGTGGAGGTGTACCTTTTTTAACTTCCTGAGATTGTGACCTTGGCTTTCTCAATAGGCTTTCAGGGTCATTAACTATTGGTGAAGAATTAGGATCAGGATTGGACCTCATATGCCTGTTGGGAGCCAATTTTCTTCTCAATCTGCACTTTGGCTTGAAATGACTAAATCATACTTCTTTGAGTGCTAGCACATGTCACCTACAAGTCTAGCCTTCAAAAAAATGTAAGAAATATCCCCATGGAAGATTTGGCACTCGTTCCCCAGCAATGTCTCTAAAATGTTAGGGCTCCTTAGTTTCCCAAGGCTGAGAAAGGAAACCGAAGAGGTAACCACAAACCAAATTTTGACTTGGTATCTAGCCCTACCAAGTCATAGAGGGCTCTCTAAAAATAAACCTCACAACCAATGAAAGTGATTGGAGAGTATTAGGGTTTTAGACTAGTTATCAACTCAGTAGGGTTTTTTATGTAGGTTTTGTTGGATAAGAAGCACCAGGTTTAGGAACTAGGCCAAGTGTTCCAAAGGATCAACTACAGTTATATAATGAGGCAAGATAAATGTAACTAGTGATACAATTTTAGTTTTTCATTGTAGTGTGGTGAGGAATAAATCATGTAGAAGGAGTGAAATGAGCATACATGTATGAATTCATTTATTTAGAATATAAAAACATTTACATGAAAATCTCAGATAAAACAAAGCATATGAGGCAATGTATCCTATTTAAAACTTATGAGATTAACATAAGAAGAAGGTAGATGGTTGCTTTTAACAACTTGATCATCATATGCATAAGAAAAATGGAGAAAAACACTGCCACTAACCACATCACAAGAATCCCACAAAAATAGCCGCAACTACGTATAAATTACTTCTGAAAATAGTCAATTACACTAGTGCCAAAAGAGTGTGAACTTCAAATATCCAACCCTCTCAATGACTTGATTCTGAGTACATACATAAAAAAAACAAGATTCCACCTCTAGGGGTCGAATCCTGATCCATAACAACTAATTAATGAACCTAATGACACATTGCCTAATCCTAGGGAAGTTAGAAACAACTTTCCCCCTTTTTAGCTAACTAATTGAGCTTTTATCTCAAGGAATTAATCATAAGATTATTTACAAAGATGACCATTAATAAGCCTATTAATTATCAAATAACTCATGAGCCAACTGTTACATCGACCAAATTTGACCTTTGACCTCTACGTGTAATGAGAAACCTTCTAACATAGAAACACAACAAATTTTCCCAGAAACACAACAACATTTTTAGCAAAAATGTAGCAACTTTATGGAAGGGAATGGAGGGGATAGGGGGCATGAAAAAATATGAAAAAATTATGGGAGATAGGTATAGGTATTAGGGACACAGTTCAAGATAAATTTCTCAAATTGAGTGAGAAATGAGGGGGGGAAGGGAAAACACAGGATTGTGGCAAAAACGCAACAACAGGTTGGGTTTTATGAGGGAAATGATGAAATGGAAAAATTTAAGTGAGGGGAAGGGTGGGGAATGCTTAATGAGTATAGTGAAGAATGTTTGAACCTAAAAACAAGGAGAATCCCTCTCAAAAGAAGTAAAACACCATTGGAAAGGGAAAACAAAGCAAACCCTAGGGATAGAATTTGAACAATTTTATGAAGAAAATGAGTGCTCAGAGGATTTGAAAGGTTAGAATTTCTTTTTTAAAGAAATTTTGAAGCACTGAGATGATGACATGACCCTTTATTTCTCCCTTTGGCCTCCAAACCAAAAGTGCAACAACACCCTCTAGAAACAAAACAAACTGTTGTAAGAACAATGGTGGGAAAAATTTGAAGTTTTGGTGGCTATGAAAATTCTTCAAATTGATGGCGAGGAAATAATGAAACTTGTGGAAGGATGGAATTAGGTTTTAAAACACTTTTATGTCACTTTATAACTCAAAAAATCGATTTTGGCTTGTTAGTAGAGTGACATCACGTACTTTAACCAAATGCCTTAATGATGTGATTTATTCCCTAAGTGATAACTCTAATGACATTTTAATTGTTTTGGATGATGGAGTCATGACTCCAAATGGAAAAATGATGACACTCATGATCAACCCTATGACACCATGACTCTTCCTTTTCAGATTTTTAATTATGATACTTAATGAAGGAAAAATGACCCATGGTGATTTAATGACTCATGAAACTGATATGATTTTACCTTGATGACCATGAAATGAGAGTGAAAAACACACTTATAAAATGAATTGACCATTTAACAAAAAAGAGAGGTGTCAAATTTTATTTTACAAATGTAACAATTTTACCATAAGACTTTAATTACAATGAAACGAGTAAATTTTGATCACTGTGACTATTGGACACTAACACAGAGTATGATAGTTTCATAAAAATATTAGGCATGTTAATGGCATGAATTTTGTTGAATTCCAACAATAAATTGCAGCACCTACACTAGTGTGGGACCAGGAGGTCTTAGCAGCACCTACACTGGTGTGGGCTAAATTTGGTGTAGTGTCTATTTTAATTTTCCCTTAATTAAAATGGACAATAAAATGTAATATTATCTCATAATCACTTATAATAGTTAACTGAGTGTGATCAACTCAGTTAGATCATGAATTTTGAGTTGAGGGTAGTTGGTGAGGCATGCAGAGTAATTCTAGTTATAAAAGAGTTCAAAGTGCAGTTGGTGCATTAGTTTAATGCATGAGTAATCAGTTAACTAAGTTAAGTGAGTTAAAGTCAGTTGTGCTAGTTGTAACTCTTTTTTGCACTAGTGAGAGATCAAGGGAATTAAATATTATCCAATTCACAATTAGTGATCTAACATGCAACTGATCATTTACTATTATTAGTTGCATGCATGTTAGCTCCAGTGGAGACCCAATTGAGAAAAAGGTGAAAGGGATGTTAACTATCAATTGTAGGATTATTGGGTTGCACCCATGCAACCAAACACGCATTGGATTGCCCATGATCCTTGTGCAGTTTAAGAAGGCCAAAATTCCCAAAGATTAGGGATTACATTCATCATGAATTGTGCAAGCAAGGCAGGCTATTTAGAGGCTGAGAATTGGCTAAGTGTTGCTCAGTTTTGTCTAGGATAGTGTGAGACAATTAGCTGAGTATAGGAGACTCTTGTGAGAAGAGTGTATTATAATTGTTTCATGTATCCATGATGCATATAAAATAGAAGATAGTGGGGTTTTGAGCAGCTAACTTTCCCTGGGAAATTATCTATGTTGTGGTTTGATTTGATTCTTCTTTGCTTCATGTGACTGGCAATTGTGTTTAATTTCCGCAATTGATTTGTAGAAACAATTCAGTATCTAGATTTAGTACATTGTTAGATTAGATTGAATCCATGATATGTATATTGTTTTTATAATTTCTACATGGTATTAGAGCACAATAAATCACAATATTGGAGGAGAAGTTGAGTTTGTGACTGAATAGAATTTGAATTTGCAGAAGACTTTCTTGGTGCTACAGGTGATTCAGGATCAAAATGGATTTCAATGGCTTGAGATTGGAGTATGCACTGGAGGGAATATCTAACTATATTTCTTAGAAATAAAGGATGGAGTCAGTACTGGAGGACAACGGATTCAAGGAATTCATTGACAATGATGTTCCCAAACCCGTTGTGATAGATGCTGCAAATATTGATGCATGGAAAAAGAAAGTTGCAAAGGTGAGGAGGATCTTACTGGAGGGAGTACAAGACCACATTGTCTCAAGTATCCATGGAAAAGAGACACCATATGCAATGTGGAAAGCTTTGACATATATTTTTCAAAGCAGCAATGATCATAGGAAATTGGCACTGAAAGATAAACTTAGGAAGATCAAGATGGAGAAATGCGACTCCATGCCAAAATATTTAACAAAGTTTTTCCAATGTCAGGATGAGCTTGGGATAATTGGCATTACTGTCGCTAATGATGATTTGGAGAGCCTAGCTCTTCTAGGACTTCCCAAGAGTTGGCATAGTTATCAAGGCTTTGTCAATGGAAGGGAAAAGCTACCAGATTGGGAGCGACTTTGGTCGGATTTGGTGCAAGAAGAGTTCA
Organism: Pinus albicaulis; assembly: GCA_034641835.2. Lineage (NCBI taxonomy): Eukaryota > Viridiplantae > Streptophyta > Pinopsida > Pinales > Pinaceae > Pinus > Pinus albicaulis. The sequence goes on from CM076575.1 coordinate 880,913,411, forward strand.
GATGGAATGCCAGAGATGGATCTTCATCTAAGAATGAAGATGAAGAAGATTGTGCTTTGTTTGCCAAGGTGAAGAAGGGGAAAGGAAAAAAATTCCATTCCAAATATGAGTATGGTAAAGATGGCAAGAAGCGTGACATGTCTAGAGTGAAGTGTTTTCATTGTCACGAGCATGGACATTATGCCACTAACTATCCACAAAAGAAGAAGAAGAATAAGGCTTCAAAATCTGCAGCTCGTGAGGCTTTGGCCTCGTAATTTGAGATTGACTTCTCACTCATTTCATGCATGGTGTTAAGTGAAATGGAATCAGTGTGGTATTTTGACAGTGGCGCATCCTTTCACATGACAGGAGATAAAGAACTTTTCAGTAGCTTGGAGGAGAAGGACCTCCAAATGCATATCGAAATGGGTGATGATGGGTGATACAATGCTACCGAGATTGGTACCATTACCTTTTAGAGATATTCAGGTAAACCATTTCAATTAAAATATGTAATGCATGTACCAGGCTTGAAGAAAAATTTACTCTTAGTTGAAATGTTGGAGGATAGAGGCTATGATGTTGTTTTCAGTGAAGGAAAAGCTTTCATGTGACACAAAACAACAGGACAAGCCAAGAATATTGGGATTCGAGTTAAAAATATCTATAAACTTGATGTAGATGGCTGCGCAACATTGATGGGTAAGGCAGACAAAGTGGTGAGCCGAGATGAGGGTGAGTTATGGCACAGGAGATTGGGCCATCTACACCACGGAGCTTTAAAGGTCATGCAACAAATTTCTATGGGTCTTCCCAAGGGTACACTTGTGTAGTCAGACACATGCAAGGGATGTACTATGGGGAAGTATGCAAAGGCCACCTTTCATGAGAAGGAGAATTGAGCCTCGGTGATCCTTGAGGGATTTAACTTAAACGTGTGTGGACCATTCTCTACTTCTTCGAAAACAAAACATAAGTACTATGTGATATTTTTTGATGAATTTTCTTGAAAGTGATGGATCCACTTCATTCAGAAGAAAGATCAGACGTTCTCAAAGTTTCTTGAGTTCATAGTAGTGGTGAAGAAATACATGGGGAAGCATGTGAAGGCTCTTAGGAGTGAAAATGGTGGTGACTACATCTCTAATGAATTCAATAACTTCTACAACAAAGAAGTAATTCAGAGAGAACTGATTGCGCCTTTTAACCCACAACAGAATGGGGTTGCAAAAAGAAATAATAGAACAATTGTGGGTGTAACAAGAGTGATGTTGCATGACCAGGGCCTACCGTTGTATATGTGGGCGGAGGTATGCAAAATAGTGGTATTTGTGTAGAAATGTTGTCCTCATAGGATACTTGGCATTAGTACACCAGAAGAGGCTTTTACTGGTAAGAAACCCGATGTTTCACATTTTAATATTTTTGGCTCATCTATTTATGTGCATGTGACCAAAGACGCCAGGAAGAAGTTGGGACCAATAGCTGAGTTTGGGATATTTGTGGGGTACATTGAAACTCCCTACAACTATCAGGTGTATTTTCCAAACATCAAAATGACTGTTGTGCGACGGGACATAAAATTTTATGAGAAGAAAGCCATGTGGTTGTCCCTTGAGAGGGAGCTGTATTTGCATGTAGAGAAGGAAATGTTGGTTCCAAAGGATGAGCCTCAAGGTGTGGAGTAGCCACATGCAGAGGATCATGGAGTGGTAGAAAAAACTCATGCAGAGCCATCCACCAGAAATGGTAGAAGGCGCACCACGAAAACTGATAGATTGAGACTTGATCCGACAGACAATGTAGGAGCCCCTACTTTATTGCTCAGATAGAGACAATCTCCAGACATGTTTACTGGATACACAACTCTTATGAGTAAGTGTATTGTGACAAAACCATCTTCCTTTCAAGAGGCAGTGTAGCAACCAATTTGGGTTGATGCAATGGTGGAGGAGTATGACTCCATTTTCAAGAACGATGCATGGGAGATTGTCCCAAGACCAGTCAGAAAATCAGTGGTTGGATCTAGATGGGTCTACAAGGTAAAAAAAACTGTTTATGGGAGTGTGGAGAAGTACAAGGCCATATTTGTGTCCTACAAATTCTCACAGATTGAGAGGATCGACTATGATGAGACTTTTGCACCAGTCGCGAGGTACTCTTCCATTATATCTATCCTTTCACTCTTAGTGGATATGGGGTGGCACATTCGTCAGATGGATGAGAAAAATGTGTTTCTCAATGGAGTTATTGAGGAAGAAGTGTACATAGATAAGCTAGAAGGTTTCGAGATCTTTGACAGTGATTCTCATGTGTGTCAACTCAAGAGAGCACTATATAGGCTGAAGCAAGCACCTTGTGCTCGGTACACTCGGATTGATAGCTATTTCACTAGGTTGGGCTTCACCAAAAGTGAAGCGGATGAAAACCTGTACCAGATTGTGGTTAATGGTAAGCTATTGATAATCATACTTTATGTTGATGATGTAATTTTGATAGGTGATGAGCAGCTGATAAAATCATGCAAGGAGGATATGGCAAGGGAGTTTAAAATGAAGGACATGGGACTCCTTCACTATTTCTTTGGTTTGGAAATATGGCAGCGAGATGGTGAAATATTTGTTTCTCAAGGCAAGAATGCCAAATAGATATTGGGTAAGCTTCACATCGAGAGCTATAAACTCATGGACACTACTCTTCCAAGTAATTGGAGGAAAGAGGATGCTACTTCTGGAAAAGTAGTGGATGCTACTGTTTATAGGTAGTTAGTAGGTTCACTGATGTACTTTGTGAACACTAGACCAGACATTTGCTACGCAGTTAACTAGATGAGTCAAGCTATGGTTAAGCCAACCAAGCTATTTTGGAAGGTGGGGAAGCATGTCTTGAGATATCTTAGGGGAAATATAGAGTATGGATTATGGTACATACAGACAGAGGGAGTGAAGCTTCAAGGCTTCACGGATGTAGGTTGGGAAGGCAGTCCATCAGACAGAAAGAGCACATCAGGAGGGATCTTCAACATAGGATTGACAACAGTTTCCTGGTACAATAAGAAGCTGCGATCTGTGGCACTCAGTTCAGTGGAGATAGAATACATGGCAGCAAGTCAAGCTGCATGTGATTCCATCTGGATGAGAAAGATCCTGGTTGGTTTGTTTGGTTCTCAAATGGAACTGACAGTGATACATTGTGATAACCAGAGTTGCATTAAAATCTTGGTTAATCCTATGTTTCATGATAGGTCCAAGCACATAGAAATATGGTACCACCATCTTAGAGATTATGTTCAGAGGTACATAATGCTACTTCAGTGCATTCCCATGGAATATTGGGATGTTAATATTTTGACGAAGGTGCTCACCAGGAGAAAATTCGAATACCATAGAGGTAGGATCGGGGTGGTAGATAATCCCTTTCTTATTGAGAGGGAGTGTTGAATTCCAACAAGAAATTGCAGCACCTACACTAGTGTGGGACCAATGGGTCCAAGTAGCACCAACACTAGTGTGGGACCAATGGGTACAAGTAGTACCAACACTAGTGTGGGACCAAGAGTTCTTAGCAGCACCTACACTGGTGTGGGATAAATTTGGTGCAGTGTCTATTTTAATTTTCCCTTAATCAAAATGGACAAAAAAATGTAATATTATCTCATAATCACTTTTAATAGTTAACTGAGTGTGATAAAATCAGTTAGCTCATGAATTTCGAGTTGAGTGTAGTTGGTGAGGCATGCAGAGTAATTCTAGTTGTAACAGAGTTCAAAGTGCAGTTGGTGCATTAGTTTAATGGATGAGTAATCAATTAACTCAGTTAAGTGAGTTAAAGTCAATTGTGCTAGTTGTAACTTTTTGTTGCACTAGTGAGAGAACAAGTGAATTAAATATATTTAATTCACAATCAATGATCTAACATGCAACTGATGATTTACTATTATTAGCTGCATGCATGTCAGTTCCAGTGGAGACCCAGTTGAGGCAAAGGTGAAAGGGATGTTAACTATCGGTTGTAGGATTATTGGGTTGCACCCATGCAACCAAACACACATTTGATTTCCCATGATCCGTGCACAATTTAGGAAGGCCAAAATTCCTAAAGAATAGGGATTGCATTCATCAGGAATTGCGTAAGGCAGGTAGGTTGTTTAGAGGCTGAGAATTGGCTAAGTGTTGGTCAGTTTTATCTAGGAAAGTGTGAGAAAATTAACTGAGTACATGAGACTCTTGTGAGAAGAGTGTATTGTAATTGTTTCATGTATCCATGATGGATATACAATAGAAGATAGTGGGGTTTTGAGCAGCAATATTTCCCCGTGAAATTATCTGTGTTGTGGTTTGATTTGATTCTTCTTTAATTCATGTGATTGGAGATTGTGTTTAATTTCCGCAATTGATTTGTAGAAGTGATTCAGTATCTAGATTTAATACATTGTTAGATTGGATTGAATCCATGATATACATATTGTTTGTATAATTTCTACAAAATTTTCCAAATTCTGTCATTTAAATGAGAAACAAAACCATACCTGTCTCTTTTACCTTTCATTTAATTCTTGGTATACCTATTCATTGAACGTTTAATTCTAATGAAAATATTATAATTGAGCTTGAATAATATTCTTGAAAATTTGCTCGAATTGTATGAACCGAGTAAAACACTATTGCTATTTTTTTTATACCTTAAATTTCCCACTTGTTTATTTTGTACTGAATTTTGTAACTATTTTTGGATTTATACTGAATTTCAAGGTCTTCGTCCTTGTTATTTACTATTTAATCCTTCCCACATGAATAAATTATGTTGATGTCGAACATACACAAGAATCATTGGAGAACTGACCCTTGAGAAGGGTCATTAACTAATGTGAGATATCCTATCTTTGATATCAATGGGAATTAAGGCATTAGGTACACTTTATCAGTCATGAATGGATTTGGTGAAGCCAAATGAACTCTATAATTCACCTACCAAGCACCTATTGATGGTGTTGGATCTTGTGAACATACATGGGATCTCCCCGATATGAGGTCCCAATTAGATCTCACACCATTTGGTGTAGGAGTCCCATCTAGAAATATGGACCGCCTACCATTAACTTAGAGATTTTCCTTGGCTTAAACAATTAGCATGAGAGAGTAAATCACATATTCTTTTGAATGAGAAAGAGAGTGTTCCTTGTGAAATATTCGATTGTAAGTGTATCGGGGTTATTTTACTGTAAGGAAGAAAAGTGAGTCTCTAAAGAGAAGTAATAATACTAATCTAGTAAATATGCACACACATAAACAAGGAGGAATCATTAGACATTAAGCGAAATAGTTCACATATATGCAACTATAATTAGAATCATCACAACACATTTCCAACAAGTTTAACACCAAAGTCACCGAAATAGTTCAATTAATTTAGTACATGTGAAAGAAAAAATAACTACCAACATTAGAATAATAGTATTAAAACATTCATGATCCATGCATGAAAGTGTGTTGGCTGAATTGCTTCAAGTATTATGCAAAAACTCCAAGATACATGAGTACAATGAACATCACTAGCTCCAATAGTGGAGCGTTAGAGCCACTACTTGCTCCCCAAAAGTACTATCTCTATCTCTCTAATGCCTTGTGGGAGAAGCCAAGGTGAAAAGTATTTTTCTTGAGTAATGAGGCCTATTTTATAACTTAAGGCATGACATTTCATATCATCATGACTCTTGAGTTCCTCGTATGACCTTTAAACTTCTAATCACCTTTGGAATTCTATATAACTCTTGGACTTCTAAATGACTTTTGGAATTACATATGACTTTTATTTACATTGCTCTTGGAATTACATGTCTTTTTGTATTCTTCATATGGCTCTTTTGTCCATACAAGACCTTTGTAATTCCACTTCTTTGTCTTTATGATAATTACATCATTAAATCATGATTTCCACATCATCATGTGGTGAGCACATGAAAGGTCACTAACATTGATGACTTGGACTCATAGTGACCAATGACATGGAATTTCTTTATAGGTGAAAATGATGCCACTTGTATCTTTGATCTTGCATGCAAATTCCATGTTGTCGATGTCTTCACCCTCCAAAGGGTCTCTTATCATGTGGAGTCTTTTGGGATGCTTCGATAATTAAGATTTCAATGTTCTTCATTTTGTCCCATCACATGTTCTTCGTTCTTGAATGCTTCCTTTTATGTCTTCTTTGTAATATCTCTTCTTGCATCTTTGTCATGATGTTATAGAATAACCACAACTAAAATTAATCATGGAAAGCAAAAATCGGTCTAAAAAATCTCTTATTCTAACATGTTTCATGTAAAATTTCTATTTGCGAATTATCAGTACACTCAGAAAGAAAAATGAGGATGTGTTTTGCGCTTAATTGGGAGAGAAGAAACTCAAGGGAGGGCACAGGTCTGGAGGATGAAGGAAGGCTACTAAGGCTTTGAAAGTGTGTTATGCACTCAAAGAAACCAAGGAGGGCACATGGTGCACTACCAAAGGCTGAAGGGATGATGCTTGGGCTTTCCCAAATGTGTTGTACACTCAAGAGAGGCTAAGAGGGTGTAGGGCGCAAGTTCTAAGTCTGAAGGGGTTAGGATTCAACCTTCCCAAGTGTATTATGCATTCAAGGGAGCCAAATAGGGTGAAAGGTGCAAGGTTAAAGGTTGAAGGAGCCATGATGTTGCTTTGATGGTGTGCCATGCACTCAACAAGGAGGAAGGATTTCTTTAAAGGCGTAATTAAGAACATGGAAAGTGGAATGATGCCTAGGAGTGTGCTATGTGCTCTTGGAGGGTGTAAGGCATACTTAAAAACAAGGAAGGGGTCCTGGATGAGGCTTAAGATTACATCATGCACTCTCATGATTTTAGTGGGATAACTTATGCAACCAAAATTTGTTTAAGTTTGAAAGATAAAAAAAGGGGAAAACACAAGGAGTCTAGACATAAAATCAAGTGTGAAACATACCAAATCATCAATAAGACTTAGTCAGGGATGAAAAATGGAAAATTCACATCAAAACACCAATATACAAACATTCCATAAGTATATTAAACAAAGTGTGCGCGACAACGATTAAAAGTGTCTTTTTACAACAAACAAAGGTATTGTAACCATGAAGTGCACTAAATATGTTATAAAAATTGCGATGCCACTTAGGAATGATCAAGAACAGTTGAAACATATGGAATGAATTGAAATGACACTTTAAGACCAAAGAGACACTTAATACGACAATTTGGTAGGGTCTAAAATTTGAAGTGTTAGTAGCGACAACACTTGGTGAAACATTGGACAAACTTCAGATTCTCTTACTATGAATATATTTTCAGTTGAAGGGTCATTTATTCAAGAAGAATTGATTCACCAATTATATTTCCTTGACTTCCCCTCTTGACCATGTTATATACATAACACCTTAATTTCCTTCTTCTTGGTTCAAACACACAATATATATGCCATATCACAATTGTTTCAATATAGGAAAGGGTAATATGTGCGTGAGTTTAAGATATTTAGAGTGTGATTTTTAGCTTTGGTGTTGCTCCATTTCTAGTAGACATGAACAATACCTTGACAGAGTCACTACAGAAGCACAAGCGTTGCTTCCCTACCAGTGAGCCTAAATAGTTCCCTGAAAAAGTCAATTGCTTCACCTCCCTATGCAAGAAGCCTTTCTCTTCTTTCACCTTTTATTTATTTATTTAATAGAATTGTGCTTTAACACTTATTATTTCAATGGGAAGAAGAGGGATCCAAAATTATTGAGAGCAATAGAGGTTTCCCCTTCAGATAATTATTAATATAACCTATGATATTAGTTTGATCGCTATAGATTTTCCCGTTATCCTTTCTCTACTAGATTGGATAAGCATGTAACACATCAAGAAGATTTAACACCAAGTTGAGGAGTTTGGGATACTAGAATATATGTGGATCTAATAGGTTCTCTCAAGGTTTTCTTCTTGGATGTATTTTATTTTCCATCAAGACTTAGCTCAACCTATGGAATCTTCCCAAAAAAAGAAGAATAAATAACATATAGCCAAGAATTGTGGTTGTCACATTTCCTCTTTTCTACACCATAAATCCCTTCAGAGTTGTGCACTCTTTCACACAGGCATTATTTATGTACAATGACAAAGATAAAAAACAATACGGGACACGAATCGACACAACAAACATAATATTGACAGAAAATGATAAATAAATAATTTGTATAGGAAACACAACTTAGAGCTGCTACTAAAAATAATGATTTAAATCTCCGCACTTAACAGGAAGACTGTCATTCCTCCCTTCTAAATATTTCATCTTGAAAGAATTATGACCAAGTTTATATTTGATGGTAGAGGGGCATATCCACATATATTGGAGATTTGTGTGATTTCATTTCTCTTCATGGGATTTATCACACTTCAATATTAAGTCACCCACATAGAAACTCTTAGTCCCTGCACATTTCTTATCGAGGAAACACTTAATACTTTTTTGGTGAATGGAAACTATTTCTTTAGCTTTGAGCCTTTATTCCTCAAGTTTAAGAAAAGTATTTGTCCTTGTTTGAACCAGAAGGCACGGTCAACCTTGGGACTCTTGGGAGAGTGCAAGGTTGGGAGATATAGGTTTGGAGGTAAGAAAAATTATTTACCATATACGAGGAAATATGTTGAGGTTTTGAGGGAAGGCTTAGGAGTTACACAATCACCCCATAATGCATCTACCAAAGCATTGTGCCAGTTCCTTTGCTTAGAGAAAACAATTTTATTGATTATGTTAATGGAATTTGTGTTCATTGATTTTGCTAAACCATTTCCTTGTGGGTAATAATTTTATGCATACTTTAATAAGATACCATTTTCTAATGTGAAATCATAAAGTTTAAATGAATAAAAGTAAGTTGCATTATCAAAGACAAGAGACGTTGGAACGCTAAACCTGGTTATAATGTTATTCTTTAAGAATTGGATGACTTCCTGGTCATTGAATTATCTTAAAGGATTTGTTTCCTTCCACCATGTGAAATAATCTATCACTGTTAGGATGTATCGGTGTTTATTTTATGAATGTGGGAAAATTTCTCCAATAACATCTAGTCCCCATTGTTGGAATGGTTCCTTAATTTCTACTGGTAGCAGTGGGGCGAATTACTTATGGTCTGGATCGAAACATATTGGAAAAGCTGGGCACTTATTGGCATGAGCATGAGCGTCCTTAAATAAGGTGGGAAAATAATAACCAACCATCATTTCTTTATGTGCATTTTTATTGCCCACATAATGTTCACCTGTCAGTCTATCATGCAAGTATCTTAATACTTTCTTCGTGTCTTGAGGCTCTAGGAATATTATCAAGACACCATTATGGTGCTTTCTGAAAAGAAGTCCATGAATGAGCTGATAAGATATTTAAGGCAGGTTTCTCACTTTTGTTTGTTCGATAAATGTGCGGGAAAGGTGCCATGCTCTAAGAATTTCTATACATATGAATACCATGGCATCATCTATCTTGAATGGGGAACTTGTTCAATGTAATACATCTCTATTTCTTACTCCCATTGATCTGGTGGATCAATTTTATGCTCAAATTTCAAAATTCTCATAATGGCTCGAAACTAGTGTCGTTGCGCAAATCTTGTCGTTCTGAATTCGACGTAACTTGTTTTGTTCAAATCCGACATCATATGCTCCCTATATCGCGTTCTGTCAGTTTCAAGAAAAAAATTGGTTTTGGGTTGTACATGGCTTCAAATTCAGCAATCTGTATTGCTGACTGGACCTTGACATGGTAAGTGACTATGCTCCTTCGACCAATGGTTGCTTGGCACTTGGCAGCGTTTAAGTGGTTCGTTTATGGTTTATTTTTATTGGTTCATAGGTTTTTTTGGTGGACCAAATAGAGAGGACCACGTTGGCCAACCAAAGGCTTCCATTAGGCCTCCTGGTGGCTATGTACAAGTTGGTTTGGAGGCTGAGCAACAACCCACGGGGTTCGAGCACGAGACCTCCCATCGAGCAACACAACTCTCCACTAATATCGCTACTTTATTTCTTAATAGCTATGGGTCAAAAGCATTATTTGAAGGTTATTTCATTTTCCATCGAGGGTGGGGACCATGGTTAACCCCCGACCCCGGTCCACAGACCAGGGTTAGGGGCTAACCTCGACCCGACATATATTAAAATTTATATACCAAAGTTTGTTGCAATTTATATTCGGCGGATGAAAACCATATGATACAACCAACCAAACCATATAATAAATTTTTTTTATACCAAAGTCCTAGAAACAAAATTGTATCAGCGGAGCTAACAACCAGGTCACTGACAGTTAAGTCAAACAATTCACATGCAGTGGGTTGTAAATTTTTGATGCCACGATCCTGTAACCCTAACCACAACCTCCCTTCCAACCACAGTCAGAACCTAGGTCAATAGCCTAGCTGGAAACTGTACCCACAATCTGAGATCAACGGTGAGGATTCAACAATGGGGCGCCCGATTAACCAGATAAAGGCCAACATAGGCCATTTAACTAGGCGATTATTTACCCCTGGCATGATAGGAATATCACCGACGCAGGGTGAAATTGTCATCCCACGTGGCTGGAAATGGTGGATTTTGTAGAAATAATTGCAGGAAGGTGAGATTTGTAGGACAAATAGTGGATATACTTCAGGGGAGAATAAATCATTCAATTTTTAGCCTTTTTTGGAGCAAAAAGAGCCCAAATAGGGGTTTTTGACTATTCTAAGCCATTGGAGGCATTTTTTAAGCCATTTAAGCATTGTAAGTTGATGTACTGAAATGTTTTTGAGCATAATAAAAGAGGCCCACTATTGGAAGATGGACCATGAGATGTAGCCCAAGAGGGGTGAAATCCTTCATCACTTTCTATTTTATGTTTATTATTATGGTATTATTATCTTCATTATTTATGCAAAACTAAGTTTTAATGCATGCTTATTTATTAATGAATTTGACATAAGAGGTTAAAAAGAATAATACATTCACTTGCAAAATTTGACATAATCCTCAAGCTTTCATATACATACTAGTTTGGTATCAGAGTTAGATTTATTTGTTGATTTGAGGGTTTAATTTATTTTCAAGTGTTTTTGATGCTTACTAGGTTGAAGCTCAAGATAGGAGAAGGAAAGCTTGTGGTTGCAAGTTCTCAAGTTAGGTCAACGACAAGGAGAGAAAATTTTCCACAATCTCCACCACAAATTTCACCTCAAGTTGTACCTGAAGCGTCAACAGTTATGTCACATGAAGGAGAGCTTGGAAATATGTCAGAGGATGAAAAGGCTTTCAGAAAATCATTTTTGATATGACACAAATGGTGAAAGTTCTCAATGAAGAGCGAAACACAAGGTTGCGAGGTGAGAGCTCCAATCTTCCAAAGGGAGATAAGTCTTCAAAATGAGATGGGGACAAGACTCCAAAAGATAATGGAGGGAATGGTGAAAAACCACCATTGACACCACCATTCGCTTCACCTCCATCCTCACCACCATATTCACCATCATCATCTTCCACAATAAGCCCTTCACAATCACCTCCACATTCTCCAAAGGGACATGGTAAAACTCCATTTCTAGAACTTGGTATAAAATTTGAATTGCCTATGTATAATGAAGAGGTAAATGTTGAGAGATTAGATAATTGGGTTCATCATATTGAAGTTTATTGTAGGATACAAAGGATCAAGGATGATGACACCAAGATTCAACTTGCTTCATTAAGATTGGGAGGTGCAACACTTATTTTTTGGGGAAGATAAAAATCAAGAGGACATGAAGAAACATGGTAAGGTATTAACCTCTTGGAATGATTTTGTTGCTGCATTGAGGAGACAAATTTATCCATTAGCATACTTGCAAAAAGCTATAATGGATTGGAAAAAAATTTGCAAGGAAAGGGCCAAAGTGTGCAAAGCTATACTCAAGGGTTTAGAAGAAGAGCACTAATTTTGGGTGTATATTTGACATCTCAAGACACTTTTTTGAAATACATTGGAGATTTACATATTTATTTAAGACATACAATTCTCATGTTTAACCCTACAAGTTTAGATGAATTTGTGTACATGCCACACATATAGAGGCAAGAGGGAAACATGTTTTAGATGAAACAGGTGAGAATACCTTTGACTCTACAGAAAAAGGAAAGGGTAAGTTCAAGGGAAAAGGAAAGAAGAATGAATCCATAAATATGGAGAAATAAAATATCGCATGCAAACACTGTTCCAAATATGGACATGATGAAGATCATTTCTGGAAAATTCATCTAGAGATGATACCCAAGAAGTTGAAAAACAAGGAGAAGGAGAAGACATCTGCAACAATACAACGTGATTTAGGTTCTAATTCTGGAGATGAAACAAATATCACAATGATGGGTTGGAAAGTTAAATACATTGCAAGTACTATTTCTTAAATTTGTCTCAATGACACTCAAGACGAAGAAAAAAGAATTGAGATTTTCCATATTAGAGTTATTTCAAAGCATACCAAGATAGACACATTGATTTATAGTGGTTCACAAGCAGATATTATTTCATAATACATTGTTAAGAAGTTAAATTTAGATACCATTCCACATCCTAGACCATATCCCTTAGATTGGGTATGTGAGAATGCAAAATCATGGGTTACAAGGAAGTGCATCCTTATATTTTCAATCACTACAAACTTTCTTGATGAAGTCGAACTTGATGTAATTCCACTTGATATTTGTGGCATAGTTTTGGGAAGCCCATATATTATTGTTGCAATGTTTATTTTCTTCTTAGCACTGGTCAAGTTGCAAAGATAATTTTGGTTAGCAAGAGTGGGGTTGATAACCTCCTTATAATACTTTATCTTCCTTTCCCCTATAACTCATTATTATGCCACAATTAATCCTTAAATTTTAAAGTAATAGTATTTTGAATATTATCCTTATTCTCCAAGATGATCTCCTCCTTTATCCCCCAATGGTCGAGAAAAGTCTGGGAATCCTTGTGCCATGCTCACTTGAGCTAGAGGTTGGGGTTATAACTAGAGTTAGAAGAAATTTTGGGGAACCTCTTGGAATCAATGTTATAAATATTATTATTATACATCAAATACTTAAAAATAGCCATTATTTCAATGGGGGAAAGGATAAATTCAATCAAGAGAACATGATATGGAGTATTACCTTTAATATTGATGTTGTAGGTTATAAATTTATTTTGGATAAGCTTGAAATTCCTCCGTGATTAGCTATATATAATGCAACCATAGTTATCAAAATTGGTCGGTCTAAATAAAAAACCGGTCAAACCGACCAGTTCATTAGCCCTATCCATCAAACTGATTGAAAAACCTAGTTTTCTAAGCGGCTCACCATTTTTTTGGTCCGACAGACAATAAATCAGCTGGTATATGAAGGAACCAATATATTTTCCCATAAATCGGTCAGTTTCTTCATAAACTGACTGACTTATTTCTAGGATAGCTGTTAGCTCCCTGTAATCAACAAGATTGGCAAAAGTCCGACCGCAGGGAGAAACATCGTTTCAACCACTTTGGGATTCTAGGATCTAGCCCTCCTGAATCCGGTGAGGGATCTCTCCAATGAGTGAAAAGATGGATTTGTCTTTGAAGTTTGGGGTTATGATATTAGGGTAGTTATGAAGGCCAAGGGTTTGTTTTCTTTTTGGAAGGTTGAGCATGATTACTGTTTGAGGTGGAAAGTTCTAAATGCAAAGAGTTTCAAAGGTGAGAAGTTGCAAGCAATCAGAGTAAGCTTTGGCTAGGAAGATAGATAATTGCAGGTTTTAGTCCATTGGGCTATGGAGTCATAATAGGATTTAATTGGGACAGCAAGAGGCAAGAGTGGTCCATGGGGCAAGTCATCTATGTCTAAGGATATATTTGAAGTTTGATTTATGGAATGAAATGGTACAATAAGAAAGAGAATTTAAACAGATGGAGAACAAAGAGCAGCCCAAGATCTAGTAAGTACTTTTAAACTAGCTAGCTTTTGAAATACACTTAACAAAAACATGAAAGCAAACTATGATCTGGTAAGTACTTTTAAACTAGCTAGCCTTTGATACACTTTCAATAGAAAACACTTTAAAACAAAGGGAAACTTGAAGGCAACTGTTGGAGTAGAAACTAGTGGGCCGGGCTCACCACAAATCCTCTCCTAGCTCTGATTTACTTGGTTACTTTCAAGACAAACACAAAGATAACACAGAATGGCCTAAGATTTGGTAAGTACTTCTAAACTAGCCAGCTTTTAACACATTCCAAGGGAAATATCCAGACAGTCTTTGGGGATAAAACTAGGACCAGGGCACACCATATCTTCCTTAGTTCATCTCTACTTAACTAATACTGAACATAACATTCAATAATAATATTCAGCTAAGGCAATAAGATGAGGGAACGCCAGCATTCCTAAGCTTAAAATGAATTAAATCATTCCTAAATAACACATATTGGAAGAAAACATGTAAATAAAGATTTTCAGTCAGAGAAGGGTACTGGTATATAGTAGGTCCTAACTCCATGCATGCTGTTCTTTATAAGAGAAGATGAAACACAGTGAAAATAGAAACAAAATAACAAGTTACAATGAGAAAAAAATCACCATCAACATATACCAGGATCCCATAAATCAACTTGTATTGATGCTCCAAACCAGTTACAGCTTTAAGTCCAATGCTTTAGTTTAGCAATCATCTACTCATCTCAGCCTAACTTATCTATCACAAGCAGAGCTCCAAGGGCCAGTGAACACTATTTACAAGTAGAAGTCTCAAGCTCAATTACATTTGAATGTTTAGAAACTACATCAACCAACCCCTCTCTCATCTTCTGCAGTAGTATTTATAGAAGAATGAGGAGGTGAGATCTGATAAAAGATCTCTAAAGATAATTAATACAGACTTAAATGGCTTCTCGGCCTTTGGGGGCTCAATGAAGAATCTTACATAGGTGTCTTCTGTTTTAAATGATTTACATAAAGATTTAAGCTCAGTGGGAGCTCTTTTTGACCTTTGAGGCTCTATGTGATGTCAAAGTAACTCTGCTGATATTTTGTCATTAAGTTTGTTTGTAGAATTTACTCTCTGGCTGCATTGTGAGGTAGATATCTGATCTTGATCAATAAATTCGGCCTGCATTTGAATGCTTTGAGGCGCAGGTGGCACTGTGGTAGCTGGGAGGAATCAATTTCCCTCAGATATGGCGGTGGAGGATTTCTGTCTGATGATCCTTTATGATTATTCTTTTAACTGTGTTTTAATTGGGGATTAGGCTTTTGATAAACCATTTTAGACGTAATCCCCGAAGATCTGTTTCCAATCTTCTGTTCTGGTGTGCTCTTGTCTTCTACAGTGATACTTTCTGACTGTGCTTGATTCATTGTGTTTTTGCTGGGGTGCAGGGCTGCGTAGGGGTCATGTGGCATCAATGCTTCATGAATCATTGATGAAATGTGGAGTTACTTCCTGCGAATGGTTTCCTCTAGTGAATCGAAGGCAGGAGGATCGTCACCCTCCGTCTTTGAATTTTCTTCAGACATAGCAGAAAAAACCTTTAAACCCTGCAAAATACAAACAACTATTATAAAATCCTGCATATATAGGTCTTACTGCTTCGGAGGACATGTGGGGAGAGCGTGGTCGTTGGATGGCATCATCCAACGGTTGAGATTGATTTAGAGTGAGTCAAAAGGAAACGGGGGGAGGAATTAAATCGGATCCATCGATCGCGCAGAGATCGACGGTTGGGAGCGGAGGCGAAAAGTCAAAGTGAAACAGAGGAATGGTTTGAAACCTTTGTTTTGGACAAAAATGGTCACAAAATCTGGTTTGGGGATCGGGACAAACGTGGGCCGTCGGATGAGATCGGCCCACGTGATCAATGGCGGAGAACAGGTGCCAATCAACCTTATAAAACACGCCCGGACATCAAACCTTTAATAAAAATTTGCTGAATAAAGCTCCCGGGTCCATATTGGGTGACTGTGTGAAAAAAACATGGAGATCCGCCCCAATTAAACTCTGCTGCGTGGTTGTTGATGTGGCACTGGGGACCAGGGCAATGGAGTGTGGGCCGTCGATCTGCAAATCATATCGACAGTGGAGATGCTTTAATGACCGCGCCATACCCTAGTTATTGCACGAGCGTCTTCAGAGAGCGATCATCGTCCGATGAGCGACCTCAGATCGGACGGCGCGCATCAATATCTCGCCCACTCCACATCTGACCTTTAACGCGCGATGAGGGCGGTATTTTGAATAGTGCTCAAGGCCATGCGTCAGGCAGTGAATGGAATCACTGCAAAATAAAAAAACCACCCCGCTCTAAAAAGCGGTGCGATGAATTCCGCCCGGTTTCGCAACAGTGAGTGGCTGGCGGGGACCATCGGGGCGATAGATCGCGTGCCGTCGATCTGCAAATCAGATCGACGGTGAAGAGTAACTAGAACTTTGCACCGACGGAAAACTTTAGGATATAATAAAAACCAACAAATTTATATAACCGAAGGTTTATACTTTGGGGGAGAAAAATTTATTTACAATACGACTTGGCGCCCGTTTGCGGGGCCGTGGGTTATATAGACAATCATATGACCGGGGGTTTATAGAGGAAAGACTAATCGCAATCGTGCGATGTGATAAGCACTTGGAAGGTTAGTGCTTGGTTCTAGCACCAAGGCGTATGGAGGGGAAGGGTTTTGGATTCAGCCCAAGGGGGCTTAAACAAAAATATGTATTTTTACGAAGTTTTCAATGTTTTTCAAAGGTTTTGAGAGTTTCAATAAGGCAAAGAAGGAGTCTTTAAACCT
This sequence comes from Pinus albicaulis, assembly GCA_034641835.2. Classification (NCBI taxonomy): domain Eukaryota; kingdom Viridiplantae; phylum Streptophyta; class Pinopsida; order Pinales; family Pinaceae; genus Pinus; species Pinus albicaulis. Next base: position 880,930,236 of record CM076575.1, read on the forward strand.
TATCAAAGGGGTTTCGATGGGGGAAAAGGGGGAAATATGAAAACGAAAGATTTCATGGGGGATTAGGGGCAAAAAATGAGGTTATTTTTGGAAGTGGAAGGAGGGGGAAGATGGCCTTTGGAGCAGTATTTCCTTAATGAAATTAGCAGAATTTTAGAGTCTTTAAGATAGGAACAACAGTGAAGATTTGGACAGAGGCATGAGGCCTTCAAGAGTCTTCAAGAGCCAACACTTTCTAGCAATAAATTTGTTCCTTGAAGGCTCCAAAAAGTTTTAGCCACCTTTTGCTATAACAAATTTTGTAGGTGGCTAACAGTGGCTCCACTTGGGGATGGTGCCTTCTTGAAGGCATCAAGAACTTCAGACTGGCATTCTCTAGGAGGCTGACCTGTGCCACATCCATTGTGTTTTCTGGGAGGCTGACATGTGCCTCATCCATTGGGCTGCCCTTCCTTTGCTGAGATGATATTGCTTTGAAAACATATTAGCAGTCATAAAAACAATGGTTCTCATCAATACAATCTTTCTACCTACCCAATCCTACTGATCTAGCATTTTTTCTTCATTAGAGTGCACTTGGATTGGAAAACTCTTTTTACAACATTTTATTCTTTTGAAAGCATAAAACTAATCTAATTCTACTCCTTATTTCTCCATGGGCTCAGATTAAACAGTTGAGCCCACATGATTCTCTACCTAATCTACTAATATGTTAGGATTAAACAGTCTAACAGATTTTTATTCTCTAATTTCTACAACAAAAATTTAAAAGCATTCAAGTCAGGATTAAATAGTCTAACTTGAAGCTGGTCCATGGCATAAAAGACAAGGTACACATAGACATTTATTTTGCAGAAAACTTAAAACAAAATGGAAGGCTTCAGATCTGAAAATTCAAAGCACTTCATCCTTTTACAGCTCTGTTTTTACTTTTGTTTGAGCTGTTCCTTCTTTATTCTCTGGTTTAGATTTTGAGCTGATTAGAACCAGATTTTACATCTTTTGACTCAGAATTTGAAACAGATTTGAGTCGTTCTCTCTTAGAAAATTTAGGTTCAGATTTTGAGCTTGTTTGACCCTTTAATTTCTATCCTAAACTATCTACTGATAAGCCAAGATTAAACAATTTGGAAAATCGAATTCACTATCCTATCAGTAGAAAATTTAAAGCTAATTAGTCAAGATTAAGCTATTTGACTAACTAGAAGTGTGTTCTTCAGGAGTGGAATTTGAGCTTGCACACTTTCATATTACGGTTTCTCTTTTTTGGTATGGGGCCATACCTTGTTTTCACAATCTACCCTCTTTTCTTTCTTTTCTTTGTTTTTGTATTTTTGTTTTTTCATAACTTTGAATGTACTGATGGGTGGGGTATTTATAATGAGAAAAATATAAAAGGCTTCAAAACATGACATGGGTCAAGAGAAGTAATGCTTAAGCATCCTGCCATTGACAGGACCCCCAAACAATTCTGCTCCATTCAAATCCTGCAAGAAAAATGCATTATTACCAGCAGCTGAATGGATAGAGTAAGGGCCAAGCCATAAGTTTTCAAATTTCCCATGCTTGCCCTTGTCTTCCGTCCTTGAGTCCCATTTTAAAACTTTGTCCCCAATTTTGAAATTGTTGGCCTTTGTTCTTCTGTCAAAAATATTTTTAATGTTGTCCTGCTTCTGTAATGCTTTGTTATAAACTTCCTCTCTGGTTTGTTGAAGATGAATGGTCTGATTTATTCTTCTGATCATGTCATTTTCTTCAGTTTGCAACTCTTGGATCAACTTCATCACTGGTACCCCAAGGCTGTTTGGAAAAATTGCATCAGTACCATACACAAGCTGGAAAGGTGACATGCCAATAAATTTCTTCAAAGTCAATCTGTCAGCCCAAAGTGCATGAACTAGCTTTGTATGCCAAGAATTTTTATTGTCCTCCAATAGTTTCTTGATTATGTTCACTAAAATTTTGTTTGAAGATTCTGCAAGTCCATTACCTTGAGGGTAATAGGTTGTGGAATGCCCCAATGTTATCTGATATCTATGACAGAACTCAACCATCCTCTTTGATCCAAATGCTGCTGCATTATCAATGATGATCTTGGTAAGACAACCAAATCTGGAGAGAATGTTAGTTTCCATGAATTTTATAATAACTGAATCATTGGCCTGCCTACAAGGTATGGCTTCTATCCACTTAGTGAAATAGTCTGTGGCAGTGAGAATCCATCTATGCTGGGCAGAAGATGGTGGATGGATTTCTCCTATGAAGTCAAGTCCCCACTGTTGAAAATGAGCTTCAACAGTGATTGGATGCAGAGGTAGGGGCGGCAGCTTTCTTTTGCCTTCAAAAAGTTGACATTTATGACAGGTTATGATCATCTTGTGCACATCATGGAAAAGAGTAGGCCAATAGAAACCAGCCCTCAAAATTTTGTTGGCTGTTGTCTTCCAATACAAATGACCTCCACATTGTCCTTCATGGAACTGGTGCTTAACCTTCTCTGCATCAAACTCAGGAAAACATTTAAGAAATAGACCACTTGCATTTTTCCAATAAAGACATTTATCTATAATGCAATAGTTTACAACCTTTAACTTTAAGAACCTTGCCTTTTTTTTGTCGAACCAGGAGGTGTGCTCAAATTAAGCAAAACATAAATAATATTAGCATACCAAGAGGAATTCATAAAATGGTCTTCAACAATAGAAGTTGAGAATCCTTCTTGGTCATCGAAAGCATCAATCATATTAATATCAAGAACTTAAAAATTTGATTCAACCATTAATCTAGCTAGACCTTGACCTTTGATGAGTTTAGTGGGTTTTATCTCTAAATCATATTCAAGAATAACAACAATCCACTTACCTCTCTTACCATCTGGGTCCTGTGTTAAGTCTGTTTAACAGCTGAAGTTTGGGACAAAGCAGTAAGCAGTGAGTGATATATACACAGAATACACAAACTTAACCAAAGCAAAAGCTTGCTTCTCCATAATGTTATACTTCAGAGGGGCATCCCTCAATGCCTTGCTAAAGAATGCAATAGGCTGCTCTTGTCCTTGTGGATTTTTCTGTAAAAGGACAGCAGCTATGGTATGTTCTGATGCAAACGAAAAAATATAAAAATATTTTGAAAAATCAGGACTTATTAGAACCGGTGTTTTGGTTAATGCTTTCTTCACCAGCTTAAAGGACTTATTTGCTTCCAAGGTCCATTTTACCCCTTACTCCTTCTTCAACATGTTTGTGATATTTCTAAGGAGCTCAACCAAGTTGGGGATGAACCTTCTCAAAAAGTTAATCTTTCCAATAAAAGATTGCAACTCCTTGATGTTCCGAGGATGAGAGATTTGCAATATGGCCTCAATCCTTTTGGGATCTATCTTTATACCCTCTTCTGAAATGATGTGCCCAAGAAGTTTACCTTCTTGGAGACCGAATAGTGTCTTCCTAGGGTTTAAATATATCCCAAACTTTATGCATTTCTCAAAAACTCTTCTTAAATGTTCTAAGTGCTCTTCATCTGTTTTTGAAAACACAGTGACATCATCAAGGCATATAATGATGAAGTAGCCCAGTTCTTTCGAGAAATCTATGTCCATGGCTCTTTGAAAAGTTGCTCCAGCATTTATTAGACCAAAAGGCATTTTCACATACATGAAAGTGCCCCATGGTTTAGTAAAGGCTGTCTTTAATTGATCAGCAGGGTGAACTAAGATCTGATTGTACCCTGAATAGCCATCCAGCAAAGAAATTCTTCTAGACCCTACCACCCTTTGTAAAATATGAGCCATCTTAGGTAAAGTGTAGTTGTCCTTTAATGAAGCTTTGTTTAAGTCTCTAAAGTCTATACAAAGCCTGATCTCTCCAGTTTTCTTCCTAACTAACACCAGATTAGACACCCACTCAGAATATCTAATAGGGACAATAATACCAGCATTGTACATTTTCATGATTTCCTTCTGAACCAAAGGCAACTGGACATGGTTTATTCTGCGCAGCTTATGTTTGAATGGTTTTTGGTTTTCTTTGAGGGGAATTTTATGCTGTATTATTTCAGTGTCATAGGATTTCAGATCTTCGTAACTCCACGCAAAAACATCAGAAAAATCTTTAAACAACTCTATGTATTTAAGTTTAACGTGAGCTGGTAAAGTTTTGGGTAGTTTAATCATTTTTCGGTTTTTTCTCACTGCCTATATTGCACTCTTCCACTTTAGTCTCTACAGGTTCCAGTTTTGGCTTCATGGCCACATCGTTAAAATCGAACAACTCTTCTAAAGGGGCCAAACACTTAGGCAAACTTCCATCTTTAGAGTGCGGAGTTTCTAACTCTGCATTCAATTGTGTTGTGTTTATAAGTTTGCTTGTCAGAAAATTAATATCGATAAGCTCAGGAGACGGCTCTTCTTCACCAAGAAAATTTTCTTCACTGTAGTCTGTTCATAATCTGAGTCTGAACTGTGTAGTTTGAATTCATTTCTGAATTGCATGAAGTCTTCTATTTTTTTTTCTCCATCAAAAACTTACTAATACTTTTCTTTATCAGGCATGGCTGGTCTAAATTTTATCTGAGTTGTGCAGTATTTGGTTTCATATAGCGTTAAGCATGTTCTAGCTGCAAAGGCTAAATTGTGGGCGGAAATATTTCTTTTTCTTGGGACAAAAATCAGTTTGGACTCCTTGAATGTTTTCAAAAGATCCATGACATCGTTTCGCTAGGCCCTGAATCTGGGATGATGAGTGTTATACTCCCCATTGACTTTCCTAATGACTAAATCTGAATCCCCATATACATTGATTCTTTTGGCTCCTAATTTTTTCAATAGATGTAAGCCTAAAAGTAGGGATTCATATTCCGCTATGTTATTGGAACACTGAAAGTTTAATTTGCAGAAAATGCAGTCTGTGTGGTTGTTTTCAGTGTTGGAAATCCAGACACCTGCACCAGCGTTAGTCTTAGTGTAGGATCCATCAAAATACATACTCCACATAGGACTATTCTCAGTTTCATCTGTTTGGTGGTTGTCCTCTTCAACTAACGTGCTTTTTGATTGTTGTGGAATGTCAGCACTTCGTTGCATTTGTTTCAACTCCTCAAGTCTTTCACTGTGTTGAGGGTTGAGTTCTTGATTGTTAAGGTTTAAGAGCAATGGACGTGTGACTTGTAGCTCAAGACCTGGGTTTGGTTTGCTAACATTTTCAAATGCAGCAAACTGTTTTGACACTCTTGCATTATGTTCCTCTTCCTCCCTATCGGCCATTAATCCTGTTAAAGTGACTTGTTCACTAAATGTTTCATCGTTACACATAATAAAAGAATCAAGGCATGTATTTATAGAATAAAGGGGAGAGTTCTGTGGTCTGTCTTGGCTTGTAACTGTGTATTGCATATGAGACTCCCTGTAAAGTCTTCTAGTCTGATTGAAAATAGGGATGGTCGCATAGGTCATGTCCATCTGCATAGTCCCTTGTAACATAGCCCCCCATGATCTAGATAATAACATTCCATACTTTGGGGGCACATCAGCCACAACAATATCCATTACTAAGCATTTGGCTGGAATTTGGGCCAAGTTAACACATAAGTCTTTGATTAATCCTAAACACTTTACTCTGCTTGAGTCGAAGGAGTAAAGATCTTTATAAGGTCTGGTGATTTCTAGACCCAGGCTCTTCATTACCTCTTTTGGCATTAAATTATCAGAAGCTCCTGAGTTATTCATAGCGTTATGAAATTTTTTGTCATGAACATTTAAACTCACATAAAAGGGAGGAACAGGTCCCTCTTGATATCCACCTTCAATCCTAGGACCAAAAATAAGCTCTGGTTGGTCATCGTTAAGATTGACTGTATCCTCATTTTCCTCTATATTTAAAGCCTTCAAAATTTGGGTCCTATATACATGCTGGGCAGCTAACTCAGTCAAAGGAACATAGATTTTGATCTTTGAAATTTCTTGCTCCAGACTGAAAGGAATTTGACTTTTTAAAGTGCTGGTCTCAGCCTTATTAGTTGTCATTCTATCAGCAATATCAACTTGCTGATTTGTCCTAATTACATTTGAAAAAAGGGTTTTAACAGGAGTACTAGCTGAGATGATAGTACTACTAATTTTTGTACTCTTTTTTTCATTGTTTTGAGTGCCTTTCTGTTTACCATTATCAGAATTTACAACCACTATTTTGTCCTTTTGTTTGACCATTTTAGGCTTGGTTGTAGTGCTGTTTTGCGAAGATTTGTTAGAGGTTTTGGTGTTGGGAGTTTGTTGACTGGTTTTGCTTCTAAGGTCATATTCTCTCTGAGATTTCCTTTATTTTTCATTTTCATCCTTTTACTTAAATTTTTAACATTATCATGAAATGAATCAAGATGTTATGAAACCAGCTCCAAAAATAGAATAAAAGAGAGATCAATGCCTTACAAATAAGCCACTTCGAGGGTGAAACCTCCTTTACATTAAATAAATGAAAAATTCTTGGATGATACAAATGACCAAAACCTCCTTCTATATATAGGAGTCCATGGGGTCACAATATAATCCTAGCTGACCTAACCATAATGATGTAAGGACACAATAATAACAATATTAGGGTTACACGGGTACAAAAATAACAATAAGGGGTCTACACTAACAACAATAAGGGACTACACTAGTAATATATGGACCTAACATGCCCCTCTCCTTCAAAAAAGTGTTGTCCTAAACGCTTGAGTAGCTCTGGGTGCTTCTGTAGGGTTCACTTTCCACTCAAAATATTGCTCTATATGTAGTATCCATGTTACGGGATCCTTGCCATCGAAGTTCCTCATATCGATCTTTGGAATATGGTGGGTCTTCCATCCAACATTAGAGTTTATGAAATTATGATTGAAATTTATTTTGTTCTCATCATGAGTTTCTTATACTATATTTTTTCCATTAGGAAACATTTCTTGTATCAACTTTGTCAAACCTTCCATGTCTACTTTTATATCATGCTTCATGATTTCCATTTTTTCTTCCATGTCATCCATCTTAGATTCCATGCTAGATTCCATGCCATTCTTCAAACCATCCATCTTAGCTTCCACACCTTTTTCAAACCATCCATCTTAGCTTCCACACCTTTCTGCAAAATTTCCATTTCATTTTTTGTTGCTCTTTACGAGAGTGAAATTTGATGCACTTGCTCTTGTAATTTTGATATGTCACGTTGCACTTCTTCGTGTTCATGAGTCATAGTAGAGCATTCTGAAGGCTTAATGGGTGTTGAATTATTTTTAGGAGGCATTTTATAACCCAATACTGATATCTATTCTACAATATGCCTTTGGAATCAATTCAAACTAATTCTTCAAACAAGACTTATGAAATTTGAAAAAAAAATACACACCTTTTTCTTGCTTCTGAGGAGCTCTATTTTGAAGTTGAATTATCTTTGTGACTTAAAATCTTTAATATCTGAAATTTGATCCTATAGTAGCCCTCTGAATCTTCTTTCGAATTCCACAGGTCTGACCTGCTTTTGATTTTTCTAGGAAAAGTTATGCCCAATCTCCCATAATGACATAATTATGGAATGGTTCAGTAGAGAGAACTTGTAAAGCGTGACACATGTCACTATTTCTTCCTTAGGCTTTGAAATTTATATAAATGAAACTAGAATCCGTGTGCTTCCGACCACTTTTTACAGAATTCCAATCTGATGCTTAGAGAGAGAGTTATGACAATTTTCCCATGGTCACCTCTTTGAGATGAAATTTGGGAGCCTGAAAAAACCCTAACTTCCACAGATCATATCTCCGAAAATATTGTGAACCAAGATCTGAATTTTTTACACAACGTTCCTCAGGATTTCAGCTTTGTGTGATAAAAATTTCAGCTTCTAAACCTTCGTATAATAAAATTTATAGTGAAAATTCCATGATGTCCTGTTTGGAGCAGTGAAACCCTAAAATCCAAAGCTCTGAAACCAAATGTTATGAAACCAGCTCAAAAATAGAATAAAAGAGATATAAACGCCTTAGAAATAAGCCACTTCGAGGGGGAAACCTCCTTTAAATTACGTAAATGAAAAATGATTGGATGATACAAATGAAAAAACCTCCTTGTATATATAGGAGTCCATGGGGTCACAATATAATTGTAGCCGACCTAACAATAATAATGTAAGGGCACAATAATAACAATATTGGGGTTACATGGGTACAACAATAACAATAAGGGGGCTACACTAACAACAATAAGGGGCTACACTACTAATATAGGGGCCTAACATGCCTCTCTCCAAAAAAGTGTTTTCCTCAACGCTTGAGTAGCTCTGGCTGCTTTCGTATAAAATTCTCATCCTCGCATGTAGAATATTCAGTGGGTAAGTTCTTCGACTTGATGAGATACTTTGAAATTGATCTATTTCATAGTTGTCGAGTTCTTATTTTCGTGACTTCTTCTGGTTCCAATATGATTTTTCCTTCCTCATTAAGTTCTGGAAATATTGTTTGAACTAGAAGTTTTACACCTATAACCTTCTTTAAGCATGAAACATGGAAAATTGGATGCACTCGCGAAGAAGAAGGATTCTCCAATATGTATGCCATAGTACCAATATTTTGCAACACCTTGTAAAGACCATAGTACTTTGGCAAAAATTTATTATCCTTCTTAGCTTGCTTGAGGAACATTTGTTTGTATGGTTGTAGCCATAAAAATACCGAGTCTCCTACATCAAAACTTCTCTTGCTGCAATGCTGATTTTCCTATTGTTTCATTCAATTTTGTGCCAAATTTAGATTATCCTTTAAGAGTTGTATAACTTCTTGTTGATGCTCGATGTGATCTTACACTGCTTGAGCCTTATAATTTTCTCTTAAAGATGATGTGATGGACGGTGGATGATATCCATAAAGTACCATAAATGGGTCATTTTTGCTGCAGTATGGAAGGAAGTGTTATACCACCATTCAACGAGAGGTAACCACTTCACCCATTGTGTTTTTTTATCAGATACAAAACAACGAAGATATCCTTCCAAACATTTAGGCACTATCTCAGTTTGACCATTGGATTGAGGATGATTAGATGAGCTATGAGCTAGTTGAGTACCCAAAAAAAAAATTTCGTCCAAAAATTTCCAACAAAAATGGGATCTGTGTCGCTTACAATAATCTTTGGGTTTCCATGTAGCTTTTGAATTGTTTCCATAAATGCAGTAGTAACTATACTTGCTTTAAATGGATGAGATAATACAAAAAAGTGTGCATACTTGGTAAGTCTGTCAATTAACACCATGGTGACCCTCTTTCCTTTATACTTAGGTAAAATTGTGATAAAATCCATTGAAATCTCCTCCCAACGTTGACTTGGAATGGATAAAGGCTGTAGAAGACCCTAGGTCTTAAATGTCTCAACTTTATTTTGGTGGAAAATCAAACATTCCGCGAAAAAATTTTGAATATCAGATTTAAGGCCATTCCAACAAAATTATTTCTTCACCCTGTGGTAAGTTTTTAAAAATCATGAGTGTCGTCCTAAAGGAGAAGTGTGAAATTCCAAAAGAATATTTTGTTTTATTTGGGAATTATTACAAATATATAAGCGATCTTTGTACCATAAGGAGTCATTTTTCCAACTAAATGTATTAGATGTACTAGGATCTTGCTGCAACTTTTGAATGAGTGTCCACACTTCTTCGTCCTTCTTCCATTCATCCCTTGCTTCGATTATCCAATCTAGTTGGATAGTAGAAATGGCACAAAGCAATGCTTCCACCTCTTCATTCTTTCTTGAGAGTGCATCTGCAACAACATTTATCTTCCCTTTTTTGTAGATGATTTCAAAGTCATAACCGAACATATTTGTGACCCATTTTTGCTGCTTTTCTGAAGATAGTCTTTGTTCCAAAAAGTGTTTAAGACTATCATGATCAGTTTTTACCTTGAACTGTCTTCCCATTAGGTAAGGTCACCATTTCTTTAGTGCATGTAGTATTGCTAACATTTCAGTCTCATAAATATCTTTCTGTAAATACTTTCGTTTGATTGGACGACTTTCAAAAGAAATGGGTCTTCCTTCTTGCATCAAAATAACACCAATTCCATATCTTGAGGCATCACATTCCCTAATAAAGGTTTTTGTGAAGTCTGGCATAGCTAAGATCGGTGCTAGGAACATTGCCTCTGAATCTTGAAGACATGGATGCCTTAGGGAGACCAACTAGAAAGTACATCTTATGCTTCAATAATATTTAAATTAACATTTGCTCTCTCATAATTCTTAAAACAACTTACAATAATACCTTGTTAACTATAAATCCTCCATTTCTTTATGTTGTTGTGACCTTTCCATTCCCTGAATAGCCTTAATTTTTATAATGTGCACCTTAACACCCTCTTGGATACTAAGACATTACAGATATTCCACCTCTTGTAACAAAGAAACATTGCATTTTTCATATAATTGTTTCTCCTCCAATATTTGAGCATATGAAAACATATTGAACATGATCTATTTAAGACTTGTTGTGAACGATCATATCTGAAAATACTTAACATAATTTTCTAAGGAAGGGTTTGAAAATGGAATTCATCAAACATAAAATGTAGAAGGTGCATTGGTAGAGCCAAAAGGCATGACCAAAAATTCATGAGCCCTCATGGTTTGAGGTACTATTTTCGAAATATCTTCAGTCTTCATTCTAATTTGATAATATCTTGAACGAACATCAAACTTGGTATAATAAACTACTCCATGTAATTCATCAATCACATGAATGGGAAATTTATCTTTAATAGTGAGATTATTAAGCTCCCTATAATCTGGACACATGCGCCATGATCCATCCTTCTTGTGCACCAATACTGCTAGAGCAAAGAAAGAACTTTGACTAGGTTGAATTATACCAACCTCTAACATTTCTGCAATCATACGTTCAATTTCGCTCTTTTGGACATAAATATATCTATAAGGCCTAATTTTTGGAGGAACACTTCCTGGAATCAAATGAATAACATGATCATGATCATGAATAGGTGGGAGTCCTTTGGGAGTTTCAAACACCTTGGAATGATTGTCCAAAACTTTTTGGAGATCTGAAGAAATAGATGATTTCGATGTTGGAACTTCTAGTGAGCATAATTGTGTAATTACGCCTCGTTGTTATTTCTTAAGAAGCTTTGTAATGAAATTAGAGCTTATTGTCTTACCCAACTTCCCTGTGATACCTAGTAATTCAACTTCCTTGCCTTCCGAAAAAAAATTCAAGAAACGTTCTTGAAAATTAAAAGCTACCGTCCCCAAATATTGTAAACCATTGTACTCCTAGTACAACATGCTCCCATTGGAATGGAAATCATTGGAATATTCAATACATATTATCCCATGGTTAGCTTGATATTATGGCATTTTCCAGATCAATTTATAGTTCCTCCATTTGCAACCATCACTTCACATTCTAGTGCTGGGTATAGGAAACAATTCAATTCCTTAGCTTCCTTACAATGAATAAAATTATGGGTATAGGAAACAATTCAATTCCTTAGCTTCCTTACAATGAATAAAATTATGGGTACTACCCAAATCAATCAACACTATTACCTTTTTCTTCTTGATATGTCCTTCTATCTTGAGAGTTTGAGGAGTGGTAATTCCGGCCAATGCATTACATGATATGGTCAGACTCATTTCTTCTTCTTTTAGGATTGGTTCCCGGTGTATATCCTCTTTTTTTGAAGTTTCTTGTTCATTTTCTTCCTCATCTTCACAATCTATGTAAAATAATTTCTTTTCATCACACTTATGACCTTTAGTGTATTTTCTATCACAATTGTAGCAAAGCCCTTTTGCTCTTTTTTCTTCCAATTGTTGTGGTGTCAACCTTATAGGTTGTGGAAGTCTAGGAGTAGGTAACTTCTTGCATCTGTTTATAGATGTGAGTGGTGACCCTATTGTGTATATTTCTACAATAAAATTTTCTTTGTAGCTTGAATGCCTTCTCTAATAAATGGGCTCCAAACACAGGCACTCATGTTGAATATGACCTCCTTTAAAGTCCCTATGAAGACATGAATCGTAGATGATTTCAAAGTCATAACTGAACATAGTTGTGACCCGTTTTTGCTACTAATCTGAATATATTCTTTGTTCCAAAAAGTGTTTAAGACTATCATGATCAGTTTTTACCTTGAAGTGTCTTCCCATTAGGTAAGCTTGCCATTTCTTTAGCGCATGTAGTATTGCTAACATTTCCTTCTCATAAATAGCTTTCTGTAAATACTTTCCTTTGATTGGACGACTTTCAAAAGAAATGGGTCTTCCTTCTTGCATTAAAACAACACCCATTCCATATCCTGAGGCATCACATTCCACAATAAAGGTTTTTGTGAAGTCTCATGTAGCTAAGACCGGTGCTAGGCACATTGTCTCTTTAAGATGTTCAAAGGCCTTAGTTGCTTCAGGAGTCCATGAAAATGCATCTTTCTTCAATAATGTTGTTAGAGGTGCTGCTATTCTCCCATAATTCTTAACAAACTTGCGATAATACCCTGTTAACCCGAGAAATCCTCGCAACTTCTTTATGGTTGTGGGGACTTTCCATTCCTTAATAGCTTTAATTTTGTTAGGGTCTACCTTAACACCCTCGTGAGATACAATATGACCCAGATATTCCACCTATTGTACTCCAAAGAAACATTTGGATGTTTTTGCATATAATTGTTTCTCCTCCAATAGTTTGAGCACCCTGTCAACATGTTGAACATGATCCTTCCAAGACCTGTTGTAGACTAGTATATCATCAAAAAATACTGGCACAATTTTTCTAAGGAAGGGTTTGAAAATGGAATTCATCAACCCTTGAAATGTACAAGGTGCATTGGTAAGGCCAAAAGGCATGACCAAAAATTCATAATGACCCTCATGGGTTTGAAATGCTATTTTCTGAATATCTTAAGTCTTCATTCTAATTTGATAATAGCATGAATGAATATCCAACTTGGTAAATAAACTGCTCCATGTAATTCATCCAATAATTCAGCAATCACATGAATTGGAAATTTATCTTTAATAGTGACATTGTTGAGCTCCCTATAATCCAAACACATGCGCCATGATCCATCCTGCTTGTGCACCAACACTACTGGAGTAGAGAAAGAACTTTGACTAGGTTGAATTATACCAGCCTCTAACATTTCTACGATCATACGTTCAATTTCCCTCTTTTGGACATATAGATATCTATAAGGCATAATGTTTGGAGGAACACTTCCTGGAATCAAATGAATAGCATGATCATGATCACAAATAAGTGGGAGTCCTTTGGGAGTTTTAAACACCTTGGAATGATTGTCCAAGGCTTTTTGGAGATTTGAAGAAATAGCTGATTTCGATGTTTGAACTTCTAGTGAGCATAATTGTGCAATTACGCCTCTTTGTTATTTCTTCAGAATATTTTTCATGACATTATAGCTTATTATCTTTCCCAAATTCCCTATGATACCCTGTAATTCGACTTCCTTACCTTCTGAAAAAAAATTCAAGAAAATTTCTTGAAAATTAAAAGCTACCATCCCCAAAGATTGTAACCATTGTACTCCTAGTACAACATCAGCACCTCCCATTGAAATGGAAAGCGTTGGAATATTCAATACATATTTCCCCATGGTTAGCTTGATATTATGGCATTTTCCAAATAAATTTATAGTTCCTCCATTTGCAACCATCACTTGACATTCTGGTGTTGGGTATAGGAAACAATTCAATTCCTTGGCTTCCTTATAATGAATAAAATTATGGGTACTACCCGAATCAATCAACACTATTACCTTTTTCTTCTTGATATGTCCTTCTATCTTGAGATTTTGAGGAGTGGTAATTCCGGCCAATGCATTACATGATATGATCAGACTCATTTCTTCTTCTTTTAGGGTTGGTTCCCAATGTATATCCTCTTCTTGTGAAGTTTCTTGTTCATTTTATTCCTCCTCTTCACAATCTATGTAAAATAATTTCTTCTCAGCACACTATGACCTTTAGTGTATTTTCTATCACAACTGTAGCAAAGCCCTTTTGCTCTTTTTTTCCAATTTTTGTGGTGTCAACCTTCTAGGTTGTGGAAGTCTAGGAGTAGCAACACTTCCATCCTTATAGATGTGGGTGGTAGGCTTCCTTGTCGCCATGATTTTACATTCAATTTTTCTTGCCAACCTGAATGCCTTCTCTAATGAATCAGGTTCCCAAACGTGAACCTCATGTTGGATGTTATCCTTTAAAGTACCTATGAAGAAATGAATCCTATATTTCTCTGGAATATCAGTTACCCTTATATTTAATTTTTGGAAGTCCTCAATGTGCTCCACCACTGAACCCTTTTGTTTGACATTTATCAATTAGCTAAAAAAGGTGTTACTCTTTGTATCCTCATAATGTGCTATCATTTCCTCCATAAAAATTGACCAAGTGACAATTTTTTTACAGGAGAAAAGCCATTGATATCATACAAATGTATTTTTTTCTAAATATAAAGTTTCAATTCATACCTTTTGTGTGTTTTGCACATTATTGAGATCAAAATATTGCTCCATCTGTAGTATCCATGTTACGGGATCCTTGCAATCAAACTTCCTCATATAGATCTTTGGAATATGGTGGGTCTTCCATCCAACATTAGAGTTTATGAAATCATGATTAACATTTATTTTGTTCTCATCATGAGTTTCTTCTACTATATTTTCATCATTAGGAAACATTTCTTGTGTTAACTTTGTCAAACCTTCCATGTCTTCTTTTAGATAATTCTTCATGTTTTCCATTTTTTCTTCAATGTCATCCATCTTATATTCCATGCCATCGATATTAGCTTCCATGAAATTCTCCAAACCATCCATATTAGCTTCCAAACTTTTATTCAAACCATCCATCTTAGCTTCCATGCCTTTCTTCAAAACTTCCATTTCATTTTTTGTTGCTTTTTGCAAGAGTGAAATTTGGTGCACTTGCTCTTGTAATTTTGATATGTCATGTTACACTTCTTCGTGTTCATGAGTCATAGTAGAGACTTCTAAAGGCTTAATGGGTGTTGAATTTTTTTTAGGAGGCATTTTAGAACCCAATACTGATATCTATTCTACACTATTCCCTTGGATTCAATTCAAATTGATTCTTCAAACAAGAATTTTGCAATTCGAAAAAAAAATACACACCTTTTTCTTTCTTTTGAGGAGCTCAATATTGAAACTGAATTATCTCTATGATTTAGAATATTCAATAACTATTTGGTCCTGTAGTAGCCCTTTGAATCTTCTTTCGAATGCCATAGGTGTGACTTGATTTGGATTCTTTAAGGCAAAGTTATGCCCAATCTCCCACAATGACCTAATTATGGAGTGGTTCAATAGAGCGAACTTGTACAACATGCCACGTATCACTGTTTCCTCCTTCAGCTTTGCGATTGATACAAAGGAAACTAAATTCCATGCAATTCCAACTAATTTTTACATAATTCTAATCGGATGCTCAGAGATAGAGTTATGACGATTTTCCCACGGTCACCTCTTTGAGATGAAATTCAGGAGCTTGAAAAAACCCTAACTTCCACAGACCATATCTCCAAAAATATTGTGAACCAAGATATGAAATTTTTACACAACGTTCCTCGGGATTTTAGCTTTGTGTAATAAAAATTTCAGCTTTTGAAACTTCGTAGAAAACTAGTTATAGTGAAAATTCGACGATAACCTCTTTGGAGCAGCGAAACCCTAGAATCCAAAGCTTTGATACCAAATGTTATGAAAATAGCTCCAAAATATAAGAAAAGGGAGATCAATGCCTTAGAAATAAGCCACTTTCAGGGGGAAAACTCATTTACATTAAATAAATGAACAATTCTTGGATGATACAAATGACCAAAACCTCCTTCTATATATAGGAGTCCATAGGGTCGCAATATAATCCTAATTGACCTAACAATAATAATGTAAGGGCACAATAATAACAATATTGGGGTTATAGGGGTACAACAATAACAATAAGGGGTCTACACTAAAAAAATAAGGGACTACACTAGTAATATAGGGACCTAACACAATATGTTTGAGAGTGGTTTTGATGTCATTGGATTTCATATGGAGAAACTAGAATTCTAAAGTTCACTCAAAATTTAGCAGACTTAATGGTTTTTAAGATTTCATGGTTTGGGGGTTTGCAATGTTTTCATTTTATTATATAATGAATGAGGGTATGTGATTGGAAATTGATCAAGAGCATGAAGTGCTTTAAGAACCTTGATGTCAGTGACATTGATTTTTGAACTCTGTTGATGTTGGCGGTATTGATTGTTGAACTCCTCTACCACGGCCTTAAAAATAATGTACCCTTCACTGAAAGGAAAATAGTTGGTTAGGCATGCCAAGATTTCTATACCACATTGTAAGGTTGGGGATATGAACCCTTCACTCAAACCAAAATCACTTGTTAGGCATGTTAAACTTTTTCAATTTTTATCATATTATAAGGTTGAGCAATCCGAGTCTGAAGAGTTCGAGTGAGATGATGTTTATGTATCTCTTACTGATGATCCCATTTTAGTAGCACTGAATCAATGATGAGTTTCATGAGTGATCATGTTGATCAATGATTTTTATTTTTGGTATCTATTTCTGCTGCTACTACCACCACTATTGCTAACATTGCAGAGGAGTTTTAGGAGTCCTCAAACACTCAACCAAATTATTTATGTAGATCATGTTGATGATCACTTGCTTAGTATTGGTCATGAGTTTGATCATGATGAAGACTGATCATGCTGATCATTGATATGTAGACTTGTAGTAGACTAGTGACAAATAAATTATAACATTGTTTTTGGATGCTAGAGGCCATTTAGAGCCTCATTTATTATGTATTCTATTGTTGATATGTATTGCACTTGGTACAAATTTGATATATTCACCTTTACATGGTATATAGATGATAAACCTTTGCATATTTTATCTCTATTGGTTTGGAATTATGATTTTAAATCTTAAAAATAGTTATTTTCATTAAACTAATTTTTTCATGTAATTTTTTAAAGACCGATTCATTGAGATCTGACTAGTCCTGGTTTGAAACTTGGTTTGATAGGTGTACTTGTAGGGTCACTGGTTCCAGTTTTTAAAAATATGATTGCAACCCGAAAATTCACAGTCATATATAATAAGAGGGGTGACGAGGGTCTCAAATAGGAATTTTTTTTTACTCTGAACATAAATATCAATTGACCTTCAATGGTTTTCAAGCTCATAGTAAGCTTTCCAGCCTCCAAAAATCGTTCTCAATGCTATAATTCTAGTTGAGTTAATGGTGTAGAAATTTCTATAAATGTTCTACTACTGATATATTCAAACTGAAAACAAGAGATTAAAAATTTCCTCAATGTTCTGCAAAATGGAAATCACAATTTATAAACACATGCAATGACATGCAACCACTAAAACGCCACAAGAACACAATGATTTACATGGGAGCCCAATTGGGAAAAAACCCTCCTCTAATTTTCATTAATCATATGAGAATGAGAAACTATTACAATGTCTTGCTGCAATCCTGAAGCACACCCTACATTGTAAACCTATTTTGTTTCTAACTGTCCTTCTCTGACCAACACTTAGCCAATTCAAGGCCCTAACTTGCTCCTATTTCCTTGCAAAATCCTGGAGGAGATTAGCTCCTAAAATCTAGGATTTTCTCTTATTTGCTTGCATAATTCACAAGGAATGATTCACTTTCTTAATAGCCAAGCCTGTACAAAACTAATATAAAATTGATGTTTATAATGTACCTTTTCCTCCCATATTCCATCCAGGAAATTCAAATTCCATGCATGTATGGGCTCTTTTTAGCTTATTGATTAGTTTAATTAGGAGATCACTGAGTTAAAAATAATTCGACTACTTAACTATCCTTCATTTGACTCAATTAGGTACTTGAGCTCAATTAACTGAGTCAAATTGAAAATAAATGAACTAGATTGCTAAATTTTAGTAATCACTACATGCACAACTCTACTTATAGCCTATAACTCGAATCTACTGAGTAAACTAGTAGACAAAGGCCATGCCACACAATATAAATGCAATCCAAGTCATCTTGATGATGTGGAAAATTGAATTACTAAATTTGACTAAGGCACAATTCAAATTTAGCCTTTCTTGCTACATTTCTAACACACACTCTTAGCAAGAAAGGGATTTTTCACCACCCCTATCTTGCACCTGCAGAATTTAAATTTTCTTCTTGGAAATGCCTTTGTCAAGATATATGCATCCTACTCCTTAGTTGGAATGTACTATAGCATCATAATTATCCTGTACACATAATCTTGCAAGTGATGGCACCCGATATCAATGTGCTTGGACCTGTCATGAAATTCCATATTCTTAGAGAGTTTGATATAACTATTACTATCACAATAAATCATTTTTAGATCCATCTCCTAATTGAAAAGATCCACAAGTATTTTCCTCATCCATATAGCCTCACATGCTACTTGAATTGTAGCCATGTATTCAACCTATACTGAGTTGAGTGCGATAGACCTTTATTTCCTGCTATAGAAGGAAATAGCTACAGACCCAACATTGAAGATAACTCCTGAAGTACTTTTCCTGTCTGATGGAATCCCTGCCCAATATACATCAGTGAATCCTTGGAGCTTCAATCCCTCTATCCTCGTGTACCATAACCCATACTCAGTTGTGTGTTTAAGGTATCTCAACATATGCTTTGCTACCTTCCAATACAAATTGGTAGGAGTCACCATGGCTTGACTCAAATGATTAACTCCATAGCTTATTTCGGGCCTTGTGTTCACCAGATACATCAAGGATCCCACAAGCCATCTATAGATGGTAGCATCTACTACTTATCCTGAATAAGCACTCTGATTTCTCTAGTTTGTAGCTAGATGTGTGTCCATGGGATTGGAGTTCTCCATGTGAAATCTATGAAGTATTTCAGAGGCATACTTCCTCTAACTCACAAAAATCTCACCATCATCTTGCCATAATTCCATCCCAAGGAAGCAATGTATCAAATGCATGTCCTTCATCTCAAATTCTCTCGCAAGGTCCTCCTTGCAAGAGTAGATCAACTGCTCATCCCCTATAAGTATAAAGTCATCAAAAAACAAAACAAAGATGATAAAATTTCCATCTACCACAATGTAATAGAGGTTGGAATTTTCTTCACTTTTGGTGAAGCCCAATCCACTAAGATATGTGTTGATCCAAGTGTATCATGCTCAGGGTGCCTATTTGAGACAATATAGGGATCTCATAAATCTACAAACACGTGTCTCCCTGTCATATATCTAAAATCCCTCTGGCTGCTCTATGTAAATTTATTCCTCAACAACAACATTGATAAAGGCGATATTATTCACATCCATATGATGGATCTTCCACCCCATCTGCCCAAATAATGCTGGAATGTTTATGATCGAGGAATTTCTTGCCACTAGTGAAAATGTTTCCTCATAGTCCACTCCCTCTACCTGAGAGAAGCCTTTAGCCACAAATATGGTCTTGTACTTCGTGATACTCCCATCAACTGCATGCTTCACTTTGTAGATCCATTTGGAACCAATAACTAACTTGTTCTCTGGTGTCCACACCATCTCCCATACATTGTTCTTCATGATGGATTCATACTCCTCCACCATGGAATCGACCCACAGTGGTTGAGAATCTGCTTCCTCAAATGAAGAATGATTTGTTTGAATGAGTTTTGTCATGAGAGACATATACCTCGTGCACCTATCTGGTGACCTCCTCTTCCCACACTTATATGTAGGATCTCCCACATGCTTCCATGAACTAGAAAAAAATGGACATAAGAATATCTCTTTCTCTAAGCTAACTCCATTCATATTTTCAAACTAAAGGGAGAGTACGATTCTCTAACCTTTTAAATGAAATGTCTGATGAAGATCCAAAAATCTGTCCTGATATATCTCCTCAATGCTTTGAAGAAACTCGCAAACACCAACATGCAAAGGATCAAATGCATATGCAGTATAATAATCTAAAACCAGTTTATCCTAATGATCAAGGAGATTAGGAGTTGAAATTTTTTTAATTAATATACGAGCTTAAACCATTCACAATTATAAAAAGACAATACAACGAGAAAAAATATCCAAATGTATTATTCAGGGATAAAAGAGAATCCTTACAACCAAGCCTTGATGTCGTGAAGGTTCCTCCCAAATTCCTCTAATATTCCTTCTTGGATGATAAGCTTTCCAATCCAAAATTACCAACATAAGACTATCATAATTGAACTCCCCTAACCTTGAAGTCTCAACTCAATTTATAGGACAAATGGATGAGGTTTCATATCCTCAAAAGATGGATGAGATCCACAAATAGTGGGATTAGGGTTCCATGATTCAAGGGAATTAACGCCATGCTTAGAGGGGTTTGACTTGAACTGATCTGACTCGGAGGCTTCTAGTTGGGATATATGCACTCAACTATGATTTTATAACTTACTTTTTATTTTTACTTTACTTTGAGTCAGTTGCGTAGTTTTTAATGGAAAACATAGTGTATAATTATGCAGGATTTTGTGGCAGCAACATCACATACACAACAAATGTCTAGGACAAGTGCGCAAGTCATATTTAAAAGGTTAAAGAGCCATTTTACCCAAAATTTATCATTTGGTCAAGGAATATGAATGTTTGACTTGCAAAGGAGTGTACTAGAACATAAGTATGGATGGCGATAGATCCAGTTTTACTGTCAAGTGTCATGGTGAAAAAATGACATGTAACAGATGTAGCTCAAGAGGGCTAAACTCCTTCATCACTTGTTTTTTTTGTTTATTGTTATGGTATTATTGTATTAATTATTTCTACAAAAAATATTTTTTAATGCATGTTTATGTGTTAATGAATTTGACATAAGAGGTTAAAAACCCTAATTTATTCACTTGCAAAATTTGACACAATCCTGAAACTTTCATATAAAAATCACCCATCATGAAAGATATTTATCCGAGACATCTCTTACTCTATTTCTAGTTGATAGAGGCCATGCCCCTTCATAGTATGAATTGGCTTAAACTCCAGATCATATTATTGCAAACAATTCACCAATTTTCCCTCTTCTCACCCAACTCCTATTACAAAACAATGTTCTGATAGCTAGATGAAGAACATATATGATCGTGTGAGATTTGAGGAGGTAGGGTCTAAAATTTTTTACTACCTTATATAAAACATAATCTTGTTTATCAACGACATGGTAGTTAAAATTTGATCCATGTAAGGCAACCCGTGAAAGAAATATGCCATTCATTTCCTTCAATATCCTTCTATGTCAATACGGTTGCAATAGATGAATCCGAGGCAAAAGTATAAGCATGAAATACTTACCATAATCAGGACTGGATGATGCTGACGGGTCAAAAATATCTTGTTTGATATGAGATAAAGCATCCTTTTTCCTTTTGTCCCATTTATAGATTTCATATTTCTTTATAATATCTTGTAGTGGTTTAACTATCTAAGTATAGTAAGAGATGAACTTGCACATGAAATTAATATTTCCCAAGAAATATTATTTAGACATAAAATCAAGTGAGACACATACAAACTCATCAATAACACTTAGACAAGGCCAAACAATGGAAAATATGCATCAAAATGGTAATATACAAACACTCCCAAAGTATAATAAACAATGAGTGTGTGATAATAACCAAAAGTATCGTTTTACAACAAAAAAAGGTATTGTAACCATGAAGTGAACTAAATATGTTCTAAAAATTGTGACCACACTTAGGAATAATCGAGAACACTTGAAACATGTGGAATGACTTGAAACGACACTTAAAGACAATTGAAACACTTGATATGACAATTTGTAGGCTCCAAAATTTTAATGTAGTGAAGTTTTGGAGGGTCTTGTAGTAGTGGGAACACTGCCATTAATGTATTTCCTTAGTAGATGACAAGGATACCTACCATAAAGGAATGCAAGCTCCATGGTACAAACAAATATCTTAAGTTAAGACCAAATAAATGTGGTCAAGTCAATGGGTTGAAACTTATTGGAAGGAGAGGATAAAACCATATGATTTTACAAAAGCTAGAACATACTTTATTGGGAATCCATAGAACCAATTTCCTAGTTTTCTAACTAGATCCTTGTTAAGTTGTGTTTGAAGATTTGATACCTTTATACTATACTGAGATATGAGAAGCCAACTTCTCATCTAATTTGGATGCAAAGAATGGAGTGATGGAGCTTTATGACTATCTCAAACAAAGATTTAATGTAATCTCGATTTCCTCCACGTCATGATTCAATATATTCCTTTCTCATTACAAATAAATCTTCTTAAATATGCTCCTTATTCATAGAATCTGGAATCAAGAAGGTAAGAAATTCTTTAGTTTTAGGTTCCAACATTTTCTCTTAATCTACTTGTGTGGCCATTATTGGGCCTCTTCTACAAATTTAAGAGGATGAATTAGAAGGCCTCTTAGATCTTCTTTCAAATTGTGTTCATGGAGTATTTTTCCTTTTCGCAAGGCATGTTTCTCTCGATTTATGAATTTGAAATTGGAACAAGGATTGAAGAAATTTATTGTAATGATAAACCCTTCTTTTCTCAACAAGTTATTTTACATATTCAAGTTCTTTTACTATTCTAGAGTTCTTACTCATATATAGATTAGTTTCTTTTGTGGGTTCTTACAGTACCCAAAATTTATTGAAAATAAATAAATTAAAATGAATTGCAACACACATACTCAAAATCCATGGAATGATTAGGAATGCATTAAGGTCCCAAAATATCAATGGTTAAATTATAGTCTTCAACACAACCACGCCCAGTATATTTACAAGTATTCATATTAAAATCAAATGCTTAAAAAATGAAAATGGTAGGAATTGAAAACAATGCTTACGTAAGTCAAGTTTGATATATTGGTAATGCACTAGTGCCTTTTCCACTGCTGAGAGCAGAAGAACACTCCAATAGACTTTTATCGAATCCAATAACTCAACCTAACACCAAATGAGATTCCCAGAATACACTAGGGCCTTTTCCACTTGTGAGAGAGAAAGTGGACGAACATTATTCTTGGTCTTGTACTTTACTTATCAATCAATTTATCCTTGATTCATTGGCTAATCCAATAAAGAAAAATTAAAGCACATCACTCTTGGGAGAAGGAAAACACACTTACTTGGAAAATAACAATCAAGGGTTCAAAGGAACTCACTATAGTGGTCATGCATGTTCTTACCTCTCATATCACCTTTCCTCCTCCAACAAATTGTGTAATTTAAACACAACCTACCTACTTACACTTTAATCCCTTTAGCACTTCCTAAAAAAAAACACAAAAAATATTGTGAAAATTATATGCTATCATTTCCGTTACATTTTAGTGTCAAATCAGGGCTTGTAAACTTATGAGGTGAAAGCATAGTATGTTCAGGATCAAAGTTGAACTATCCTATCCTAATTTTAAAACTCTAAAACTCTTTATGAAACTAATTAGTCTTCCTCAAGTTTTTTAGCGAGATTTATTGGGACTTGGTATGACCACATTTGACAACATTGTAAAATCATATGTTGCACAATTACTACATTTACAACACTCACATCAACTTGTTGAAGTGTCTTTGAAATAGTTTTCTAATTTATAAAAAATTCTGGAAATAAACATGCATATACTAGAAATGAAATGGAAAAAATAAGATTTCAACTAATCTAAGTAACTAAAGTAAATAAAATGGAAAACACAATCCATGCTAGAGCATGGGAATCCTACCAAAATCAACATACATTGTGGATAAACTCATAGATTAAATAATCTTATAAATACTATAACTAAACATCAATTTCACATAAAATATAAAAATTAAATTATATCATAAACACAAAAAACCTCTATACAACAATATCATAATGAAGAACTTTGCATTAATATCTGAAAATGTCAAATTTTCCAAAATTCTCATTGAATTATTCGATGTTGTCACCTCATTTTATGCCTAAAATTGATCTCATAATAATATTAGACAAATTATATCACATAATTTATGATTATGGATGAAATAAATTCATGACAACATTGTTTCAAAGAAGGAATACAAATTTAGATTTGCCCAAAATATTAGTAGATTATGTGGAGAAAAAATTGGACACAATAAAGGTTGTGATCTCTCTTCTTCTTTATTCTAACAAAAAGGGGTTGCTTGTTATCTAGGTTTTTCCAATGTACTATTCAATATATTAATTGCTTCCTAGAATCCACACAAAACACATATTCCTATTTTCGTTTGACTATTTCTTCAAAAACAAAGTAACTACACGAACTACAATTTATTTTAGTAATTACAAGATTAGTGATCTAAAAGGATTTAAATATCATTTAAATTAAAAACTAAAGGAAAAAAATTCCAAGTAGTTTTTAGTACCTTAAGGATGTATGCTATGAAAATTAATAGAGAAAAGTTGATGATATGAAGGTAAAAAGGTATGAAAAGAAAGGGAAAAAGAGTGCAACATTTGACAAAATTGAGTACATAAATGAAGCCCAACACCAACTATTGCCATACTTCCCATTGATAAACAATGGGTCATATAAGAAGTCCATTATAGAAGAAAGTGAGGTGAATTAGCAGTTGCAAAAATTACTGTATTATGGTGTTATTCGACCAAGTAGCTCGCCATGTGGGTCACCCATCATCATTGTGCCAAAGAAGGATGAGACTTGGCAGATGTGTATCAATTATAGGGTGTTAAAAAATTCAAGAACATGTAGTCCCTACCCTAGATATATGATCTATTAGATAAATTGCAACAAGACAAATACTTCACCAAACTAGACTTAAATTCAACATATCACTAGGTTCAGGTCAGAGAAGAAGATACCTGGAAGACCACCATCAAAACTAGGCAAGGTTTGTATGAGTGTTTTTTCATGCCATTTTGACTATGTAATGCATCTGCTATGTTTATAAGGTTAATGAATGATATACTACACCATTATATATATATATATATTCATTTTCCATTTCAATGATATATTGGTATATAGTGATACTTGGAAGGAGAACATATCACATTTAAAATAAGTGTTGGAGACATTAAAGAAGCACCAAATGTTGGGAAATATTAGGAATTGCGAGTTTTCACAATAATTTTTGGTGTATATGGGGTATGTGATAGGTGGAGGAGATTCAAAGATATATTATACCAAGATAGAGGCCATCATGAAGTCTCCACTATCCTTTAATGTTTCTGAAGTCAATATTTTTATTGGAACAACACAATAATTGAGGAAATTCATAACTCATTTTGAGTAGTATAAGCACCACTCGATTCCATAACAGCAAGTGGTAATAATTTCTAGTGAGGAAAGGGTTAGCATAGGTATTTTGACGAGTTAAAGAGGAATACAAGTCAAGCACTAGTTTTGTAATTATGTCCAAACTTGCAACAACCCTTCAAAGTGGAGAAAAATGTGAGTGGGAATACTATGGGAGTGATATTGATGTAGGGAGGAAGGATTTCATGCTACCATTATGAAGTATTTTATGGGGAAGTTCGCAAATACCCTACCTACGATAAGCTATGAAGAAGTGGAAACACTATCTGATGGGAAAGGAGAAAGTAATCCATACATATCACTAACCACTATAGTACCTGTAGGCCTATAGTAAGCTATTTTAGATCAGGAATTACAAGCATATGGGGTTTCTATAACATCTTTTTTTAGTGATCAAGTACAATAAGGGTAGCACAAATAGTTTTGTCAACATGCTTTCAAAGACACCCACATCAACAATCACAACATTGGGAACTATGATGCACATAGAGCCATTAACCCATGATGCATATAGAGAGGCATATTCAGAGGATGTGGAAGTCAAGGAGATGTTTCAACAATTTCATAACTAGAGTCATGTGCATCATGATGAAAAAAAAAAGTTGAATACCATATCTAGGATGGGTTACTCTACAGGCTAGATAGGTTATGTGTTCCTAAAGGTGGGTGACTATAGATGATTAGAGAGGCACACACTTCCAAGGTTGTAATGCAATTTGGTGTGTCAAAGATAGTGGCCAACTTTTAGAGGTATGTGTATTGGCCCAAGATGCAAGAATATTTAGCTAGGTTCATAAGCATATGCATGCTTCATTGTAAAAACAAGCCTAGTAACAAGAAACAAGGTTTATATCATTCATTACTCATCCTTGTGTAAACATTTCCATGGACTTTGTGGGAGATTTTCCAACGAATAGGAAAGAAAATGACTACTTGTTCATGGTAGTTGATAGTTTTGGTAATTTTTGTGTTTGAATTCCCTGTACAAATACCACCAATGAGTAAGAAGTGGTGAACTTGTTTGGGAATACTTTGGGATGCTAAGGAGCATTGTCTTAGACAAGGACAAAATATTTTCTAGTGCATTTTAGAAAACATTGTGGGAGGAATCATATTATATCTCACATCGTTTGGAGTATGAACCCCATCTGGGAGATAAAACTAACCACCATAATTGTGATCTTACAGGTGTGACTTGGCTACAATAAACAACATAAGAAGGCATGCATAAAGTTTGAGGATAAAAAGTGAGTAAAATTTATGGAATATTAATTGCAATGCATAAGAGGTCCTTTCACATAAGGAGAGAAGAGAGTGAGCCTCTAGAAGAAAAGTAGTAGTATTACTATAAAATATACACATAAATATATGAACGAATCGTTACTTAACCTAAAAAATAGCTCACAAGATAATAATGATCATGAAAGAAAATAAAACACACATTCAATAAGATAAATACTAAACCTAAAAAAATATTTCATTGACCTTAGCATGTATGAAAAAACATATACCATACAAATTAAATAATATTCTTATAATATCCACGATACATGCATGAAAGTTTTCTAGCTCTGAGAGCTTTTGATGATTAGGTGAAAGTTCCAAGTACAAAATACAATGATATAACACTATCTCCAATAGTGGAACATTAATCTACCACTTGCTTCTCCAAAGAATGATATTCACTCCTATGCTAAGCTAAAGAAGTTGAGGCTCCCAATTCTAAGTTTCAAGTCCTTTTCTTGAGTTATGAGGGTTTTTATAAAAAATGATGCGGGCTTTCACCTCCCCTTGTGACCTTTGAGCTCCCTCATGACTTGAGCTTCTTTGGTCCTAATTCTACCCAATGAATCTTCATATTCCCTATGTGACTCTTGGAATTCCACTTACACATACATTTCTTATTATTTTAGAAATACAAAATTACATAAGACAAAAATGTTTCTATAAACTAATAAGACAAAACTAATACATCATGCTTGAGCTTGAGGAAATTGTAGCTCAAAAACCTCTACATGTAGTTCTGATGTGACATATTGGTACCAAGCCTTGTATTCTGCGGCTGTGTTTTCAACATTTGATGGAATATCTAGATTATATCTAACTCTTCCCTCCATTGCATCTAGATAAATGGTTTTGGAACTAGTTTGAATATTGTTCCACAATAATAAAAACTTCATATTCAACTTGGTAGGTCCAACTACAAATTTTAGAACATTGTATTTTACGATCTCTAAATCTTCCTTAGTGGTCAACTGTGTCACGTTTCTCAAGAATTATTCGATCTCCTTCCTAAAAAAATTTATCCCCTTTGTTTTTGTGAATTCTCCAATGGAAGGTATCATGTGTACTCGTACCAAGGAGTGCAATCCATGGTATAATTGCGATTAGGAAAATATGGTGTGGCCACATAAGTGTTGAGTTATTTATTACCCTGTATAATAATTCTAACCTCAACTTTGTCCAACTCAATATTCTACCTTGTCTTCCTAATCAACTATGATGGTGGATCTCTATACTTAGTGCCCCATTCTTGGATCACATAAATGGCTACATAAATTGTATTTAAAAATTTCAAATTCTCTAGTGACCACTTTTGTATTGCGTGCAAGGCACTAGCACCTTATTAAGGGTGATCATTTCCTCATATAGCTATCGCATAATGTATCCCAATTACTGAATTTCCTCAAATATTATTGCTTGTATCTCCTTCATGTTAGAACTAGTGGAAGACAGACTATGATTCCGAGTGAGGATATGATTGATATGTTACCTTGCAGAAGCCAACTCATTTTATAATTGTTCATTTTCTTTCATCAATATATCAATTTTTAATTTCATAGCTTATGCAAAGGATGTAGTTTTTGCTGCGGCTGTTCTCATATTCTTCCTAGTATTTGGCACAATTTCCCTCTCTATATGGATAGAAATAGGAAAAACATGGTTTTTTGGGAAATACTTTTGTCTTTCCTACACTATTTTGTACTTCAAATGATCAAAGGTAATATTGGAAATATCCATGACCAAGTCATCTTGTGGAGGAGATATTCCCATCTCACTGAATGGGATGTGGCCACCAATAAGAGGAGGTGGAGGGCGATAACTGGTTAGTTCTACAATAGGCACAATGTTTGTCTCTTGGTCATCCTCCTCCTATTCAGCATATATGTACTAGGCCTATATTTATTCCTCTATTTTTCTTGCAAGCTATTCATCCTGCTTCCTCCTACTTTCTTCTCCTTCTATTTGCTTCAACCGTTCTTCTTATTCTAGTTGTTTTGGAATATTCCTTCCTGTTATTCTTTCTAGTTTCTTTTTCTTCCTTGTTTCTTATCTCTTCTTGTCTTTTCTACATGTCTTCTCTTTCCTTTTTTCCATATTCTTATTTTTTCTTCCACTTCTCCTCTTGTTTCTGGTATTCTTCTGGCTGAGTCTTCCTTGATTCCTCAAAATCCTTTCTCCTATTTTATGCTTCAATGGCCCATTTAGAAATTGTAGGATCTTCCTTAAACTTCAGACTCCTCTCTGACTTAGGATTATGCAAAAAATTTCTCTTGGGCTTGGAAATGCTGACTACAGTGGGAAATTCCTACTGGTTCCCTTCCTGAAAAATATGCTCCTCGTGAGCCATATTAGAAGTTCTTGTCTTATAGCCTGATGCATGTGCTTAGGAAGCATTATACCGATCATTTATCTTTTCCTCTTCTTCCTGAAAATCAGGACTATATGGGAAGGAATAATGAAACTTGGCATAATGTTGTTTACACATGCCTCTGGGATCATATCTATGAAAACTCATCTCATGAAACTGAAGGCATAAAATTTCCTTAGCTTATGTTTCTGCATCCTTCAAGATCTTGAGCTCATATGACCCCACTTGAAGAGGAAAGGGAGGCCAAGGTACCTTTTTATTCTTCTTCTATTTCCCACTAACATCGTCAAACACCATTTTCTTGGTGTATATACCAATTAGTATCCATTTGATTGCATCGACACATGGTAACACAAGATACTTGCAAGAAACTTTATGGAACTCTGATTTATTTACATGCTCATAACTTACCTATCTTCTAGATCCTCTGGAATTTATTTTTATTGTATGCATATTTGATGGTTATCCATGTAACAATATAAAATTTATCAATCAAATACTAAGTGTTTATCATGATGGGAACAACTATCAAAGTTATTGAAGAATGTAACTAGTGTCAATCTTCATAATTGTATTTGTCAAAAGAAAATTTATTTTAAAATAAAAAGTATTTTTGAAGCATGGGCTTCATGCTCTTTCATTTATTTTCTAGGTCATAGCCTCCATTGAAGGATTCTAGGTTTTGACAAGAGTCAAAGGAGTCATTGTCACATTTATTAGACCCTTCTTGGGATTTTGTATCATGTAAATAAATTTATTTTTTATTCAAAGTAGTCATTTTGTCCCTCCTCACCAAGTCGACCCTATCCTGGAGAATTCGGTTGTATTGAGGGAAATTTGACCTCATGGTAGCAGTATAAATAGAGGGAGTGCGAATCACCTAGAAATACACTCACACAATTTTGATCTACATAGAGAAAGAGGAAAAAAAGGAGAGTGAAGTGCAGGAGAAGGAGACCTAATCCAAGAAAGAAGAAAAAATGAGTTTATGGGCATCTCTCTCACATGTGCGAAGTTTTATAGGGTTTACATACTGAAGATGGGGGTTGGAATTTTCGAATTAGTTGCAGGTATGAAATTCTAAAGCTGGGGGCTGAAATTTCTAAATTAGTTGCAAGTCCAAAATTTTGAAGCTGGGGGCTTAAAACTCTACATTGAAGTTGCATTTGAAAATTTGACACTTAGAAACTTTAGCATAGATCATCTACTTGAAGGAAGGGATGATTTGGTGATTGGAGGAGATTTTTGTATAGGTATAAAGGGCCTTGGATTGTCTCATATTGATTTGAATATACTAGTGGAATATTTAGACTAGGTTCTCCCCTAGATAGGGGTTTTTCCCTGGCTAAGTGCCTACATCTTGTGTCCCTTGTTGTGATATTCATTTTTTCACATTTGTATTTATGAAAGGAACATAATAAATTTAAAGAAGAACTAATAATAAGAAAAGAGAAATCACAAGAAAATGTCAAAGTCTAAGAGAAATCTACCTAAAAAACCTAATCAATATGATGCCCTATATTTCTCAAGAAAAGTATTGTCCATGGCATCCTTAGTACTACTATATTTAACCTCCTTTGATGGTCCCTTTTTGGTTGTTGGAGAAATGGTGTTCGAAGGTGATGAAATATTCATATGATCTATGCCTATAGTACCTGGTGAAACAAATGCACTGATGGCAACAACAAGTTAGTTCCACAAAAGATCAATTAATCTATCACTTAATCACAAGCAAAAGATAGCCACTCTGAGGGGAAATTACACAATTATTGAGCATAAGAGAGTAAAAGTCACTCGTTGGTCACTAAAAATGCACACTACACAATGAATGAGAGGGGATTGCAGGGGCCGAGTCAATGAGAGAGAGAGAGACTGTGGGATATGATTGCACAATGTGTAGTTGTTGAGAGAGGGAGGCTCCTTTAGTGCACAATTCACATTGAAAGTGTGCAAGGAGAGTCCTCACTATTGGTTGAGAATGCATAGTGTGTGCCTGTTTCTAATGATTGTGTAGTTTACAATCACAGTAGGAAATAGGGATCCATTTATTTATTGGAATTTTGCAATGTGCAGTTAGAGAGAGAGGGAGGCTCTAGGAACTACAAAATTTTTTTATGACAAGAGGAAAATCTAGAGATATACAAACTAAAGGGAGAAAGGTGAAGCAAGGATGTGGATTAACTCAATATTCAACCAATTATGGATTCACATTGAGCAAGAATAACAATGAGATTAAGGAGACAAGCATGCATTAACATACTCAACGACAATGATTACCGACATAAAAAAAACATATGAAATGTGAAGCGACACTAGAAAAGAAGCATGAAAAAGGTAAAAAAACACATGCATAAGCTAACTATAGGAAAAGAAACACTTGTTATGTTAAAAGTAGGAAAAAATAACACTTACGAAAGAAAAATCAACAGAAAGCGACAATTAGGAAACCTAACCGAAAAATTAGTGCAATTGAAACTAAAATCTCCTTGTGCTCACAGGAATAGATAAAGCTCCAAAGAAATTTGTGAAAATGATCTCTAGGATGGCTTGTTATATAAGGGAGCACTCATAAGGTTAAGGTTAAGGTTTTGAGCGTCCATGCCAAAAATCAAGGAGCTAAACTTAGTCAATTGACACATGTAAAGATAAAAACCTGGAAAATAATGCCATACTTCCATCTAGAAGTGCACATGGGATATCATCGGGAAGTGCACACTTCCTATTTCCAAGGAATGTGCAGTTGTATGCCTCTGTGAATTGCGCAATTCACTGGCACAAGAGACTACACAGTTGGTTGTCTCAGTGAAGTGCACAGTTCACTACCACAAGGGAGTGCATAAGTTTGCTTCCACAAGGAGTTGCACAGTTGATTGCCACAAGGAGTTATGCAATCCATCATATCAAGGCTTGTAATTACTGTAATCAAGGCATTCCTAGGCGCGTCTTCAAAAAGTGTTCATTTTATAGCTTTATAAGTTGGACCGTTGTTGTCGACAAGGACTGATTGTCAACATGAAGTGCCCAATAAACATTTAAGGGAATGCATAATTATGATATCACAAGCTAGGCATGAAGGAGTGAGAGGTTATGACACTTAGGAGTCCAAGAAAAAAACTTTACACTCAAGAAAGTAAGACTAGGGGTGGTCTTGGTATCCTAAAACAACAGTTCACATGATGAAAGGGAGGCTCCAAAATCAAAGTATGGGAATTTTTTTGGAGAGGTGTTGTTGGAGCTACAACACCATCATAATCTAAAGTACTTTATAAAACATAGTTTATCCTCATTGGATTAGCATAAGTGGGTCACAAAATCACTACAACATAATTATGATATTATTTATAAAAATGTGTAATGAAAATGTGGTAACAAATTCTTTATCATGGAAATTTGATGAGGATAGCCTACCTCATTGCCTTATCTTTACTAATTCTAGCTTACATTGAGGAATCTCATAAAAAATGATTAGCATTGGAAAATGACACTATCATTCAAATCATCATAAATTTTTGGAATATCCCAACCCTCATTAAGGGTATACATGGTATTTAGATATATTGTGATATAGGAGGTGCATTAATCTACTAATTTTTTTTTCCTTAAAATAAAAAATCTTATAATTTCATTCACCACTTATGATAGGCCACTCTAGATTTCATAAAACATATGAATGAACTAAGTGTTAGAATTTACCACAGGAATAAATAAATAATTTACTGAGAGAAATAAATAAACATAACCAACAACAAAGCACATAAACATAAACACATATGTTTATCCAGGAAAACCCCAAACTCCGGGGAAAAACCCAACCAATGAAATCTCATTAAACATTGGCCAAAACCCTGGCCAATCCGTCCAAGTGAGCCTTCACCACTCACCTCCAGGCCTACATTAAAATGAAGTCTTCCCAGCCTTTTATAGGCTCCATTACATGCAATACCATGGGCTAAAACCATGGGTGCACAATATCATGTGCCCCAAAACCACTACTATTTACCCTAGTCAACATTGACTCTATCCCGAGTCAAGTTTACCTAACACTAAGTTCTTTTCTTTTTGGAGGGCATGAAAACAAACATCTATGATTTTGTGTAAATTTTTTACACTTGATAAACAAACAAGGGGAAGACAATAAATATACTGGGGGCATTACAACCACTTTCGATCACATCACATATATGGGTTTCCATCATTATGGATTTTAAAGCAAAACCTTTGAGTGTAGGAGTTTTTTTTGTAATCATGGTAGTATTCAACCATCTCCCCAAATATGCTCATTTTTGTATCTTACCACATGCATTTACTGCCTCCTTAGTTTCCTAAGCCCTGCTTGATTATATTTTAAGGGTACATAGAATTCCCACTTCCATTGTCTTAGATCATGACGCTACCTTCACTATCAAAATTTTCAAGGATTTGTTTAAATTACATGGCACCTATTTAAAAATAATCATATCATGTCAACCCAAACTACATGGTCAAATAAAGTAGTGAACAAGTTCTTTGAAACATATTTGATATTCTTTGGCTCGAAAAAACCACACCAATGGGAATAATGGATTCTCATTATAAAATGATGGTACGATACCTCTTATCATGGAGCTACAAAAATGACCCCATATGAATCTATTTATGGCCAAAAACCATTATCAATAATTTTATATTTACTAGACACTTCTAAGGTTCAAGTAGTGGATCACATAGTCCACACTAAAGAAGCCATTCTTTGCATACTATAGGAAATTTTGGTTATGAATCAAATTAGATTTAAGTAACAAGTGGAACACCATTGTTTTGAACATTATTTTATGATATGGGATTAAGTGTTTCTCCACCTTTAACCCTATAAACATACATCAATTAAAGACAAATCATCCTATGAATTTGCACCAAAATTTTATGGATCTTATGAGATGACCAAGGGCATTGGACAAGTGCTCTACAAATTGGATATTCTATCCCACTCAAATATTCATTCAATATTTCATGTCTCCTATCTAAACGAGGTCATGAGATTAAAGTGCAAGGTGCAAGCAATATTTTCAAAATTTGATGAATAAGCTCCATTTGGATTCAAATAGAAGTAGTGATGGGTACTAGAGAGTGTTAATTGTGCTAGCACATGGTCAAGGAAGTATTGATAAAATGTAATGGGATACCACGTAAATATTCCAAATGGAAACTAGCCATGCTTTTACAACAACTTCCTCATCTTTATCCTTGAGGAAAATTCTACTTTTGAAGGGGAGGGCATGTTAAGGACCTACCCTGACCTCCCTACTTTAGGATACCTATGAGTAGGTAATTGTTTTATACAACCATAATCTTTGAATAAAGTCCATTGAATAGTAATGTATAGTTATTTAATAGAAAAGCATCCACTTTATGAGCCCCACTAGGTAGTTGGTATTGATTTTTGAAGATATCACAAGTAGTTAGAAGTTTCATTGTTGATGAGTTATTTAAAGAGAGGAGGCTATGGATTTTTTTCCTTGCATTGTTGTATTTGGAGATATTCTTCGTGAAAGGTCACCCCACCTTAAGATGACCTTAAGAGTAAGTCAAAATTATTTCCTTCTTTAGATTGTCTTAATACAAGGGTGTCTTTTACATCTTTAATATTATTGTCTCTTGTATCAGATTATTGCAATTATATTGTTTGTACACCTACTAGTGTTTCGAATTTAATGTTTAAGGAACATTACATCCAAATTTTGAGAGCACCAAATAAATCAAAATAGAGGACAACAATGGCCATAATATCAATAATGATAGCACATATGATATAAAAAAAACTGTAGGAGATAGAAAATAAAGATATGTTTATGTATTTTTATTTTTTATAATTGAATATAGTAAATTCCACAAATTTATCACTCAAATAGGAGCGAAATATTATCTGATCAATGAAGAGACCTAGAGTGTAGTTGTCAGAGGTGGTTGAGTTGAAAACAATAAACACCATGGCCTTTATTCACCAATCTCCCAAAATCAATAATGTCTAGGCTTATTGTTGTAGAAAAATGGAATTTCTTGGGCATGGAGAGAGAGAGTTTAATAATAGATATATTTTGGGCACAAAAGTTGACAGAACTATATTGAAAGTCATGAAAATATTTGGGTGGGAGGGTGGCCTCCAAGAAGTGACATCTATTAGAATCTTTAGCCAATGAATTTAGATGAGAGAGAGAGAGAGAGAGAGAGAGAGAGAGAGAGAGAGAGAGAGAGAGAGAGAGACGTGACATCTATTAGACTCTTTAGCCAATGAATTTAAGAGAGAGAGAGAGAGAGAGACGTGACATCTATTAGACTCTTTAGCCAATGAATTTAAGAGAGAGAGAGAGAGAGAGAGAGAGAGAGAGAGAGAGAGAGATCTATTAGACTCTTTAGCCAATGAATTTAAGAGAGAGAGAGAGAGAGAGATAGAGAGAGAGAGAGAGAGAGAGAGAGAGAGAGAGAGAGAGAGAGAGAGAGAGAGAGAGAGAAACGTGACATCTATTAGACTCTTTAGCCAATGAATTTAAGAGAGAGAGAGAGAGAGAGAGAGACATCTATTAGACTCTTTAGCCAATGAATTTAAGAGAGAGAGAGAGAGAGAGAGAGAGAGAGAGAGAGAGAGAGAGAGAGAGAGAGAGAGAGACATCTATTAGACTCTTTAGCCAATGAATTTAAGAGAGAGAGAGAGAGAGAGAGAGAGAGACATCTATTAGACTCTTTAGCCAATGAATTTAAGAGAGAGAGAGAGAGAGAGAGAGCATTAGTTGGGATGGTGAATATTAGAAATAGACTGAAGGGAATTACTTTAATACAAAACGACGAGGCTTAATGAGCCTCATCTCAGAAAAGCATAAATAAATTTAGAAAAACACTAATATTATAAAGAAAATATAAAGAACAAAAAAACTCGAAGAAAATTTCTTACATTATTCATCTATCCAAAGGCATTTTAATAGGTTTACAAAGGTTCCACCAAATTTGAAAGGCATACAATCTGACTACCTAACTAATTACACATAGCTTGAACATAGTTTGAAGAGTTAAAGCAATAATTAACTAAGTGCATGTAACTTGAAGGTTAAAATAAATAATAAACTATGCCAAATATGCAACTACTGACAAAAAAATATGCTTTAATATTTAAATGTGTCTCAATGGAGAGATGCATTGTTTGGGAGGCGCCCTTTGGAGTTGCACCCTCATGTTCCACACCACTTTGAAGGGGAAATGGTGTAGTATGAAAGCATGAAAACAACAAATAAAGTGAGAGGAAACAACATTCTTCCTACTTTTTGGCTTAATTCCTCTATCATATCCTTACATTAAGAAGTTGTTATTTATATACTATTGCTAACGCTTGAAAGAAAATAATTACTATATGAATTATTTTGGTTCATTGATGGGAACCCATGTGATTGATTTGACCTCAATGGTGGCTAAGTAACCATCCATTATGAGGAATGAATACCTAATATGGGTATTTTCTCAGTAACCATACCTTAGTATAAACAAAATCATTTATGGACTATAGAAGTCCTTTATTTCATGGTTTTGTAGGTATCTCATAAGTATTCAATAAAATCCAATGTCATCACTCAAGTTTCAAGAGACATCCCATGTGAAACTTTATTAGGAAATTGCAAATTTAATTGTAGTGAATGCCATGTAATTAGCATATAGACCAAGCTTTTAAGTGTATTTGGGTGATAACGGACACCTAGTTTTTGTCACAAAATTATGATGCCATATGTAGACCATATGTATTATTACTTGAAGATTTAAAGTATATCTTTCTTAGATTCAAGGTTTAGGTGATATTGTGATGATACCTTGGATATGTTTTAAACATTGTGCCTACTTTATCCATGTGTTATAGTGTGTTAGCATTATGTACCTATGTTTATGTACTTAACATGTTTTTTTTGTCGTTCAAAGTAATTTCATTAGATTTTTAGAAAACAGGTTTTACAAAAATTATCTCAACATGCCCCTTTTCCTTATTTTGACCAGACTTGTTGAGATCGAGACTTGGAGGAAACCATAGAAAACAATTGACATCCTTTATTTCCATTAGGAATTGTAGCCTTAACATACTAAAAGAGAACAAAAATATAACTAGAAGTAATGGAAAAATATCAAGGAGAG
Organism: Pinus albicaulis; assembly: GCA_034641835.2. Taxonomy (NCBI): domain Eukaryota; kingdom Viridiplantae; phylum Streptophyta; class Pinopsida; order Pinales; family Pinaceae; genus Pinus; species Pinus albicaulis. The sequence continues at coordinate 880,967,403 of CM076575.1, forward strand.
GGATTGGGGGGAATTACAGGGGGATCTTCAAAGTAACCAACATGCTCATGCATATGAAAATATATGTGTTCCACCCTCGCTTCCAAGCTGTGAAGGTGGTTATTCATGCAATGGTGGCTGCAACGAAGGCTGTCCAATTTTTCTAGAATTTCGTTTTGACTATATTGGATGTCATTTATATAAGCCATGAGTTCATTACGATATTCATAGTGGTGGTCCCTAAGAATATCCATGTTAATCTAGATATTTTGAAGCTGCTCAATGAGGGACTGCAAAGTGATAGGGGCCACAACATGGATTGGGGAGTGAGCTGGTGATATGACGTCTGCTTATTCAGTCTCCCAACTATCTGAATTATCTGAGGGTGAGTTGTGGCCAGGCTCGGGACGCCTTGCGTAAATATGGTTCCCTCCCCCTTGACGAGATTGACCCCGTTGGCATGGCATACTGAAGTGGTCAAGGCGAAACCTATGATGGAGGCGGGAGGTCAGAGAAAGAAGCTCACAATACTTGTAATAAACAAAGCAACCAGACCCACGTAAGTGCAGCTCTTGAAGGATACAGACCAACAACCAGTCGAAATACACAATGACACAGGGAGAGCCTACAATTACCCAGTCCCAGGGCCAAAATAGGTTAAGAGCCTTCCTCCACCCCTGAGACTCATAGTTGAAAACACCCTTTCCCCCAGGAGGAAAATAAATAATACCCTTGACCTTCAAATTTAACTGACAACTAGACCACCAGGAAGCCGTAATAAGGCCTAGGATAACATCCTCCTACTGATAGAAGTTAAGATACTTTACCAGAAAGAACTAGAACACTAGGAAAGCCAAACTAGACACCGAATAAACACCCCAATTATGAGATCGAGAACTGAAACCTACATGAACAAATAATTTACCCCCAAAATACAGGCGTGAGCTCCAGAATCTCCAGAAACTTGACATTCCATGAATGAAAACTAAAGGCGTGAGGATGAAGAGACACCTCAGTTGTTCACGTTGTGGGATCCCAGGGAAATCTAGAAAACTAGTGCTAAACCAAACCAATCCAGCCCAAGCTTCCACCTCATTTCTCACCTAAGGCCTTGACCTCAATGAGGTGTCATGAAAACCAACACTAGCACCATTGTTCTCCTCTTTGTCCAACTTCATCTCCCGAACAAACAAACTGGATAATCTTTCATAGTAGCCCATGTATTTAACGATGAAGTGTGTGAGAAGTCTCAGCACTCGCTCGCATTGAGGTCTGGGACGACACATAATGGCACTATGAATGCACGCGTGGAGGTCGGATGAGCCTCGATGGGTTCTCAAAAGATACGTGGTAGGCATGAGGGTCACCCCCATCAGGGGTATGTAGATAACATGTTAAATACATCTAAATTAAGACTTTTGTGGGTATAATTATTCAGATATTTGTCTTCCCGATCCATCACATTAAAGTATTCTTTTCCAACGCATTTCAGGCCAACCAATGTGGTTCATCATCATGATGAAAATATGAAGAAAAAATTATCCAACAGGGGTATAAAAAGGAGAGGAAAGAGTCTAAGAATTGAAAGAACAGGTCAAAAGTCAATGAAAACATCTGTTAGAACAAAAATAATAAATTAAATTTATTTACTTATTTATTTATAAGGTCATAATAATGTAATTAGTTAAAATAAAATATTAATAAATATAAATAAGGTTGAAATAATAATTTAATGTTAATAAATATTATTAATATATAAATATTTATATAACTATATTAACTATAGAAATATTTAAATAATAGTTTACATAAAAACAAAGTTAATCAGTGTAAAAAATAGTTAGGAATAAATATATAATTCATTAAAATGCTATCAATAAATAAAAATAAAAACAATTTAAAAATTAAATAATAATAATAATAATAATAATAATAATGGTGGTGGTTACATAAGACCATGACTAAAGTTCAAAAGTCAAAGGAATTAACATTAGACAAAAAATAATCAATTATGAAAAGCAAGAAAACTTTCGGTAAAAATTACATCATCATAGTTTTGTCAACGCGTTTCAAACAATCCAGTGTGGTTCATCGTCAGGGCAAGATGAAGAACCAATCCTTGGCATCAAGTTAAATAGATGAAGAGAATTTTTTTTAGTCGTTATATTATAAGAGTTAGATTTGACTAAATAAATATTATTTATTAATAAATGATATATTAATAAAAGGAAATAATTGTTAGAATATAGTTGTTAATAATGAATTAAGGAAAATAATTAATCAAAAGGAAATTTTTAAAGAAATGAATATCTAAAATACAAGTAATATTTACTTCAAACCTAAATAATCAAAACAATAAACAATTAATATAATAAAAATAATATTTGGGTCAAACTTAAATAATCAAAACACTAAAAAAATAATAATATTTTAGTCAAACTTAAATAATCAAAACAATTAATTCTAAAAACTTATAAATAAATAAATAAATAAAATGAAAAAATAAAAATAAAAAATAAATTCAACAAAATAAAAAAATAAAGTAATTAGTAGGCAAAAAATACAAATAAATAATAAAAATTACAAATCAGGAAATTAGGAGGAGGGGAAAAAATTAATTAATTAAATGAAAAAAAAATGATTAAATAATAAATAAATAAATAAAAACTTAAGAGGAAATGACAGAGATCCAACAAATGCTAATTTTCGAGCCATCATCTCTATTCAGATTGCTTAGCCTCCTTTCATTCTCTATAGCCTCCCTAAACTAACGGTGATGGAAATGATCTATCTTAGCAATGACCTGGGCGTCTTCAATGCAAATGTGGTGTTTCTTCCTTTCTACATGTTTTTCTAATGCCGAGGAGTGGGTCCTCCCATGTTTGATGTTGCCGCATGTTCTTGAATCTTTTGATTTATTGAGCGACCAGTTTCACCAACATAGGGTTTATTGAGCAATCAGTTTCACCGACATAGGGTGTCCTGCATGAACAAGGGATTACATAAACACCTTTCATATTCTTAGGGTCCATTGCGTCTTTTAAAAATCTTGACCTAAATATTATTTTTATTTTAGATATTCATTTAATTAAAATTTTTATTTTTATTAATTTATTATTAACAACTGTATTCTAACAATTATTTCCTTATATTAAAATATTATTTATTAATAAATAATATTTATTTATTCAAATCTAATTGTTATATTATAATGGCTAATTTTTTTTCTCTTCATCTATTTAACTTGATGCTAAGATCTCGCTCTTGATCTTGTCCTGATGATGACCCACATTGGATGGTTCGAAATGCGTTGACAAAATTTTGATGATGTGATTTTTTATAATTTTTTTTTTTATTAATTGTTTTTTTGTAAGCTGAGTAGGACTTGTCATTTTCATTCGTTTTTCAAAAAATGGCATATTAAAGAGTATATTTCTTCTGAGGCCTTGTTGTGGCAGGAAACTAGGTTTGTTGGCCATCGAAAGGCATTGTATGTCATCCAAAACTGAAATGTCTTTAGTCTGTCATACTCAACTCTATAAGCCGAACTGTCTATAACCTTAAAAGAGTTTTGCTTACTATGACTACTGCCTTCTATATTCTTCAAGAAAATATACATAAAACATATCAAAACAGAAACATAACGGTAAACTGGAAGGAAAATAAACTGATTAGTCCTATGAAGACTCGATGGGCAATAGGTCTCTAACACTAGACCCAGGCATCTCTGATTGCTGAGGTCGCTTAAGCAGTTGTTCAATTATACCCATACAGACATTCTGTTGTTGCACTTGGAATTGCAAGAGCTGGAAATCCTTTTGAATTTCCTGCATTGCAAGATCAACCTGCATAAATTTAATGGTGTGCATGATGGCTTTTTCCACCAAATATTTCATCCTCTAGTACAGGTGGATGTTTTTCTGGTACTGAAAGATTCTGCCTATGGTGTTGCCTGGGTTGGGCACAATAAGTTCTCCTTCCAGAACTACATCTTCCTCTTTCGCTTGGCGAGTGAGGGCATCCTCCCACTTCGCTATTACCTTCCTGACCTAGCTTAGAATTTCTGGGACATATGCTAGAGAGACATCCTTAATATGATCAACTTGAGGTTTGTGGCCTGGCCTCCTTAGTCCCTGAGAGGATGCCTCTCCTCTTTCTTTCTGTGCCCCTCTTTTCCTCGTTTTCCTCATGCAGTCCGTCCCAACTTCCTCCTTCACATTATTTTCCCAAGCCATCAGTGTTACCTTCCCAGTAGTGGCATGAACAACAGTTGAGCTACAGTCCTGAACGTCCCCAATTGTATTCCTTCAAACTCGTCCAGACCTTGTCATTTTTAATATTTTATTATTATTTTATTTTGTACTTAGAGTAATTTTATGTTTATTCCTACTTATTTTTATCCTTATTAACTTGTTTTAAATATATTTATATAAATTATTATATAAATATCTATGTAATGAACATAGCTATATGAATATTTCTATATTTATAATATTATTAATATTTAATTATTATTATTCGACTTTAAAATAATTAATTAAGTCAAATAAAATATAAAATAAAGTTAAAAATAAATAAAGGTTAATAAATAATTTTTTTATAAATAAAATAAAATTGTTATAAATAAAATAATATTATTAGATGGTAAAATTAAAAATAAGTTAAGAGAAAATAAAATAACTAAAAAAAAATGGAAAAATTGAATAAAGAAGAATACTATTTGGAGGAGAGGGCGAGGATTCAATTTCTACTGATTTTCTAGTTATCATATCTATTAAGATTGTTAGTAGCTTATTTCTTTATTTCAATGGCTTTCCTAAACTTCCTGAGGTGATAATGAAAAATCTTAGCAAGGATAAAAGCATACTCAACACAGATATGATGCTTAGTTTTTTCCAAATGTTCAATAAGAGCTAAAGAGTGAGAGTGATTTTTCTTAATAACAATAACGTGCTCTTGAATTCTGTGCTTGATAGAACAACAAGTCTCACCTATACAAAGCTTCCCACATGATAATAATTAAATATTAATAATATTATAAATATAGAAATATTCATATAACTATGTTAATTAGATAGATATTTATATAAAGATATTTGAAACAAGTTAACAAGGATAAAAATAAGTAGGAATAAACATAAAATTACTCTAAGTATAAAATAAAATAATAAAAATACATTTTTTATTAAATAAATATAAATTAAAGGAAATATAAATAAAATGGATAAATAAGATGAGGACAGAGTGATAAAAGTTATTAAAAGAAGAAGGTAAAATAAAATAAAAATGATATAAGATTATTAAAAATAAATAAAATTAAGTCAAATAAAAAATAAAATAAAGTTAAAAATAAATTAAAGAAATATAAATATAATGGATAAATAATATGAGGACCGAGTGATAAAAGTTATGAAAAGAGAAAGATAAAATAAAATAAAAATAATATAAAGATTATTAAAAATAAATAAAATTAAGTCAAATAAAATATAAAATAAAGTTAAAAATAAATAAAGGTTAATAAATAATTTTTTTATAAATAAACTAAAATTGTTATAAATAAAATAATATTATTAGATGGTAAAATTAAAAATAAGCTAAGGGAAAATAAAATAACTAAAAGTAAAAAAAATAAAAATAAAACGAAAAATTGAATTAAAAAGAATACTATTTGGAGGAGAGGACGAGGATTCAATTTCTATTGATTCTCTAGTTATCATATCTATTAAGATCGTTGGTAGCTTATTTATTTATTTCAATAGCTTTCTTGAACTTCCTGAGGTGATAATGAGAAATCTTGACAAGGATAAAAGTATTCTCAACACAAATATGATGCGTAATTTTTTCCAAATGTTCAATAAGAGCTAAAGAGTAAGAGTGATTATTCCTAATGACTGTAACGTGCTCTTGAATTCCGTGCCTGATAGAACAACATGTCTCACCTATACAAAGCTTCCCACATGAACGCATGATCATATAAACCCTTTTAGAGTCAGAGGGGCCAATTTGGTCTTTGACAGACCTGAGGAAAGACTGAATAGTGTTAAGGGGCTTAAAGGTCACAAAGGTATTGTTGTTTTTAAGAATATGAGCCAACTTGTCATAGGTTCCTTGAATAAAAGGAAGATAAATAGTGACAATAATATTGTTTGGATTAGCCTTAGCTCTAGGTACTTTTGCCATTTTCTAGAAGGCTTTCACGCCTTGATTCTTCTATAACCATTGTTCATGAAAACCTCCAAAATATGAGCTTTCTCATCATTGATATGAAGATAATATGAAATCCTAAGGGCTCTGGTCACAAGGGTATTCAAAACACTAAATTTTTGGGTTGGGTGATGACGAGAATTAGCATTAAGATATTACTCGATGTGAGTCTTCTTGCAAAAAAATTGATGGGAGATAGAGCCATATTCCTTCTTGGTGATAAAGACATCAATAAAGGGAATGTTTATATTAAATTCAATCCCCAAAGTGAATATAATAAATTCATATTGGTTATTAAGATTTTGCTTAAAGATTCGAAGCTTTTCATGACCATGGGGCCCAATGATAAAAGTGTTATCAACATATATTTTCCAAAGCTTAGGGAGGAAAGAAGTTGATGAAAGCGATTTAGTCTCAAAGTCCTCCATGGAAAGATTTTCCACAATAAGGGAGAGAGGGGAGCCCATGAAAAATCCACAAGTTTGCTCATAAATATCACCTTGAAAGTTTAATAAATTATATTTTAAGCAAATGCTGACTAATTTTGCTGTATTAGGGTCAGTAATGTTTTTAATAATGTCAATGGCCTCAATTGAATGTAGATCTTATGAATTTCAGGGAAGCCATTGAAATAGATAAACGAGTTGCCAACAATCTTAATAAAGATGATGGTTGGAGAATCAACAGAAACTGGATCCTCACTCTCTCCTATAGACATTCTTCTTCTTAATTCAATTTTTCCTTCACCCCATTTTTTTTAACCTTTAGTTATTTTATTTTCCCTTAGCTTATTTTTTTTTTTTTAATCAACCATTTTTATTAATTCATAAGACGATCGCATCATGGATTTCACCATTTCAAAATGTCTAAGACCTCACTCCTACTGCATCTATTGGCCCTCAAGTACATACAAGAAAAACATGGATAATATCCATAGAAAAAAAGAATATAAAAGATTAGTGGCACAAAGTGACCAAAATGTCCAAAAAGAAAAAGGTGTCCCAAAATCATAGTTAACCAACCATGTTAACCGAATTTGGATTTTCAAGTTCTCTTCCTCGAGGGCGTTGAAATGCTTCATCCACGTGTGATTCCATGTGAGACGTTCTCCCTTCAAAATAATCCATACACTCCTGAAGCCACTTTTGGCCTCTATGAATGGAGATTTTCTGATCTAAGATTTGTTGAATATCTTGAATATCTTTAAGGGAGATTATGTTGAATATCTTGCAGAAAATTGATAACCTCATTATAGTCATCCCTTGGCTTATTTTTAATTTTACTATCTAGTAATATTATTTTATATATTCCCGGATGCAGGTGCAGAGGATAACACATAACGCGATGGGATGGGGGTGCGGCATGGCGGGGAGACACGTGCCCACCCACAAGGCTATTGGCGCTCGACATTTAACGTTGGATGCTGCCTGTTTAATGGCATTTACTCTCGGCGCTGGTTACAATCCCAACTCCGCTCCTCGATATGATCTCGCGTGTGGCGACATGGTTCGACCCTTGGCTCATATTAATGGAGGTTTATTGCGGGGGGTCTATCGATGCATGGTCGTTTGGATAGATATCATGGAGAGCTGCTCTGGTTCGGTTAGTGCTCCCTTTCCAGTTAATCAATGGTGCACTCCGGATGCAAGGCTCCCAACTGTGCGCACAGCTACTGGCAAGCGGAGCAGGCTGAATTGCTATCTGGATTTTGGAGATGATCTCCATTTCTCTCACTCGGGTTTCTGTACGCTAGCGTCTGTCTTCCAGCATTCTCATTCGCCTCAGTCCTCCGTCAGTCATGCGCTTTCTCTTCTTCTTGGTCCCTCTGTCACGACTGATAACATGCCCCGCCTTCGGCAAAGGATGAGGTGCCGAAGAGGCACCACCAGACGCCCGCCTCGGTGTTCTCCCTCCACCTCCAGCACCTCCTCAGAGTCATCCTCTCACACGGATAGCCAAACCAGATTTCAGAGAGGTCGCCTGCTCCGCTCGGGCCGTCGCCTGGGCTCCCCTACACCTCCAATTCTCCCTGCACAGACCCATACCACGCACTTTTCCTTCAATTGTTCACTCAATCGCCCCTGGGTCACTGCCTCCATCACTGTTGTCCTCCACGAAGCGCCTCAGGAGGATGCTCCCTGTTCGAGCCCGGCGGGTCTGTGCAACACTGAGGCCCAGACCTCGGGTTCGACTGTAGGGTCGATGCTCCCAGTGAGCAAGGAGTTGTAGGGTCAGGTAAGCAAGGATTTGCAGGGTCCGGCGAGCAAGGATATGCAGGGTCAGGCAAGCGGGGTTCAGGATGTGGACATGGTGCGAGGCGACATTGGGCAAGCGAGCGAGGTGCAGGTGGCTCCACCACCCTCCAGGCGGGTGGTCACTTCCATTGCGGACCTGTACAAGGATGACAGGGCATCGGATGAACTTTGGTGCAGAGTCGTGGAAGAGCCACCTGATGAGTAGTTCCCCCTTCTCAGTTTGGTTTTCCTGTTCAGTTTCGGCCCTTACTATCAGGCTTGTTTTTGAGTTTTTTGTAGTTTCAGTTCATATATCAGTTTTTGCTAGCTATGGTTTCCAGAAACAAAACTCTATGGCTCCCCTGCGTGGGATTTATTTAGATTATTGTTCAAGGCTAGTTTCCCTCCTGATGGGCAATCTTTATCACTAGTTTTTTTGTTAAGAATGCCTCAACACTGGGCATTGATCAGGCTTCGGCCCGCTGTACATTACTACCTCTGTTAATAGAATACCTTAACTTAGAAAAAAAAATATTATTTTATATATAACAATTTTATTTATTAACCTTTATTTTTTTTGTAGGTCCACCCCCCAACCAAAGTAATCAAAGCCTAACCTTGAGGGCGTCGAAAAGAATTGAACTCGTGACCTCCCAAAGACAAGATACTTTAGCAACGAGAACTTGACGAATTTTACTAACTGTCAAAACTCTTTATTAACCTTTATTTATTTTCAGTCTTAATTTATATTTCATTTGATTTAGTTTTATTTATTTTCAATAATCTTATATTTTATAGATAAATATCTCTCAGATTAATCACATCATTCGGATTAGGTCAATGTTTCAAACCAGCTAATGTGGTTCATCCTTAGGACATGTGGAGGAACTAATCGATCTAGATGAATAAATAGTGGAGATGCATCATTGCCAGAAATAGCCGTTGAGAAACTGGTTATTAAGAAATAGCCGTTAAAACTAGTTGTTAAGAACTAGCCGTTAAAAAATTAATTAATTAAGAATTATAATTAAAATAATAAATTAATTAATTAAATAAAATTATGAAAATAAGTTTATGTAATATAATAGATAATAGAAAGGATAAAATTATTATATTAGGAATTATGCTTCTGTGATCCATGAATTGTTTCTAAGAAATTTTCGGAGCAAATCACATAAAAGAAATTTTTGTCGACGCGTTTCGAACCAACTAGTGTGGTTCATCATCAGGACAAGATGGGATATCTGATCAAGAAACCTAAATAAATAGACTAGGGAAACTCCAACTAGCCGTTGCAACATAACGACTAGTTTGACTAAAATAATAAATTAAATAAAACTAAAAATAAATTAAAATTAAAAAACATCAATATTAAATTAAATTCATCATATTAAATTAAATTTTATTATATTTAATTTAAATAAAATTTAATATAGAAGATTTAGTTAACATTAATTTAACACAAAAGTTAAAATAATTTCAATTATTTTTATATATAAATAAATTATTACTTCATACCAAAATAAATAAATAAAATAAATAAAAAATAAAAAATAAATAAATAATTAAATATATATATATATATATATATATATATATAATTCTAATTTTAAAAATAAAATTAAATAAATAAAAGAATAGATGCAATAATACTAATTATATAAATAAATGAAAACATAAAAATAACAATAAATAAATATTTATATAATTTACTTCCTAGCTATTAAAATAAAAAATATATTAAAAAAAAAATTAAAAAAAAAAAATAAAAAAAAATCAATCAATCAATAAAAATAAATAATATATAAATAAAAAAAATAAAAATTAATAAAAATCAATAAAAATCAAAATTAAAAATAAAACTAAAATTCAATTCTAATAAATAAATACAATGATATAAATGAAAAAATAACTAAAAAGTAAAAATGAATACAAAAATAAATAAACAAATTTTTAATATAATATACTTCTAAGCTTAAAAAAAAAAAAAAAACCAGACAAGAGAGAGAAAACGGGAACGAGAGGAATACACAAGGAGGAAAAAGGGGGGCACCTAAGAGTGAAGGGCGTGAATCCAGCATCTACTAACACTCCACCCATCATCCCTATTAAGGTTGACAGGCCTCTTTTCAATCTCCAAGGCTTCCCTCAACTTGCGATGGTGGAAATGGTCAATCCTCGCAATAACCTCAACATTCTCAACACAAATGTGATGATTTGTCTTTTTGGCATGCTCTGCTAAGGCAGAGGACCGAGATCTTATTCAGGGCTGGGAGAGAGACTATGGAAATAAATAAGAGGAGATAGATATACAGGAGGAAGCCATGGACTTCATTAAGGACCCTCGGAATATAAGAGGGAGACTGTCCTTTTTCCATTAGTCCATTCACACTTACTGGACACTCAAATGCATGTTGGCCAAGGCTTTCATGAGCCTACAGGAAATGGGAGGAGATCCCCAAGTGGTTTCAGTTCTGCAAGAAATCAAAAGAGAGATTCAAGAGATCCAACTCTACAACTCGTCTTGGAAGAATTGAGCGGCAGTTGCAAACAATGCATCAAGTGGATATGCCAGGCTCCAATGTCAAAGACCCAGCACCGGTTAGGAATAGTAGAATGGACATAGCGGTTTTTAGAAGAGTGAAACTTTTCCAATACTAAATGGCATTTAACTCTTTAATATGGCCGACACATCTAGTTTTCTTTAGGCAAGTTGAGACCATCAAGTTTTGATCTGTTGCAACTTACTTATTTTTTGATAAATGAAAAATAGAAAAATACTGCTAAATTTACAAAAATAAAATAAAATATAACCATACACACCATTATTATAATACATACAAACCATGTTCACTTTAAATGTCTTTTTAACATTCCCCTTATGTCAATACGCTTTTATTTGAATACCATTTTGTTCAAATATCTATGTCAATATGCTTTTGTTTGAATGCCACCTTGTTCAAATATCTATGTCAATTGTAGTGATGTTTATTAGTATCCGCACACGGTCCTACATAAACAATTTTTTGTTTCTTTGATGTCGTATCAAAGCACATAGAAGTGAAGTAATCGCGTATGCTAAAGACTATGGACAATAGCTGTTTGAGTTCTCCGGTTTCTCTTCAAAGAATGTTAGGAAGAATTATATTAAAAACCCAACATTGATCCAAATGAGTTACATCGACATACATGGCACAGCAATCGATCTTATCTCGGTAAATGAATATATATTTAACATGTTTATTACCAATAAGAGAGATTGCATTGCTGTATGTCATATCGTTCAAATGTTTCTCGGAAACTTACTAAAAATAAATGTAATTCATTATAATAGACTAAAATGACAAATACCGTTAATTTTATATATATATATATATATATATATATATATATATATATATATATATATATATTTCAGGATTACCTGAAATAAGTTTGAATTATAATTATGTTATAAAATTGTGAAAATATAAGTAAAATTTGGAAAAAAAAAAAATAATCTTTTTCAATTTTGGATAGATGCTAATGAATTTGTAATAGTTTTCTCTTTATAATTGTTTAAATTGTTTTGATTATTATAAAAATACATAACTTAAATTTATAAATTCAAAATTTTTTATTAAATTGCAATGACATCAAAATAATTTTTTTGTTATTAATATATTTTTAATGTATATATTAATATTATTTTATGTTACATATTAAAATATTGTATTGATGAACTATATTGAAATTTTGTATTATTATTATTATTAATTTTAAATGTTACATATTAATTTTATTTTTTTAGCTTTCAAGTTTTTTTCGACATTGAATATTTTATTATATATAACATTGTAATAAATTCTTCTAACAATTTCTTCTTTTTATATAGAGATATATATGAAGTTGATACCTATAGATTAAGTTACTTTGATTTAAATTAGTAGTTAATTTTTTTTTGAAAAATATAAACTTTAAACATCTTACTCACACATTTTTTTACTTCTAATTTATTTATTTATTTTTAAAGTTGATATGAAATTATATTAAGTCATTTGGATATCAAAATATTTTATATATAACTAAAAGTGTGTAACATATTTTTACCCCATAGCCTAAAAGGGCTCTATAACCCAATATATGAGGGAGATGTCACACAATGTTGCACTATTTTCTTTTAAATATGTGGACTAATGAATGAAAAATAAAGAATAATATTGAATATGTCTCAATTAAGATTGGGATAGAAAACTCACTTGGCTATAAAACCTACAAATACCTCATTCATCATTCTGCTTTGATTTGTTCCCTCACTATTTATTAGGTAGAAAATATTATATTAGGCTTTGTGTGAAATATATAAAATTGTTTGTCAAAGTTGATTAAACACACGTATGTAAAATGTTGCATGAAATTGGAATACTTCCAAAACTAAAATGCCAACTCTTATTACATGTAACATGTTGAATGAAATTGGAATACTTACAAAACTAAAATGTTTTTCTGTGAGTTTTAGTTTCTCAAAGTAAAAAACTCTAGATCTCCATATCTACAAGCAATGTGAGGGATTGAATCTTTAAGCTATACTTGTATGCATAAATTTCTTCAAGTTTTATACCTCAAGAAATTTGATCCCTCTCTGTGCGTGTTTCACCCAGAAGCTCTCTATAACTGAGTAGATGAGGGAGATGTTGTCACATAATGTTACATTATTATTATTTTTATTTTAAATATAATATATACTCTAATTAATGAAAAATAAAAATGATATTGAATATGTCCTTGTTTCACCCAGAACCTCTATAACTGAGTAGATGACGGAAATGTTGTCACATAATGTTACATTATTATTATTATTATTTTAAATATAATATATACTCTAATTAATGAAAAATAAAAATGATATTGACACCAAACTCACCAGTTTATAAAACTTAGCAACACCCCATTTTTCATTTTGATTTTCTTTGATCCCTCACTAAACATTAAATCATATAGGATTATTTGCCAAAATTGATTAAACATAGGCAAACTAAAAATGCCAACTTTTATTAGATGTAAAATGTTGCATGAAATTGAAATACTTACAAGACTAAAATGTTGCCTGAGTGTGGTAAATTTTATCATAGTGAAAATTAATTATAGTATTTTAGATATATAAATTAAGTAAATTGGTATCATAATTAAAAATGTTTTTATGTGAGTTTTAGTTTCTCAAATTGAAAAACAACAAGTATTTGTGGTATATAAATTAGCATAGATCTATCTTAATTTATGATGTACAAGAACTAATAAGAATAAAAGCGCTGATAAAGATGAAAGATGCAAAAATATTTTTTTGTAAAATTTAAAGAAAAATTTACATCTCAAAAGATTTGATGCCTCATAACACTTGTAAATTCTAGTATATTCATGATTGTCTTTTAATTATAGCTGTTATCATTTTTTATATTTGAAAAATATTAATATTAACCTTTTTCAACTAAGTAAGCCTAAGCCTTGTGGCATGGAAAAAAAAGTTAGGTTTAAAAGATTAAGAATCATTAATTTTTTTTATTTTTTTATTTTCAAATATTAGTCCAGGAAGAGCGCACCCATGTATGAACCGAAATATTGCAGGAGTGGGACATCTATTCAGCTCTGAATGCTCTACACAATTAGAGCTGTCAGCGTTTGAATGTGCCCAAGTTTTAATGTTTCAGTGCTGAGAGTATATGAACTTCAATCTAATGCTCCAGCGCTGAAATTACTACCCGATGCTTCAATATACTGGGAGTCCAATATTTCAGATCCACTTCTCAAGTCAGAGATAGCGATATTAGATCGAAATCCATTAAATATCAACACAAAAAGACACTAAATATATTGATTAACCCATTGTTATTTGTGGCAAGGAAAAATAGTCATGAAACGAAAAACCTCAAAGTTTCACCAACAATTTGTCTGGCTTCAATTTATACAATATTTTGACATGGGTTGTTACAATTTTGAATTGAAAATTGTGGGCATCTCTCTTTTACACCCACAACTATCCATTTATTATAAAATAATAGCATGTAAATAGATGATGGGACGTGCTGGGGATTTTTTGGCAATATGGGATGCTGCCTGTGCAAAGTTCTGTGCCTACAGCATGTTCGGAGAATATGGCAATCCCATTCTCAAATCGTGCATAGTTTCTGGTTTTTCAGTGGAGTTATTTTTGATGTCTCCATTCTACTTTTGTTAAATTTTTTCCAACTGGCAATTGGGGGGATCATCTGATGGGTATGTTTTTGTCAGATCACAATATTTTCTGTTTATAGGGGCAATGTTGTTTTTATTTTCGGAAGTGTTTTACACTATACTTTTTATTCTGTATAATGTACTGTTTATATTAATCATGATATAAAACAGCATTTTTTTCTTTCTGAAAAAAAAAGATGATGTTAGATATAGATAAAAGTCTTTTAGATTAATCACATCATTAAAATTAAGAATCACAAAAATTTTAGATTTTGAATAGTTCAACATTTTAGTGATAAAAAATACATAAAAAAAATAGAGAAAAACTAGTAAAATCTAATTTTTTCAATGATGGATTTCTGGTGATGTAATTATCTATATTGAATTTGAATATTTGTTTGTATAGCTGTATCAACTTTGATTTTATGTAGGTTGTAAGTAATTGGGATATAAATTGATATGGACCAAGTCAACTTACACAATCAATCTTGTGGAACAAAGTCAGTCAGGGACATAATCTGCAATTGACACATGACATGGAGAAAAGTCCACCCTGCACAAAATTTGCAATTGACATATGAACATGGACCAAAGTCAACAATGCAAGAATCTGCAATTTACATAAAGATTACTGTTCGCTCAATAACAAAGAAACTGGCTGCCATCGGTGAGATACAGAGTGCAGTTGCCTCCAACGGGTATTGCTTCTTCGAGAAAACAGCAATTGCAGAAGGGTTCGTTGTATAGTTCCTGGCCTGTAGTCGAGCAACTCGTGTATAACACTTCCAAGCAATAGGGAGGACACACTATAGATTCAAACATTACAGAAGTCAATTAATCACACATTTTATTGCATGGAGTAGGGAGATATATCAATTAAAAAAATAAAATAGAGGATAACCATAGATCTAGAAAATAGTAAGGCACCATATTTTTTATTTTTTTTCTAGAAATTTGATATTGGGAGTGTTTGAGTTTTTTTAAGGATAGAAATGAATATAGTTTCATCAAGAACCCTAAAAAAATCCAAAATTTTTAAACTTGACCATTATAACCTAGATATCCAAAAAAAATTCCATCGAATTTCAAAGAGGTTAAAATATTGCCTCTTAAACTACGAGAATACAAAAACAAACCTGTCTCCCAACTTCCTTCTGCACTGAATCCCAACAATGTTTGAAGCATAACAGATCCTTGTTCAGTGAATGCCAGTGCTGTTAGAAACATAACACCTGTCCATATAACATGTTAGAATAAAAACCCAAAATGTGAAGACAAACTGTTCATTAAAATCGTTAGTATGGACCCCAAAATTTGAAATTTCCATACGGTTAAATTGAGAACCCTATACGCACCCGCTGAAAGAAACATAACTAGAATCTGAATAAAAAGTAGATTTCTTCTAGAGGCCATGATATGATGATGGGCACGCCGAACCTTACTCCAGTTGATGAGTACTCACTTCTCTAATGTCAAGTTTATGTTTCAGATCTCAACATATAATATAGAGTTATAGGAGGGATTTACACTATTTATAAATACTAGATAGACACGGCGAGCAATAAATAATTTCTTTGAACTTACATCTGAGGATTGCTGAGATCATTAATATTCCTACTCTAGTATATAGTCAACTCAATAGAAGAGAAAGAATCCATGCATGGATGGACAATCTCTGCATAAAATCTGCTCCAGGTCATTTATTTAACTGACCCCACAAAATAAAAAATTGTAAAACGCTACCTATAACGTGCCGCTATAGTCTTTTATGAGATCAGTGGTGACATTTCTATGCATTAAAAGAACCAGGTAACGATAAAATGTCATCCTCAAATGTCGGAGACGTTACTGCCGCATCAGGTTTGTAATCCTCCCACGCCTAACCATTAAACTAAAATTCAGTCGGTGTTCAAGGGTGAAATAATTATAATAATAATATATAAATCAAAATCAAAATCAAAATCAAGATAATGATATAAAACTATTTAGCTGCATGGATCCCGGTCATCACCATCAACCAAATGCAATATTAATAATATAAAATTCAATTACACAACTCATCCCCATCTCTCCCAACTCATCAGAGGAGTGTTTTGATAAATAAGTATTAATATTGCATGTGTGGAACATGGGGTTGATCCATTCAAACCATTAAGAAAAATACTTCCATTGACCATTAATATTGTAATATACCTTTTATATGTGAGGTGTGTAATTTATATGAGATTGATTACGAATTATTAATATAATTTTTAAAATAATTATTATGTAAATTTGTAATTGATTTTTTTAAAGTGTTATTAACATTTAATTGATTTTTAATTTAGTTTGTAAATGTTAAAATATTTAAACATTTTCCAATTTTTTTTTTATTAATGACATCATTATTATTTGTTGGTTGACTTTTTAAATTCTCCAATTTAGTTTATTTTCATGATTAAGATGAGGTAAATAGTGGTAAATAGTGATTATGTACTTAATTCCAAAGTAAAATTAAAAAAATCAATATGGATCACAAAAGTCTAAAATTAAACATTTAAAATTAATTAAATTTAATTTGATTTAATGTTGTCATACTTAAATTATATATATTTCAGGTGAGCTAAATTGTATCTTACTAATTAAATAATTACAATCATATTTTACACATAAATGACCCAATAATATAAAAGTGTCTTCAATATTCATGATGCATATGATTGGTATCCTCCTTGGTTTCCCTCTTTAAAACTTTTAACTCGATAAGTGTACTAATCTTTAAACATGTCTTAAGGTGTTTGACATGTGTGAACACATCTTGATTTTTGAATATGCTATAAAAATTCCTACAATGATCCACTCCTATTGTTTATTGTTGAAAGAGATATTGATTTTATGCCATTGTGCATACAAATAGAGACCTTATCGTGAACAATTCCATTTATCTATGAAGAAATATTTTCAGCAAGACCTATAAAATTATTTCAATGTGCCCACATTATGGTTAATTTTTTTTAATCTTTTTTTTTGTGAACGAAACTTTTTTGTTTATGCAAAATGATTGCATCATTGTCCATGGATTTCCAAAATCCTATTGGCCTCAACCACCATAGATTTGTTGGTCAATAAGTAGTTTCCAAAGAAGATCATCCATTGCCAAAAATATTTGACCACCCAAAAATGGAAAGGGACTAAGAACCAAAACACCATCAAAATCATAGTACATCCAAAAGCCATTATGAATTTGATGAAGTTACCAGCGCAGGATTATATGGTCGTGAACCAGGTGATGACAAAGGCATGAACTTGTAGTGATGGTGCTTCTCTGTATGGGTCATACGCCCCTCCATATGGTCTTGCTTTTCCTATAGACACAATTGTCCCCTTCGTAGGCTTGCTAT
Organism: Pinus albicaulis; assembly: GCA_034641835.2. Classification (NCBI taxonomy): domain Eukaryota; kingdom Viridiplantae; phylum Streptophyta; class Pinopsida; order Pinales; family Pinaceae; genus Pinus; species Pinus albicaulis. The sequence goes on from CM076575.1 coordinate 880,985,407, forward strand.
TTTTTCGTGTATGTACCACTGATTTTTTTGAAGATCAATTAGAAAAGTTCATAATTGCATTCCTTTCATCATGTCTATCCCTGGTGATCTAAACTACAAGAGATCTAATTTAGCTAATTTGATCCCTAATGTTGACCTAGCTAGGCTCGTGCACAGGAGAATTAGGTGGCCTTGCTAAATCAGGAGCCACTTCCTCACCATTAGGAGAACCCAACCTATGAATCCTGCTAGATTGGCCTCTTTTTCCAACCCCTTTCCATGCACGACCATGCAAGAGAGACATCCTTGGTTTGACAACAACACAGTGAAAAACGAACACTAGATAACTGTAGTCATAACATAAGGATACAAATTTCCACATAGAGAACCATTAGTAAACCCCACCTCCAAGTAACGCCACACCTAGCCCAACACTTAATTTCCCTAGGTAGAGGTCCCTACAAGAGTTATTAAATTGAAACTTCCTAACCCACCAAAAAAATGGTTGATTAACCATCAAAATTTCACCCCAAATAAAATCGTCAAAGCGCCAAATCGAGAGGGAGCTAGCGAGAAAACATGAATGTTGAACCTTCCCTCTGAATTTGCACCCCAAAAATAGGAATATAATATAAATAAACTCAACCCAGAACAAGAAACCCATTACACCATGAATTTGAGCAATATCATATTTAATACCACTAGGGAAAGGCCAAAAAGTACCAATGTAGTGAACACAATACAACAACTGTGAAATGAAACCAAACCATAATGAGATTTCATTGTACCTTGTGCCTAAGACTTGAGATTTTTGGAAGAGATTTGTTACTATGGAACCAATCACCAACCATAACAAAGAAGCCTATATTCTGTAATGCACTTGTCGTCGCTCTGCTAATTTGAGTTCGTTTCTCTTCCCTCCCTCGACAACATGCCAAAATTAACCAGAAAAACTCTTCGTCTAAATCTCGACATCCAAAATGATTTTCAACCTTCTATTTCAACACTAACCGCTTTGACACTGGCCAAACCAGAAAGGAGTAACTACATTTACTAGACTTCCCTGTCAATTCTTCGAGCATCGTCCAAGCTTTGTGGATGGAGTCATTACTGCAATGAATAGGGGTACAAAACCAAATTTCGAGTCACCAAAGAAAACTCAAGACCATTACCACTCTCCTTAGCATTACTTCCCTCGTGTTCTAGAGACATGCTATAGAAGTAATCATCATTAAATAAAATTTTCCTTGCACAGATTAATACATCGGGAAGGCATGCCACACCACCCCGCTTAAATCATTGTGGGATTCAGTGGGGTGGCATGCACCCGCCCTGTAATCACCTGTACCATATTCATTTACCCCATTTGAGACTTTTAAATTTTTAATTATTTAGTAAATGTGGTAAAAAGTTCTTTTTAGAAAGTCACTTTAATGTTAATTTTGTTTTTTTTTTCCAAATTTAATTTTTGAAATTTTCAACTATTTCTCTTCAATCTATGCTTTGGGAAAACCTAGGAAATAAAAAAAAACCCATTGGTTAAGGTTCACCTTGCTCTATTTTTTTTTCTAACCAAATTAGAATATCTCTTGCCAAGGTATTTATGGATATTGTTCTTGGTATTTGTGTGCTTCATTTTCTTGCGTTTTGTGGTTGTTGTATTGTGACGTCTTTGTATTTATTCACTATTGTTAGAACTATATTTGGATGGGTTGAGTTTTCTTTTACCTTGATCTAAGTGCATACTTAGTTGGAGTATAGATGCAAGTTCTTTCCTCGTAAGTGCATCAAAAGTTTGTGTGGATTTTCAAACTTTCCAAGGGTCATATTATTATACATAATTTTAAAGAGACAAGTCGTTTCGTGGTAAGTGCATCGAAAGTTTTTGTGGGTTTTCAAACTTTCCAAGGTTCATATAATTTTCTTCATTAATTTGGAGAAAATAGATTTACATTTTGTCTATTTCACTCACATGAATGCTTTATGAAATGAAATTAAACACGTGTGATTATTTGCCTTTTATATAAAAAGTCAGCAACAACCAAAGTTATCGCATGTAAATTATATATTTTTTAATGTAATTGTATTTTTATATACGTATTAAAATGTAGAACATGTATGGACTTAATTCATAGATATGTTGTGTTTTCTCTTTTAAAGTCATAGTTTGAAATTCAAAATAATATATATACATTGTGATAATGGATTTCAATTTTATTCTCAAAATTTTTTGACTTTTAAATTTCATTTTACTTTTCACTATATAAACCTAAATATTAAAATAATAAAAATATTTCAATATATAAAAATAAATATTAAAATACAATAAGTATTTTTGAAAAAATAAAAGTATTAAATATAATCTTTTATGTAATTAAATAAATTTTTATATTACTTTTATAAAAATATTATTTTTGAAAGTCTATGCTATTCAATGAATTAAACACATTGCAAATTAATAGCTAAATTTTATTCGCAAATAGAGAAATATTAGAAAATGTTAATAAATGTAAAATTTAATCACACATTGAAGTAAGATACTACGTGACTTCACTTAGTATCAATCCTAAGTTAAAAGAAACCCACAAAAACCAACTAATCATTTCACCAATTAAAATAATGACCACTTAATATGAAAATTAAAACTTGAATCCATAATTCAAAGAATGTAAACATTATTTGAAATCGTGATATTTATTTTAATTAAAAGTTGATAAATTTAATTCAAAATGAATTAATAAATTAATAAAATTTGAATTATGGATCAAAAATAGATTTTAATTTAATATTATAAGTTATTATAAAAACCAAATAATTTTTCAAATCGTATTTTTAAATTTTTAAATTGATTCATTTATAATTTTATTAAAAGTGTTAAATTTTAAATAAATAATATAAAAATTTATTATTTTCTTCCGTAATCAATTTTTACCAGACATATATATTGTCTTTACCTATGATAAAATCTTTATTTATATCAAAAAGAAAAAATAATAAAGGCAAAAAATTAAACATATATTTATATAATTAAATTTTATAATTTTATTTTACAATTTTATGATAGTTGAGAGCATGCTTACAACACATCATGTCATAATAATTATGATACATTAAGGAAATTGACTAATTAAAAAGATGATTATTAAAAGACTTCTTTAACCTTGATAAATTAACCCAAAAAAATCATGTTAAGAAATTATATGCGTGAAATCAATGAAAAACATAAATACAAAATAAAGAATATGGCTAAAAGTCAAGCTAACCTTAACCGTAGATTTTATGGAGTCAAATAATCATAGTCCAAATCTAAACATTAGCAATGAAATCTAAAAGTGTAAACAAATGTCTAGATCACAAAGAAAAATAAAGAATGTACTCGTACTTTTGGTGAGCCCTGGTGTTGCACCAAGAGTGTTGCAACTCCCACGGGCTACCCTACTTTGCTTTATCAACTCTGGGTTTGTACAAACTTTGAGGTGACAGTGCTATATACCCAGCAGATGCATTCTGTTCATGGCATCCTCTTCCGCTTTACGAAAGGGTGCTATTTCTAAGGGTTCTTAGTGAAGTCTGACACACTTAAATGAAACTAAACCAAATTGCAGAAAGGAAACGACAGAAGGAAACTAAATTACATTGCATAAAAGAAATGTCAGGAATGAAACTAATTTAAGTTACAAAAAAGGAAACGACTGAAAAGAAACTACGCTATATTGTTGAAACGGAATGGAAGGAATGAAACTAGTTCTGAACCACAGTTAACTTATCCTATGATCTATCTACCATGCTACCATGCTTCTAACCATGCAACTTTTCATGATCTAACTAAACTTTAAAAGGTGTTGCTTGCAGTTTGGGGAAAAAAGGGCTAAAAGAGACTAATGGAGGGCTTAACACATGAAACGAGGCTTAGAAGTGGAAAGAGGGGGTGTAAACCTTATAAAACCTGATTATAGTGCAGAAAAGGCTTTTGGAGCGGAATGTTTTGGAAAGTGCAATAGTGAAGAAGTGGGAGTACAGTTCAGGAGCGGGAGCGAAGTACGAATTGTGAAAAGGTAAAATCTGTGAAGTGCGAAGTGCGACAAAGTAAACATTGTGATGCGTGAAATGTGATATCGAAATCGACGGAAAGAGTGGTACGTATTAACGAAAACCACTAAACGATGCGAAGTGTGAAATGCGACAAAGATAAAGCGGCGAAATGCAATGAGGTAAATGTTGTGAACTGCGAATTGCGATGTGGTAAATGTTGCGGAGCATGATATGCGATATCGCAATATCGCAATCAGCAAAAAGAGCGATAAGTTTTAATAGAACCAAATAAAAGTGGGGGATGCGATTTGCGATAAGGTAAAAACTGCGAGATGTGATTGCGATAGGGATGATGTGGCAGTGGGACCAGAGGTAGAGCATGATTGCAATATCGAAATTGGAGTTTGGAGGCAGTAAGTCTTAAGGAAAAAGGGAAAGTCATGATTTGCGATCTGTGAAGTACGGTAGCGGGGATTTCAATGAGGAAAGGCGAACGATGATTTTCAATGGTTTTTCAGGTGTTTAACATTAAAGTAGCCGGGACAAATAAAAATAAAGGAATAACGCAGGCTGAATGGTTTTAAGTGTTTTTATGAATCAAAAGGTGGGCGCGGTAGCTGCAATGATAGAAAAAAAGGAGGAATGGAGGCGTAAAGGCAAGGTTTAGAAACGTGACACAGAGATGGAAGGAAGATATAAGATGAAGTGGGAAGTGCTGGAAAACTTCTATTGGGATATGTTTCACGTACTTGCAATCAACCTGCCTATTTATGCAACAAAGGCAGATAATATGTTCATGAAAATACAGGCACTAATCTAATCTATTTCCAAGAAATCATAAGAAAGAAATAATTTTTGGTCTGTGGGGAAAATTCTACCCTCCTCGAGCTCTATTGATAGAGTTGAGAGGGGAATGCTGGCCTCACAGCTTTATGGAGTTTATCAACTATTCTACCACTTGGTAATCAGATTAAATCTACAGCAAAAGACAACGGGAAGCAAACTAAAACATCAATAAAAATACCAGCAATCTAGCTAAATACTCAGAAGAAAAACTAGCTAAATGACATGAAAGAAAAGCATGAAACAATAGAGGAGCTGAGGCACATGGTTTGGGCCTTAACCCATGAGCCCAACTCTCTGAAACTAGATCAATAAAATAATGTCTGACTACTCATTGCATTACAAAAAATATAGTCTTATTATTGTTAGGTCTCCATAGTTTGCAATATTGGCAAGAACAAATGATGTAGAGCCAACATCAAAACAACTTTGGAATCCTAGGATCTAGCCCTCCTGGATTCAGAGAGGGATCTCTCTATGTAAGTGTTTTCAAAGATATTATCTTTAAGGCTTATGATATGATTTTAGGCTAGTTATAAAGCACAAGGGTTTTTTTTGTTTTGGTTGGGATGAATATCATTAAAATGAAGGAAGTCTTTTGAAGGGTAAAGTTGTGAGTAGGTTGAAAATGTTTCAGCTGATAAGATAGGTAAGGAACAGTGTCAATACATTGGGATATGGAGTCATAAAGGATTTTAATTGTACAACAAGTTTCAAGAGTGGTCTATGGGGCAAGTCATCTATGTCAACAGATCTCTTTAAGTTGATTTATGGTATGAAACATTAAGGGGGTGAAAGAAGCAAACATATAAGAAAACAAAGAATAGCTTAAGATCAAGTAAGGACTTTTAACCTAGCCTTCTTTCAGCATACTCAAGGAAAGACACAAAGCAACCTAAGATCAGGTAAGTACTTTTAAACTAGCCTGCTTTTGATATACTTTATAAAGGAAAACATTTAAAAACAAAGAATAGCTTAAGATCAAGTAAAGACTTTTAACTTAGGCTGCTTTCAGCATATTCAGAAAGGAAACATTCAAGATAAACATAAAAAGTAGTCTAAGATCAAGTAAGGACTTTTAACCTAGCCTGCTTTTGACAATCTTTTAAGGGAAATTTTCAAAGAAACTATTGGAGAAGAAACTAGAGGACAAGGCTAACCATAGACTTCCCTAGTTCAACTTTACTTAGTAGAATTTTCAAGAACATTCAAGGATATAATCTCAAGTTTTACTTAGCAAGACAAGGGCTCACCAACATTCCTTAACTAATCACACTCTATTGAATTATCCTCAAATACACAATTAGCAGAAAACATAAAGGTAAAGATTTATCAGTGAGATTTAGGGTACTTGACAGCAAATCCTAATCTATATTTGTTGTTCTTTGTCAGAGAAGATGGATAGTATGGAAAACATGAGAAAAATAAAAATTTACAATGAGAAAAACATCACCGTTGACATAGACCAGGATCCCATAAATAAACTTGTATTTGATGTTCAAATCAGTTACAATATTCAAGTCTAGTGGGTCTTTACAGCTTCAAACTTCTCATCCCAGCCTATCTTTCTTCTATTACAAATAGAGCTTCAGAAGCCTCAATAGCTATTTACAATCAATAAGTATTCAAATACCAACCCTTACAATGTGTTCCTCATGGAGTTTTTATAGAAGAATGAGGAGGTGGAGTGTAAAGAAGAGCTGTTTGTGCAATTAATATAGAGTAATGGTTTCTCGGCCTTTGGGAGGCCTAAGGGAGAAGATTTCAGATGTTTATCTCTGTTTTAATAAATTTTACATTAAATTTCATCAACTAAAGTCACTTTTATTGACTTTGGAGGCTTTTGGTAGGCTAGTAATTAATTCTGAGTTGTCTTTGGCAAAAAATCTCTGACTGTGCATTTACTGTGTATTCTTGTGAGAAATAAGTCTGTAGGTGGCATTTTTGGCTTTAATTGCCTTTCTGATGTGGCATTTGGAGGCTTCCTTTATTGATTTGTCTATCCTAGTGGCTTTAAACACTGATTAGGCCCTAATCCTTGCTTTAAGGCTTTTGAAAACATCTTCGGAGTCTTTAAACTTTATTTGCTGACTGTATTCACCTTTTAAAAAAAATGTGTGCTTTATTCACTGTGGCCTTATCTTCATAAATCATTAGTTAAGCCTTTTAATCCTTGGTATTTTGGGCTTTAACCTTTATATTTAATCATCATTGTCTTTTGTTCTTTTGAACTGAATTAGGCTTTTGGTGCCTTTTAAGCCTATTCCTTTAACTACCCATATCCACCTTAAAACTGTGTTTTAACCTTAAAATAGTAGTTTTAAGCTTTTAATCTTTCAAACTTGTGCATTAACCCTTTAAACCGTGGATTATCTTAAAACTATGGGATTTGCAATTTTACCTTTCATCTTCACTCTAATATTTTAATCTCCAACCTTTACCCTCACCATTCTCTCTTCTTTGCTATGTGCAGGTGGTTTTTAGTGTGGTGGAGGGTTAATGGTATGACCAGCGCTCACACAGCACTGACCAAAGCATCAGATGAAAAATGGCAGCCTTTTTCTTCGTGATTTGGCCCTGGAGATAGAAAAATTTGGCTTTGTCCCTTTGTGAGCTACGAACATGGTTTTCGCTTTAAAAACCATCATAAAACCTGTAAAAAACCACAAAACATGTTATGAAAACCTGTGAAGGAGGGAAAAAATGCATGCAGAGGTTGTCGGAGGAAAAGGAGCAGTGTGGAGGGGGCGATTATGTAGGCGGAGGAGTTTTTATGAAGAAAACTGGTGAAAATCACGTTCAAAACTGTATTTGGTGCGAATTTGGGTAAAGCGGTTTTTGAAATACTGCTGGTGGTTTTCATGTGACCCTTGGGCGGTAAATGGTTTTTCCCGGAGGGAATGCGATCCAATTATATTGTGCTGCATGGCTTTTGTAAAACTGGCGGTATCACGCGATTTTTGTTTGTTAAACTTCAGACAGTGAAAACACGTGATATGTGATCTACACCGTTGGATGAGAAGGTGCATATCTGACGGTGCGGAGAAGAGGTGCGACGAAAATTTGCATGGCGGGCGCTGTAGTGGGGGATAGGTGTCAGCGTTTGATTGGGCGAGAATTTGTGTAGTGGAAGGTAGGTCCGAAGGGAAGGTTGGTTGCCGGGATGAACGACGACCGTCGGATCTAAACAAATCAACGGTGGAGATTGCAAGATGGAGTGATAAGGCGGGGATAAGGAGAAATAAGGTGAAGGAAAGAAAGGATGGCGAGGTGAATTAACGTCGTTAGATCACATGGATCTACGACCAAGATCCATCGTCGGGGGGGGGGGGGGGGGGGAGGCGAATAAAGGTAAAAGGGAAGGGGCTATGGATTAGGTAGGGGCATGGTCTTATGGGAGAGTAGAGGACTAGGGCAAAAAATAAAAAGGTCTAGAGGGCTTAGATTTTAAGTGCTAGGTTATATGGTGGATAAGGGGTTGGAGACTAAGCCATAAAGGGGCTTAATAGCCTGTGTAAGAAAAGGCCGTTTTTAGGCAAAAAGAGGGTTTTGTAAGGGTTTTTTTGGGGTTCCGATAGACAAAATAGGAGTTTTTAAACCATAAAGAAGGATTTTTATGAGTTTAAAAGGGATTTTGAAGGTTCCTTTGGGATAATGAGGATAAAATGAGAAGGATCAAAGGGGATTTTTCAGAGGAAAATGAAGGATGAAAGGGGGAAAAAATGAGTGAAAATAGGTTTAGAAAATGATGGAACATGGCCTAAAAAACAGTCTTTTTGGATATCAACATGGTTTATGGGTGGACTTCTTCAATGAAACAGTAGTGGAAATCAATTTTTAGATTAGGCAGCATCAAAAGACTTCAAGAATGAGCAATTTTTTGGGACAATAATCTCTTGAAGATTTATGACCTGTTTTAGCGATCATTTGCTCTGAAATTTTTTTATTGATGGCTAACAGTGGCTCCACTTGTGGATGGCAGCTCCTTGGAGGTGTCAAGAACTTCAGAAATCAATCTCTGGGATGCAGACCTGTGCCTTATCCATTGAAAACCTTTCTTCCTTGATCATGTTGTTTAAAAAGATGATTAGTTCTTTGTATCAGCAAACAAATTTCTCCCAAACATTCTGCCTACACAGCCTACTTCCTAACATTTTTTCTTCATAAGGTGCATTTGGACTTGCAAACCTTAAACATCAGCATTTTATTCTTTTTAAAGCAGGAAAGACTAATCTAAATCTACCCTTATTTCTTCCACGAGTTCAGATTAGGTTGTTGAACTCATAAATTCTCTACTTAGGCTCCTATCTGCCAGGATTAGACTGTCTGGCAGATTTTATTCTCTATTTCTAAAATAGAAATTTAAACACAGTCAAATCAGGATTAGACTGTCTGATTTGCCATGGTGTCTATGGTTGTATGTACAAGCTGCACATAGACTTTATTTGCAGAAATTTTAAAACAAAACTGTGAAGGCTTAAGATCTGAAAATTTAAAACATCCTTCATTCTTTCTTTAAGCTCTGGTTTTTATATTTTTAGAGCTTTTCTTTTCTAGTCTTTCTTGGTTCATATTTTAAGCATGTTTGAACCATTCTTTCTCTTTCCTTGGCTCAAATTTTGGTCTGATTAGAGCTATTTATTTCTATCCTAATCTAATCTACTGATAAGCCAAGATTAAACTGTTTGGCTAATCTGATTCACTAACCTATCAGCAGTAAATTAAAATCTATTTAGTCATGATTAGGCTATATGGCTTAATAGCAATGTTTTTATTGGTAGTGGCATTTGAGCTTGCACACTTTCAGATTTTATTTTTTTTTGGTATGGGCTGTACCTTTCTTCTTTTATATCTACCCTCTTTTTCTATTTTTTTTGTATTTTTCTCTGTTTAAAATTCAAAGAAAAAAACAAGAAACTAACTAAATTCTCATAGGCTGAGCTTTATTGCTTTCCTATCTAACCTATTCTAACTTGGAAATATTTACATGTTTTAGCTAACAAACTCTCTTTTCCAATACATCCAGTCAATCAGATGGTTCCATGTCTGGTCTTTGCTCATCTCTTTGAGCATGCTAGGTAAACAACAGGGGCACTCCCATCTCACTTCTCTCTTAGCAACAATGCTAAAAATATTCCTTGGTATTTGCAACAAACTGCTCTTAACAATATTTATTCCTTATTGAAATATCTTCAAGAAATGCGCATTGGGATCATGAAATAAAGCTTGGTTATGAATACTAGGAAGATATTTTTCAACCAGGATTATCTTTTTCTCCACTGGATCAAGAAAAAGATTCTTTCTGATTTCCAATTATGTAAAAGTTGTTTCTGATGGATTGGATTGGCTGATTGTTGTTATCAGGCTTATGATAGTGAATTTCATGACACTGATCAACTGTTGGTTTCCTTGCATGATTAGTTTCTATTTGAAGCTCATCATCCTCATCAGACTAATCATTAGTATAAAAAATCTCACCAATCAAGCATATTGGGTTATCAGTTTGTTTTTCTTTTAACTGATCTACAAGTTCATTTTCTGATTCAAGACAACAAGGCTCAGTAGGTAGATGAGCAGAAGTGTTTGTTTTATAAAAGACTTCATAGGCTTGCTGTTTGTTTAATATTTGATCAATTTCTTCTTCTGTCAAAAGGGGAGTTTATTTTTCAGCATTAACAGAAGAACAACAATCCTCTTTCTCTTGTGTTAACTGGTTTTGAGGTTGGATGTCTTCTTGAACCTCTTCTGGTGAATCTTCACTTGTGCTTGCAAGGAAACCTTGAGGATTTTCTATTGTTTACTGATCTACTTTTGTTTCAAACAAATCCTCACGATTATAATGATACTCAGTGTGAATACAAGGTTCATGAGTTATTTCTTCTATATTATCAAGATGCCACTCTTCTCTTAAATTGGAAATAAGTTATAACATAGAGGGAGAGTCCCTATATGTGTTGATTTTTCTTCTATTTCATGTTTTGTGTTTTCTAGGTGGCTTCTCGTTTCCTCAAAGCACTGCTCACTATTAGTATTTGCAATTTGGTCATGAAGTTCTCTTAACAGCATAGTACAAGATATAGGGAGGCAATCAGGAGTTTCCTGACAACCTTACTCATTATCTTCTATAAAGTCTTGACCATCATACATGTCTTGCTCATTGTCTAGGTATTGTAGGGGTTGAGTTTGTTCTTGATCTGAGAAAGGCATGGGCTGCTCTAGATCATCAATTTTTAAATTAGCCTCATACTTATCCATTATCTCTTCAAATATGTACAACATTTTTCCATCTTGGCCCATAGTTTTGCTTTTGGGTCTATATTTGAATCCATGTTTGTAAATCAGAAAAGAGGTCACTGTATCTTTTGAACCAGTTCAAAGTTTTCTTCCAGTGGAGTCATTTGGTCTTTTGGGAGTTGTGGAGTCTCCAGGTGAAGGATTTTTACTTGTTTTCAAGGTTTGGTTGTTGTTCACCATCAAAAATCAATAATAACCAATCTTGGTGATACTTGTTTCTTTTTTTTAAAATAGGGGTCCTTTGAGTTGTGAAGTTATCTATTACTCAATAATATCCCTAGTATTGTTGCCACTTTGTTAGGTCTTCGTAGTTTAACAGATTGGAAAGAACAAATGCTGCAAAGCCAACATCAAAATCACTTTGGAATCCTAGGATCTAGCCCTCCTGGATTCAGAGAGGGATCTTTCTATGTAAGTGTTTTCAAAGATATTATCTTTAAGGCTTATGATATGATTTTAGGCTAGTTATAAAGCACAAGGGTTTTTTTTGTTTTGGTTGGGATGAATATCGTTAAAATGAAGGAAGTATTTTGAAGGGTAAAGTTGTGAGTAGGTTGAAAATGTTTCAACTGATAAGATAGGTAAGGAACCGTGTCAATCCATTGGGCTATGGAGTCATAAAGGATTTTAATTGCACAACAAGTTTCAAGAGTGGTCTATGGGGCAAGTCATCTATGTCAATAGATCTCTTTAAGTTGATTTATGGTATGAAACATTAAGGGGGTGAAAGAAGCAAACATATAAGAAAATAAAGAGTAGCTTAAGATCAAGTAAGGACTTTTAACCTAGCCTACTTTCAGCACACTCAAGGAAAGACACAAAGAAACCTAAGATCAGGTAAGTACTTTTAAACTAGCCTGCTTTTGATATACTTTATAAAGGAAAACATTTAAAAACAAAGAATAGCTTAAGATCAAGTAAAGACTTTTAACTTAGGCTGCTTTCAGCATATTCATAAAGGAAACATTCAAGATAAACATAAAAAGTAGTCTAAGATCAAGTAAGGAATTTTAACCTAGCTTGCTTTTGACATACTTTTAAGGGAACTTTTCAAAGCAACTGTTGGAGAAGAAACTAGAGGACAGGGCTAACCATAGACTTCCCTAGTTCAACTTTACATAGTAGAATTTTCAAGAACATTCAAGGACAGAATCTCAAGTTTTACTCAGCAAGACAAGGGCTCACCAACATTCCTTAATGGATCACACTTTATTGAATTATCCTCAAATACACAATTAGCATAAAACATAAAGGTACAGATTTATCAGTGAGATTTAGGGTACTTGATAGAAAATCCTAATCTATATTTGTTGTTCTTTGTCAGAGAATATGGACAGTATGGAAAACATGAGTAAAATAACAATTTACAATGAGAAAAACATCACCATTCACATAGACCAGGATCCCATAAATTAGCTTGTATTTGATGTTCAAACCAGTTACAATATTCAAGTCCAGTGGGTCTTTACAGCTTCAAACTTCTCATCCCAGCCTATCTTTCTTCTATTACAAATAGAGCTTTAGTAGCCTCAATAGCTATTTACAATCAATGAGTATTCAAAGACCAACGCTTGCAATGTGTTCCTCCTGGAGTTTTTATAGAAGAATGAGGAGGTGGAATGTAAAGAAGAGTTATTTGTGCAATTAATACAGAGTAATGGTTTCTCGGCCTTTGGGAGGCCTAAGGGAGAAGATTTCAGATGTTTATCTCTATATTAATCAATTTTACATTAAATTTCATCAACTAAAGTCACTTTTATTGACTTTGGAGGCTTTTGGTAGGCCGGTAACTAATTCTGAGCTGTCTTTGGCAAAATATCTCTTATTGTGCATTCACTATGTATTCTTTCGAGAAATAAGTCTGTAGGTGGCATTTTTGGCTTTAATTGCCTTTCTGATGTGGCATTTGGAGGCTTACTTTATTGATCTGTATGTCCTAGTGGCTCTAAACACTAATTAGGCCCTAATCCTTGCTTTAAGGCTTTTGAAAACATCTTCGGAGTCTTTAAACTTTATTTGCTGACTGTATTCACCTTTTAAAACATTTTTCTGCTTTATTCACTGTGTCCTTATCTCCATAAATCATTGGTTAAGCCTTTTAATCCTTGGTATTTTTGGCTTTAACCTTTATCTTTAATCATCACTATCTTTTTTTCTTTTGAACTGAATTAGGCTTTTGGTGCATTTTAAGCATGTTCCTTTAATTGCCCGTATCCACCTTAAAACTATGTTTTAACCTTAAAACAACAGTTTTAAGCTTTTAATCTTTCAAACTTGTGCATTAAACCTTTAAACCGTGGATTATCTTAAAATTGTGGGATTTGCAATTTTACCCTTCATCTTCGCTCTAATCTTTTAATCTCCAACCTTTACCCTCACCATTATTTCTTCTTTGCTATGTGCAGGTGGTTTTTAGTGCGGTGGAGGGTTTAATGGTATGACCATCGCTCACACAGCACTGACCAAACCATCAGATGAAAACTGGCAGCCTTTTTCTTTGTGATTTGGCCCTGGGGATAGAAAACTTTGGCTCTGTCCCTTTGTGAGTGTTGAACAAGGTTTCCACTTTAAAAACCATCATAAAACCTATAAAAAACCACAAAACATATTATGAAAACCTGCGAAGGAGGGAAAAAATACATGCAAAGGTTGTCAGAGGCAAAGGAGCAGTGCGGAGGGGGTGATTATGCAGGCGAAGGAGTTTTTATGAAGAAAACCGGTGAAAATCAGGTTCAAAACTGTATTTGGCGCGAATTTGGGCAAAGCGGTTTTCGAAATACCACTGGTGGTTTTCACGCGACCCTTGGGTAGTAAATGGTTTTTCCCGGAGGGAATGCGATCCAATTATATTGTGCCGCATGGCTTTTGTAAAACTGGTGGTATCGCGTGATTTTTGTTTGTTAAAATTCGGGTAGTGAAAACGCACGATATGTGATCCGCACCGTCAGATGAGAAGGTGAAGATCTGACGGTGCGGAGAAGAGGTGCGATAGAAAGTTGCACGACGGGCGTTGTAGTGGGGGACAGGTGTCAGCGTGTGATTGGGTGAGCATTTTTGTAGTGGAAGGTAGGTCCGGAGGGAAGGTTGGTTGCTGGGACGAATGACAACCGTCGGATCTAAACAAATCAATGGTGGAGATTGCAAGATGGAGTGATAAGGCGGGGATAAGGAGAAAGAAGGGGAAGGAAAGAAAGGATGGCGGGGTGAATTACCATCGTTAGATCACATGGATCTACAACCAAGATCCATCGTCGGGGGGGAGGTGAATAAGGTAAAAGAGAAGGGGCTAGGGATTAGGTAGGGGCACGGTCTTGTGGGAGAGTAGAGGACTGGGGTGAAAAAGAAAAAGGACTAGAGGGCTCAGATTTTAAGCGCTAGGTCGCAGGATTTAGGTTATATGGCAGATAATGGGTTGGAGGCTAAGCCATAAAGGGGCTTAAGAGCTTGTGTAATAAAAGTGCTTTTTTAGGAAAAAAGAGGATTTGTAAGGGTTTTTTTTGGGTTCCAATAAACAAAATAGGAGTTTTTAAACCATAAAGAAGGATTTTTATGAGTTTAAAAGGGATTTTGAAGGTTCCTTTGGGATAATGAGGATAAAATGAAAAGGAGCAAAGGGATTTTTCAGAGGAAAATGAAGGATGAAAAGGGAAAAAATGAGTGAAAATAGGTTTAGAAAATGATGGAAATGGCCTAAAAAACAATCTTTTTAGATATCAGCATGCTTTCTCGGTGGACTTCTTCAATGAAACAGTAGTGGAAATCAAATTTTAGATTAGGCAGCATCAAAAGACTTCAAGAATGAGAAATTTTCTGTGAAAATAATCTCTTGAAGATTTAAGACCTGTTTTAGCCATCATTTTCTCTGACAAAAATTTACTGATGGCTAACAATTACATCCCGAAGGTATTAAACAACAAAATACCAAGATAATGGAAAATGAATGGCATGGGATGTAATGGAATCGAAGAATGGAATGGAAGTCAACCCACTGGCTAACTAACTAACTCCTTCCTAGCTCTAGCTCTGCTCTATTTATTCTACAGGGTAGCTACCAACAACTCCCTTGAAAATGGTGATTGAGTCCACTTTGAATTTAAGTAAACATAGATTGAGTGCCCTTCATCTTCAATTGCTTGGTTTCCTCTTGGAATTTGATTTTCTAGAGACTCCAAGTGAAGTATGGCTTGAGTGCACTTGTTCTTGAGTTTCTTGGCTGCCTCTGGAATTCAAATTGTTGGAGGGGAATCTCATGAGGATCCTTTGGCTGCCTTTGAGAGTTAAGGAGGGTGGAAAATCCCCTTGAATCTCTCCAATATTTCTCCCTAATTTCCTGATGTTGTGATCATTTATTCTCCAATCCTGATCTTCCAGTGGCAGGGAGCAAGTCCCTAAATCATCTCCTTCGCCAAATCTGTATAATCTGCCAAATATTCTCACAATATTCAACAAAATAAAAAAATATTAGGCAAAAATATGCAACTACCTTTAATCCTTCCTAAGAACATATTCAAGCATAAGAAAACATTATTAAGTGTAGAAGGAGAGATTTAATATATATTTTTATGTTCATAAGGAAGGTAGATGGGCCTAAGAAAGGTTAGGTGGGCCTTATTTTATGTCTAATGTAGAGGCCCATAATCACCCCCCTACTGAAACTGTTGCTCATCCTCTGAGCAACCTATTCATCCTCCCTGCCTTATGGTTCTTCCTGCATGCTGATTTATTTCATTTTTTGTTTCTTGGGCCATGCGCTGCTCTTCTGATAATCTTCTTGCTATTCTTCTAGCTGCAATTCTTCTTGTAGGTGCTTCATAGAGGTCCTCATATGCCTTAAATATATTTTGCATGCCAAGAGGTGGTGGAACCACCTTTGATTTGATTTTATTTTATTTTATTTCTTTCTTTATTTTTTTTCCTTTTTATTTTTATTTTTTTTATTTGTTTTTATTGCATGCAGAATAAACTGACAGTTCATTTTCTGTGAATTGAATTCACCCTTGGTTATCCCTTGGAACTCCTTGTCTTGTATTACCATGAACTGCTTACTGCCCACTTTCTCAAGTCCTTTTTACTTTTGTCTTGTTCCTTCTCTTGGTGGAAAAAGTGAGATTAGTTGCTAGATAAGGTTGAGATTGCTCTGCTACTGATTTTGGATATATAAAAAATTTCCTTCTCACACTTTTTAATGTTTTATTAAGCTAAAATAGATTCGAAGAAAGGGTTATATGATTGCATACCTGAGCCTTACCATTGATTTTTTTTTTTGCAAGTGATATTGAAGCTGCTGGTATGGTTGTTGAAGTTGTTTTGAACCTGCATATGATAATATGCTTGAGGTCCTTTGGAGCTTCTGAGCACATGAAGAGGAAGTCAAAGTTTGAATACCTTTGACTAAAGTGTTGACAAAATTTTCTTTTTGTGCCAACTTGATGTTTTTATGCTTGCAAAGGTTGGAGAGCACCTGCATTCATTAGATATATATACATGGAGAAATGCAATTTTTTTTTTAAGGCCTACTAGCTACCCCAATGAGATTTTCAACTAGTAGGTCTTCCTAGCCACCTCAAAAGAGGTTTTCACCTGGGATCTTTTATTTTTTCTCTTTTTTCTTTAACTCGATGACCGCCTCATGGAGGTTTTCAATCAGTGAGCCAATCTTAGATGCCTCAAAAGAGGTTTTCACCTAAGATTTTATTCTTTTTCCTTTTTTTTTTCTCATTTTTTTTTAATTTCCTACTCTACTTGAAAAAAAAAAACCTTTTTAAAGTATAGGAATACTTCCAATGGATCCATGTACACATCAAGATGACAGATAAAATCAGATGCACACTTGGAATACATGTTCTAACATGTACCAGAATATAAGAGATGAATTACTTTGATTGGGATTATATCAAGTACTGTTGGAGAAGAGTATGTTGCTACAACTTAAGGATTGTTTGGAACCATATGCATTAGGGAAATTTTTAGGTCTAAAATAGGCCTCCTATGGAAACAAATAAAATAATAGCTAAACAAATAAAATAATATTTATGAATTTTCAATTCACTTTTTGCACCACAATCCATGTAACCATAGTTAAATTCAATTCAAAATTTGTACCAAAATAAAATAAATAAAAAAATTGTATTGATGTGACTATAAATAATAATGATATTTTCAAGAAAAAGTCATTATCATTGAACAACTAATGCATATTCCCTTTGTAATTATAATGCATTTGTCCTTTGTACTTAAATAACTTAAAATAAAATATAAATATAATTCTATAAATTCTTAATTATATTATATGCTATTAATTAAAATTTATATTATTTAAATTGTATAATAACATGTAATTAATATACTATATAAAAATAATATAATATAATATAATATAATAAATGTATAGGGATATGCATTGTTTCTTTCAAGAAATATGAAATAAAAATAATATATTTTTATTCAAAAAGTGTGAAATTACATTTATTATGAGTACTTTACTTTGACTTTAAAAGTACTTAGAATACTACCATGGTTAACCATGAGTTTTTATCTACCATTGAGAATGTCACAATTAAGTACCTTTAACTCAAGAAATGCCACCTAAACCATTAGGGATGATGTCATCCCATAAAATGGGATTGGTTCTCATAAAGTTAATTTTGATTGTACATTTTCCTTAGGAGGCCCATTTTAGACCTCAAAATTCCCCTAATGTCAATATAGTTATGATGCCCCAAAATTCCCCTAATGTCAATATAGTTATGATGCCCCTGGTTAACTTTCTAAGTTGGATCACCTTGGATGTCCTCTTCTATTATGGTAGTCAATCTTCCTCTTTTTGTTGATTGTTCTCTTGAACACAGGGAGGAAATGCTGGTAAACATGAGGTAACTCTCTCAACTTCTGATTCTGATATTTTCTCTTCATCAAGTGCAACACTTGATTCTTTGATCTCCTCATTTGAATATCTTTCTTCTTGAGGTTATACTGTAATGACATTAAGAAGGTATCTTCTTGGCAATTCCTTTCATGAACTATCTAGATCAAGAAAGGTGTTGCAAAGATGATATTTTCTTAATGTTTGGAAGTGTTGTACCTCAGCATTGTAAGTGTGCTGAGATACTTCATTGTATGGGTTTGGAAATGGTGGTACAGGTAGTTGAGTGGGGGCGGATATATGAGATGGATGTGGTTGAGGTTGTGGTTGTGGTGGAGGTGGATGGTAGGGATAGCATGGAGTTGGGTATGGAGGATATATAGGGGAATATTGAGAATGTTGAGGATTTTTCCAATAAGGACCTTGCCAACCACGTTGCCAAGATTGGTTTTTGGGTTGAGATGGCCAAGGTTTCCAAGGAGGGAGTGTGTCCCAATTATTTTGAGATGGATGTGAATAAGCTTGACATTGTGAAGTAGGTCCTTGCGTCATATCAAGTTGACTAGGATGCCAGGGTATCCTTGGAGCTACATAACATAGCTTCTTTGATGATTGCCTTGCTTCATCGTCCTCCTGGTAAAATTCTTTAAACCTGGGGAATGATGAACAACAATTAGTAGCATATGATTCTGCATGGATAACAAAAATATCAGCATCGATAACAAAAATATCAACATCTTATTTTTGTTCATTTTTCATTCTTAACATTTCTACTTGTTCACTTAGATTGCTAAGGATTTCTGTTTTAAAGTTGCCAATAAAATTTCCAAGTTCACCTTGCCTTACCAATGTTCATGCTGAATTACTTACTCTTTCCCTTCCTCTTGATATGCACTTGCACGTTTCACAAATTTCTTCAAATGACAATTTATATACATCTCCTTTGCTCATGATATTAAGGAGATCAATCCACTCATCCCTAATTGTTCTAAGTAAGAGGGTTTTTGGTGTGTCAAATCCTAGATGTTGCAATTTTTCCCTCTTAACATTATACATGAACCTCTCTATTAGATCCTCAAGGCTCTCATCCTCTTCTTGGTTCATTCTAAAAAATTCTTCTCTAAGATCATAGTCTTTATATTTTTTCTAGAAATATATTTTTCATATCATTTCATGATCTTATTGAATTAGTACCTATACTCATGAACCATTTAAGAGCTCTATCCTTCAATGTTGCAGGAAACAATCTCAGTTTTTGACTATGTGATAAGTAGCCGTAAGACCTACAAATTATCTCAAATTCAAAGAGAAATG
This sequence comes from Pinus albicaulis, assembly GCA_034641835.2. Classification (NCBI taxonomy): domain Eukaryota; kingdom Viridiplantae; phylum Streptophyta; class Pinopsida; order Pinales; family Pinaceae; genus Pinus; species Pinus albicaulis. Next base: position 881,004,731 of record CM076575.1, read on the forward strand.
TTTCTGGATCCTTTGTCCTCATACCATGGAAGTTGGGAAGGAAATATGGACGGATTTTCTTCATAGGTACACTAATGTCCATATATTGAGTTGGAAACCCAATAAGATATTATTTATTGTCATCATATCCATCCATCTCTTCTTCCTTCAAAAGTGTATGGTGATGTGGTTCTTACTGCACCACGTGGTCAAGTTTCGGGTGGGGGGGGTTGGTATTGGAGAAGTATTTAAAAAAAAAAAATTGAGTATCCCTACTCCTATGAGGCATGAAAATAATTTTTTTTGTATTTTTCAATATTTCAAAAACAACATGAAAAAGAAAGTAGAAAATAATACTAAAAACAAAATCAAAACATCTACTAGACACCTCCTTGGCAACAACGCCAAAAAGTGGTGAGCCCTGGTATTGCACAAAGAGTTTTGCAACTCCCAGGGGCTACCCTAATTTACTTTATCAACTCGGGTTTTGTACAAAATTTGAGGTGACAGTGCTATATACACATCAGATGCATTTTGTTCATGTCATCCTCTTCCGCTTTACGAAAGGGTGCTATTTCTAAGGGTTCTTAGTGAAGTATGTCACACTTCAATGAAACTAAACTAAATTGCAGAAAGGAAATGACAGAAGGAAACTAAAATACATTGTAGAAAAGAAATGACAGGAGTGAAACTAATTTAAGTTGCAGAAAAGGAAATGACTAAAAAGAAACTAAGCTATATTGCTGAAAAGGGATGGCGAGAATGAAACTAGTTCTAAAACACACTTAACTTATCATATGATCTATCTACCATGCTACCATGCTTCTAACCATGCAACTATTCATGATATAACTAAAATTTAAAAGGTGTTTCTTGCATTTTGGGGAAAAAATGGCTAAAAGAGGCTAATGGAGGGCTTAACACATGAAACGAGGCTTAGAAGTGGAAAGAGGGGGTGTAAACCTTATAAAACCCGATTATAGCACAGAAAAGGATTTTGGAGCAGAATGTTTTGAAAATTGCAATGGCAGAGAAGCGGGAGTACAGTTCAAGAGTGGGAGCGAAGTGTGAATTGTGAAAAGGTAAAATCTGCGAAGTGTGAAGTGCGACGAAGTAAACATTGCGATGTGAGAAATGTGATATCGCAATCAGCGGAAAGAGCAGTATGTATTAACAAAAACCACTAAATTATGTAAAGTGTGAAATGTGACAAAGATAAAGTGGTGAAATGCGATGAGGTAAATGTTGCGAACTGCGAATTGCGATGTCATAAATGTTGCAGAGCGCGATATGTGATATCGCAATATCGCAATCGAAAAAAATAGTGGTAAGTGTTAACGAAACCAAATAAAAAGTGTGGGATGCAATTTGTGATAAGGTAACAACTATGAGATGCAATTACGATAGGGATGACATGGCAGTGGGACCAGAGGTGGAGCGCAATCGCAATATCACAATTGGCGTTCGGAGGTGGTAAGTCTTAAGGAAAATGGGAAAAGTCACGATTTGCGATCTGTGAAGTATGGTAGTGGGGATTTCAATGAGGAAAGGCGGAAGAAAAGTTTCAATGGTTTTTCAAGAATTTAGCGTTAAAGTAGCTGGGACAAATAAAATGAAAGGAATAAGGCGAGCTGAATGGTTTTAAGTGTTTTTATGAATCAAAATGTGGGCACGATAGTTGTGATGAGAGAAAAAAAGGAGGAACAAAGGCGCAAAGCAAGGTTTGAGAGTGTAACACAGAGATGGAAGGAAGATAGAAGATGAGTGGGAAGCGCTGGAAAACTTCTCATGAGATATGTTGCCCGTACCTGCAATCAACCTGTCTATTTATGCAACAAAGGTAGACAATATGTTCATGAAAATACAGGCACTGATCTAATATATTTCCAGCAAATCATAAGCGAGAAAGCATTTTTGGTCTGTGGGGAAAGTTCTACCATCCTCTAGATTTATTGACAGAGTTGAGAGGGGAAGGTTGGCCTCACAACTTTATGGATTTTATCAACTATTCTACCACTCAGTAAGAATATTAAAGATATTGCAAAAGACAATGGGAAGCAAACTAGAACATCAATAAAAATACCATCAAACAAGCTAAATACTCAGAAGAAAAAATAGTTAAATGACATGAAAGAAAAGCACGAAACAACAGAGGAGCTGAGGCACATGGGTTGGGCCCTAACCCACAATCCCATCTCTCTATAACTAGATCAATAAAATAACATCCGACTACTCATTGCATTACAAAAAATACAGTCTTATTACATCCAGAAGGTCTTAAACAACAAAAGCCTAAGAGAATGGAAAATGAATGGCATGGGATGGAATGGAATCAAAGAATGGAATGGAAGTCGACCCACTGGATAACTAAATAAATCCTTCCTATCTCTAGCTCTCCTCTATTTATTCTATAGGGCAGCTACCAAAAAATCCCTTGAAAATGGTGATCGCGTCCACTTTGACTCCAAGTAAACATAGATTGAGTGACCTCCGTCTTTACTTTCTTGGCTACCTCTTGGAATTCGATTTGCTGGAGACTCCAAGTGAAGTATGGCTTGAGTGCACTTGGTATTGAGTTGCTTGGCTGCCTCTAGAATTCAAATTTCTTGAGGATGATCTCATGAGGATCCTTTGGCTGCCTTTGAGAGTTAAGGAGGGTGGAAAATCCCCTTGAATCTCTCCAAGATTTCTGCCTAATTTCCTGATGTTGTGCTCATTTATTCTCCAATCCTAGTCTTCCAGTGGCAGGGATCAAGTCCCTAAATTGTATCCTTCTTCAAATCTGTATAATCTACCAAATATTCTCACAATATTATACAAAAATAACCAATATTAGGAAAAAATATTCAACTACCTTTAATCCTTCCTAAGAACATATTAAAGCATAATAAAAAATTATTAAGTGTAAAAGGATATATTTAATATATATTTTTATGTGCATAAGGAAGGTATATGGGCCTAAGAAAGGTTAGATGGGACTTATTTTATGTCTAATTTAGAGGCCCATCAACTTTGATCACTTTATTGATTTGATTTTGTATTTACATCTGTCTGCAAGGAAAATGAGACGGTGAGTTGGCAAGGAATGATGGAGTTGGTTGGATGGTACAATGCATTAATTAAATGTATACTTTAATAATAGTTCTTGAATTAACTCATAGTATAGTTTAATAATGGTTTCAACAATATAAGTACACTGGGAAAATTGATATTTTTTAAATATTTTTTATATCGCAATTATAATTTAAACCCCATGAAAATTGTCAAATCAACACTTTAGAACAATAAAAAAAATTAAATTTTTTAATTTTAAAAATTCTAAAAGTAATTGTAATTTTATGAAAAATCATTTTAATATGTTAATTTTATAAAATTTTACAAAAAAAAATTATAAAACAAAGAGTTAATATTTTTTTGACTAAAAATCAATTACAATATAACTTGCCTTTCGGCATGTATAATAAGGCATCTAAAATTAAAAATAAGTTAAAATGATACGTCTTTAATTGTTGATTTTTATTTGGTTATAAATTTTTAGTTTAAAATATAATAAACAAACTCTAGACTAGTTGAATGCCAATCACTAGAAATCAAGTCAGCTTACTTTTAGATTTGGTTCAGGGGATGCATATAAACTCTTTGATAGCCATATCGAAACCTTAAATTTACTGGAAATAATTTTTAGATGGCCACGACTCAAGAATCTCCTTTTTGATCATGGGACATACTCAATTTATTTTTCTCCTCAAATCATCAAGTAGATTACTTCCTTGAGCTCTCATCTCTACTACTACTTTTATTCATCTCATCTTCTCTATTCCATTCATTGATATTCTTCAAGACAAACTTCATTTTTAATGGGATTCCTTGGAAGGTAAATTATCATAATGGTTCATTTCAACTTCCGAGGGAATTTTGAACAATTTCGTAACTTTGTTAAAAAAAAAATTCTTATTACAAAGTTTACAAACAGGTTATGGTAAGAATCCAATTCAGATCACACCTCCCCATTTGTAATATTTTGGTCCAAAAAAGCTTCAATTTTCTTCATTTTTATTCTTCTTTTCCTTAATTCATGCCCCAAAAAATCTCCAACAAAGAGTGCCTGTGCCGCAAGATGTAATACAATATATGAATAGGGGATACAATTTGTAAAGGCCTATTTTCCATATCATGGCAAGAGGTGACAATTTTTTTCTGCAATAGGCTATTGAACAACCATTAATCCTTGGGCTACAAGTGTAAGAATCCCTTCTTTTCCTTTTACAATTTACCTTAACTCTCCAATATTTCTTCTTGGCTAGTTAGTTATTGGGATGGAATTTGGGGCGAAGTCTTTATAATTTGGTATGCTAATGTTTAGTCAATATACTTAACTAGAAATTGTTCCTAAATAGGATACTTGGCCTTATAGAGTGTCGCTAATAACTATCATTAAGACTTATTCTTGCAATAAAAATGAACTAAATACTATGCCATATTATTTTTCTTTCTGATGATGCTATCTAACTTGGTTTCTTGATCGCCCAAGAGTTGGAGCAAATCTAGATGGTGGAATCATCTCTTTGTTGCTCTATTATAAGGCTCTACAAGAATATTTCAATGAATTTATACACACTCCTTTTCTAGTTACCTTTTCCTCAGTGGGAATGACTTCCTTTTTTATTCCTCTTGCCTTAATGAAGGTGGTTTGAGTTGAAATTGTGCTAGTTTATTGTCCACTAAATCCTAGGCTTTCACAGTTGGGCATCTATTGAGATATAATTAAAATAAAAATATCTTGGCCTTCCTTTCCTTTCCCTTGGCCATCATATCCCATTTACTTTGCTAGGATTTGACATGATCCGTCTAGTGTGGTTTTCAAAATCACCAAATGTCTCTTGAGGAAGGGTCTTGGAAGGTGACTTTACCATACTTTACTTTTCCATGGTGTTGGCTTCCGATTATAGGTTCTATAACCCCCTCCAAAAAATTTCCTAACTTCGAATTTTGGAGCCTCCTTATGATCAGGACATCTTTTGTCTCAAGCCATTAAGGTCATGTTCAAACATGTTGATTAAGTGTTCAAGTCTTCATTTAGGAATTTTAAGTGTCAAATTACTTTCTTTCACATGACCAACTCTTGATGTCTTCACAAGAACACTTTCAAGATAGGCTAAACACACTTCATAATTACAGTGCTGAAAAAACCTTTCCCATAGTGACTCTGCAATTATTGCTCACAGTCAGTGTGAAATCCTTGCTCATAGTGACTGCGCATTTCTTTCCAACAATGACTGTGAAATTCGCACTAATAGTGATTGCATAGTTCCTAGTGACAGTGTAAGGGCACCCACTATATATAGTGATTTCACACTCTTTGTTGATAATGAGAGTGTAATTTTTCGAGTCAGTATTATGACACCTCTTAGTGGTAGTCAATTCAATATTGACTCATAGTTCCCGACATGGACTAAGTGTACTCACAAATATTAACCCTAATTTCATGTATTCTCTCCATATATTAAGAGACCAACCCAAAGCTTATCTCGCATTCATCTTTAACTTTTTATATTTGTGCACTTTTGGAGCACAAGGAGCATTCTCTCACCCTTGGTTGAACATGTGCTATCATCTTGGTGAGTTTCTCAACTGTCACTTTTTGTTTTACAAGTGTTATTTTCGCTTTCTTTTGCTCTTGCATGTGTTGTTTTTTGTTTCTTTATGTTTTTCACATGTCTCTTTTGCTTGCTTTCATTATTTCATGTGTCTCTTGTGTTTTCTTTTGCTTTCTCATGTATTGCTTTCACTCTTGCATGTGTCATTTTCGCTTGTTTTCACACATCCTAAGAGCACCTTAGCACACCTTTTAGAGGCAGCTCCAATGCACTCGTTTGCAATAGTTGATATTATTTATCATAAGAACATGTGTTGGACACTCTCTCATGGAATAAAACACCTTTTTATTACAGTCAACACTTGTGTGTTAAATATATGCACCCTAAGTGTCACACTCAGAGATAAGTGTCACTTTATTGTCATTTCACTATTTGCATGTTGGATTTGGGTACTATGCATCTTCTTTTCATATGTGATTGTGTATTTGTGTGTTTAGGACATGTTATGCACTATATTTCTCTATCCTTTGTTCCAATAATCTCACACTTAGTCAATTTTGGAGTTCTTCCTTGTCCTCACAACATGTGTAAGTTATGAACATATTTAACCTTCAGTCGAGTGATGAGAGAATTGTGCACTTCCAAGCCTCTACCATGAGCCTCTTTTTTATTAGACTTTACCTTTGCACCCATATTGAGGACAAATCCTTTCGCACTGCGCATTGTGCATCCCTAGATCATAATCCCTCAACCATTGCTACTTACACTTGCTCACTATGCAAATCCTTGATCAACCATACCTTATGTTGTGCATTGAGCACTCATAGTTGACAATGAGGCATCCTTTGGCTCTTTTCAATGGAAACTTGCGCAATACCAAAGTTGCCCTCCCTTTATTATGCATTGAGCATTCCCAAGGCACAATGATCCAACTTGTTCCTTACACTTTCCCTCTGTGTGATTCGTTAATCAACCTTGACTTCATTGTGCATTCTTGGTGGATAGTAGGACCATATTTGGAACTTTTTAATGGAAACATGCATAATTCTTAGATTCCCCTCCTCAATCACTGCATATTGCATAGTAGTCACAGTGCCCAAGCATGTCATCCTTGTCTCTCGAAATTTCACACTATATAGATCCATACCTCTTTCTCTTTCCATTGCATAATGCACACTTCTGGTACCCATAGCTCCATCCCCTACCTCTTGAATCTTCACTCTATGCCTAATAAGGTCCCCTCTCTCAGTCCTTGTACATTGTCCCATCACAATCAACACCTCACATGAGAAAATAAGGCAGACTAGGTGATTTTGGTACTGATATTGTCTTTCCATGAGTGAAATTCATTTGTAGGTGGTATCATATCAACATGGAAATTTGATGCTCAATTAGGTCATAAAATACAAGTCACAAGAAGAAACTTGTGGAGATGAGACACCAAGATGTTATCATGCTAGAGTAAAGGAATCTTGGACCATGACAGAGAGATGGCAACTCATGTTGACTTATAAGGTTACAATACTTATCCAAACCCTTTGGAGGGTGAAGATGAAGTAAAAGATAGAACTATCATGAAGAATTGAATACATAAAAAAAAAGAGAAGAACTTGGAATTGATACATTACAATGAAGTCTCATGTGACAGTCGCCAAATTGTAGCTCTTTAAAGTGTCAACACAAGAGTGTTATTTTGTCTCATGTATTTTTGCCACATTATTAGTGGAATATAATTATTTAATTTCAAAAATTGGAGAATTTAAAATGTGTGGAAGCCTAAGGGTCACACATGGGATATGAAGAGTCACTAGGAATTCCAAGAGTCATAGAGGAGCTCAAAAGTCACATGGGAGCTCAAGAGTCGTGAGGGAGGTCAAAATTCACATGGAAAGTGAATGGTCACCTCATTTTTTATAAATAAACCCTCATAACTCAAGTAAAGGAATTTTCACCTTGGATTCTCTAGATTGGCATAGGAGAGAAGATCATTCTTTGGAGGAGAAAAAAGTGACTTAATGTTCCACTATTGGGGCTAGTGTTGCATCATTGTAATTGTGTAGTTGGAAAATTTCACTTAAAATATTGAAGATCTTAGAGCTGGCACACTTTCATGCATATATCATGCATGTTGTAAGACAATTATTTTAATTTTTACGATATATGTTTGTGTTCATACATACCAAATAAAATGAACTATTTCGTTGGCTTTGACATATATCTTGTTGAATGTGCATTGTTACTTGCTTTCATGATTGTTGTTGCTATGTGAACTATTTTACTGGTTAATTAAGGATTCTTCCTATTCTTGTGTGTGTCTTTATTAAGATAATACTATTTATTTTCTTCTAAAGTCCCACTCTCTATTTTCTGTCTGTGAAAGTTCTTTGTAATTTGTGTTTCACAAAGCTAGTTTGATTATCACAAAGTTATGTGTATACTCTCTTGTGCTGATAATTATATCCCATGAAAATGTATAATATCAATATAATGGTTTCTGGGGCTAATTCCTAGATGGTTCTCCTATCCCAAATGATATGAGGTCTAGTTGGGACCTCATATCAGGGAGACCCCTTGTATGTTGGCGGTTTCCAGCACTGTCAACATTTTGGTGGTAGAACAAGGGCCATATGAAAAGTTGAGCTTGTTGAGTCTATTTTGAATCTCCATATTGAAATGGATCATCCCCAAATCATAATCCCAAGGTGTTTTTTTACTAGAACAAATATTACAATCCCTGTGTAACTTATTCATAACTTGTCTCAATTAAGGTTTGATGACAAGGGTGGAACATCCATAGCTGAACATACACTTCAGTTTTTGAATTTTTGTGATTTTTGTGATGTGAATTGTGAATATTTTTCTAGTAAATTATTCACCCTCACTCTTGAAGTTCGAGTTAAGCAATGGTGTCACCTATACCAGTTTCTTCTATTTATTTGTTTGAACAAATTTTCAAGGAGCTTCATCAAGTTTTTAACATTTATAATTATCAATATGTATATAAGAGGATTAATCAACTTAGAATGAAAATTGATGAATTATTAAAGGATTTTGTTGATATATTTCTTCATTTTTTCTATGAATTTTACAAATATGTGAATTGGGATTTCATGGGTGAAAATATTCCACATTTGCTTCGGGCCTCTTTGAAACCATTTGAATCTAAACCATTTTCAATTCTCCCAACTTTTCTCAGTCTTGGGACACTTGAAATCTCAAAGGAATAATATACTTCCCCTTTTGTCCCTTCTCCTCCTTTCTTATTACCAAACAAAGTGGCCCCTCATAAAGATGTTGAAATTGGGAAATATGAAAATCAAATTTCTAATCCACTTATCCCACCTTCATTTCCTTCCCATGATCAAGATCTTACCCAAAAGAGCTTTGAATTTTATGACAGATTCATGAAGCATTATGTTAAGTTTGACCCCTTGATTCCTCAAGATGATATTAATGTGAATAATCAAATCTTGAATCTGATTTGATTGAAAGTATTTCTTCTTCAAGGGATACTTATCATCCTCTATAATTTACACCTCATGGCTCCATGTACCTTGATTTGTTTGATCAAACCACTCCATCACCATTTGCTTAAGATACCCTTGATTCTCAATTGCATGGTTCAAGTGGTGATCATATACGAGATGGATACATTTCATAGGTATAAGAAAAAAAGGACGAAGACGTGTCCCATATTTGTTCTTTTTTCAAATGTCTATATGTCAATATGGTGTTTATACATTCCTAACTAATCAAGAATCTTGTGATCCTGGGGATTATTCAAGTGAAATTCAAGCCCTTGATCAAAATGAAGGCTTAGGCAACCAAAATTGTAATAAAAATGACTCCAGTAATATACATGGTGATGAGTACCTAAGTACATCAGCCAATCCATCGATTTCTCAAGAAGACTTGGATTTGCAATGCTTAGATCTCGAATCTGATTCAATCATAGACAAATATCTCACTCGAGTTTTTGCTTCAACCCATTATCCCTTGTGTCTTGATGCATGTAATGAATCATATGATGATGAAAATATCCCATGTGCTTCAAATTTTCCATCTGATAAACTAGATCTTGAGCTGACACAAGGTGGAAAGGATGCACATGATGAAGAAGAGAACAATGAAATTATTAACCATCCATTCTATGCCTTGCAATCTCTATTTTTTCAACGGGTTAATCCTTCAATTAAATATTTTCAAGAAATCTCTCTGATATATATATATATATATATATATATATATATATATATATATATATATATATATATATATATATATATATATATATATATATATATATATATATATATATATATATATATATATATATATATATCAGAGAGATTTCTTGAAAATATTTAATTGAAGGATTAACCCGTTGAAAAAATAGAGATTGCAAGGCATAGAATGGATGGTTAATAATTTCATTGTTCTCTTCTTCATCATGTGCATCCTTTCCACCTTGTGTCAGCTCAAGATCTAGTTTATCAGATGGAAAATTTGAAGCACATGGGATATTTTCATCATCATATGATTCATTACATGCATCAAGACACAAGGGATAATGGGTTGAAGCAGAAAATCGAGTGAGATATTTGTCTATGATTGAATTAGATTCGAGATCTAAACATTGCAAATCCAATTCTTCTTGAGAAATCGATGGATTGGCTGATGTACTTAGGCACTCATCACCATGTATATTACTGGAGTCATTTTTATTAAAATTTTGGTTACCTAAGCCTTCATTTTTATCAAGGGCTTGAATTTCACTTGAATAATCCCCAGGATCACAAGATTCTTGATTAGTTAGGAATGTATAAACACCATATTGACATATAAACATTTGAAAAAAAGAACAAGAATCTTATGACTTAGGTGATTTATTTGACGGTGCTGAAACATCTAATGAAATTATTGATTCTAACAGGGGCCACCTAATTAATATTGATCTTATTGAAATAACTGGTGATAACTGTCTTCATAAGAATGCTAATATGGCCATGTTTTCAAAATTTAACTTTCTAATATTTCAAAATTTTGGGACTTTTCAGGAATTCAAGGCACTTTGGATTTTTCCGATGGTTATGTTAGGTTCTCACGATCCTAGTGAGGTCCTTGAACTAGTTCAGAACCATATATTCTCATATGATTATTTTCTCGGTATTGTCTCATTGGATGTAAGTTCATTTTTGAAATATTTTCAATGTTTTTTTAGGTTTTAACCTTGTACAAAAATGACCTTCAAATGAATTCTTAAAACAGAAAAATATGCAATGCCAAGAACATAAAACAAATATGCACAGAGATTTTCCCCTGGATCTCAAAATTGGGACTACCAGATTGTTTTTTCATTATATTCCTTTCAATGTTACAAGACATATATATACATGTCGAAGCATTCATAAAACAAAATACACTAACCCTAGATTAGAACATAACTGTAGTTCCCTTGAACGGATCTACAAAATACCATGGGTAGAAAACCATCATGCTTAAAACCATGTGCAAAACCCATGCACAAAACCATGGGTAGGTCTGCCCACCGTCTTTGGGTCCGCCTTCCATCGACTCTCTTGTGGCCCCCTATGTGGAAAGAATATAAAACATTCCCAACATTCTCCCACTTGTTGTTTTATTTCCACACACGGGGTCACAAAAGAGCTTAGTCATTGGTCCAACCCCACAATGCCCATTGTTTCTCTACACCAAGAAAAATTCTCAATGCTAACAAAGTTCATTAATTCATCTACAAAATTCTACAAAGTGTTCACCTTTACCAACAACACCTTTTTTTCCTCAACCATATCCCTCATAACGTGATATTGAACATAAATGTGCTTTGTCTTCGAATGATAAGAAGGGTTCTATGCCAATAAAATTGCACCTTTGTTGTCACAATCTATCCTTATAGCTCATTGTACCAACCCCATACTTGAACACAATCTATGCAACCAAAATGTTTCCTTTCTCACATGAGTGGATGCCATGTATTCTACCTTTATAGTTGAAAGCTCCACTACATACTGTATCATTCTTATCCAACCGACTTCTCCTCAAAATGTTTAATCACATACCCACTTGTATATCTTATGCGATATATATCTCCAGCCAGTGTGCATCAACAAAGCCATGGCTGTCCAAAACTGTGTCTAATCCTGGTCTTCCATGGTAGCACAAACCATAATCACTAGTGCCATGTAAACACTTGAAAAACCCGGTTCGCTTCCATCCAATGCTCCTTCCCTAGTTTTGACATAAAACTACTCAATACTCCCACTACATGTGCAATGTCTAGTCTAGTACATACCATTTCATACATCAGGGGCTACCAACTGCACTCGCATATGGAACACGAGAAATTTCCTCTTCATTTTCTTGTGTCTTGGGACACTGTTCAACAAATAAATTTACACCTACAGGAATAGGAACCTTCACTCATTTACTATCCTACATATTAAATCTCTGCAATATTGTCTCGACATAATTCCTCTGGTTTAACTAGATCTTACTCTTTTCCTTATCTCATTTAATTTTCATGCCCAAAATATAGTTTGCAACACGAGTATCCTTCATGTCAAATTTGGAGGACAACTGGGTCTTCAAATACTAAATAATTTATTTTCTATTTCCAACCAACAACATATCATCCACATACAAGCCCAAATAAATAACACAATCACCAATTAATTTAAAATACACACAATGATTCGCTTTGCTCCTTGTGAAGCCAAGTTCCTGTATATGTGTATCAAAATTCGAATACTATAGAAATTATACAATATGCATGTATATATTGGATTCACCTGATTTAACAATATGCTAAATTTAAATACTGAATCTCTTCTACAAATATTTGTGGAATTAAAAACACAATCGCAAATTACATAAGCATGAAGAAAGATCAATCACACACAACATAGATAATTTCCTGGGGAAAGCTTACAGCTAAAAGCCCCACTATATTTTATTGTATATTATATCATGGATCATGAAACAATTACATACAAAACTCTTCTCGCAAGAGCTCTCAATACATCAGCTAATTGTCTCACACTGTCATACAAAAATTGGAAAATCCTTTAGCCAATTTACTATCTCCAGACAGCCTACCTTCACTGCTGAATGCAATCCCTGAATTGATGCAATTCTGCCTGCCTTGACTACGCAAGTATCATGGGCACATCCAATGTGTGTGTTCTTGCATGTGTGTAAGTAGAAAATGTCACAACTGATAGTTATATTTCCTTTCACCTACAACTCAACTGGGTATCCACTTGATCTGACATGCATGCAGTTAATAATAGTAAATATTCAGTTGCATGTGAGAACACTACATGTGAATTAATTAATATTTAATTCACTTGATCTCTCACTAGTATATCTTCAGTTACAACTAGCACAACTGAGTTTAACTCACTTAACTGAGTTAAACTATTTACAACTTGCACCAAATCATGCACCATTGCACTTCCAACTCTGTTACAGCTAGAATCACTGAGTTACAACTAGAGTTACTATACATGTCCCACCAACCAACCTCTTAACTCAAAATTCACTTAGCTAACTGATTTTCCACTTCAGTTAACTATTTTCAAGTCCACATTGAGAATAGATTACAGTTTAATGTCCATATAAATTAAGGGATAATAAAAATAGACATGCACCTAAAAATAGCCTATGGGCCCGACCCTAGTGTAGGTGCTCAATTTTCACTAGGATCATAGGTGGCAAAAATTTCTTGTTGAATCTCAACACTCCCTCTCAACAAGAAAGGGATTATCCTTCACCCTGATCTTTTTTCTATGATATTCGAATTTTCTCCTAATGAGCGCCTTCGTCAGAATATATGCATATTGATCTTCCATGGGAATGTACTGAAGCAACATGATTCTCTTCTGCACATAATATCTGAGATGATGGTACCAGATATCTATATGCTTGGACATATAATGAAACATAGGATTAATCAAGATTTTAATGCAACTCTGATTATCACAATGAATCACTATCAGATCCATCTGAGAACCAAACAAACCAACCAAGATATTTCTCATCCAGATAGCCTCACATATAGGTTGAATTGCTGCCATGTATTCCACTTCAGCTGAATTGAGTGCCTCGGATCTCTGCTTCCTATTGTACCAAGAAATAGCTGTAGATCCAATGCTAAAGATCCTCGATGATGTGCTCTTTCTATCCGATGGACTGCCAGCCCAATCTACATCCGTGAAGCCATGCAAATTCACTCCATCCGTACTTCCGTACCATAGATCATACTCTGATGTTCCCCTCAAGTATCTCAAGACATGCTTCCCCGCCTTCCAAAAGAGCTTGGTAGGCTTAACCATAGCTTGAAACAACTGGTTAACTGCATAGCAAATGTCCGATCTCGTGTTCACTAGATACATTAGCGAACCCACTAACTGTTGATAGGCAGTAGCATCCACTACCTCTCCAGAAGTAGCATCCTCTTTCCTCTAGTTTCCTGGAAGAGGCGTATCCAGGGGTTTGTAGCTCTCCATGTTAAACTTACCGAGTATCTCCTTTGCATACTTGCCTTGAGACACAAAAATTTCACCATCCCGCTTCCATATTTTCAATCCAAGGAAATAATGAAGGAGGCCCATATCCTTAATTTTGAACTCCCTTGTAAGATCTTCCTTGCATGAGTGTATCAACTACTCATCACCAATAAAAATTAAATCATCAACATAAATAAAAATGATCAATATCTTACCCTCAACCACAATCTGGTACAAGTTTGCATCTGCTTCACTTTTGGTGAAGCCCAGTTCGGTGAAATAGTTGTCTATCCGAGTGTACCAAGCACAGGGTGCTTCCTTCAGCCCATACAATGCTCTTTTGAGTCTGCACACATGAGACTCACTATTGAAGGTATCAAAACCTTTAGGATACTTTATGTACACCTTTTCCTCAATGATCCCATTGAGAAACACAGTTTTCATGTCCATCTGATGAATGCGCCAATCCATCTGCGCTGAGAGTGCAAGGATGGTCCTTATGGAAGAGTACCTTGCGACAAGTGCAAAGATCTCATCATAATCTATCCCCTCGACCTGTGAGAAGCCCCGGGCCACAAATATGGCCTTGTATTTCTCCACACTCCCATCAATATCTTTCTTTATCTTGTAGGTCCATCTCGAACGTACCACTGATTTTTCAACCAGTCTTAGGACAATTTACCATGCACTTTTTTTGAAAATGGAGTCATACTCCTCCACCATTGCATCAACCCAAGTAGGCTGCTGCACTGCTTCCTAAAAGGAAGATGTTTCAGTCAGAATACATTTTCTCATAAGAGCAATGTATCCAGTAAATTAGTCAGGACATTTTCTTTGTCTGGGTTGTGAGTAGGGGCTCCTACATTCTGTGCAGCATCAAGTCTCAACCTATCAGATTTTGTGGTGCACTTTCTGCCATTTATGATGGATGGCTCTGCATGAGTGGCTTCCTCCACTCCATGAACCTCCTCATGTGGCTGATCCACATCTTGAGACTCATATTTTTGAACCAGTAGTTCCTCCTCCGTATGCAAGTCCAACTCCCTCTCAAGCGACAACCGCATGGCTTTCCCCTCATCAAATTTTATATCTCATCACACAACAATCATTCTGCTATTTGGAAAACACACACAATAATTATGGGGTGCTTCTGTATACCCCATAAAAATCCAAACTTCAGCAGTCGGGTCCAACTTCTTCTTGGCGTCCTTGGTGACATGTACATAAACAGATGAGACAAAAATCTTAAAGTGTAAAACATCAAATTTCTTACCAGTGAAATCTTCTTCAAGTGTAATCATGCTAAGTACTATATGTGGACAACATTTTTGCACATAAACCTAGTGTTGCATGCTTCCGCCCACAAATATATTGGTAGGCCCTGATCATGCAACATTGCTCATGCTGCACTCACGATCATTATGTTCTTCATCTTCGTGACCCCATTCTGCTGTGGTTTATGAGGCACTATGAGTTCTCTTTGAATTCATTCTTTGATGTAGAAGTTCTTGAATTTGTTAGAGATGTATTCTCCACCATTATCGCTCCTAAGAGCCTTCACTTGCTTCCCTGACTCTTTCTCCACCAATGCCTTAAACTCACAGAACTTAGAGAATGTTTGATCTTTCTTTTGCATGAAGAAGATGCAACATTTACGAGAATAGTCATAAACAAAGTTTACATAGTACTTATGTTTTGTTGTTGAAGCAACCAAGAATGGTCCACACATGTCTGTGTGAACTCTCTCAAGGATCCCAGAAGCTCAGTTCTCCTTCTCATGAAAGGTGGTATTTACATACTTCCCCATGGTGCAACCCTTGCATTTATCTAGCTGAGCAAGTGTTCCCATTGGAAGTCCAGTAGATATTTGCTGCTTGACTTTCAAGGCTCCATGATGAAGATGGCCCAATCGCTTGTGCCATAATTCTCCCTCATCCCGACTCACCACTTTTTCTACCTTGCCCATCATGGCAGTGCATCCATCTACCTCTAGCTTTTAGATATTCTTAACTCGAATCCCTATCCTCTTGGCTTGAACCATTGTTTTATGTTGCAGGAAATATTTTCCATCACTAAAATCAACGTCATAGCCTCTGTCCTCCAACATTGTGACTGAGACCAAATTTTTCTTCAAACCTGGGACATGAATTACATATTTTAATTGAAATGGTTTACTCGAATCCCTCTAAAAGGTAATGGTACAAATCCCAGTAGCACTGTACCTTTCGTCGTTGCCCATCTCAATATACATCTGGAGATCTTTCTCCTCCAAGTCACTGAAAAGTTCCTTGTCTCCCGTCATGTGAAAGGAAGCGCCACTATCCAAATACCACACCGATACCAATGCACTTGACACCATGCATGCAATCATAGAGAATTGAAGCTAAAATTGTGAGGAAAGTGCCTCACCAGCTACAGCTCTAGCAGCCTTCTTGTTCTTATTATTTTGTGGACAGTTAGTAGCAAAATTCCCATGTTCGTGACAATGAAAACACTTTACCTTGGACATGTCCTGCTTCTTTCATTTAGACTCAAATTTAGAATGGAATTTATTCCCCTCTTCTTCACATTGGAAGCCAAATAAAAATCCTCTTCATCATCATGCTTTTATGAAGAGCCATCTTTGGTGTTTCGCTTGAACTCCTCCTGCACCAGATCTGACCATAGTCGTTCCCAATCCAGACATTTTTGATGTCCGTTGACAGAGTCTTAATAACTGTGCCAACTCTTAGGAAGTCTTAGGAGAGCCAAGCTCACCAAATAATCATTAGCAAATTTTAGTCCCACACTCCCCAGTTCATCTCGACATTGGACAGAATTTGTGAGATACTTTGGAATGGTGTCTCCCTTTTCAATCTTGATCTTCCTGAGTTTATCTTTGAACGCCAATTTGCTATGGCCATTGCTGCTTTGGAATAGATCCATCAAAGCCTTCCACATATCATATTGCGTGGTTTTCCCATGGAGGCTTGAGACAATGTGGTCTCGTATTCCCTCCAACAGGATCCTCCTTGCCTTTGCCACTTTCTTTTGCCATGCATTAAGATTGGTAGCATCTGCAACATCTGGCTTAGGAACATATATTTCAATGAATTCCTTCAAGCCATTTTCTTCGAGTACCACCTCCATCCTGTCCTTCCAAGAAATTTAGTTTGAGATGCCCTCAAGTGCATACTCTAACCTCAAGCCATTGAAAGCCATTTCGATCTTTAATCAACTGTAGCACCAAGAAAGTTTTTTTACAAATTCGAATTCTATCCAGTCACAAACTCAACTCCTGCTTCACTTCAGCAATTTCCTTTGCTCCGATACAATATGAATGTATATCTTGGATTCACCCAATCTAACAATATGCTAAAGTTAAATATTGAATCTCTTCTACACATCTTTGCGGAATTAAAAAAACAATTGCCAATTACATAAGCATGAAGAAAGATCAATCACACACAACACATATAATTTCCCGGGGAAAGCTTACAGCTAAAAACACCATTATCTTCTATTTTATATTTTATCATGGATCATGAAACAATTACATACAAAAATATTCTCACAAGAGTTCTCAGTGCATCAGCTAATTATCTCACACTGTCATACAAAAATTGGCAAATCCCTTAGCCAATTTACTGCCTCTAGACAACCTGTCTTCACTACACAATCCCTGTTGAATGCAATCCCTGAATTGATGCAATCTTGTCTGCTTTGAATGCACAAGTATCATGGGCACATCCGATGTGTGTGTGCTTACATGTTTGCAAGCGGATAATGTCACAACTGATAGTTATCTTCCTTTTCACCTAGAACTCAACTGGGTCTCCACTAGATCTAACATGCATGCAGTTAATAATATTAAATTTTTAGTTGCATGTGAGATCACTACATGTGAATTAATCAATATTTAATTCACTTGATCTCTCACTAGTGTATCTTCAGTTACAACTAGCACAACTGAGTTTAACTCAACTGAGTTAAACTATTTACAACTTCCACCAACTCATGCACCACTGCACTTCCAACTCTGTTACAACTAGAATCACTCAGTTACAACTAGATTTACTCTACATGTCCCACCAACCAACCTCTTAACTCAAAATTCACTTAGCTAACTGATTTTCCACTTCAGTTAACTATTTTCAAGTCCACATTGAGAATAGATTACAGTTTAATGTCCATTAAATTAAGGGATAATAAAAATAGACATGCACCTAAAAATAGCCTGTGGGCCCCACCCCTAGTGTAGGTGCTTAATTTTCACTAGGATCATGGGTGCCAAAAATTTCTTATTGAATCTCAACAGATACCACATTTTTATAGGCCATTTTGTTGCATCTAGTCAACTAGACTCCTGGTAGGATCAATCAACATCTTATTACCCCTTTTCAACATCATTACATAAAGCCCTAAGTATGCCTCTTTCATTTCCCATAATTTTTTCCTGAAACTACATCATCTGAGCCAGTTTTAGGACCAACACTCCCTGGTCTCCTTTTGGATAATGTTCACCTACAGGTTGCTCCAATGTGGTTAGCATTGATCACCTACAGGTTTCTCCACTGTGGCCAACTTTGATCACCTATAGGTTGCTCCCCTTTGCATCTATGTTGGTTCTAAAAATTTAGGAAAAATAGAGATTTTCCGGAAAATTACTCTTCCAGAAGCTTCCAGAATTTGTTACAACCATTTACCTTATATAAAACATTTGGATCCTATCATATCCCTCTTTGGAGTTTCCCTACCTTAACCTTTGTTCCTATTCTCCCATCAAAGAACACTGTTACCAATGAAATAGGTAACTGCACTGGTACCTATTTTTTTTTGGTAGCATAAAAAGCACTCGATTTTGAAAAGTGGTGATGCAGAATCACCCTTTTTTTTTGTGCACATTTTTGACACTCTAATATTTTTATTTATGAAGTATGAATTTTTGTTTTAAAATGTTAGTAATTTTCATGCTAATTTTGAAACGTATTGATGCAGCATCAACTTTTTTTTTTAGAGTGGTGATTTTCATGCTAATTTTGAAACGTATTGATGCAGCATCAACCTTTTTTTTTAAGTGGTGATTTTCATGTTGGTATAAAACACAAAACTTAGATAAAATATATATATATAAAAACAATTAAAAAAAAACCAATAAAAATGTAAAAAAAATAAAAAATTAACTTGTAAAAATAAAAAATTAAAAAAAAAACAAAAATATTCGAAAATTATATAAAAAGAAATGAGAAAATTTGAAAAAAAAACACATAATTTAAAGAAAAAAAACAAAAATTGAACCCAAAAAAAAAAAAAAAAAACATCAGAAACATTTTTTTCTAAGTTATTAAAAAAAACCATATAATTAAAAAAATATATTTAAAATAGAAAATTTAAAAAAATTTAAATTACAAAATTTAAATTTAAATACAAAAACTAAAATACAAAAAAAAAAAAAAAAAAAAAAAATTAAAAAAAAAAAGAAGAAGAAGAAGAAAAAAATACAAATTTTAAAATTAACATTAAAAAAAAACCAAAAAAAAAAAAATAAAATTTAAAATTGAAAAAAAAAAAAAAAACACGTGCAAATAACTAAAAAACAAATATACATAAATTCAGTGTTTTTTTTTTTTAAATGAAACAATTTAAAAATTTTAAAAATGAAAAACTAAATAAATTAAAAGATTAAAAAAAAAATTTAATTTAATTAAAATTTAAAAAATTTAAAAAATTAATTTCAAATTTTAAATTAAAAAATAATAATAATAATAATCTAAAAAAAAAAATTTGAATTAAAAAAATAATTTTAAATATTTTGAAATTAAAAAAAATTAAAAAATATAAATATAAATAAAAAAATCAAATTAAAAAAAATATATTAAAAAAAAAATCACAACAACACACAAATAGCGATTAAGAAGTTTGAACGATTCCCTCAGAATTATTGAACTGATCTTTCTTCTTTTGAACGATTCCCTCGGAATTATTGAATTGCAAAGGTTGATAAGAAGTTTGTCGGTGGCTGCACTTATGGTCCTGCTTCTGACCCAGCAACTCCTGCCTGATCAACCGTTGTAAAACAAATGCCCCTTGTGTATATCTATGGATACCACTAATTTTGGGATTAGGGACCCCTTCAAGAAAGATTCTACGAATGCATGCTGATCCATGAGAGAGCCCGTAAACCCTTGCTCCCCCTTGCTTAGGGTATGAATTGAATTATGATTTGGTTTGAATTCCCTGAGCACCTAGTGGTTTTTCTGCCATACCTTGAGAGTTTGTCTGCCACCATATGAATGAAGTGTCTATAAACGCTTTAACAATAACTGCTTCTGCTATGTTTTAGTTTTAGATTCCTCCTTCCTACTTTGAGTTTGTTCACGTAGTACAAGCTCTTCAAAGAAACCACATAGCAAGTTGAGCCTTTACTCATCGGGTTTGAGCCATAACTATTAATGAATCGCTAGCTACTATAAGATATGGGATTTAGTGGCAACCAGAAATTCAACTTTTAATTTAGACTCTGGAACACCTCAAGATTACACGGTAGTCATTCAATATCGATGATGTGTTACATTTACCTGCTAACATGACCTATTAAATAATCATAACTTCGTGAGTTGAAAAAATAATAACCTTTGTAAATAAATAAATGTGGCAACATCTCCTCATTGAATTTTCCACGCGATCAATTATTAATGATAAGGTGGTGTTGGCGAATGCATGCACAGGCCCCTGAATTGCAAATATCATGTTTATATAATTTTGTCGGTGGCTTCAAGAACAAAGTAATGGCTAATTGAAGACTTTTAGCAGAAGATCCGATTCCGGGAATCAGCCTCCCACCCAAGATTCGATTCTGAGAATCGGCCTCTACCGCCACCTGGGCGAGAGGCCGATTCCCAGAATCAGATCTTCTGCTTATCCACAATTTCTACAAGGGCCCAACATTAAATAACTCGCCCAGCATTGTAACGTGGCAATAGGCAGGTGTTGGTGGATTGTATTCTCTCGCTTAAAGAGAGGTTAGCCCAGATCGTCGAGGAGAAGCGACAGGAATGGCGACGATTGCGAGGAAATTGGAATGGAGGAGGGTGATGAGCACATTGTCTTCATCTTCTTCAATCTAATCTGTGTATTCATCGATAATTCAATCAGAGGGGAAGTGAATTAATCTTTTCACGGCCATAAATCAGGCCCTTCACATTGCTCTTGAAACCGATCCTCGGTAAGAATTTGATTATCCATATTCAATTTATATCCGTTTTTTTAATTTCATCTCCCATTACACATCGTAAGCTTAATTTTTATATTTTAAATTTAATTTGTTTTATTTTTTTATTTTATTTTATTTTATTTATTTATTTTTTTTTTTAATTTTGTATTTTTTTTGGTTTAATTGATTTTTTTTTCATATTTTTTCTTTATTATTAAATTTCATGTTTACTTTTTAATTTAATTTTATAAAATTTAATAAATTTTGTATTTTTTTTTAATTTATTTGAATTTAATATCTTTTTTTTAAATTTTATTATTATTATTATTATTTAATTATATAATTTTTTTTTTTTTTTTTCACACAATCGGATGCTGGTTTATATTAAAAAGAAAAAGAGCGGGAGACAGGTCTCCAGAGTTACAGAGGTGTTGGAGTATGGAGCGCCAACAGCTATTACATCTGATTTCAGCAATACATTTGCACTACAGCTAGCTTCCATCGCTCTGAAATAGCGTGATACTGTGTAAACTCTGACGAACTGCATTAAGAGATAGCAGGTTTTACATTTCATTTTTTAACTTTTGCGATTGTGTCGTTTTGGCCGCCCACTGTGGCAGAGATAACGCTGTTCCTCCTGCTCCATGAGATTTTTCATTAACGTGCTTTGGCAATCTGCTATGAGGCTGAACCAGGCAAAGACGAAGCTGCTGAAATGATTGAAAATAAGGCTGTGACACTCTGTTTGGGCACGCCTAGGTGCTGCATTAGTGGAGCCATGTATACTGTGCGCCAAAGATCTATAATCTGGAGATAAAAAGAGGGCAGCAGGGGTGGAAGAGTGCTTGAGAGAACACGAGATTTTGAAGATGCTGAGAGCGCAATTCTTTATGGGATTTGGAGAGGGGGGCCAGTAAAAGTCAGAGTATGGCGCTGAATGAGTTAATACAGTGGGAATCGAAACCATTGAGTGGATAGCAACGGTTTTATTCTTCGCAAGGAGGCAGGGCAAAGGGCTGCGAGAGCCACTAACAGAAAACTGTTGTGGGGTAGGTCTGTCATGAGGATAGTGGCTAATCATGGCAAGAAGGAGAATTTATCAGTGCCATTGCACCGTAGGTTACCTATCGGAAGAGAGCAGGCATTGTTTGCCAGTTTGTCTGCAGATTTGTTATGAGATCGGAATACATGGTGGTAGAAGTTACCTCTCAATTGCTGGTCGATAGTGTGGCATCGCTCCATAATGTGCTGCAAACTCAGATTTTGGGGAGTTTTGTTGCTTACCATCAAGCCAATTATGATGGCAGAGTCCCCAATTACAGTGGCTTTGGAAATGCCAAGCTTCTGCAGCTGAAGCAGACCTTGATAGAGGGCGAAAGCTTCAGCCCTGTTGTTTGAGGCTTTGCCCAGGCCCCATTCAAATTCGGAAAACACAACTCCATTACCGTTGCAGATGAGACCTCCAGCCCCAGCCACTCCTGGGTTGGATTTGGAGGCTCCATCGAAAAATAGATAGTGAGAATTGTTGTTCCTAAGCCACCGAGCAAATTCTGCATCTGTCATCCTGATTTTCCAGCTACACCTGGGTCTGTCTCTGCTTTTGGATTCACTTCTTGTTTGTTCTATGCTGCTTCTGTCCAAAATATGCCTTATGTAGTTACGTTCTTCAACTGTTAGGTCCAGTACCTTCATATTCCCATGACATTTTGTGTTGAGAGTTTCCAGGTTGAGATTCCAGGCTTTATTGTAGAGCTTTCTAACATTTGTTTCTATGCCTTTGAAGATCATTCTGTTTCTTGCTAGCCAGATGTTCCAGAGAAGAGTGCAGGGCAGGGCATTCCATACCCTTCTAGCTATATTGTTAGCTCTTCTTCCCCAAGGGTAGCTCTTTTTCCATATATTTATCGCTTCAGAAATACTTGTGCCAGGCTCCCAGGGTGGATTGTGACTCCGGTAGGCTTCCTTCCAGCAGGCTGAGGCAAAAGGGCAGTCTATAAATAGATGCTGGGTTGTCTCTTCTGCATTTTGGCAGTTTGGGCAGCGAGAAGGTCCATTTATTCCGCGCTTTCTGAGGTTCTCAGCAGTGAGGGCTTTCCCTTTTAAGAGGATCCATAAGAAGAATTTTATTTTTGGGAGAGTTTCTGCTTTCCAAACAAGCCTCCAGAGTGCCCAGGTTGCCATGGGATTTTCGTTGATGCAGATCTGATGATAAGCAGCCTTGATGGTGTAGGTAGTGCCTGAAGGATCCCATCGGAAATCATCAGCAAGGTAGCGTTTGGAGGGCGCTAAACCATGAAGATGAATTTTTAGATTATTGAAACTGTTTTCTGCATCTGCTGGTATATGAGGAAAACTCCATCCTTTCCAGGTGTGGGAGTGGGCTTCCCAATGAGAGATCTGGTCCAGAGTATGAATACCTTCACTGTTGAATAGAGCTAGAATCTGTTGAGTATCAGGTTGGTGGCTTATGGGCTGTTGCCCCATGATTTTGTCTTCTCCAATTCTTATATAGTTGCCTCCTTTGGGCACTTTGGAAGTGTGTTGGTCAAGAAAAGTTATAGCTTTCTTGCACATTCTCCAGATTTTAGAGCATGCTTTGTTGGGGAGCTCATGATCCAAGAGCTGGTGCCTGGGGTGGCTGAGGTACTTTTTTTCAAGAACAGATTTCCACCATGCATTCTTTCCAGTTATGAGTCTCCAAATCAGCTTTCCAGCAAAGGCGAGATTAAGAGATTTAAAAGATCTTATTCCCAGCCCTCCCTTCTCACACGGTTGGGTGACCTGCTTCCAGCTTACCAAGTTATATTTTTTCTTTTCGTTCCTCCCTCCTTGCCAAAGAAAGTGACGGAGGAGAGTATCCATTTTAAGCTGAAGGTTGGCAGGGGCTTGTAAGAGAGTAAAGCAGTACAAGGGCAGGGAGGAGAGGCCTGCTTTCAAAAGAATTATGCGCCCAGCAGGGTTAAGCCAAGAAGTGCCCCAGTGTTGTATCTTCCTTTTCATTTTGTCAATAATAACTTCTCAGGCTGAGGCTTTCAACTTGCCGGCACTAACAGGCATGCCCAAGTATGTAAATTGCTCCCAATTCAGCTTATAAGGTACCTCAAGAGTACGTGCAATCCTTTGTAGCACTTGTGCCGAGGTATTCCACCCGTAAATACAGCTCTTAAGGTAATTTATCAGACCTCCAGAGTAACTCAAGTATTTGTCCAGGAGAGTTTTAAAGCGACGGGCTATTATGTTTGAAGCTCCCCCCATTAGAAGAGTGTCGTCGGCAAACTGTGAATGATTGATGTTCTTCACTCCATTATCAAATTTGATCCCGGTGATGAGGCCTATACGGCGATTGTAATCCAGAGCTCGACTAAAAGACTCAGCCATTAAAATAAAAAGGTAAGGCGAGAGCGGGCAGCCTTGTCTAAGGCCTCGAGAGGATTGGAATGAAGGTCCTGGTCTGCCATTAAGAAGTGGGGAAATCCAGGGCCCTGTAATGCAGGCTTTAATGAGGCTAATAAAGGATTCGGCAAACCCCATTTTTTCAAGCACAGCAAAAAGGAAGGAATGTCTGACACGGTCGAAAGCATTGGCTGAGTCTAATTTAAGGATGAAGCCTTTCTCATTTCGAATTTGACTAGAGTGAATAGCCTCTTGGACGAGAAGGATGGAGTCCGAGATTTGTCTATTGGCCATAAAGCCCCCTTGATTTTCAGATATGATATTGGGGAGGATGGGTTTAAGGCGCGTGGCCAAGATTTTTGTCAGGATTTTATAAGAAGAGTTACACAAAGAAATTGGGCGAAAACGAGAGAAGGTCAAAGGTCGATTTTCTTTGGGTATGAGGGCCAGATGGGTTGCATTAGTGAATCCGCCAATTTTGCATTTCCTTTGGACCCATCTTATCATTTTGACAAGATCTTTTTTAATTAGTCCCCAGTAAGTTCTGTAGAAACAGATGGGGAAGCCATCAGGACCTGGTGCTTTATCTGGCTGAAGAGCCCAGATAGCATCATGTATTTCTTCTTCACTGATCTCCTTAGCCAAATCTTCATTAGTTTCTTCATTGATACCTTTGGGTATATGCTGCAGGAGGTCGGAATAATTCTCAGTTTCCTTTGTCTCTGATAGGAGATTGCTGTAATATGCTGAGGCAGTTTGCTGGATATCTTCTTGGGTTGTTTGAGGGCAGCCTTCCTCATTGTTGATCGTGGTGACATTATTTCTAACTTTCCGGACAGCTGCTTGCTTATGGAAGAATGCTGTGTTTTTGTCTCCTTCATGAAGCCAAAGCTGCCTTGACTTAATTCTCCATTTCTGCTCTTCTTCTCTATTAACCCGGTACAGCTGATAATATATATCATTTTCTAAAGCTTTGTCTTCTTGGGACAGCCCATTTTCCTCGATTTTTCTATGAGTTTCTTGCAATTTATTTTTTAGATCAGCTTTGACATCTTCTGGTTCTTTGTAGTGCTGCTTCACCCAGCTCTTCAGGGCGTATTTTGTATTTTTCAACTTGCATTCCCAAATGTATCCAGGTGATCCTTCAATATGTTGATGCCAAGCATTTTGGACAATCTGATCCACATTACAATTGTTACGCCAAAGAGAGTTGTATTTGAAAGGCAAAGGCCCCAAAGGACAGTGGGCTTCAAGAACAATACTAATGGGGTAGTGATCAGAGGCTGAATATGGCAGTATATCAGCATGAGCAGTAGAAAATTCAGAAAGGAAGGAAGTATTTACTAAAATTCTGTCAAGACGCTCCAGAATGTTGTCTTTGCCCAGCCTGCGATTGTTCCAAGTGTACCTTCTGTTTTTTGGGATTATATCTACCAAATCACACTCTTGCATGATGTTTTCCAGCTTTGCTCTATAAGGGTCATGTGTGAAAATGCCTCCTCTTTTTTCATTGGAGTGTAGTATAAGATTTAAATCTCCCCCTACTATGATATTTCTGTTGTCTTCAGCTTGTATGTCTTCTTGTAGTGTGGCCCAACATTGGTCTTTATCTCTGAAGTGGTTCGGAGCGTATATGTTGTAAATGACTATTTGCTTGTCCTCAGCATGTTTTTCCAGTGTGACTTTGATCCAATGTGGATTGATAGTGTTGGAGGTGCATTTCCAAATGTTTTTATTCCACATTGTGAAGATACCTCCAGAAGCTCCTCTTGCTTCACTTATTTGTCCTTCATAGTTCCTGAACTGTTCTTTAATTTTTGTCATATCTTGCAGTCTTTGCTTTGTTTCCTGAATCATTATAATTCCTGGCTTCTCATGATCTGTGAGGTCTTTCAGGGCAGCAATTTTTGAGGGGTGCCCTAGTCCCCTACAGTTCCAAGATATAACTTTAATCATTGAGTATTTGGGTTTCGGAGGGATGCTCGTCCCCCTTGCTCCTTTTGTGTTGTTTCTTTGCTGTTTTGCCCCAAAATATAAGTTTCTATGGGAGTTTGAGTTCCCATGGCAATGTCTTTTTGCGCATTTTCGTTCCTTTGCTGTTTACTTGATTTCCTACCAGGTCCTTTTTTCTGGGATTCTTGATTGGTTCCGTGCTCTTTCGAGGTGCTTCTAGTAGTTCGGGGTGGAGGGGGGTCAAGGGAAAGAGAGGGGGAGGATTGGGAAAGAGAGAGAGGGATAGGGATGGGAGGGTCATTTTCAAGGGTGGTCAAGGGGTCAATGTCCGGGAGAGAGAGGGCGCCAAAAGGATTAAAGGAAATCAGGGGAGAGTCAGAGGAAGGTCCCGAGGTGGGGTGGATGGATCGACCAATAGGAGAGGAGGGGGAAGGGACAGCTGAGGAGGGGGCTTTGGGCGGAGCTGAAGGAGGATTAGGCTTGGTAGGGGCGGATTTGGGAGGAGCTTCTTCAGAGGTTGCTTTTAACCCAGGGGCAGTCTTTTTTTTCTTGACAGTTTCCCATTGATCTTCTGGTTGAGCAGATTCAACATTAATAACTTTAGAACAACGATTGGCAAAATGGCCGTACTCGTGACATACCTTGCATTTGAAGGGGATTTTTTCGTAGTCTAGTTGCTGAATATGCGTCCAATCGTCCACCTTCAGCTTGATTGCTTCTGGGAGGCCCTTGCCGAGGTCAACTTCAACGCATATCCGCGCGCACGCTAGCATATTTTCCTTTGGCTCACACCGATCAATGTATTTGCCAACAGCATTGCCGATGGCTCGGACCGAGTCATCTCCCCAGCAGTGGAGCGGGAGATGCGGAAGACGAACCCAGACGGGAACAACATTAGGGACATCCAACTCGGGGTCGAAGTCTGGAGTCCATTTGTTCAGATATAGACCACGCGAGTCCATGAAATACGACCCATTTCTGAAGATTAAATCCTTGTCTGCTCTGGATTTGAAGTGGAAAGTGTAATAACCTTTCCCACAGAAGCGAATGGAGATTTTGCCATGAACTTTGTCTGCCCAGTTTCTTTCGATCCATCGTTGAACAGTTTTTGGAGAGGGCCATAGGCCTGTGAACTGACCGATGAGCCCCCGCTCTGCTAAGGAGAGAGCAGCCATTCAGGGTAACGTAGGAGGAAGATCGACTTCTTGCAAGCCATCTAGTTTCTTAACAAATTTGGACAGAGCAGGACGAGTTCTCTGTGGATGGAGAGATTTGATTAAGGCTGAAAATGCGTCCTCAGCAGACAGGTTTCCTGCATCAGCATTGGCATGATCGTGAGGGCCCTCCGTGGCGGTGGACGGAGAGGCCATAGAAGGCCAGAGGCCAGAGGCCAAAGGCCTCGCGCAGCAAAGGGGACCAGCGATCGGCGCTAGGTCAAAAGCGCAGGGAGGCCTCGCGCAGCTCGATTATTATTTAATTATATAAAATTTTTATACAATTAAAATTGTGTATTTAAAATTAGATTTTTTTTAATTAAACTTAATTTTTTTAAATTAATTTGTTTTTTTAAAATTTTTTTTTTTCAATTTTCCATTTTTAATTGATTTTTAAAGTTTTTTAACTTTTTATTTTAACAATGGATTTTTTTCTTTTTCTTTTATATTTAAAATTTATTTTTTATTTCAAAACTTATTTCTTTATTCATTTATTTATTAAAATTTAATATTTTTGTTTTTAAATTTAATTTGTTATTTTAATATTAATATTTTTTTTTAAAATTTAATTATATATATATATATATATATTTTTTTTATAATTTAAATTTAATTTATTTTTTAAAATTTATTTGTTTTCTTAATATATATATTTTTAAATTTAATATTTTTATTCTATTTAATTTTTCATTTTTTATTTTTTATTAATTTTTCATTTTTTACTTTTAATTTAAATAATATTTTTTCTTTTTTAATTTTTATTTTAAAGTTTTAAATTTATTAAAATTTAATATATTTCTTTAAATTTATTTTTTTTATTTTAAAATTTATTTATTTATTTTTAATTTAATAAACATTTTCTTTTTTCTTTTTTAAATTTAATTTCTATATTTTATTTTTTATAATTTCCTTTTTTTTTAACTTGTTTCTTTTTAAATTTAATATTTTCATTTTTTTTTTTTAATTTCTATATATTTTTACATTTTAATCTTTAATTTTGTTTTTTTATTTTTTTATTTTGTTTGTTTCTTAAATTTTAGGTTTTTTTTAATGTTTGAATTGATATTTTTATTTTGTTTTTTTTTTTTTTTTTTTTTTTATCTCTATATATTTTTAAATTTTAAGCTTTAAAATGTTTTTATTTTTTAAATTTATTTTTTTTCTTAAATTTTAGGTTTTTTTTAATGTTTGAATTTTAAAAATTTAAAAATGTTACTTCTATTTTTAAAAATGTCAAAAATATGACACAATATTTTTTTTTGTTATTCCAGTATCAATTGGATTTGTTTTGAGAGTGTTTTTTCAATCCTTTTTTCAAGAAACAATTTTGTTTTTAGCATAATTTTATAAAATGTTGAAATTTGACCTTAAAAAAAACCAAGTGCATTCTGGAATACACACTTTTTGTTTTTGGGGTGTTTTTTCATGTTTTTTGAGTCCTTTTGGGCTAGAGTTCCTGTTTTGAGGTGAGGTTACCTATTTCATCGGTAACAGTGTTAAAGGTGGATCTAAAGCCCTAGATTGGTATTTGGATAAGAAATCCCAACTTACCCCACTCCTCTATATATTTAAAACCTTCCATATGCAAGAGTTTGACTTTTGGAGAGTGATTCTACCCTTATGCTGCTATGGTCAGAGGTATTATTCCATGAATTTAGGGTGATTGGAGGTGCACATTGGGACAAGGAAAGGACAAGATAATTTGGAGAAGCTCTTCTACAAGATCAACACCTATTTGTGGTTGTAATCTCCTTCCATTTATAGTATTGCAAACAATTATTTGTTTTCCTATATGGGATGTCATTATTTCATGTATTTTCAATACCATGTTGATATATTTAATAAAGTACTTAGATGATATGGCATAGATACCATAGTTTCTTGGCTTGTGTTATCTCACTGTGCATGTTCTAATTCTGGCAATAGGAGCTGGAATTTGATAGGTCCCTATAATAATAGTCTATACCCTTAGTTTTATTGTTAGTGTATCCCCCTTATTGTTATTTTTGTGCCCCTACATTATTATTGTTATGTCGGCTTTGATTATATTATGATCCCTTATACTCCTATACATAGAAAGGAGGTTTTTTCATTTGAATCATCCAAGAATTGCTCATTTATGTAATGTAAAGGAGGTTTACCCCTTGAAGAGTATATTTTCTAAGTCATTGATCTATTATTTCTATTATTTTTTGAGTTGGTTGCATAACATTTGGTATCAGAACTTGGGATTCTAGGGTTTCACTTCTTCAAACAGGTCATCTTGGAATTGTCACTATAAATTGTTTTCTACGAGGCTTTAGAAGTTGAAATTTTTACCACGTCAATTTGAAAGCTTCGTGAAATTTGTTTAAAACTTTCAGATCTTGGATCGATATATTTTTTGATATATGATCCATGGGAGTTAGGGTTTTTGCAGGCTCCAAAATTTAGTATCAAACAGGTGACCTAGGGAAAATCGTCATAACTTTCGTTTCAGGCATCAGATTTGAATTCTGTAAAAAGTGGCAAAAATTTCACAGACTGTAGTTTTTTTTTTATCAATTTTAGTGTTGAAGGTATACAAAAATGACACGTGGCACTACATACAATTTATCTCTATGGAACCATTCTATAATCAGGTCATTGTGGGAGATCAAGCATAACTCTTCCTCGAAGACTCTAATATTGGTCTGACTTATGGGGCTGCAAAAAAAACTCATAGGGCTACTACAGGAAAAAATTTAAGACCTTAGAGATCTAAAATTACAGAGATACAACAAATTCAATATCGATCTCCTATAAAGAAAGATAAATGTGTGTATTTTTTAAAATTTGCACAAGTTTTGTTCAAAATATTAGTTTGAAGTGATTCAAAGGGCATAGTGAAGTATAAATATCATTAATTAATGCCCCAAAGAAAGAAAATGGAAACACCTAGAAAGAAACCTGAAAGCTCTACTATGACGCATGAAGAAGAGGAAGAAATGCAACATGATATATCAAAATTATGAGACCAAGTGTAACAAATTCCGCTCTCAGAAAAAGTAATAGAAGCTAAGATGGATGGTTTTAAGAATGGTTTGGAAGCTAATATTGATGTTATAGAAGAAAAAATGAACGGAAAAATGGAATATTTGAAGAAATACATGGAAGGTTTGAGAAATTTTCTATAAGAAAATATTCCTAATGGAAAAAAGGTAGTAGAGGAAACTCATGATGAGAAAAAAAAATGTTAATCATGGTTTCGTAGAATCTAACGTTAGATTGAGGACCCACCATATTCCAAATATCGATATAAGGAAGTTTGGTGGCAAGGATCCTGTAACATGGATACTATAGATGAAGCAAAATTTTGATCTCCATAATGTGCAAAACACATAAAAGGTATGCATTGCAACTTTATATTTAAAACCCAATAAGTTTGTATGGTATCAATGTCTTTTTCTCGTAAACAAATTGTTACTTGGGTCAATTTTTACGGAGGAAATGATATCACATTATGAGGATACAAAGAGCAATACCTTCTTTAGAAAAATGATAAATCTCAAACAAAAGGGTTCAATGGTGGAGCACATTGAGGACTTCAAAAAATTGAATATAAGGGTAAATGATATTCCAGAGGAGCATAGGATTGATGTCTTTATAGGGACTTTAAAGGATAACATCCAACATAAGGTTTTCTTTTGGGAACTTGATTCATTGGAGAATGCATTCAAGTTTGAAAGAAAAATTGAAAGCAAAGTTATGGCAACAAAGAATACTACCACTCACAACTATAGAGATGGAAGTGTTTCTACTCCTAGCCCTCCACAACCTACAATTTTGACACCACAACAGTTGAAATAAAAAAGATCAAAATGGTTTTTTTATAATTTTGATTGAAAATACACTAAAGGTCATAAGTATATTGAGACAAAATTATTTTACATAGATTGTGAAAAGGAGGAATAAAAGGAACAAGGAACTTAAAAAGAAGGGGATATACACGAGGAACCAATGCTAAATAAAGAAGAAATGAATATGACCATATCTTGTAATGAATTGGTAGGAATTACCACTCCTAAAAATATCAATATAGAAGGACATATCAATAAGAAAAAGGTTATAACGTTGATTTATTTGCGTAGTACCGATAATTTTATTCGTTGAAAGATAGCCAAGGAATTCAATTTATTCCTATATCCAACACCAAAGTGTCAAGTGATGGTTGAAAATGTAGGAACTATAAATTTCTCTGGAAAGTTCCATAATATTAAGCTAACCATGGGGGAATATGTAATGAATAGTCCAATTCTTTCCATTCGGATGGGCAGTGTTGATGTTGTACTATGATTCCAATGGTTACAATCTTTGGGTACGATAGATTTTAATTTTCAAGAACTTTGCTTGAAATTTTTTAGGGAAGGAAAGGAAGTTGAATTAAGGGGTATCACAGGGAAACATGGAAATATAATAAGCTCTAATGGCATGAAAAATCTTCTAAATAAAGAACTACGAGGCGTAATTTCACAATTATGCTCACTGGAGGTTCAAACATCGAAACCATCTACTTGTCCAAATCTCCAAAAATTCTTGTAAAATCATTCCAAGGTATTTGAGACTCCCAAAGCCCTCCCACCTATTCATGATCATGATCATGCTATTCATTTGATTCCAAAAAGTTTTCCTCCAAACATCGGACCTTACAAATATCCCTATGACCAAAAGAGTGAAATTGAACGTATGATTGCAGAAATTCTAGAGGATGGTATAATTCAACCTAGTAAAAGTTCTTTCTTTGCTCTATTTGTTGTGAAACCAGCTCCAAAAAGAGAAGAAAAGAGATATCAACGCCTTATAAATAAGCTACTTCGAGGGGGAAACCTCCAATACATTACATGAATGAACAATTCTTGGATGATACAAATGACAAAACCTCCTTTCTATATATAGGAGTCCATAGGGCCACAATGTAATCCTAGTAGGGCCACAATGTAATCCTAGCTGACCTAACAATAATAATGTAAGGGCACAATAATAACAATATGGGGGTTACAGGGGTACAACAATAAAAATAAGGGGGGATACACTAACATAATAATGGACTACACTATTAATATAGGGACTTAACATGCCCCTCTCCTTCAAACAAGTGTTGTCCTCAACACTTGATTATTTATTGATGCTTCTATATAAAATTCTCATCCTCCCATGTGGAATATTCTACAGGAAAGTTATTCCACTTGCTGAGATACTTTGAAATTGATCCTACTGGTCGAGTTCTTGTTTCTGTGACTGCTTCAGAACTTCTTTCGATGTGATGTTGATCTTCTTGTTGTTTCATTAGATTCTGCACCAAAGTTAGGTTATCCTTTGAGAGTTGGAGAACTCGTTGTTGATGCTCGATGTGATCTTCCACTAATTTATCATCCATATTAGCTATTATTTGATCCTTCAAACCATCCAACTTAGCCTCCATTTTTTCTTTTAAACTATCTATGTCATCTTCAGTTGCTCTTTGTAAGATCGAAATTTGTTGCACTTGGTACTGTAATTTTGATATCTCATACTGCAATTCTTCCTCGTCATGCGTCATAGTATAGCTTTTTGAGGGCTTAATGGGTATGGAATTTTTTTTGGAGGCATTATAGAACCCAATACTGATAAAATTCTAAAATATTCCCTTGGAATCACTTCAAACTGCTTCTTCAAATAAGACTTATGCAATTCGGAAAAACAAATACACACCTTTTACTTGCTTTTAAGGAGCTCAATATTGAAATTGAATTATCTCTATAATTTCAGATCCTCAATATCTGAAATTTAGCCCTGTAGTATCCTTCTGAAGCTTCTTTCAAATGCCACAGGTCTGATCTGATTTGGATTCTTCAAGACAAATTTATGTCCAATCTCCCACAATGACCCAATTTTGGACTGGTTCAGTAGAGCGAACTTGTACGACTTGCCATGTGTCACTGTTTCCTCCTTTGGATATAAAATTGATACACCAAAAATTGCAGTCCGTGTACTTTCTTTACAACATTCCAATCCGATGCTCAGAGAGAGAGAGCTATGAATATTTTCCCACGATCACCTCTTTGAGATGAAATTCAGAAGCCTAAAAAAGCCCTAACTTCCACAGATTATATCTCCAAAAATATTGTGAATCAATATCTGAAATTTTTCGAATATGTTCGTCAGGATTGTGGCTTTGCACTCTAAAAATTTCAGCTTCTGAACCTTTGTAGAACAAAATTTATTACGAAAATACCACGATGACTTGTTTAGGTTAAATTCAAGAGCCTGCCAAATGACCTAACTTGCACAGATCATATCTCCGAAAATATTGAGAACGAAACTCTGAAATTTTGTGACGATGTTCCTTAGGATTTTGGCTTTTCACTCTAACAATTTCAGCTTCTGAACCTTTGTAGAAAAAAATTATAGCGAAAATTCCACGATGACCTATTTGGAGCAGCGAAACCCTAGAATCTCAAAGCTCTGATACCAAATGTTGTGAAACCAGCTCCAAAAAGAGATATCAACACCTTAGAAATAAGCCACTTCAAGGGGGAAACCTCCAATACATTACATGAATGAGCAATTCTTGGATGATACAAATGAAAAAACCTCCTTTCTATATATAGGAGTCCATTGGGCCACAATGTAATCCTAGCCGACCTAAAAATAATAATGTAAGGGCAGAATAATAACAATATGGGGGTTACACGGGTACAACAATAACAATAAGGGGGGCTACAGTAACATAATAATGGACTACACTATTAATGTAGGGACTTAACACTAGTAGTATTAGTGCATGAGAAGGATGGATCATGGAACACGTGTTCAGATTATAGGGAGCTCAACTAGCTCACTATTAAATATAAATTTCTCATTCCTATCATTGATGAATTATTAGATTAATTACATGGAGAAATTCACTTCACCAAGTTGGATGTTCATTCAGGATATCATCAAATTAGAATGAAGAATTAAGACATTCCGAAAACAACATTTAGAACTCATGAGGGTCATTATGATTTTTTGGTCATGCTTTTTGGCCTTACCAATGCACCTTATACATTTAAAGGTTTGATGAATTCCATTTTCAAAACCTTCCTTAGAAAATTTGTGTTAGTATTTTTTGATGATATACTAATCTACAACAAGTCTTGGAAGGATCATGTTCAAAATGTTGATAGGGTGCTCAAACTATTGGAGGGAAACAATTATATGCAAAAACCTCTAAATTATTCTTTGGAGTACATGATGTGGAATATCTAGGTCCTATTGTATCTCATGAGGGTGTTAAGGTAGACCCTAACAAAATTAAAGCCATGAACGAATGTAAAATACCCACAACCATAAAGCATCTGCGAGGATTTCTCGAGTTGACAGGGTATTATCACAAGTTTGTTAAGAATTATGGGAGAATAGGAGCACCTCTAACAACATTACTAAAGAAAGATTCATTTTTAATGGACTCCAGAAGAAACTAAGGCCTTTGAACATATTAAAGAAGTAATGTGCCAAGCACTAGACTTAGTTATGCCATACTTCAAAAAAACCTTTATTGTGGAATGTGATGCCTCAAGAAATGGAATTTGTGTCATATTAATTCGAGAAGGAAGACCCATATCTTTTGAAAGTATTCCAATCAAAGGAAAGTATTTACACAAACCTATTTATGAGAATTAAATTTGGAAATACTACATGCACTAAAGTAATGGTGACCTTACCTAATGGGAAGACACTTCAAGGTAAAAAAATATCATGATAGTATTAAATACTTTTTGGAACAAATATTATCTTCAAAAGAGTAGCAAAAATGTGTCACAAAGATGTTGGGTTATGAATTTGAAATCGTCGACAAAAAAGGGAAGCAAAAATTTGTTGCAGATGCACTCTCAAGAAAGGATGAGGATGTAGAAGCATTTCTTTGTATCATTTCCATTATCCAATTGGATTGGATAATTGAAGAAATGGATGAATGGAACAATGACGAAGAAGTGTGGACACCCACTCAAAATTTGCAACAAGATCCCAGTAAATATGATACATTTAGCTTGAAAAATGAGTCATTATGGTAAAAATATTTTTGATATCCTTTCAATAATTCCCAACTCAAAAAAAATATTATTTGGAATTGCAAACCCCCCCCTTAGGAGGGCACTTCGTATTTTTAAAAACTTACAACATGGTCAATAAGAATTTTTTTTGGGATGATCTTAAATCTGGTATTCAAAAGCCTTTGTGGTGGAATGCTTGTTTTTCCAAAAAAATAAAGTTGAGACAATTAAGACCCCAGGTATGTTACAACCTTTATCCATTCCATGTCAACGTTGGGAAGAGGTTTCAACGGATTTTATCACAAGTTTACCAAAGTCTGAAGGAAAAAATTTCATTAGGGTGATAGTCAACAGACTTACCAAGTATTCCTATGCATTATCTCATCCATTTAAATCCAACACAGTTGCTACTGCATTTATGGAACAATTCAAAAGATACATGGAAACCCAAAGATTATTATAAGCGACAAAGATCCCATTTTTACTGAAAATTTTTGGACAACATTATTTTCTTGTCTGGGTACTCAATTAAATCATATCTCATTATTTATCATCCTCAATTTGATGGGAAAACTGAGATAGTGAATAAATGTTTGAAAGGACATATTAGTTTCTTTGTATATGATAAACAAACACAATGGGTCAAGTGGTTACCTCTAGTTGAATGGTGGTATAACACTTTCTTCCATATTGTAGCAAAAATGACCCAATTTATGGCACTTTATGGATATCATCCACCTTCCATCACATCATCTTTAAGAGAAAATTCTAAGGTTCAAGCAGTGGAATATCACATTGAGCATCAACAACAAGCTCTCCAAGTCTTAAAGGATAACCTCACTTTTGCGCAGATTCGAATGAAACAACAGATAGATCATCATCGCAATGAAACAAGTTTTGATGTAGGTGAATCATTATGTTATGGCTACAACCATATAAACAAATGTCCCTCAAGAAAGCTAAGAAGGATAATAAATTATCACCAAACTAATATGGTCCTTAAAAGGTGTTGCAAAATATTGGTACTATGGCATACAAATAAGAGCTTCTTTCATCTTCCTGAGTGCACTAGGTTTTCCATGTTTCATGCTTAAAGAAGGTTATAGGTGACAAGCTTCAAATTCAAACAATATTCCTAGAACTTGACAAGGAAGGAAAAATCATATTGGAACGTGAAGAATTAACAGAAACAAGAACTCAATAACTATGAAAGCGATCAATTTCAGAGTATCTCATCAAGTGGAAAAACTTACTTACTGAAGATTCCACATGGGAGGATGAGAATTTTATACAAAAGCATCCAAAACTACTCAAGCGTTGAGGGAAAAACTCTTTTGAATGGGAGGTGCATGTTTGGTCCCTCTAATACTAGTGTATCGACGTATTATTATTGTTAGTGTAGCCCCCTTATTGTTATTTTTGTGCCCATGTAGTCCCCATATTGCTATTATTGTGCCCCATAGAATCCCACTATTGTTATTGTTGTGCCCTTACATTATTATTATTATGTCGGCTCTAATTATATTGTGACCCCTTAGACTCCTATATATAGAAAGGAAGTTTCATCATTTGAATCATCCAAGGATATTTCATTTATGTAATGTAAATGAGGTTCCCACCTCAAAGAGGTATTTTCTAAGTCGTTGATCTATTATTTCTATTGGAGCATTAAATTTGAAGAAGGAGCAAAGCATGCGACAGATTCCAGGTAGGCTTCATTTTGTCATCTATTTACATTAAGGAAATAATTAGGTTCCTTGTATCTCTATTGTTACAGGTTGTCCACCAAACCTAGGAGATATACTTTTGTACACAATCGTAAATCCCACATAACAAATTAGCGACCGTACTGGGGAACAATGTATTTCCTTGGTGGATTTTCTTGTCCATTGTGTTTTATTACCTATTTAATTTACCTTTTCTACTTTTATCAGTCAAGAACAGACATAGGATGTGATTTCATTAAGTATCTTTTTCAATTTTCATGTTGGAATCCTCCATTCCTGGACCAATGCTCCCCTAGTGCCTTTGACAGAGCCGTTGCAGCTCACCTAGGCCCACTATGTACCAACGTTGCAAAGCACTAGTTCCTCTTCTGCACTAGCATTGGCCCCTATTTTTGCACAAAAAATTCTTTTCTTTTTTAGTGTCTCTTTGATCAGCCTACTTCCGGTTGACATTCCCCGAGTATTGAGAGTCTTGTGGTCTCTCTAAAGCATCCATTTGGTTTGCATTTGTGTTTGATTCTCTTTGGTAAGAATTGGTTTTGATTTTTCTCTTTTCTTATCATTTGGTTTCTTGCAAAATGATTTCGTTTGGTTAGTGATCACTTGATTGAATTTTTGTTCTATTCCTCATTCCGAATAGTGCATTTGAATCATTGATTAAACATTTTCATCTTATTTTTCTTCATTTCAAAAATTAAGTGTGTTGAAAATATTTTTTTTCATTTGGAATTTAGGGTTTTGTATGTGCATTAATATAGAAACAATCGCATTGAAATTTCATCTTGCATCTTGTTTGTTGCATGTTGTAAGTTGCATGTTGGTTGTTTCTTCCCTTACGTAGCTACATTTTCATTGAAAGAGTAAGATATCCATTTTCTCAGGCTAGATTTGCATTTTAGGATATTCAAGTAACATTCGTGGTGAGCCCAAAAATGAAACTTAATAAAATATAAAAAATAAATTTATTGAATCAACCTAAGGATTATTTGTAACATTAACACAAACACTTAGAGGTCTAGGATAAATACGTGTTCTGATGTTGTTAAATGTAGGAGATGTCGTTTTTGGTCAGCATTGCATCCTAGGGGTGATATCTTGTTTCGCATATGTGAGTGTATAGGATTTTTCTCCACGTACCTTTGGGTATACTAAAGGGAAATCCACACATGTAAAGTATAAAGGAGCCCTATCATCAAATAATTTCATATTATACAACACTACTATGGACTGCACTCCCATGTAGGAGTCTCTTATAGGTTGATATCCCTCCATAGGTAACCGAGCCTTCTACCTTATATACCCTAATACATCGAACACAACATTTGTGGAGATTCACTGTCGTATATTAAGTCCTTGGTTTGCCAAGGTTTATATTGAAGTTCATGGTTGCTTGGTAATCATTTATGCCTAGATTTCCCACTTTTTTATTTATTTATTTTGTGTTAATAAATTCTATTATCCAAAGTGGAAGAAAAATCCCCCCACCTCGTCGTTCGTGTAGAATGAAAAATAGGCATCCTCTTCCACCAGAGGCTACTCCTGTCCATCGTCAAAAGCATAATAAGATGCAAACTACTGAATCAGGAAAATGGAGAACCATTTTTGGCCCTCCTCTTGATATTGATCTGCCAGAATCATCTTTCCCTTTGAGTTCTGAGCTCGATATAACATCTACTGTTAATAGTGATACTAACACAATCAAAACTAAAGTCCTTGAAACTTTGTTGCTTGAGGTTTTTGAACTTGAATTTCCCGAGTCAGACACTTTGATTCCTAAGGTTGTCAAACCTAAGGAGCCTCAACCATATTTACATGTTACTTCATGAACTTCCTCTTCTCTTCCTTTGTCTTAGACAAAACCTATATATCTTAGACCCGATAGTGAACCTCTTCCATACAGAATTGTGAGTATTGGAGAAATACCTCAATAAGAGCCTCATCCTTTTACTCCTATTCATTGGGAAGGACTATATTTTTATAAGACTGATCCTCTTCCTCTTTAGACTCTGAAAAAAAATCCTTTACCTGATACTTTGGACTTACTCACAAATATCTCGTGACAATATTCATTGGGATTGTTAACCATGACTGGAATTGATCCAACCTCTGAGTCTGCTTCCGTCACTATGGTAGAGACATCAAATGTTTCTTCCGCATATATGTTAGCAACATCACCAAAAAAAAAAATGTATGGTGGCTCATCTGTCCCACCTAAATATTAGTATTTATCTGGTACCTTTTTGATGTGTCTTCCAGTCCTTGGACTTCTCCCATGCCATCCAATTCAGGAATATCATCTCGTACTTATATTATGAATTCCACACATTCTGATCCTCCTCCTCCTCCACTTAAACCTACGATTGAGTAGCAGGTTGGCCCTTATGTTAGTGGGAAAGGTTATATTCAACAACCTAACTCTCCTTATGTTGGGACCCTCTATCTAGATCATAGTTGCCTCCATCATCCCCTCCTCCTTTGGCACTGGGGAAACCTATTGTTGGTATACCTCAAATTGGTAATCAAACTTATTATAGTCCTCCTTATCCTAGAATGGATACCAGTTTTTTGAAACCTACTTTTCCCATTCAACTTGGTTTAGTTTGGGATCGATTTTTGAATCCTCAACTTGCACCATCTTCATATCAAATTCATATCCATCCGTCAGCACCTCAATAAGCTCAAATACATGTGAGACAACCTTTATAGGATTTCTTTGTATCAAAAATTTTTCCATCGGTATCTGGTATTTACCAAGTCTCACTTAG
This sequence comes from Pinus albicaulis, assembly GCA_034641835.2. Taxonomy (NCBI): domain Eukaryota; kingdom Viridiplantae; phylum Streptophyta; class Pinopsida; order Pinales; family Pinaceae; genus Pinus; species Pinus albicaulis. The sequence goes on from CM076575.1 coordinate 881,045,112, forward strand.
CTAGGCAGTACAAAATACCTCACTTTCTCAACTGCTTGGACAACGTACTCCTCAAGTTTCGATAGGAAAAATTATTCATAGTATGTAATAACCCAACCGAACCCAAATTATCATGGGACAATGAAAAATCCCATCGGGAAACAGTATCTTCCATATCAAGGTATTCCTCAAGCCCCTTTTCAAGGCCAACAAATCCAAACTCAACCATTCCAACAACTTTATCATCATCCTGGGGTTGGAAAAAAAGATCACTTGTATACTAGTTATCAGAACCAGCCTTATCCTAGTAGCCAGGTTCATTAATATTAGAACCCTCCTTATCTGGGAATGCAAGTGCTTGTTCCTCAGTAAATTCCTTCATATATTGGTCATACTCCTCCAGAATTTAATTGGTAGTTTCATTTTGTGGCTACTCTTGAATTGACTTAACTCGTCTCCCTAATTACCCCATCGCTAATTCTCCATGGTGGCCAATTATTCTCACTAAATTGTCTCATGATATCCCAAAATTTAATGGGAATCCAGGAGAAGACTCGTCGACACACGTTATAACATATCATCTATGGTGTTCTTTGAAATCCCTTAACAATGATTCCATTTGAATTTGTCTTTTCCAACGAACACTTACAGGTACCACAACTAAATGGTATATTTATTTACCTACAAATTTGTTCCATGATTTCAGTACTTTAGCCACCACCTTCCTCACACATTTCTAGTTTCTCATCATATATGAAACTGGAACAGAACGATTGACCAATTTCAAAAAATCAGATTCCACTCACATCTCAGATAACATTAATGAGTGGAGGTGTCACTTCCAATTGTTCAAGACATATGTTCCTGATCATTTGTTAGTGGAATGGTTTACCAAATTTTTTTTTTCACCCATAATAAAAGATGTGGCTAAAGGTGGAGTCGTTACCAAAGAGAAATTTATTGCTCATGAAAAATATTTTGATCTTGTTTATACCCAATCGAGAATGATCTATGATAAGATACTAAACGATTTGATACCTTCAAATATTGTTCCTCCTCCACCTATCAAAAAATCTCATGCTGCTGATGGCATGATTGGTTTTTCCAGTTCGCAACCTCTGAGTAAACCATTTGGCATTTCTCTTACCGCATATGCTCAAAACCCTCAATCCCATTCTCCTGTGGCTTCTGCTTCTGATATAAATCTTGTTGCATCTGATAAAGGAAGTCTCCACAACAACCTAGAAGAAAGAAGAAATGAAAAGGTAAGAATAAGAAAGATACTTCACCACAAGATAAACAAATAAACTAGTCCTCCGATGAGAAATGAAAGCCTTGATACCCATGCTTGATTTTCAATGAGGACCACTTTACACGTGATTGTCCCCATCACATTGAAGTGAATCAATTCCTTAAATCTTTCACTTCTCTTGTCGTGTTGACCAACCCATTTCCCAATTAAGAGACTCACATGGTTTCCCGAGACCCTTCTTCCTCAAATACGGTTTTGATGTTTTTTTATCACTTGATATGACAGGCTGGGTTGTGTCAACCTCCAAAAAGGAGTAACTATTTCAAACCACTTATAGCTAGAAGTTAGCCCTTCTAGCATGAGAGGGCTCTCTCAAGGAATACTAGTTAATATTTTGAAAAAGCTCAATTACAAAAGGCTAACTCTATATTTTTGCATGATTTTGTAGGTGAAAGAAAGTGTGATAATCACCACCATTGGGCATGGTGTCAGTTAAAAGATAACTCAATTATAGACAAACTTTATTTTTTGGAAGTTGAGGTGTTTTTGGTTTAACTTATGTGAAGCAAAAATTTACAGGCAATCACAACAAATTTAAAGGAATTTGGAGCAATATTACATTGAATTACAAGTAACCAAAAAAAATACGAAAGCTGATAATAACATAAAAACATGATGGGATAGAATGAAACAAAAAAAAAATGAATCTCAGGTTGAAAATAGAGTATTGCTGCAAATATATATTAACTAGATAAAAATGTACAAAATGAGGTCTTTCTCACACTCTCGATCCCTTGCAGATTAAAAAAAATACATATATATATATATATATATATATATATATATATATAAACATCTCCATTTTACATTAATTACAAAATCTTCCACCTGGGGCCAGATTTGACCGTTATTCTAAGACACCTAATCATATTTTATTTATAAAACATATTGATATTTTTTAGGGATTTTTTGTTTTGATACAATTTTAATTAAAATAGGATTCTATTCCTTTATGAGACCTCAAAAATTATATTGTTGAACCTTCTCGAATCCAACCAAATGTTGAGTCCGTTGAACTGTTGATGCGCTCCTACCACATGGAAGTGATGACATGGTTGAATTTGTTGACAAGTGTTCCTGGAAAATAAGACTTTTTTTTCTAATGATGTGGATATCCACGTGACCTGTAACCCATCTGATTGCCCTATATTCTGATGAAAAATTAAAATTTATAATGCATAAAAAATGGTTTGACAGTTTCGTAGCAAAATCTGGTAGCAAGCCACAAAAACATTCTTCTAGTTTTTCTTTGATCTTTCTGTAAGTTCTAAAGTATTCTCTTATGCAATTTAGCAAAATTAATAACATATAACTCCTTCATATGAAAGTTTCACTTGCATTTTCATCAATGATATGCTACAGTAGTTTCATAGAAAATTTTCAGCTTAACTATGGGGAGTTGCTATGAAAGTTTGAATTTTCTGATTTTTTATTTTTTTATGATTTTTGCTTCCTTCTTATCACTCCTTATAGCCTATCTAACCATGTTTATTTCTCAAATCATCATTTATAATAGTATAGGGAAAAATGTGATAAATTTACCATACTCAAGAGGTGCTTGCTACTTCAGCTAAAAGCTTGAGATTTATTTTTGAGAGTTCTTTGATCAACTCTACTTAAGTTTCCAATCCTCTGACTTGTTTTTGCAACTTACTTCTCTCTGCCTATAGCCATATCTTCCTTTTGTACATATGATTTAACATCATGTGAAATGGTAGAGTCCTCTTCACCATCCTTATGGATTGTTCTGCAACTTCATCATAGTAGTCTATCTACTTTGACACCTGCTCCATGAACTCCTTTCTATTTAGTCTGGATTCTATCACTTCTTCTCTAGCCTCTCTTAGTTGTTCCTCTAAAACTTATATTTGGATTTTTTATTGCACAGGTTCTTTTCCTTGTCTTCTCTTTACTGGCTTTTCTTTATCTAAGGGCACTTCTTCTATCTTTTTTGTTTTTTGCATTGATCTTGTTACATGCTTTCTTGGTCTAAAAATGAATTCATGTTCCTCTTGTGTAAAATCAAGTTTCTTAGCCCTCTTGTTATTTTTATGAATTTTTGTCTCTGTCAATTGCAAAGGCTGCAAAATTGTACTTTCTTCAAGTTGAACTACTTCTAAAATATCAACTAACTTACCTCTCCCTTTACTCTATTTTCCGGTCATCCTTTTCCATGCACTTGTGGAAGTCTTTACTATATGTTTTGTTTCTAGTTCTTTCTCTTCCCTAGGAGTTGTTGAATGAGATTTTGGAGTTTTTCTAGAGGAAGTAGTAGCATCTAGCTCATACCCACTCAGTAACAATAAATTAAGCCAATATCTCTTTAACTTATTTAGCTCTTCTAAAATAAGAAATTTGACGAGGTCATGATGAAAGAGATAATTATTGCTAGCATCAGGTTTGGCCTGGAATTTATCAACCATCTTTCCCAAACTCTTAAAAATATAGAAAGGAATATCCATAGGTTGTTTACCTGTAAAATGAATGAGTAGTCTGAAGTGATATTGGTAAACCATATTGAACCTTCCTTCACATGTAAAATATTTTTGGATGACTATTAAAAATTTGGAAAAATTTTCTTTAAGGAAAACCCTAGAAATTCCAGCAGTCATGTCAATTCGTTTGTATTCATCCTTGAAAAAATCATCATAGTTAAGTGATTGGAATTTCTGAAATTTGAACCACATCTCACCAGACCTGGGAATATCTGTAGCACCGGAAATTGTATCGAGGGACACTAAAAAATTCAACATTCCAACCTTGTTTTCTGTTCTAGTGAAATTCACAGAAAAATCCTTAGCAATCTGTCCATGGAAACCATGCAACTTATCGAAAAATTTAGGCATCCAGTGTTGGAAAATAACTGGTTGAAAAATGGGTATTATTACAAAAGCTTCATGTCTGTGGGTTCATAATGTACCACATAGCCTCCTTTGTATTTTTTCTTCTGCTCCATGGCTGCAACACATAATGAGTTGCTTCTTTCCACCTACCATTTCTCCTAATGACAGCTAGCCCTCTCTATGACAACGAAACCAACTCTAAATGAAAAGAATACTCGTGGTTTGAGAGTTATGTGAACATTTGGGGTTCATGGATAAAGGTAAAATCTAACATATATTCATTATCCATTATTAATCTAGCCCACGATTTTAAAAAAATGGACCCTTACCAAAAACAACAGGGTTTCGTAGCAAAACAGGTGGTAGAAGTCACATATTTGATGCAGAAGTTTCATGAATTTTCGTAGAAAACCCTATGTTTTCATAAATGGATCTGCTATGAAATTCGACAAAGTGGCTAAAAATAATCATGAACAAGTGAGACATACACAAATTATGATTTGGAATCTGACTCATACTATCAACCCCAGTTAGACCCATGTTGACTCTACACACTCACTAAGTAACCAAATTGACACTTTGTACATGTAATTTTATTTTGATAAAAATTAAAAACCTAACTAATTTGAAAAATTAACTCCAAACTATATCTAAGTTCTATCTAATATAATAGTAGCTCAAATGGGGATGTTTCTCCCCTGTGGTGCAGCAAAGAACCATCGAACCAAGTGCCTTATTCAAATGTTAAAAACTAATGACATAATCTCCAAGTTCTTATGGCCTTCACTTTCGGGCTCGAGCTTGTTGAAAACATCATCCACACCTACAAATTTTAAAATGAAAAATGGAATATGCATAATGATGTTTTCTAGCTAACTGAATGAAAAGGAATAATGCTTGAGAAACCTGCCATTCACAGGTCCTCCTTTACACAGTTGATCATCCATCCCTTGCAGTATAAATGTATTACTCCCATGGTAAGCTGAGATCTTATATGGCCCTTTCTAGAGGTTCTCAAACTTTTCATGTTTTCCTTTGTCTTCAATTTGAGCCTCCCACTTCAAAACCACATCATGAATATTGAGATTTTCTTCTTTTTTATTTTTGTCAAATGTATTTTTAACGTTGTTTTCTTTTTTCCTGCAAGGAAATCAACTGATGGATCCTATTATCACTCTAGTAATTCTAAAGTTGTGAGATTTTGGTTTTTAGTCAAAGAACACTAGACGTAACCACAAACCAACTTCAAACTCTAGGATCTAGCCTTCCTAGGGTTCAGAGAGGGCTCTCTCTTTAAAATTTAACTTTGTTTTGATTTGTAAATATTAGGCTAGTTATGAATGTGTAGCTTTGGTGGGAAAAATCACTTGAAAGGATAGATAGTGGGAAATCTATTTTTCCATTGGGCTAAGGAGTCAAAATCAAGCAAACAGAACTAGGATCAAAGTCAAAAGGTCAAATGTGTTTAGGGAAAGATAGATAATCCTTGAAGATCTTGGAAAGTTGTTTTTATGAGGTGGTATGATCGAGATAAATGGAAATTAAGAATCATTTGATCCGGAAAAATGAAATAGTAGGCAGAGGTCAAATGAGAGAGGGAGAAATTAAGGGTTCCCTACACTGGAAATAAGAGGGAAACATAGAAATGATAACTAGTTAAAAACAGGGTGCTCTTAACAAATCCTGTAGTAATTCTCCTAGTTATTCATTTAAATTTAGAAAAAACATAGATGGATGCATGTAACAAAGAAAGATAACAATGACAAGTAAGGAAATAATTCACTCCAAATAGCTCATCACAGGAATCCTGAAGTATGATGCCAATTGGTTTGATCCATCCTGTGTTGGTCAATAATTGTCATTGATGGAATATAAGCTCTCTTGATGAGCTCTCTTAATGGAATATTGATAGATGCTACACTATGACATATGATGACATGGAAGACACACCATGATGAAGAAGCTCTAATGATATCTTACTGTCCCAATCACCTTCTGCACTAAAATTTTATGAAACAGTCACAAAGAAAAATAAATTTAGACACCTTGGAGGAATCCTTTCACACTGAATCCTAGACCATATTAAAGAGGATTTTTCCCTCTTTCCAAAAAGCTCTTACTTGCCCCGAAACTCCCATTAGTTTGTGAGAAACTGAATTTTTAAGATAATATATATATATATATATATATATATATATATATATATATATATATATATATATATATATATATATATATATATATATATATATATATATATATATATATATATATATATTTACATTCAAGCCGACCTATGCAGTCATATAATGTCGGCCCTTCTTCAAATGGATGTGTCTCTTCATAGGGACAAACTACTATATATATAAATCTGCGTTCATCCATTTTAGAGTCATCATTTTTTCGGTGAAGATAATTCAGTGTAGATCACATCAATGGTTGTTCACAACTCGTGAACTGAGGAGACCGAGGAAGTGATATTTTAAAAGGTCAAATCTATTGCATCAACTCAAGACTTCTTTATGGCTCATATCTGGTAATTTAAGACCTGTTGTAGCACTAATACTTGGACCTCGTAGATGAGATCTGTGTATTTTATAAGCACGATCTTGAGGCAAGAATATAGGTGGTCCTGTAGCCAATTACAACTCAAATCTATGACTGTAATAAAATATAATTTCGGCCTAAAACCTGAATTTCGACCTTGACATAAGAGTCTCAGTACAGTGGGATGATTGGAGTTAATATTGGTGCAGAAATTACAATCACATAGAATCTCAACATTGCAGTCTTGTGGAGGAGATAGCTACAACGCGAAGAAGGCGTCTCATATCATTAGACCTTCAGACTTGTGACTATGGTTGAAATGTGAAGGATTGTCTCCAATATTGAACTCGTTTATGACAGTCAGTTTAGAGGTCTAAAATTCACCACAGGCAACAGTGACTTGAACTTGGTATGAAAATGTTGAAAAAGTTCAGTAGGGTGAACTCACCATTGATGGAGATCTAAGCTACAAGGATAGCACTGAGATACAATCTAGCACCTTGAAGCAACTGTGTTGGAGATCATCAAGGCATAAGCAGAAAATAATGAAGGTTTGAAAGTTGAAGAACATTGGACAGTCAAACTCAAGTTGTTGTTGGAGTCCAGTATTCTATTGAAGAAATTCAAGTAAGTACACCATTTATTTATTATCGAAATAAGACTGAAGGATTGGTATCCTAGGGGTTGGTGCCCCTAAACACAAGGTTGGTGCCTTGAGAAGATAGGGTCGAAGCCCTAGAGGTCAGAGCCTCATCAAAGTCCAAGTTGGTGCTTGGCAACAGGTTGGTGCCTCTTTCATTAAAAGGGTTGGTGCCCTTCACTCATCTATTGCATACTATTATTAAAAAAAGGGATTGAAGTTCTGATTAGTCCTTAATATCATTATTATACACCTCTCTGTTTTTAATTGTGAAGAATCTAACTGGAAATAATTAACAATTGAAAAGAAATATTGATTCACCCCCTCTCAGTATTTCCAACAATTGGTATCAGAGCCAGCTTCTTCAATATCAGCCTAACAGTTGGAAGAAGGATTCTTAGGCACAATGAAGAACATGGAAGCAACAAGGAAACTACCTATCTTTGATGGAACGAATTTTGGTTTTTCGAAAAGAGGATGTCCTACTATCTAATGTCTCTTGGTCCTGAAGTATGGAACTCTGTTCTGGATGGGTACAAAGCTCCCGCAAATCTTCCAACTGATCAAGATGAAAGAAGAGCCTACATTTCTAATGCCAAAGCTTTAAATTCCATCACTAGTGGAATTACCGATTCCGAATTTACGAAAGTCATGAACTATGACTCAGCTAAAGAAGTATGGGATAAGTTGGTTTCTCTATATGATGGCAACTCAAAAGTCAAGAAGGAAAAGCTTCAAACCTATAGAAGACAATTCAAGAGTCTGAAAATGGATGATGAAGAATATATTGCATCATATTTCCTTCAAGTAGCTGAAGTGGTTAACTCTCTTAGAGGACTAGGAGAAAAGATTGAAGAAAGCACCATTGTTGAAAAAATCTTGAGATCGCTTCTGGACAGATTTGACTCCAAAGTAAGTTCCATAGAATAAATGAAGGATCTAGATACTCTCAAGATGGATGAACTCCATGGAATTCTCATTGCCTATGAGATGAGGAAATGGAGTCCAAATTTCAAAGAAGCAGTCTTCAAAGCCTCAAGATCTACAAAAGAAGGAAAATAATGGAATTACAATAACAATGAATATGATACTGAAAACGAATTAGCTCAATTTGTATGAAGACTAAAAAGGGGATCCAAGATAAAAGGTAAGTACCCTCTTATTTGTTTCAATTGTGGAAGAATAGGTCATTACGTTGCAAAATTTCCCCATAAACATGATAGCGATGATGAAAATGACTCTAAAAGGATGATGTACAAAAATAAAGGGTTTAATAAAAAGAACTTCTCCAAAAAATATGAGTCCGATGAAGATGAATTTGTAGTCATCAAAAAGAAATCAACCAGAAATATGCATCATCACAAAGAAAGAGATGATGAATTAGATGAGGAAAGTGATTATGTTGGAAGCAAAGAAACGTTATTCATGGCATTTACAAATGATGATGACTCAGAACTGGAAGATGAAAGAAACATGGATATTTTGTTGATGAATGCCATTGAAGAAAATGAGAATCTACAAAAGAAGATAATTTCTCTCAAAATAGAAAGAGAGGAAGAAAAAAGAAGGGAAGACTTCTTGAACATCAAGTTAAAAGAGAAGGATGATATATGTGAAAAACGTGAAGCTGAAATAGTGTCCCTAAGAAAGGAATTAGAGCAAATCAAAAGGAGTTGGAAAATATCTCTAGCTCTTGAAAACATTCTTAACACTCAAAGACCTCAACATGACAAGTCTAGAATTGGTTTCAAAGGAGAATCATCAAGTACGAAGAATAATGCCAGAAGTTATGCTGATGTACTCTCTTGCCATCCAAAAGAAGAAAAATCATCTCAGGAAAAAGGTCACATCTCAAAACCAAGATTTGAAAGAGCAACTTCAAGGAAGAATGTTGATTCAAGCTATGGATACTACAACAGGTATCAAATTATTTTTCTTGGGCATTATTACAATTGTAAAAACTTTGGGCATCAAGCTAAGCATTGCAAGGCTCATAAGAATGAAGCACCAAGATTGAATAATCAACCAAACCAATTGTGTGGGCCTAAAGAGCAAGAAAAAATCAAAACTTACAATTCCTTTGATCCTTTGGCTAAGTTTGATCCGTCTTGCTCATCATGTGATGATTATGATCATAATGAACAAAATTTCCCTCTCAAAAGGGAAAAAGCTAAAAACGTAAATCTCAAAAATGATAAATGTGGCCTAGATCTATGTGCTCATATTGAAGAAAATCATTGGTTCGTGGATAGTGGATGCTCGAGACATATGATAGGTGACCAAAATAAGTTTATCTCATTGAACAAGAAAAATGGAAATGTATCCTTTGGAAGTGGATCTGCTAAAATCACTGGAAAAGGGACTGCTACCCTTGTCAATGGACTAGGAAAGGCTCAAAATACCATGCTGGTAGAAGGGCTCAAACACAATCTCTTAAGTGTCAGCCAGATTTGTGACCAAGGACATAATGTTGTCTTTAGTACAAAAAATTGTGAAATAAGAGACTCGTCCTTAGGAGAGCTTGTGGCGAAAGGAGTAATAACACCAGATAATGTTTACATTCTCAGTAGAATTCAAGAAGATAAATGTTACTCAAGTCAAACAGATGAAATTTGGTTATGGCACAAGCGATTGGGCATACAAGTTTTGATAACCTAGTCAACATTAGCAAAATTAATGCAGTAAGGGATATTCCAAAAATGTGCAAACCAAATCAAGTTGTATGTGGCCCATTCCAACATGGAAAGCAAACCAGAACTAGCCACAAAACTAAGGAGTTCTCAACAACAAAACCTTTGGAAATTATTCATGCAGATTTGTGTGGGCCAACTAGAACTCCAGCTCTTTAGGGTGAAAGGTACTTTGCTCTATTTGTTGATGACTACACTAGAATGATGTGGATATATTTCATAAAATATAAATCTAAAGCATTTGAATGTTTTAAAAATCTTAAGGCTCTCATTGAGAATGAGAAAGATTCTAAGATCAAATGTCTTAGAACAGATAGAGCAGGAGAATTCACCTCAAAAGAGTTCGATAAATTCTATAAAAAACATGGAATCGAAAGAGAACTCTCTATTGCTAGGACACCCCAGCAAAATGGAGTAGTTTAAATAAGGAACCGAACCATTCAAGAAATGGCAAGGACAATGCTACTAGCAGCCGATTTGCAACCAAAATTTTGGAGAGAAGCAGTTGGCACTGCAACATAAATTAAAATTGATAAGAAATACCCATTCACCTTCTTATATTTCCAACAGTACCGTCATTTAAAATTACACAAAAGCTTTTGCAAGTCTAACCAAAATGACTATAAAATTCTATAATTTTATTCCACACAAAGTTAATTTTAAGACAAGCATACAGTCTCTCAAAATATCCTAGAATGGTTCTAGGAATTATCTAAGGGAAAATAAAATATATTTACAACAATAGTAGGGACAACTGCTTAATAAATCAACAAACTGTCCTATTTATCCAAAATAAATAGAAATTGCTTTGAGGATAAGATGCAGCTGGTTGCCTTGGTGTCCTCCTTGCTGGCTTTAGATATTTAAATTTGTTTTTGGAATCTGATCTGCCTTGTCTGATACTCTTTCTCCGATTATCTTTATTCACTGATACTCTCTAAATTCTGATACTCTTTAACCATTATCAAAAACTGTTTTACTGCTGTAAAAAAATCTGTTTTGACTGTAAATCATAAAACAATTTTCTCCTTCTTTCATCTGTTTGTCTTTATCCTTCATAATAAATTTGTGAGTGATTGCCAATCCTCATCTTTCGTAATTTGTATCTTTTTTAATTTCCTGAAGTTTTCATTGGCTGTAGTATATCTAGCAAAGGTTGGCTTGATGAAAAACAAGTGTTTTATTTCATGTTGCAAATATAATAAGCCTTCAAAGCTTTTGAGTAAGAGTTTTCCAGTTGGAATGCCTTGTCCTTGTGGTTTATTTACCTATTATTTTGCAAACTCTCTAATTTTCTTATCATAGTCATTCTCGTAGGCACCAGCCATTACCACAATGTCATGTACCTTTTTGGTTTCAAACTTGTAAATTACCATAAATCACAGTGGCAATGTTTACATTTCACACTTTTCTTCAGCTGTCTTTACCGTATTTTTTTTTGTAGTAAATTTCTAATTTCTAGGATAAAGCCCCGCACTATCGTAATCTTGGAGTTCTTCTAACTCTCGCTTCGTTTTTATCGTTGAGGAATGTGACGGTACTTAAAGCTTGTTCTGCTTATCACCAAAATTAATTAAGCCTTTAGAATCGTCGTTGACTCTTTAGTAATAATTTTCAAAATTATCTAAATCATGCCATATCACAGATGGCCCCAATGATATTGTTCCAAAGATAATTTTTGATATATGATATTTGTTCCTTCAATGTCAATTCCTTCTACAATTTCTTCAATTCTTCATTCAGTCTTATGGAATTTTTCTCATATGTTTTTGCATTTATCTAAGCCAATTTGTTTGACTTCTCAAGATTTTCTACCACCTGTTTCAATCTATTTATTTCATTTGTCTTAAGAGACATTTCATCCATAGATTTCACCAATTTCCTAGCTTCATCTGTATGGTGAACTGCTGTTGTAGATGATTCACCTACCGTAGGCTAGAGACACCCACCTGCAGACACAGTTCTTTGGTGCTAAATTTTTAGCCAAAGTTGAAAATTGCATCGTATTGTTAACTATAAATGGGTAGTAAATCTTTGGCACTTTTCAACGTTTTTCATGGACAAGCTTTCCATCTAAATATCTTAATCACTAAATCAAACAACCATCATGTCATATTTTTCTTCTGTTTCTTCTATTATTTCTTTTGTTTTGAAATGGCTGAGATGAAGTTGCTGTCTTGAAAGTCACGATCATTCTTTTCTTTCACCAATAATTGGCCATAGATATTAGTAGGATCATATCCCACCTACAAAACTAGTTATTATAAGCTTTTATCCTTAGATCCTTGGCATACAATTAGACTTTGTCCATCTTCATCTGATCTTGCATGTTGG